>CM057821.1:83241891-84476891 GCA_030067965.1 Latrodectus elegans
GTCTCGCCATTCGTGCGCCCAGGTTCGTCGTTGATTACACCATTGAAGGTCCTCTTATCTATGACTCAGCGTCAAGGGAAGCCGCAGCCATGGTCTCCGAGCTGAGAGTCCATGTTGCTGCAAACATCGTCGAACTGTTCGTGCAGACACTTGTTGTCTTCCAAACGACCCCGTTTCTTGACTCACGGCTCGTGAAGTGGTGGCACGATCCATTACGGCCATGTGGATAATATGCCTGTCTTCGCGGCTTCTAGTGATAGGTGGCCGTTGAAATCCCGCATGGCGTTCCGTATTAACGTCCTGAACCCATCGATTCCATATTCTGCTAACAGTCATTGGGTCTCGACCGACGCAAGCAACAATACTGCGATAAGATAAATCGCAACTCCATTACGCTACAATTCAACCTTTATCAAAGTCAGAAACATGCTGGTACATATGTCTCCTTCTTACACGAGGCTTCCCGACAACTTTTCACCAGGCAACAACGTTCAAATGCAATTTGTGTATGAGGAACTGGCTAAACAATTTCCTCATTTATACACAATGTAGGTGTCGCTACTGGCGCCTGCTTTGTCTGAATGCGCTGTAAAGCTAATCATTTGCATATCACAGCACCTTCTTCTTTTCGTATAAATTTCACGCCTGTAGCATGTCGCCTTCTTGGTGTAGCAATTTTAATGGCCAGTAGTGTGTTTATATATATATATATATATATATATATATATATATATATATATATATTGAATCCTAAGGCAACGTGAAAAAAAGGTAATTAAAAAATATTTCATTGAAAGACTATTTAAATTTGTCCAACTTCGGAGTATATGTGAACCTTGTAATGGTTAGAAGTCTTCTGCTCTATTCCTATTGATTGGTGTCATATGAAGGATTCAGCTTAGATGTTCAAATAATACAAAAAAAATGTTAGAAATTTCCTGATTTTTGAGAGATTTCAGATCGGGAACTGACTTGAATATATTAGAATAAGGGAATGTTAGTAAATTTAGTATTCTGTTAAGCAGTTTACTTACGAACGTATTCTATGTATTATTTCAAATTACTTTAAAATAGTATTGTATATATACATAAATGTTATGTAAATGTCAACAATATTTTTCTATATTTTTAGAATATAATACATTAGCTTATCTCTTTTGCACTATGTTTAGCGTTTTTTAGAGGAAAGTTTTATCCAGTGGAAAACGTGTTACTGGAATTTGGAGAAAAATTGCATTTTGAAAAAATAATGATATATTCTCTTAATCATAACAATTACTAAACAGCTAAAATCAAATTAAATGATTTTTTGGATGTTTTAAATTCTAATTTTATAAAATACTGAATTTGTGTGTGTGTTTTTTGGTACATTCAGAGGCTTTTATTCGGAAGCATAATGAAGCATCAAAAAGTGTATTAACATTAAGGGTAATCTTAATAATTTTTCGTCGATGCCATTTTCCCCTATTCATTGCGAGCCTTCTCCAGTTTCTTTATTTTTCAAATGGTTTTCCACCGAGTCAAGTGGTGACCTAACAGGTGGTTTTCTTCAACTTTTCTTTTGCATAGTAATAATAAAAGGGAGCTTAACTGGATTTGCATTGTCAAATCAGAATTGTCAGATCAAATGCCCAAGCCGTCGTAGTGCATTGCATTTTATCACTTTAACAATATTGGGCTGCTTGAACTGTTTTTTGATCGATTTTAAAATTAAACAAAGATCTAAAGATATTATTCTTATAAAGAGAAAATTTTTTTATTAAGATTTTACATTCCAAATATGTAATTTAGTAATTTCCTAGCATTCACTCACATGATGCAGGATTTTTGGAATTATTTTAAAAATGCTATTTTTAATGTCATAAATAAAGATTTCAATTCGATTTTAAGGTCATAATGGAATCCAAAATTAAAATTTTAAAAAGGCGAAAAAAAACAGATATCTCCGTAAAGTAAATCTATATAGTATATATTTCTTAAATATATATTAAAGAAGATACAAATAAGGCATCATTTGAAATATAAGCAACTTCATAGTAGATCCTACATCATTATTGTTCTGAAATCAGTATTTAATATTATTTTAATTAGTTTAAAACCATACATTACAAAGTTTCTAATTGCTACCTTTTAAATCGACAAAATACCAAATAAGTGTTAAAGCTTCATTCCAGTTCATGCTGCCAATCCCCAATTCATAGCCGGACAAATATTTTTTGGTATATGGAAGAGCCGATTCATAGCCGGACAAATATTTTTTGGTAATATTTTTTGGTATAAGTTGTATATTAATAATACAACTTATATAAACGAAAACAATCTTTCACGGTCTCATAACATTGATTAGCTTATGTGAGGAAAATATAAAATATAATTACTTTTAATTCAATTATATTTAAATCTGTGGCCTAATTTTTACCTAATCATATAAAACATATTTATTTTTAATTTCTTTAAATAAATGTATCTCTTCATTTTTTCACCAAAAACTACAGAACTGAAATTTGAATGTACTTTCCTGAATGTATGAAATTATTTCATCAAAGATCAAAAAATTCTAAAAAAAAATATTTGCCACCAAACGTGTTTATCATGCTTCAAGCGTTATCAAAATGGACTTAAACCTTATAAATCTTTTTAATTTATCTGAGAGTAGATAATTAATGAAAGAAAAGACATCCATATTGAACATTCTTCGCATTATCTTGTCAGAAAGCTTTTACGTATTTAAGACTTCTGATGTATACATAATAAGGCTTATTAACTTCTATTCTCCTGACAGAAAGACGAGAACCGACTGGTAAAAATAATTGCGCAAATATTCCGTTACACAAGAATAATTATTTAGTTAAAAGCAATGAAATGGCAAACTCATACGCTTGATTTTCTTCTGAAAGCGTGAAAATGAAAGATTGTATCTCCTGAACAATGTAATTAATATTAACGTGAAACATTTTCGAGGCTGTTTACGTTTTCAATGTTGTTTACTACAAGAGAAAGGATTGAAGACATAATTATGGAGTTGGAAGTGATCCAATAATGCTGTAAACCGAAACACTTTCTCTCAGGCTCTAAATCCTTCTCCTCTTCTTGTGCCATTTCGAATATTTTGGGTTTTCAGTTGTTGCGCTCACAGAAGATATCTTTAATTTATGGATGAACAAGAAGAAATGAAAAGTTATTTTTGCGTTCATAATGACACATTTCATATAAAAGAATAAGATTACTCAAGAAATTTGAATGCGCATTTAATCACAAGATGCATGCTAATCTAGGTCGCTTTTCCGGACCATTTATTACAGATTAAATTTTCTCTCTAAAGAAATTTTTTAATGAAATAAACGTATATATAAACATATGTATGTATATATACAAAAATTAACCATTAAGTAAATCATTTTAATATAATTCTTTCCAAAAACTATTTGAAAGAAATTAACTCAGCTGTAAGATGGTGGCAAACTGAGACCACGGTGGATTTGTTGATAAGGGCTTTGTTCTTATTATTGGAAAGCAATTAGTTTCTATCTCAACTTAATTAGGAGATCCGCCGTGTTCGCTAAAGATGGCTGATGTGCATTAAATGAGAAGTGGTTTCAGTGTTACCCATATTTTTGGGTGGGGCAGGTCAAGTATTGAGGGCCTTCCGCTTGCCTCCACCCTTATAAATTAAAGGGGTTGCAAACATCAGCTTCCATGAAGCTGAAAGAGAGCGATGGATAAGGAAGTACGCAGGTGCTCACTCACATGGTGACGAATCTACTTTCGGCGTTAAATAACTGAAAGCTTTATTACAGCTGTTAAAAGGCATTTGACAACACTACATCCAATGCTATGAAAGGGAATCTCAGAAAGAGTAGATTGTAGATAAATTTCGCAATAAACCAAATTTGTAAGATTTTTAAACTTTTATCATAACCGTATTTTTAGCAGAAGCAAAAATGTCATTAAAAAAAACCAATGCATTCTTATATGATAACAATGACATCATTAATTACTGAAACTAAATAAATCAATTTGAATATATTATATTTTCAATCAAATCAATTTGAAAATAATTTTTTGCCAAATTTTAATGATAAACTGGCTTAAGCCATGTATAATTGTAATTTTTTATTCTATTAATTTCCATAGAAGCTGTTATTAGTTGTTTTTTTCATTTTGTTATTTATCCTCTTTCTTTGGAATTAAATTTATTATATTTCTAATAGAGAAACTAATAATATTTTTTGATTTTCTATGATACATACAAATTATATAATAATCCAAAAAAAATATATGTTGGAGAATTTCTTCTTTATTTTCATTGCAATGGTTCAACTTATTGTAATATTTAGAAAAAGAGTCACGTAATTATTATATAATGACACTATTAAATGAATAACTGACACGCTAGCTGCTGTAATTTTATTTATGAATAACTTTTTGATGTGTTTAAAAAAATGGCAGTTTAATCTTTTAAAACTGAGAAGTTTCCATTCAATTAATAGTAATAGTCATAATCAGAAGTTAATAAAATGATAGCACTTAAGCAGATTTATTATTGGAAGTACTATTATAATAAATTAAATTTTTTGTAGAACTAGCTCCTATGGACAGCGAAGTTTTGAAGTGTGGGTACAATTTTTAATTCTTATGCTAGCAGATGCTCGCTCCTTATTTATTTAATTAAAACTTAACTCAATATAAAAATATATAAATTTATAAAAATAATTTACAATGTGATTTAAAAATTTTTGTTTGTCATATATCTATCTATCTATATATATGTGTGTGTGTGTGTATGTATATATGTATATAATTAATAAAACTTTGATAGAAAATGTGCTGTTAATTTTGTAGTAGTTAAAATTGTTATAAAATTTAAATACTTTTGCATTGAGCTTTATTTTTACATTAAGCTTTCGCATCTAGCTTTATATGTAAATAAACAATTTTGAAGTTAAAAGATAGGGTGGGAATATAAAATTAGAAATCTCTATTATGGCTGGAGCGTTTTTAACTGTTTTATTTTGAAACTCATTGCTTTAACCTTTTTTAAGGTAAAGGTGGCTTGCAATCTTATAACAAAAAATATATTAGAAACTATGACATTAATGTATTAATTGAAATTTTGAATCTGTTTGTGAACGATCAAAAAACGTTAGTCCAATATTTTTAGAGTCCGAAGTTAAGTCATTTCGAAGCAGTGTCAATGAAAAAGACAGTGCAATTTATCACAAAAACTGTTAGATCTCTCATAAATTAATTAAGTGAAGTAATGACCTATATATTTCGTTACTATATGTATAACGTTTAGGTAACGAATAATATTACTCAGTTCAAAATACAGTATATTTTATCTAAGATGTATAAAGGCTCAAGTCTGATAGTCTAATTTTATTGCGCTCATTCTGCCAAGTCTACGAACTAAATATATCCTAGTAAGTTCAAAATAATTAGACTAAAGTGTTATATATTGAAGAACTCAAATTTAGTTTGGAGTATGGTTCGAGAGTCATACTTTGCTATACGAGAGAGGAAAAAAGGTGAGGTAACTTGACGCAATGTTTGGGATTCACGTTACCAAGCCTAAGGTTTGTGGTTCTGTCGTCGGGTTGGGCAATATAGATTCAACATTTCATTCCTTCAACATGTCGATAAAACTCAGAGAATTGGAAACTAAACATAGGAGGTTTCGGGTTACATTGAACACCTAACCGCAACTTATACTTCGCATCTCAAGACCCCCAGCCATGGTAAAGGATATGAACAACGAAAGCCTTGATCCCACGGAATTATTCTAAAACTCATTTTTTTATTTATATAGAAAAAGGTACATCATAAAAGCTCTATATTGGTTTAGGAAAAACCGTATTACAATCGAAGTAGTTCAAAAGTATTGGATAAAAACAACGCAGGTAAACAAATTAAGTGGCACGTATTTATCAGAGGAATTATAATATTAAGAATATTAAGAATCCTAAACTCCTTATTTATTGCACGAAAATGCTCCATACCACCTAAATCTGGTCAAATGAAAAATACATCGTTTTTAAGGACCAGCATATTCTCGTGGAAATTTAGGTGATAATGATTTGGACAACTTCTGGTCCAGAGCTTTGCGGCTTCGCTGAAGACTGTATTTTTCCAAGGAAATATTTCCCCTTACGTCTTATGAAAAACTTCTTAGTATTTCCCCCCAAAAAATATGCAAATATACGTCCCTCTCAGCTGTTGAAAGAGGCAAGAATATTTATTAAAAATCTTGAGTAAATTGTTGCCCTAAAGCATTGTAACGAGTATTTTCTTCCATTTTACAAAAGGTAAATTTGCAATGAACATACACATGTTTAGTCTCTTACATTGTATTTCATAACGTAATAGGCTTAAATCTTTTACGTCAACGGCGTAAAATTTTAATATATATATATATATATATATATATATATATATATATATATATATATATATATATATATATATATATATATATATATATATATATATATATATATATATATATATATATATATATATATATATATACATATATAGGTGTGTGTATATATGTGTGTGTATAGCCTAAAGGAAAATTTTACAGAAAATTATAAGCATTTGCATAATATTTTCTCAATATTAAATCTCATTTTTTAAACTACTGTTATCTTTCTTCAGTCAATTATATATCCTTTTTTGGATATTAATAATTATTTATTTATAATTATTGGGAGAGAGAGAAAGCGAGGGGAGAATTTATTAAATTACTAAATTTATGATGATGGATTGACTTTCAAAAATAAAATGTAAATCTTTTAGTTTTTTAATTTAAAACCTTCTCTTAATTTGATAAAATTACTTTATTTTATATTTTTTATTTTAATGTAGTATGAATACTACATTAAACTAACTTTTAAATTCAAAGGAACTTCAAACTAAACTAACTTTTCATATTTTAATTCTCACTTAGAATGTTAAAATAACTAACTACATAAGCACATAAATGTTTCGGGAAATAAAATATATTTCTCTTTGAAATGTATAGTTAAAACATTATTTTGGATTTAAGATTCTACAAGATTCCCACGCCTTGATTCAAAATTCTTAAGTATTCAAAAAGCGTATGAAAATTCCTGAACCAAACATTCTTGCTTTTGTCCTTAATTAGACCTCAAGTGGGATCAACAGAAATACACGTGTGAAGAGCCGTTTAATTAGACAGAACTTTGCACATGTAAATCTTCTGAAGAGCAGCACAGTTTACAAAGTTTCTGATTTCAAAATGTCAAGATTCTTGAATTTCAAATGAAGCATTTTGTTTCAAATGAGACGTTTGAAACCGAGGAAACTTCTGGGGAAGTGTGTGTTCGACAGTGACATTCCCAGTCGGCAGATTTGTAGATTTTCTCTAAAAATCAGTGCCTTCATATAATAGGTAAAGAGTTTGACAGAAAAATCGTAATTCCATTCTATCGAGGCAAAATGAATTGTCAGGTATTTTAGATTTATTTGAAAAATATAACATTCATTATTATTCTACTGAAACTGCCGTATTTACATTTTCTATTTTATTTTAGTATTGGATAATTATTATTGAAATTTCTACAAACAATTGTTTACTTCAAAGTAAAAAAAAACTGTATGCTTATAATTTTATACTTTTTTTAATTATCATTCATAATAATATTTGAAGAGTATCAATATTTTAAATCCTTATAGAAGATAAGATGATATGAAAATAATTAGGAAGGAAAGGACTTTGAAAAGCAAAAGAATATATTAAATCTTTTGTGTTTTAAGTTACGATGTGTAATTAATAAGATATAACGATGTAAGAAACCAAAAGCATTTAAATGATAAGATGTGTTACTAAAATCGAAGCTTTACAAATTATCGTACTCAAGATAGAAAGTTCAATAACAGAAATCTAAAGCTGTTTCAAAGAACAACATTCAACCAGGAAATTATGTATCAAAAAAGTCATGAAATCTGTGGAATACACTTAAATATTCAGATGAACTACCTTCGCAAAATTAAAAAAAAATCCGAAAATGGAATAAATTGTTTTAAATTTCTTTGCGATGACATAAATAACCAGGATGATTATAGAATTCTCTTTATGATTCATATTGTTCCCGATCTCGAAGGCATAATAAAAGTCTATGTTGTTGGAAAAACAAGAAAATCAGCCAAGCAAATCACCAAATTTAAAAATTGGTATCATGGAGTATACGGCAACTGCACCTGTTTTATTTTGAAATTCGGATTACATCGCTTGCAATTATCTTGCAACGAAATAAACACTGAATCAAACTCACAGTAAATGAGTAAATTTCATAAACCATATCCTTTCTGGAATTTTCTCACTTCAAGATGATGGGCCAAGATTAATTTCAAATCGTAATATATGAATGATCTTTTTAAACGGCCATTTAGTGTAATCGTTGGAAGTCCATCAAAAATGTATGTGGTCTCGCCTTCTTTCCGTGTTCCCAAATCGAAATTTCTGTAATAAATTACGATATTTATTATTTCATATTTTTGGAACGTCGTAAGTTTTGCAGACAAAACAAAAAGTATTTTCGCTTTCCACAATGTTCCATCCAATGGTTAAAAATGCATAGGAACAATTATAAAAATAATTTCAAACTTCGCAGAAAAGAGAATACTTGAGCTGGATGAATGTCATTTAATTTGTTTTTATCTGACCTAAACTTATACCTTGTTGCGCTGTTCATAATGTTTTAAGCGAAATTCAGAAAGTAGTAGTTATGATTGCTAAAAATAATAAATATATATTTTTTTTAAAATCATATTTTCGCACTGAAATTAAGAGCATATTTTTTATTGTATAGAATAGCTCAATAGTTTTCCTATATATGTGTGTGTGTATGTGTACATACAATACATTAACAAACCTTAATTTATTTTCAAACTGATTCTGTCCCTACTCTTTCTCTGAATCTACTATATTATTATTCTGATTTGATTTCATCTGATATTATTCTATCTGATTTTATTTGGGTTTCCCCTTTTATTTTGCAGATTAATGTAATTAACTACGTGAAGTAAAATGACCCTATTTACAATAGAACGGAAATATTTTTTATACGTAAAAAAAAATTTACCATCTTCACGATAAAAATTAAGTTTTTTCACTTCTCTTGTAAAATATATTGTTCGCAGTGAAAAGTTTTCCCGGATTTTATTATATTATGTTATTTTGATTTTCAGAAGTAAAAAAAATAATCATATTTAGCAAACAATAATAAAAAAAATTATGTTACAAACTTTTAAAGTAAAACATATATAAGTAAGTACTTTAAATTACACATAAGTACTTTAAATTACATAAGTACTTTAAATTACACAAATAATTCAAAATTACACGTCATATATATATATATATATATATGACGTGTAATTTTGAATTATTTGTGTAATTTAAAGTAAAACATGTTAAGTTTAATAAATATAAGATATTCGAAAATATGTTTACGAAACGATTTAAAAAATAATTATTCTTCAAAGGGTTTGTCTCTCACTTTACTAGGTGTTGAGTTTCTTATCAAATATTTTCGATGATTTTTCTAGATCACTCAAAACATTTTTATGCTTAAAAATATTTACATGGAGATAGTATTGAAATTAAATATTTTTTTTCATGTAACATAGAATTAAAGTTGAGCTTTTGCAAGCTTTTAAGCCTCTTCGGATGCAGAGATTAATGGAATTTATGATGGCTGAAGTAGAAAAACTGTAACAACACCATGCAACATTATTTTTTCCATTTAAAAGTATTTATTTCACAAAATATGGAATATATATATATATATATATATATATATATATATATATATATATATATATATATATATATATATATATATATATATATATATATATATATATATATATATATATATATATATATATATATATATATATATATATATACCTATACAATATATATATATATATATATACATCTTTCCTATACAATATATATGTATACAATATATATATATATATATATATATATATATATATATATATATATATATATATATATATACAATATATATATATATATATATATATATATATATATATATACAATATATATATATATATATATATATATATATATATATATGACGGGTAATTGTGAATTATTTTAACATCTAGGTGTCACGTTACTACAATATTGGCTACGTTTTATCCATCAAGTACTATAATTAGGCCTTATATATAAATATTATTATTGAGAATCAAGCAAACCAGGTATTGAAATTTTTCAATACAATAATCATCAGATCGTTTCTTATTGTAATCGATTTGTGTGGGGGTAGTATTTTCTTAACGTTTATTACAATACTTTCACTCAGTTTCATTCTTCTAATTACATTTGCTTAAATCAGGAAGTCAACCCCAACTAAATCAGGAAGCGTAACATGTTTGAAAAAAAAAATCTCCGGATTATTTTCTTGAGCTTTGCCTTCATTCATTCATTAAATGTATCACTAACTCACGAGGAGATTTCTTATTAATTGATGTAAACACTTATTAAGCAGCTTTCATCCACGTAATATAATTAAACACGAGAAAAAGAAAAAGAAAACTTTTAACAAATGACTCTAATACTTTAGCCTTTAGAAGTTTTTTTTATTTTCTGATTTACTAAGTAAACAAATCATATCACAAAATATCTGTAATTCTCCATTAAATTATTTTTTAAATTTTCACGATTTAAATTTTTTGATAATTCTGCTATTAAAATTCCATGTACTTTGCATAATATGTTAGTTTAATATACAAAGCTTATCAATCATATTGAAATAATTACTCTTAATCGCGAATTAAAGTTGATCATTCTTACCACACATTTATTAAAACGTAAAATTATTCGCATAAATTGTTTTTCTTAATTAAAGTAATCAAGAAAAATGATTCTAGTTTGTGTAACTTGTCTTCTTAGAGATAGTGAAATTATGCAGAAACTAAACGAAATAAATGTATTCAAATTTTGATGAAAATTTTTCATTAAATAGACCAGTATAATCAATATTTCAGTGCTTCAGAGATAAAAACACATATTATTAAAGTATCAGTTTAATTATTTTAATTGATTGAAAAGTCAAAGCACACTACTTTTCACTCTTTCTTTCCCATGAGATAAACCATTGTATAATATTGTTAATAATGAATAATGCAGGACGAAACTTATTGTCTGCAGTCAATTAACTTTCTGAAGCATAATCCTTTTAACTCGGTAGCAGAGCTTTGACTGTTTAATAAGGCGGATTATGTGAGCTTATGACTATTTCCTGAACTAATAAACTCATGTCTAGGAATTAAGGTAAATATAAACTTTAAGTAAGATTGCATATATGTATATTCAAAGTGTTTATAAAATGTTGGATACATTTTGATGTTTCATAATTGATAAAACTAAACAAGATATTAACAATCACTTATGTGACATTTATATATAGTTTAACTAATACATTTTCATTTATAAGGATAATTGCTGTAAAAAAATTCCTTTTATTATTTGAAATTTTGAATATTATTGCTTTAGCAATTATTGTCTCTCCAAGTTATTAATTATTTCCCCTCTTTAGTAAATTTCATCTCTTTTATAAATTTTAACTGCATTCATTATTTTTTGCATATTTTCTCTTTAATTTTCAGTAATAATTTGAATGTAGTGTTATGTTTACTTTTGATAAGTTCGTTCAACGTTTTATTTGTAGAGCATTTTATTTGATTGGCAATTAAGGAGAATGACAATAACACAAGATAAAGCTTAGAAGTTACGGTCGTACATCGAAAGAAAATGCGTAGCATCAATGCAAATGATTCCTGAAGAATATACTAGAAAGATGATCCATCAAGGAACATTATCTTACAAAGGAAACTGTCATTCCTTTAAACTAGAAATTTCTTAAGAAACATGAAACATGGAACTTCCTGCACAAATCATGTTGATGTTAAGTATGTAGGAGAGACATTCTTGCACTCTAGAATTGAGTTTGCCAGTTTCATTGCACACAGATTTTAGGAACAGATAAAGGTTCAAATCTTTCAGCCATTTTAACCATAAGATAAGCCTATTGGATGACAGACATGTAAAGAAGGATAGAGTTTGACGATGACTTTCATAACCATATAAAGTTTTCCAACAATGCTACTTTTTATATTTCTGGCATAAGAGATCACCATAATTTGCATTGAAAATTGAATACCCATATGAATTTAAGGAAATACAAAATGATAACTGCATCATTTTGTATTTTATCAAATTCATACATAACTGCATTGGTGTTCTTTTTCTCAGAAAAAACAGCTAATACGTACTAAAAAACTCTTATTTCAACAACTCTAAGCTCTTGTATCATATGTATTTATTGCAGCAAGATAATGCAGTCGTGTACTGATATAAGAGTTTGCAGTTATTTGAATGGCTTTCTCCTTGAATGAGGAATTGGGCTAAGTAACCTTATTTTCTTAATTACCATTATCATATATAACGACATTGGATTCTCGCCATTGGAGATTTGAGAAGGACATCATTTACCGGAAGGATGTGTCACATGTTGATTAAAATTCTGAATTTCAGTCGTAATGACCCCTGTGAATATCAATGTGCTTGTCTGTACCAGGTGGGAGAACTTGCAAACTGTCTACTTCAACTGCCACCATTTACAAAAGAATCTGCTATCTCCGTATAATGATTGGTTAGCAAGTCTATTGACCAAAGTTACATAAAAATGCTTGTTTCTATTTAATCATTAGCATTAGAATTACTATTTATCTTCATACTTTTATGAATTACTCAACATCAATCTGTGTTCAACAGTTTATAAACAATCTGAAAGCATAAATATATGAAGTTGCACCATTCAATTATTCAACAATCATTAGAATGTTTTCAATAGCCATACAATTAATAGAAATGTAACTTTTGTTCATTTCATTTGTAACTTACTTAATTTTAAGTAAAAAATATAAATAGGTAAAATATTTAGCAACAGAATGTTTTGAAAAAATCTGATATCAAAATATGGCAATAACAGCTTATAAATATGTAAGTTTACATGTTAAACGTATGCTTAAAATATCTTCATAAATATAATTAAATATGCATTGATATACTGGTTACAATCAAAAACATCTAGTAAAAATTTTTTTCGAACATATATTAAAATATTAATGGATTTACAGGTATTAAAAAAGGAAACCTGTTGACCAAAATCCATGTTGAGAGAAATATTTTAAATTATCTTCAAGAAAAATATTGAAGAGGTGAGTTATAACAGAAAGAAACTGATTTTAATTGTTCCAACAATTTAGAAGTTTACTTTATAAATTTCGATATAAATTGAAAATGAATATTGACTGATAAATTATTATTATTAGTAGTAATAGTAAGAAACTAAAGCATTGTGAAGCTTTAATTAATGATGTTTGTTGCTTATAAAATTTCTTGCTCATCATAAAACCATTGGAAACTGAGTATTTTTCCTGTGCAAATGTGAGTTCCGAAAACAGATATACTTTACTTTAACCAGAGTTATTCGTTAGCAAATGTGTGGCATGAAAATATTGAGGTTTTCGAAAAAGAACTCTTCATTTCTTGCAGAAAATATATTTCCCTCAGCTGAATTATTTTTGGGCAACTTTTTCCTCCAGAGTATCTCACGTGATGTTCATTTAATTTTTGTGTGAAAGAGGTGCTGCTCATTACTTTTAACGATGATTTTTGCACAAAAGCAATCAAATTCATAGAACGTAAGACAAGTCTGATATTATTTTAAGAATAAATGATCATGAGAGAGATTTACTGCAGAATATATATTTAAACTCCCAGGAAATTATTACAAATTCCCAGAAAATCCGCTATGAATCCATTTGTTGTCTGGTCTTTCAATATCTCTGAATATTATACATTGAAAATAAAAAAGAAGGTCACGAGTTAAGATTGGTAACATCGGAAATTTGATCTTGTTTACACATGGAGCTCAAGAGAAAATTGCAAAATTTTCCTGCAAACAATTATGGCCTTTAGAAAGTCGAATAGGTGTCGCACTTGTACTTCTAGGAAAATCAGGAATAGCCTCAGACCCCTTAATCAGGAAAATCCCTTAGGAGTTCTGGCAGAATCACACAATACCTTCTGCTTTATACTTGCAAAATATATGACACAAACAGACGCAATTATTACGTTGATATACCGCTGAAACGGGAATGATTCATATTTTTTCACTTTAATGTCCTAATCCTGGATTAACTCACAGAAATTCTTAATACATATATAAACAAAAGAAAAAAGTATTTCCTAAATGCATTTATTCCTAATAAAAATTTTCACTACAATTTATAATGTGCATGAATAAAAATGTATTCCGAGTAAATTAAACTAATGCAATGAACTCGATAATGAGAAATTTTATTTTAAATATTAGTGTATGATTTACCTGTGTTCATTCAAATGAAAATTATTTTTATAAATTGTAGTTTCTTCTTGTGATAACAATAATGATTTTTCTCGTTTGGAGCTATTTTAGACTTAAGAATTGTAATTTTATAGAGCTTTTCTAATTTCCATATATGGAATCCATATCTTAAAATATTTATTCCATTTATTTCAATCTTTAAATAAATAGTATCAGGATCCTTCTTGAGGTAAATATAACTTGAAGCACCTTCCTCAGTTGTATAAATCCCAAATTTGCTAATGAATAAGCTAAATATTTAACTAGTGAAATTATTTTGAATGTTCGACTGAAAATGCTCCTAACCTCCAGTCATAGAGTTTAAGGTCTAAAAATAATCTGATATCAGACAACATTTATTTTTATCTTGGGTTTGAAAGCACGATAGCTTTTTATCTGTTTTATTTAGTGGTTATGATTTATGTGTCAACAAGATTGTTGTTCCGTACCAAAATTATGTTATTCACCAACTGTTTTAAAAAATATACTTCAAACTGATATTTTTATAAAATTAAAAGAAGTGAGCAAGAGTTATTATTTTTTATATTTCAAGTATATTTAAATATAAATGCTGAATTTAATTATTATTATGTAAACATTTTAATTTTAACCCCTTAACCGGCTATACCGAGGTAACTCGGGCAAACAATTTTGTGCGTTTTCCGGCTATCACTAGCCCTTTGGTAGGGGCAACTGGCTTCACTGCAATGCTTCAAATTCAAGCCCCAGAAATGACAGATTTCCGTGAAATCGTAGCTGGGGAATTTATTTACTGAACGATCACGGTTGATTTAACTAATTCAATAGAAAAACGAAAGTGTTTCAAGTAAGGAACAGCTATTTACGTTTTACTTTTCTATGTTTATTCGCATTTAGTTATAGTAATTAAAGCCTATCTAACAATTGAAATTTATAAGTAACGTATAAAATTCTAATTTTCACTTTTTTATCAAGTTTTTAAATTCATTAATATTTTTTAGTTTTGTATAAAAATATGTGAATTAACGACAAAGTCAATATATTAGAAATTTTTAAATTAATTTGTTCAAAAATATGAAATTTTAAAATGTTAAAAATTTTATTTAAAATTAGAAGGGATAAAATAAGTAATAAATTAAATGCTTATCTTTTTTTAACTTTTGAATGAATTTAGTATTTTAAACAATTCTGCAATGATTTTTGTACAAAATATATAATCTAATTTTAATAAAATGCAACTATGAGAAATTATTTCACTTTTTGGAGTTATATTTTGTTAAAATTAGATTATATATTTTGTTCTGCGAATAATTAATCTTTGTAATATCTCGGGTATTATTTAATTTTACAAAGTACCTAGTTTTAGTTTATAAATTAATTAACTTTCTACTAATTATCTCATTTTAAATGCTTACCTAATTTATAAAACAATGTCAAAAAATCGGAACTGCTTAACTGTTGACTGGCTACCTAATGCGAGCCCCAGAAAGATCAACGAATTTACAGTCCGTGTCCGAAACGTTATCTTCATAATAAAAATTAAATTCTTCTTCACTGCTTGAATCAAACATAATGTTCGTAAGCCGGTAATATTTTCACATATACAATTAGCTACTAGAATAACTTATGAGAGTAAATTGGCACTCATATATATATATATATATATATATATATATATATATATATATATATATATATATATATATATATATATATATATATATATATATATATATATATATACATACATACAAACAAACAAAGATAGGGAAGTGACAATATGGCATTTCAATAATTTGTTCTGGCCAACTGAAGGCAATTTATTGACACGCTCACCTGGAATACATCATGAAACAGATGTTTCCAAGATAATTCGATTAGAAATGTGCATCCACTACACCAATTCTACATTTGATTTAAATTTACATTTATCGGTTTCCCACGGAATTTGAAAAAATTCCACTAGTTTGGCATTTGTCAATCCTGTAGTCAAATTGATATAATCAGAAACACCAATCTATTATTCTGCTATCTTTTTTCTACTTGTAAACAATTTAAAATTAACTACATGTGCATTAATTTTCTGTTTACTCCAGAATTTGACTAAACATGTTTGGAAATTTCACTACTCAAATTTTCAGTACATATATTTCAAGCATTGGCTTAAATACCAAGATAAAGGTGATGGAAAAATAGGAAGGAATAAATCTTCTTACATAACTATTTTTTAACTTTAGAATGGGACTTATGTTACTCATTATTCCACATAAAATTATATTATTTTGTTATGATTAAGATCAAAATCTTTACAAGGAAGCTGTTATTTTTAGCAAGAAAATTTTAATTTTGAATAACACTTTCACTAAATTTACATTTTGGTATAGGACTGGCAAATATTAAAATACATCAAGAACAACTAATTTCAGAAAAATTACTGAAAATTTTCCCTTAAATATTTAAGAAATGCATTTCTGTTTCAGAAACATTATAATATGTGAGTTCACCATAAACAAATGATCAAATTTAAATATTTAAAAAATGTTTGACTTTAGTAATCACAAAACTTTTTTCCGTAAAAGGAAAACAGCGGAGAACATGTTAAATTATTTAATGTCTTTATTGTGTGTTTTCAAATTATTTCAATATTTTTTTTGTAAAACTAAGGATATTTAAACTAATATTTTGTAAGAATAATTTAAAATCATTAAATTAAAGTTAAAGTTACTTACAAATTCTGGAAAATATGAAATTTTCTTTATCAGGGAAAAGAAATATTTTCATTTACTAATTTAGTGATTACATCTTAAGTATTAAACTTTTTTCTCATTTACTTCAATATCTAACAGCTTTGCACTAGAGATATACTTTCAACTTCTTGAAACAGAATATTATATTTTCAAAAATAAAGTTCAATGACTTAATTCAAATATTAAAGCTCAATAATTTGATCTTCAATCAGATGTTTATAACATAAGAAATAAAATTTATTTTTGTGATAAATTAATAAATTACTGTATGTACTTTTAACAGGTTAAATTTTACGTAAAATTAATACTTTCGAGCTAGACAAAGTATTCATTTCTGGTTAGTGAATTTCTGTTTACAAAAATTAATTTTGTGAATATTTACTTCTTTAATAAAAAGTATTTAAAAATATTTGATTAACCAAATAAAAATTAGCTGAATATTTTCATTTATAACCATCAAAAGAAGAATGAAGTTAAATTATTATTGCACTAAAATGTACTCGAAAAAATATTTCCCTAAATTTATAAATTATAATTATTTACATTTCAAAGAAGTTACAATTCTGTGAAAGCAAAAAATATTTAATGTAGGGCTAATTTGAATATGTGAATAAATGTGATATTGACAAGTTCTATATTAAATATTCAATTATTAGAATGCTATTGTAAAAAATAATGTTAAGATGTGTGCCTGTTTTTATATTTTTGATATTTTTCTCCTGTTGAAAATCAAATATTCATACGAGAGACTCATTAATTTTAGTATTTGTGTAAAACAATTTAAGAAATACTAAAAGATATGTAATAACAGTACGGGTTCTTGTATGGAGTGACATTTTTTACATAATTAGAAACGGAAATCTTTCAGTACGAGGAATTTAATATGAAAAATTTGATTTCAAAATTTTTACCAAAATTTTATGTTGTTAGTAGCTTACTATATACTATAAAATCTATTGTTTGGTAATTTAGTAAGCTTTTTATTTTTTTTAAATTATATTTAAAAATCGATTTAGTATATTACGTTAGAAAGGTATATGTCTTTCTTGAAACAAGCAGATTTCCGGAAAAGATTGACATTGGGATATATATATATATATATATATATGTATATATATATATATATATATATATACATATATATATATATATATATATATATATATATATACATATATATATATATATATATATATATGTATACAGGGTATCCACTTAAGTCCCTTGCCAGCCTCTTAACTTCGGAACGGCTGCTGCTATGTTCATAAAAGTGGTGTCTAGGTATAGTAAAGCAGCCATGCGCTAATGAATAAAACGGATTACAGCGCCACTTGGTAGAAAACAGCGGAGTTAGGATTCCTATCTCGAAAACTGAACGAGATAGAGAGAAAAAGGGTTTTACAAAGTTGTAGAGCATCCTCGATTTAGTACGAAACGATACCATGCAGGCATGAATATGAAGAATACAACGGTTAAAACACGCATTTGTTGTTTCGTGTTGTGACGTCACAAAATGATCTAGGAAAGAAAAAAAGAAATAAATTATAACGATATACTTTATTTAAGATGTTCAAACTTCTCACCGTCAGCTTTAATGCACATTTGGATCCTCGCTTGAAGATTACGTTGCACACGTGGGAGCACGCGACCGTAATGCGTTGTTTAAGGTCCTGCAAATTTTATGGAGGGATAGCATACACTTGCTGTTTCAAGTATCCCCACAGAAAAAATTCCAGTGAAGTCAGATCAGGGAAGCCACTCTTCGAAACCACCTTACCGTAGTATTTGGTTGCTAAATTCCTTGACGAGGTACTGCTTCACTGGAGATGTCTTGTGAGCAGGCGCGCCGTCATGTTGAAACCATAGATTTTTAAGATTAAACAACGGCAGATTCTCCACAAAATCGGGTAATACATTCAGTAACAATCGTAAATATTGTTCGCTTAGGATTTTCCAAACCTGACTTTTGGAGAGACCACAGTGTTGACTGATCTCCCTTACGCTGCATTTCGGATATGCGAGGGAATATGCTAATACCTCATCCGGTTGAACTTGCCGTCCTACCTTAGCTAGTCTGCCAGATCGAGGTTGACTAGTAACGTAACCTGTCTCCCTTAAACGTTTTACAACAGTTGGATGGTTTGATGAGAAAGAGATGCGGGTATGCAAGGAAACGTTGGCAGCACAATCTTGCTGCTGATCGTGCCTTGCGTCGACATTCACCGTTCAGTAAAACCATCTCACAATACTCAACTTTGGAATACTCAGCCATGACCATGAGCATCAACATACTAAAGCCCCAAGAAGACGATTCTTTTATAGCTAGCTGTCTCAGGTGAACAGGTTTCTAACATAATTGCATACTGCATTCAAAATGTTGGAATTATTTCTAATACTTCCGTTTTTCCCATTTCTAAATAAAAGTGAAAAATTTAAGTATGGAAACGATTTTTTGTTTTTTTAATTATGCACACGTACGATGTGCTACGTCACAGCACGAAACAACAAATGCGCGTTTTAACCGTTGTATTCTTCATATTCATGCCTACAAGGATCGTTTCGTACTAAATCGAGGAGGCTCTACAACTTTGTAAATCCCTTTTTCACTCTATCTCGTTCCGTTTTCGAGATAGGAATGCTAACTCCGCTCTTTTCCACCAGGTGGCATTGTAGTCTGTTTTATTCAGTAGCGCATGGCTGCCTTACTATACCTAGACACCACTTTTATGAATATAGCAGCAGCCGTTCTGAAGTTAAGAGGGTGGCAAGGGACTATAGTGGACACCCTGATCAAACTGTGTTTTCCTGATTGGTTAAAGCGCTGTTCTCTTTGTTGGAAGGCAGTGAAAGCGAGAATTTGAATCCTGACTTAACCGAAAATCCGTTACTTTCATTATAGGCAGCTGGCTATTTTTTAACAGGTCGTGGTCACAATGATCTCTGGGGGTGTTAGGTTAAGTAGTGAGGTATTTTACTAGATTCATATATTTAAATTAAGAATAATCCCACTTGGTTTGTAGACCCCAACTCTGACTAGGTATAGGGAAGTATGCGGGTTCAGCAATAAAAAATGTAAACAAGTAAAATCAAAGTCCTCCACATAAATGAGTTAAAGATTTGGCTTTAAAGCGCCTCGTTTGCATAACGCAAAAATATAACTTAAATTGTAATTTTTTAATTGAAGTTTTAAACGGCAAAAAGAGAAAAATTAGATTAAGCACTTGGTCTCCTCTTAATCATCATGCCACAGAAAATTATTATTTTTTATGATCTTATCATTTGATAGTTGCACTCTGCAAATAATAAAAAGTATTCTTCATTTTTAGGAAACTTTGTAAATATATGCCTATATCACTGTAAGTATCTTTGGTATCTCTTCAATGCCTACAAAACGTAAATCTATTCATAATCAAAATGCTTTCCTATAAAAGTAAAAAGATTTGGAGCTGAATCTAGAGAGTGTGACGGATGTTTAATTTTTCTAAAGGTATGTAAGATGATATGGTATATTATTATAATGTGTGAATAGTTAATGTTGTGAACAGAGTTAAAATCAAATCTCTGTCTTTATATCTACTTCAATAACCAATATAAGAAATTTAGTCCGTAATAAGGTATTTAGAAAAAAAAATGCTGCATTCTGCAAAAAATAATATTGCCAATGGGTAAAACTAAATTATGTGTAACGCTTGTTTTATTTTAATATAACGCTAATTATAGTTCTTACTTAAAATCCCAAGCGAATCAAAATAAATATATTTTTTTCATTTTCAAAGCTATTAAGAAATTTGTTGAGTTCAAACTACCAATATTGAAAACATGAAGTAAAGCTAACAGCAAGTGATGGGTTAGGATTTAATAGTTTGTAATGTTACTAACAGCTTATAATAACAAATTAATCATATATTTTTGTAAGTTAAGCTTAGCACTTTCAAATACATGGTTTAGAATTTTTAAAAATAAATTGTTTTATTGTTCTTTAAGTTTAGTTCGAAATTTGATGCATATATTTATTATTTAAACTTTATACATACATACATAATATATATATATATATATATATATATATATATATATATATATATATATATATATATATATATATATCCCTATATATATATATATAAACATATATATATATATATATACACACATATATATATATATATATATATATATATATATATATATATATATATATATATATATATATATATATATATATATATATATATATATATATATATATATATATATATATATATATATATATATATATATATATATATATATATATATATATATATATATATATATATGTGTGTGTGTGTGTGTGTGTGTTAGATAGATAGAATATATTTAGAATATAATTAATAGAGAGTTGAAATTTACTAACAAAAAATGACATATTTTCAATTTATAATAAATTGAAAGTAATTAATTTATAATATTCTTTTATCATTTACAGCAAAGGAAAATATAATTGAGTATAAATCATGATTCTATTTTCAAGCATTTCTTCAAAAGGTGCTCAGAAATTTTACGAATCGAATACCAGTGCGTGATTGGTATGCATTTCCTCAAGAAGCTATTACACAAGGAATTTAATAACTTTGGAAACTCCACTCGAAGGAGAGAATTAAAAGTCCTCTCACGTCACTTCACATGCTAAGAATTAATCGATTCAGCGATGATCGATGATTTGTTGTAAGTCTTCGTAATCGCAGTTGAGTGAGCAACTGAGCACTTCATTGATAAGACTCTTATGCTGCGGAGTGAATGCAAATGTTTCTTTATTATCTCATTGGATTCTGATGGGGAAAGTTAATGGCGTGACGCGGAGTGTCAAGATAGGCTGTTTACACCCCTCATTTAAAGTTTCAGAGCTGATAAGGCCATTGAGAAAGAGGAAGCCTCATCTCCACTAATAAGCTGTTAATGCTGAATATTAATAATCCACTTTCAGATAAAGGCAGATCATGGAATATCATTGAAAAAGAAATAATTTTATATTTAAACAATACATAAAAGTATCCAAATATTTAAGTGCAAAAACACTTTTGAAGATATTTTTCCTTCTTCATGGACTTATTAATCTTCAACAGCATTTCCTTTGCTAAATATGTTGCCAATATTAAATATTAGTAATATCCCTTTTATATAAGTATATAATATAATTAAAGATTATGAACGTAAAGAGATGATAAATTTTACATAGTAAATCATAGATGTATTTAATTATTTACAAATATAAATATACTTGAGTTTTTTTTTTCTTCCTCATGTTTTTTTAATATTTAATAAATTATTCTTCTCAACAAATATTATTAAATAAGTATACTAATAATTTGTCTTTTATATAACGGCAAAGAGCAGAGAAGACGAAAGAAAAAAAATTGTACTTAAATTGTTTCAAACTATTTATCATAATAATAAAATATTTGCCATAATAGTTTTGAAAAATATTTTTTCTGGCCATAAATTTATTAATATTCAACAGTAGCAACGTATTTCTCTCCAACTGATGTTAACGTTAAATCTTAATCAGTTGTCTTTGTTCATATTGCATATCTCCGGTGCTTTAGCTGCGCTAAATGTGAGAAAATGAATCCTGAAACGATAAATGTAAAATGATCAAACCTACGCTTGTGAAAGATAAATCCTAAAATGCTACAAACAATTTAGAATATGATCAGGGGAGAGTTTTGATGGTCAACACACGTCAAAAAAGAGGCTTGGAAAACCTTTTTTTTGTGTAAGAATTGGACACAGATTTCAAGTGTTCACTTATAAAGTTGATGATGGTTTCTAGTCCCGGCTACAAGACTTGAGTGTTAAGGCGACCCCAGTGCACTCTCCCTGGAACCACTGGTAAACGAATGGAATGCTACAAAAAGTATTTGCAGTCTTTTTTCTTTAACTCTGGAGAATATCTCCAAATGAGTCAGTGACTCAGGTATATCTAACACCCTACTAGCACTCGCTTTAGCCAAAATACCCGCTGTCTCATTATTATGTGTATCAATGATTGAAGGTATCCATCGAAAGTGCTTCTCACGAAAATATGAAAGATGCACCAGATTGTTAATAATTCTCTTAACTATGATGTCCCTCTATCACCTGTAATTAAATAAAGATAGAAGATCAAATATTGAGAAAAAAATAAACATTTTTGCAATGAAGAAACAATAAATGTGTCTAAATAGTTAAAAGTAAAAATAAATGTAAAATGTTTGGCTATCTTTGTGGATAATACTTTTAAAAGTATTAACACATGATTTTAAACAATGATTTCTCTTTTTATAAAAAAACATGATATTTTTTATCGTATTAGATAATTAATTATATTTCTGAAATACACATAAATTCAAACAAAGCATTTGCAATTAATAAACAAAATAGATTAAACTTATATAAATAAATATATAATCCTAAACAATAATTGGCACATATGCCATATAATCCAGGATGCCAAATTCTGAGTTTGGTGATTATTTTAACTGATTTTCTTATGTATCTGGCTATCTGTTTCTTATTACGTCATAAATATTGAAACAGAAAATTCCAATTTGGCAACCCTATTACTTATGACATCAATTACGCCCCAATACTCCATCTTATCAGCATTTCTTCATTGCCCAAAACAAAATACAGAATTTGAAATTCTGATTAATACGGCATTTGTCCAAATCTAATGACTAAAAAATATTATGTGAATTAAATATAATGTGAAGAAATTTAATGACAAAAATAAATCCTATTTTCACAATTAATATCAATTTCATGAATATAAACTTTGAAAATTTGATATTTATTAACGGAATAATTAAGATTCTTAAGTCTCACATGTTATTAAAATCTAATCAAAGTAAATTTAACACTTAATAAATGTATATGTTTATATTTTAATTAATAAATAAATTAGTGATTAATAAACTTTTATAAATTTTTATTCGTATAAATAACTTATCCTTCAACAAAGTCCTCACTCTTTTTTGTAAACAGCAAAACATGAGAAACATTTTCTATCAAGCAAAGGTTCTTATGACAATAGAAATACGATTTTACCCAAGAGATCTCTTTTTTATCGCATTTAAAAGTGATCTAACACCTTTTAAAAGCCGTGTGCATTTCTCCCCTTCCCAAATGCATTTTCTCGAAGAAATAAGTCAGAATTAAATAACAACTTGTGAGATTCTATTTCTTTGATACCACAGGGGACGATGATTTTATTTGCCGATAATTCCCATAAAAGCCTTTTTTAAAGTTATGAAAGACCAGTATCCTTCTCCAAATTATTGTTTTGAAAAAATATGGTAGTCATTTATTCTGCTGGTTGGAATTAATACAAGTGATTTATTTTCCTCTCAAATAAATGATGTTTTTCTCCCGTTTTAAGAAAACAAATTATGTTTTCACATTTGTTTTTCTTTATATGTGTTTTTCCTTGCTACAAATTGTTACATAGTTTAATAACAGTTAATATAAATATTGTTAAGATATTAGATTTTTGAAGAGAAGAAGAAAATAAAAGCTTATTTGTAAATATGCACTACAAAAATTATTCCTGATGATATAATAATGATATTGATATTTTATAATGATATTGATATTGATATAAAATAATTTACTTCACATATAAAAGAAACAATTTATATATTCAAACATTTTAAATTATTTTATTTCCTTAAAATTTAAATTTTTTAAGTTTCTTTTTAATAGTTCTTGAATCATTTACTTATAAAAAATTTTATTTATGCAATTCTATTCTGGACACGTATTTTAATTCGTATTCAGGACACTATTTGTGCAATTCTGTTTTGGACACGTATTTTGAAGTATTGCTCTAAGTAGAAAAATGTATTAATGAATGCGAATTGGAAAAGCAATCTGTTTCAAAAGCGTAATCAGAATAAAATTAAATTGTTGATTAGTTTTTATTTATCATAAAAAAGTCATTTTCAGAGCAAAATATAAAAAAAATAATGAGTGGACAAAAAATTTGATAAAAATACGATAAAAATGATGGAGCAATTTCCAACCGAATTTGCCCTAAACATGCCAACCAACCAAGTAACTCTGACAGAGCTTTTATCTTAATAAAGTGATAAAAGTAAGCGCATTCATTGAAGTGGGGATCACTGTTGCTATGGTTCCCGTAAGAGCAAATTCCAAGACAAAGTAACTGGCAGATTATCCTGCAAAATTTTGACAGGTAAATGTATTGTGATTTTTATCCTTCTGGAAATGAAATATAATTCAAGAGCTGATGACAAATGACACTATGTAAGCCTGAAACATCAAGTATGAAAAAATTTACAGATACTTCATCAGCAAAAATATAACCTTCTCACTATCAGAGTTCTTCGAATTCTTTCTTCAATGTGACGAAATATCAATGGAAGCTCAATTCACAGTGCAGTAATAAATTACAGCAAGAATATCTCAAGGTGTCTGTTTCAGAACAGGTTGGTCATTTCAAGAAAACTGAAAATATGAAAAAAGTCTTTCAATCTTCATTTAGGGAAGGATGCTGGAAAACATGATTTCGAACTATTATAAACAAAATGCATTGAAATAGTATTATTATTTTTTAGAAATGTCTTTTTCAGATCTTCTGCAGAGTGATTTGAATATTTTTACGGAGAAATAATCTTTCAGAAGTCACATCTTTAGAAAAAAAAATATTTCAAAAGATAGGTTATATTTTAGAAATAGGAACTTTAATATTATCTTATAGTAATTTAGTGTAGAAAAATATCGCTAAGTACAATGAAATACAATAATTAAAAGTGATGTTGCAGTTACTAAACTGAATATATATTATTGTTATCGATACAAACTGAACATTAAATATGAAATGGAGCACTAATATCTTCATTTTCTACCCTCTCATAGACAATTAGAACTAAAAGAAAAGACTATACGTTAAACTTTTTATGCTTATGAATGTCTTAAAATATTTTTATTTTATTATTAATATTATTTTTACATTATTAAATTTTAATCTGTGTGGTTAGTGGGAATGAAAAACATTAAATATATTTATCATAAATAATACAAAAAAAAACTTTATTTTAATGTAGTATTGTTATAAAAATTTAAAAAATATTATAGAAAATTATGTTTGTAAGCAAAATGTTTGATTTAATGAAATAGTTAAATATTCAATAAAAAATTTATCATTGATTATGTGTATAAATAAATCATCAGTAATTATTGGAATTACATTTGTATTTATTTCATAAGAAAAATTGTTTTAATTGTGGCACTATTCAAATGGAGAGTATTTTTGCATCACTTGATTGCGTATTATCTTCTGCATACATTTTGAATAATTTTTATATGAAAACATAAAAATTCATTATCAGGAAGAAATGGGCAAACCTAATCAGAGAAGTTGTAGCCGATCAATCAATTTCATTTCTTTAATTTTTACTTTAATAAATAATTACAAAAATTCAAAGTAATCAGAGAATTTTTATCGAAGAAGTTTTTCGATATTGGCATGTTACATTAATATGCAAGGAAGAGCTTATTTTCAGTTAAAATTTGTTTTAGTTGAGTTTCAAACAGTTCAAAGTAATTTTGATTAATGGAATTTTTTTTTATTATTTGTTATTTTTAAATGACTTTTTTTATTTCTTAGAACACATATTTCAAGTAGCTATAAAGTTTTTTGTTTTATTTATGTACTTTTGACAATATGAAAATTAAATTTCAAAATACTATTGAAAATGAGATGTGAAAAGTTCATATTTTACTTAAATGTGAAATTATCTTTTTATTGATTTTGTGAAAAGAAATATTTATACTGAATGCCGAAGTAATTTGAAGCGGAATTTTGTTTTAAATAAGTGATTTCTCAAAACATACGTAAAAAGTTTATATTTCCTGAAGCAAATATAATGGTTTAAACAATTATCAGAACATTAGAAGGACATTTCAAATTGAATAATGCATTAATTATTTAGTTGAATATACTATCATTTAACATTTAAACATATTAGAAATCCTATAAAAACAATTACGATAGTTAAAATTGCTCAGTATTATTTCCTAACTACATGAAACACACAGTTTAAATGTGTGAGAAAGACAATATCTTATTTTTAAACTAATCTTGTTAATATACAAAAAAATGAAAATTTTAAATTTTTAAAAAAAATTCCTGAGTATCGGAAAATTTTTGTTTTGATTGAGGTTATATTAAAAATAACCCATTTGAATCTTCAAGCAATACATCTATAAAAAGTAGTCAATCAATCATAGTACTACTGAATGTGTGTGTTTCCAAAATCCTTTATTCAACATGAAAACCGCCAACTTTCGCGCACCATTACTTCCGATGGGAAATGTACACAAAAATTTCAGAATGAATTTTGGGATTTAGAAAAATAGCATATTTATCATTCTTGATGATAAATATTATTTTTATATTTATTGTAATGGTATTGTTATTCAACAAAATAATAATTATTTTTCTTTAACCTTGTTCAAAAGACTTCACGTTAGCTTAATGGAAAGGTGACACTCATCCGACTGAAAGGCCCCATCCATTCAAACTCAATTTTGGGAAGCAATTAGAAACGGATGAAGCATTTCTACACGCACGACTATTTTGATGGTTATGTGAAGGTATCACGAACCTTACAATACATTCATACTGTCCACTACTTGTAAAATGCTTTCCAAAAAGATAGTTTCGCGAAACAATATTATTTTTCAGAAGACCATTTTGCGTACAAAATGATATTTTACATGCTAAACTATTAAAAACAAATCAAATGGTATTAAATGCACTTGAAGACTTCTCTTAATTACTAAGTAGACAAATATTGAATTCAAGAGTCCTTACATATGCGTTCGAATGCATTTCATATAGGTGTCCTTTAGGGAAAACAAAAAACAGTTTCGTTACAGTGAGAAAAACAGTACTTCTAATAATGAGAGAAAATAGTAAATAATATTATTTTCTTAAGTACTTACATTGCCAGAAAATGGAAGCTGATGTAGGATATGCACATTATCAATAGCATTCAATTATTTGTTAAGTGATATTAAAATTGGGTGTTATATATACACAAGTGACAAATTTAAAATAAGGAAATATATGTCTTCATTTTTGAAACGATCTGAGTTTTGGAATTTATTTTTATATATTCCACTCTTGTTGTACAACCAACATTACAATAAGTTAAAATAAGCATTATAATTGAAGTTGAAACATAAGTTGCAAAAACATTATAGTCAAAAATTTTGAAACAAAGCACCCCAAATTTTAAGTTAGCATGACATTAGCATTCGAATATGAGTTGCATTCCAGTGTATGAAATGGTTTTCAGGAAGAACTCAAAAAAATTCACTGTGGAGGCAAAAAGCTATTTTACTTATATAAATGATAGAAAAATGAATTAATGTCTTCCTTAGAAATTACAATAAAAATAAAAAAAATAGATAAAATAAAATTGCAAAATGTTATACTTTTGTCCAAAATAATAAGTTTAACTCTGTTTACAATATAAGTTATTTCCAAAACGACGATATATAGAATAATACAAAAAAAGGGGCTTCAAAATCCTTATGAATGCTGGGCATTGTGTAGGAATAGAAACTTTTAACATATTCCTTTTCAGTGTAATCTAAAGATTCCGCGAGAGTAAAGTGGAGTTGTAGTAAGCTAAAAGAGGAAAATTATGGATATGACCATCCATTTCCTCGTTCCGTGTCCCGGCATGTGTCTCATTTGTCAATAATGAATGGTAGAGGTGGATGTTGATCAGGACGCTGGTCAGGGAGGCGTAACTTCTGGAATAGATCTTCCTAAAGAATAGGCTTTGAGAGAACACGTGTTCTTAACAGGGACAGAGGCGTGTCTCAACTGCAAATTCTTCCATAATTACTTTTATGACATAGTTGGTGTCTCAAACACACTGAAGACTATAAATTGTTTTGGACAACCCAGAGTATATTTAAATTAATCCAACATTAAGTAAAATGACAGGAATTTTATCTTTTATAAGGACGTTCAACAACTTATTCTTCGCTAATTTCAGGAATTTTATTTATAGATCAGAAAGAGATTTTTTATCAAAGAAAGGTCTTTTCCTTAGAAGTTATTAGATGTAGGTAACTGTCATTTCTGATTTTTTATAATTACAGAAAAAGCAAGATATTTATACGGAATCTGAAATCTAAAGAAAAATCATAACAAATATTTTCCCAAAAAAATTAATTAAATTCAAGAGTTTTATGAAGAAATCTGGAGATGTGTAGTGATTGAGAAATGTTCTACAACTTTTATTGGTAAGTGACATATTTAGGCAAATAATATTTATAAAAATTAAATGATTTGAACATTATTAACTAAACTTAAACATTACCAAAAATATTTTAACCTATAAACTGAACAAAAATTTACATAAATTTTAAACTCTGAAAGTGTTTTGTAGTAAATATTATGTGTTCTACACAAACTTATGCTGACACATTTGAATTATCAGTCATTTCGCTCCTTTCATTGTGATCTAAACTTTTTTAAGAAAACTTATAATTTTTTAACTTTTATTTTTAATTTTTTGTTCCTTTATTTGAATACCGAAATTACATTTTTCAACGTTTTCATTATTAAAAAAATTTAACATTTAGTTTTTTTTTGTTAATATAAATATTACTTTTCCTCAATAGGTCTTTGATTTTTTAAAACTTTAAAAACTATTTTTAATTTCATTTAAGCCGCTTTTTTATAAGTGTCTTTAAGTAATTTTTTTTAAAGTATGCATGCAATAGTAATTTCGAAACATTGTTCGCAAACATTAATATTTAAAAGTAAAAAAGTTATTCTTTAAGCAAATGATTTTCCTTCAAATGAATTTTTATTCAAAGTTACTTATAACTCTTTGCATTTTGTAAAATTATAAATTTTAAGAAAATATAATATATAAAAGTTGTGATAATATGCCTTTGAAAGATAAAAGATGGTATAATTTTTTTCTAAAATCATACTAAAAACGGTAAACAAAGTTTCTATAAATATTTTCATAAATGATTTTTGTAAATTTTTAAGTCAAGATCAACGATGGAAAAATTTATAGACACACAAAAAATTTGCGTGTCTATAAATTGTCTGTGAGTATTGTAAGTATTAGGTTTTTTTGGACAAAAAGGCTTGCTTGGATCGAAGCAAATTAATATTTTAGATTTTAACTGTGTGACATGACAACTTACGTAAGTGTTACATTTAAATTTTTTATTATAAAACATTAAATAGCTTTTCTAACAATATACTTGAACACGGCAATCAGATTTAATAGATACGCTGTTGGAAAAATGTAAAAAGACACTAAGTTTTTTTCAAATAAGAGAAAAACTTTGAATTTTTACAAAATAATTTCATTTTACAGCATTTTTAAAAAGTTATTTACAATCAGATAACTAAATATGCAACATTATTCTACTGCTTCTCCAGATCTGGATCTTACTTACTCAGAACTATACTCAGCTATTAAAAATGCTATTTCAAATACTTGGCAGCAACTCCCTGCTCATGTTTGGTACTGCCGTAGGAAACCAGGAGCAGCCATTCACTTTATGGGTTTCACAGCTGATCAGACTGCAATCAGTAGATTAATTAGTGGGCACATCAGTTACCTATCCTTTGACCATCCTATTAAACATTTCCCAATATGTAAAAAGTGCAACTCCGAAGAGGCTAGTCCTCAACACTTACTGGAGTGTATTATTCTCGACGGAGGAACTTCTTGAAGACTCCCTCTTTTTTCTTGATTTTTTGGGAGTGTTAGGGCTCATGAATTTGGTGTTCTGGGATTTGTAACAACACACAACATATATGCAATATGAAATAAAAACTACTTATTTATTATATTTAAAAATTACTTTATTCCCATCATACCGTGCAAAAAAGTGCATGGTCAGTTCTAAATAACGAAAGTAAAAATATGTTTAATAAGGAATTTTTCTGTCATTTTTTTTATTTGACAAAAATTGTCCGAAACACAATTCAAAGTTTCTCGAAATTCAATCGAAGATTCATATTGCTTGCCTCTGGAGTAAGCAAGCTGAAGAATTACTGACCATATATTTTAAGCAATTTTGAGTTCTGTACTTTTAGCAAGCTATGGCAAAACCCAAACATTATATGTTTTAAGCAAATTATTTACGCCATAAACTGGTGAATTGATGATTTGCTGAAATATCCAATTTTCTCCGTCTAACTCAGCGCCATAGGAAAGAAGATCTGAATTTAAAATCTAAATGTAATTTGTACGTTTCTGTCTCTTATCCAGAAGCACTAGATTAATTTTTTTGACGTAACCAACTGATATCCAAACCATTAAACTGCCTCCTTTCATCTGTCAGGTAAAATAAATTTCTTCTTGTGTACCAAGACAGTGCCAGTAATATTAATAACCATCTAGGCCATCTAAATTAATTTTTTTTCATCAGAAAAATAATTGAAGTTCATTCGGAGCTCCAAGACATGTATTCTTTGACCCTCTGTAGACGGAGCTCAATGTGACTTTTGTTCCATTTAGGATGGTGCTTTCTTTTCATGAATATGAACGTATCGGATCTTTTTATGCAATTGTAAAGTGTTCTTCTAGTTACATGTCAGAAGCCAGGTGGGTCTCGTGCTTTTCAAATATTTCCACGGGTTTTTTTAAGTTATTTATAGAATTTTCCTTGATTAAGTAGGGTCAATTTTTTAAGTCTGCTAATCTTAGCTTTCCTCTGACTCTAGATTTTTCAAGAAGTTAGAAACAGCATTTAGACATGTGTAGGTAGATGTGTAGTTGTGTAGGTGCTTCGAAATTTCTCTTCGACTTTTTCTCACACCTTTATATGCCACAATTTAGCCTTTTTAAAATTTACTTAAAGGTTTCCTCCTAGGCAATTTAATTGTACAAAAATTGAGGATTTTTTTACAAAATATATTTTTTGAAAGAAAGAAAGTTTAAAAGAACAATATTTTCAACAAATTAAACTTCTACATATTCCGAAATGAGAATATTTCGGCAGTTTTCCTTTTAATTTTTTGCTGACCAAAAATTCGTAAGTTCTATTTTATAATATTTTCTTATGGGTAGTTAAAATTCATTCACTGCAAATTTAAGAAAAATTTGCTTAATAAAATAAAAAACGAAAAATTACATTGATTGCTCTAAATGTTAAAGTATAATTTATAAAATATGACTGTACTTTTTTCCAGCATTGTATGATGTCACTAACGACTTTTTATACTGCAACCTCATTGTGTTTAACAGTTTAAAGGGGCAAGGCATTTAAATCCAAATAAACAATCATAAACCCAATCCAAAGCTGAAAATAAATGATTTATGCATTCTGTAACAACATTAATTAATCATTGTGTTAAGTAAATTTTAAATCAAATTTGTAGTAAATAAATTAATTTATCCAAAACAGGGAACATTTATTAATGTTTTATAACTCAAAAAATAATTAAACATATTGTCAGATAAGTACAATCTTATGAAGCTTCAATGAGTCACATTTAACTATCTGATAAAATGACTGCAATAATAAAATAAACACACTCTTTAACATTGTACTTTAAATCTAATTTTTAATGATAATCTTATAATATTACTAAGTTAGCTGCTTAAAGTGGAAATTTGTAGACTCAGTTCTTGCATTGTTTCAATAAATGTGAATGAATGTTAAAATGATGCATTTTTCTTGAGTATGCTGTATTCCACATTCTTTTCTAAATTCCAATTAGGGACTATATTTGAAAATGATATGAAGAAATAAAAGTAAAGAATGGTAGAATGGTGAAATGGAGACTGAAAATCACTTAAATTACTATATTAAGTAATCTATTATGTAATATCAAATCTTTTTTGGAAAAAAAAGAGTCATCATGATAATTAGGTAGATAATTTTAAAGTCTTATATATATATATATATATATATATATATATATATATATATATATATATATATATATATATATATATATATATATATATATATATATATATATATATATATATATATATATATATATAAGTTCTTTTTTTTAGTACTTCATAGCGATACATTTTGTTATGAACTTCGGCTTGCTGAACATGGGACTCTAAACGTTCCTGTCCTTGTTGTTAGAAGGGACATAAATGCTTAGGAGAGTTTGTTGTGTATCACAAACTATCTTGTTTGGTTTGGTTCTTCTTGCCGTTTAGTTCTAAAACATCCAGCTTATAAACCTGTGACACCTCATAGTAGTCAGTCTAGCTGCTTAAAGTCATTATTAAAAATTTTATTAATTACTACTTAACTTTCCTTCTTTTAATATATGTGATCCATATCCATGTGCTGGATGGGAAAAAAGCCAGAATACTTGCGAATATCCTCCCGACAGATATGCCTACAAAAAGCACATCATTAATCTCTCTTTGTACTAGTATGGAACCCCGTACCTTTCTCTCTGAAACGCGGTGTTAGGCCAAAGTGGACCGATGTTAACAATTCCTCTCAAAAATTATTTTCTTTTACTTTTCTGATATGTACCAACCATGCTAAATATCGTAATTTAATAAATTGAATGGGGTTGATTAGATGATGAAGTTAAACATTGATTCGGCTTCCTTACTTCGGGTTATTACGTTTTTTGGTCAAATAATTCTTCAAATTTTTCTTTCAATGGTAAACAAGTTAAATTCATCGTTATTCTTTAAAATATAGAAACATATATGTGTGTAGCAACATATATTATTGAAGTCCAAATTTCAGTAATATATGTTGCCACACTCCTGATGATAATTTGCACATTTAAATAACAATCAATTTCTTTAATCAATGCCTATTTTTTCCGTAGGAAAGGAAAGGGCACAAATTAAAGATATTGGTTAACGGAATAGGGCAAAAAAATTATTTGAAAAAAAAATGTTGGGAAGTAAAAAAAATAAATTAAATTGGATTTATATCATAAATTTGTGCTCATAGTTAAGTTAAAATTTAAATATAGTGCATGTCCTTATTTGCTTCTTTTTGCTAATAAGCAAATTTTGACATTGTATGGCTTATCATTTAAGATAGTGAAAAATTTGTTATTTAATAACATTTAAATTAGCCGTTTTTGTTTCCGAAATTCCCGCTAACCACAAAATTTCGATTAGCTAGAATTTTTGAAAAATAAAGATCAATTTTACTTCATTATTATAAGTTGAAAATGGAAGGAAAATATATATATTTTCTAATAAAAATAACTTTTATTCAACTTTATGAAAACGTGGAAAATTTGTATGTGAAGGTATTTACAATTGTTACACCATATCTCAGTATGTATTTGCATTGCTCTAGATGAAAGTGATTTTCTTTTCTGAATATCACAATCAGGCCGTGAGCTAATTTACTGCCCGTTACCTATTTCAGCAGCCGAGGTGCGCATCCGCTTGACAATGCAAAGTGGTCCCACTCGAGCTGACGCTCCATCCATTTCAAAGCTAGCAAATGATTAGCAAACTAGCATCAGGGTGGCATGTCTGCTTTAACTTACACATTTAAGGTAATTTTCTTCCTCGACATTTTCAACAATTTGACACTTATTTGCAGCTTGGTATCTATTCATAATTCATTCACTTACATATTCAGCACTAATATCTGAACTTCTAGAAATTTTCCAAAAAAATGTTTTTGAATTCCTTACGTGAATGTCATTCTCATCTTCTCCCTAATCTGTAAGCCTCTTGAGCTTTTACCTTTTCTTCATTTCACTTCTCTTTTTCAGTATATGTTTATGTATTTCTGAAACCGATTGGAATAATCAGCGAATTGGGTAGATTGATCTTGGATAATTAGAGTCGTACTGTAATTGTACTTAGAATATTAAATAATATTAATTGCCATAAAATATCATATTTTTATTTTAGAAAAAATAACAACTATCTTATATAAACATTATTCCATTCCGTGTAAGCGTCATTAATTCATTCGCAAACACACTTAATAAGGATTTTAATTTTGAAAATTTTAGTTTTATCGCTTTTTATCAAATCTCCACAAAATTGCTAATAATTAAAATATGTGATGCAGAACAATGAACTCTTTTACTTATAGTGAAGCAAGTATGGGCAACTTTGTATGAGCAATTTTTTTAAGCACAAATAGGAAAGACCTGTTCTCAACTGGGACGTACGCGTAGTTAGCCTGCAAGTTTCTCAAAAATAAATTCCGTTACCGATTTTTTACCTAATACCTGAACAAGATCATAAGAGATTGTACATGTTGAAGAATCAAATTATTTTCATCCTAGAATGTTTATATTTTAATTTAATCAGACCATTAATAATATAGTTTCTCAATAGAATTACAAAACTCCGAGGATAAAGGCAGTCTTATTGATTAGAAGACTAAGAATGTTAATTTCTATAGAGATGATTAATGAATATTTCATGATGTTTTAGATGCTATATGAATACAAATTATGTAGTATGTAATTTCACGTGAAGTGACAAAAAAACACGTATAAATCTAGAAGAATATTGGGAATAAGCAATGAATGAACATCATACGAATATGATAAACTGAAATCTTGAGTAAAATCTAGGTAATATGATTTCAGATAATATATAACATACATATAAAGATTATAGATAAGTTTTGTCACTGCAAATTGATGATAGCTCGACTATTCTTAGATAAAATTGAAAGGAAATATTTATATAATTGAATTAATTGATTGGTTTAATATGTCGCACTTATTACTTACAATTGAAGACTCATTTTTTTAAATTAATATATCTAAAAATTTATTAAATTTAAGAAGAATAATTTGAAAGCAAGTCTATACATCATTTATTTAAAAATTAATTTCCATAAAAATTATAATAGATCATTTATTTCTTACACACTATAAACCTTGTTTGGTCATTAAATTAAATTTATGTAAGCATTAAAGCAATATTTTAATATTTTTATAAGAGATGCATATTTTTACAAATTACTTACTTTTATTAGACAATTTAACGTACATTTAAATTATCTGATTAAGACTAATTTCTGATATTTACATAATACTTACATATAAAATGAATCTCTGTAGAATTTTACAATATTTAAAAGCATTTATAAATGTGACATGGTTATATGTAAAATAATTTAGCTACAGTAAATATTCAGAAGATGAAGGGATACTAATTTATTAAGTTTTCACAAAATATATTCCATTTATCATCTAAAATTAATAAAATGACTTCTCTTGAACGTAAGGTTAATTATTTGAAACCTACCAAATATTTCATATTCATTATTTTATGAGTTAATCAGAATAAATTTACTTAGATTGCCATGATTTAATCAATGATATTCTAAAAAATAAAATTAAATATTCATAAAATATATGGTTTCAATCAGATATTGCATTTTAAATAACGTACTTTAATCGCGGAGATCAATATTTCATTTAAAGGTTAATATCAAACAACTGTTAAATAACTCTTACTCTTCTTATTCTGTTTTTTAAAAATTGTGATATCGTTAAAGTGTAAAGGCATGATTCAAAAAACCCTTAATTTTTAACTGAGGAAAATTGTATTCTATACTCTCTTTAATTTAAAATAATACATATATAAGAAAAATCCCATTATAATAATGATAACATGACTTAATTTTAAAATGGGGAAAATTGGGCTATATACCTTAAATTTAAAATAATATGTATATAAGAAACATTATTAAAATAAAATTATTTTCTTAGAAAATAAATTAAATAAAAATTAAACAGTTTATTGTGGGCTTTACAATTCATGTACTTAGTGTTTAGTGAACATAGGTTACTAAGCACTAAGAGCATGTTTAGTGAACTTAAGCGTAGTCATGTACATAGATTTACTTGTATGAAAATTCATAAAAAATATATTTTATTTTCAAATAGATAATTAATACATCATCAAATTTAATCTTTTTTAGTTTAATGCTTTTAATAAAGTAGAATTTTCAGAAAAATTATTTAAAATAAAAATTTAATTTTGAGAATTTTTAAGTTTTTTCATTTAAAGTATTTACATCTTGTTTAATAATTAGTTTTCTTTCAGTTGCTTGGACAAGATTTCGAATCAGAGCTGATTATTTACAAGCAACTAAAAAATTAAATTAGGTAACAAAAACTCTTTATAGGAGATTTGTATTTAAAGTTCAACTTGAGCAAAAAAGAAACTACAAGATTTTGGAGACACATAAAAAATAGTTTAAAGATTCCGTCTAAGTAAAACAGAATGTTGCTTAAATATTTATGTACTTAACACTGTGGTTTAGTTATCAAGTACCATATATTATTCTGTGTAAGTAGATGAAATTCTGATGTAAAGCATGAGAAAAAAGTGCGCCCTTTTTTCAGATATTGAAAAGCACTTATATTTCTAACCGACTATTAAAAAAATTAAAAGTTAGTTATAAATACCTACACACCTATTTTTAACAGAATCTTAAAAATCTGTGAAAACGTTAAATGAATAGGAAAATTTTGATAATCGAACTATAATGAATGTATACACTATACGCTTTTCTTATTTGAAAATTTTATAGTTATAAGCTCCAATTACTTTTGAAAATTAATATTAAAACTTTACGTCAATATAGCACATTTTTTAATGGAAAAGAAATCTATTTTTTTAAAATGTTTATAACTAACATTTTAAAAGAAACCCTTGTGTTGAAGTTTTATTACCTCAAAAATAATATAGCTAAAATTCAACATTCAATGGTATGACTTTCATTAAATTGAATTATAAAGATTTTAAGAATCATTCAAATAGGAAAGTGCAATTAATAAATTATTTTAGAAAACAAATATTGAAAATTTTAAAAAAATATATGCTATCGTATATAATGCTTTTTAACTATTTTAAATTATAATTGTTTTTTCCTTTCAATTAAGTATAACATTTAATGTTTAATTTTACAAATTTGATATTTAAATTAATTTAAGTTAATTTTAATACTAAATCTTTATAAAGCCGTGGGAATTATACTTAGCACTAATTTTATTAATTTTTAAATGTATAGATGACGTACAATTGACTAATTTCGGTGACCAGAAGCTAATTTACAAAAAAAAAAAAAAAAAAACGTAGATTTATGCTGCCGCCTGTTTTCTGTTAAAGCCAATGAGATGATAACAAGATAGATTTGTACAGTTTACCATATACCCCTATGTACTGAGCCCAGTTTTTTTTTTTTTTTTTTTTTTTTTTTTAATTTCATGGAAAATAATGAAAGTAAATTCTTAAATTTTTGAATACAAAATGTGTATTGAATTATTTTTTTAGATTTTTTATTACCAACTTATATTTTATTAATGTAATGTAATGCGAAATAAAAAGAAATACGAAACAAAAAATGTTTAACTTATGCATTACATGCTAGTGGGTGATGAGAAACATACTTCTCACCAAAAAAAATAATATAAAATTTCAATAAAAAATAAATATTATGGTAAATGAATTTCTTTTTGTAAATCAATCTAAAATTGAAAAATACAGGATATTTTTTAAAGGGACAATGTTTTGAGTGCTTTGTAGCGGATCTAATAGCGGAAAGGGAACCAAATTTGGTATTTAGACTAATCAAAACATGGGAAAAAAATTTCCGTAAAAAAAATTTAGTTCCAAAAATCACCGCTAGATCATTTTGTGGCGCTTTACAATGCATAAAATGTGAGAGAAAAAGTACTAACGCATACAATCTTACAGTTAAATTATTATTGTTTATTTACTACATTAACTTCCCGGTGGGGAATTAGACCACATTCAAAGTGAGCACCGTTCTCAGAATTAACATCGTGCATTCTGTGCGCAATGTTCTCCATAGAAGTACGTAACATATCAGAAGGAATATTCCGCACTGTATTTGTTATGCTGTCCGATAGAATAGATAAATTTGATACTCCATGAACATAAACCCTCGTTCCGATAACGTGAGAGACATGGCCATTGGAGCTCGTTTATGTCGATTGAGATTATTCGTCAGAGCTGTCCACTATTTGCTTTTATAGCACCTATTACTGGCAATGTCATGCACAACATTTGCATTTTTTATACCCGTGTTTTATGTTCAGTATCGTTATTGAAAATTACAGCGACACATCAAAATGCCCTAGTGGCAAGTTTTGGAAATAAAACTTTTTTTAGTATTTTTCCATGTATTGATTAGTCTAAATACCACATTTGGTGTCATTTCGGCTAATAGATCATGTTACAGGAGACTCTAAACATTGTCACTTTAAAAAAGATCACCCAGTACTTTAATATAACATTACTAGAAAAAAATAGTCCTATAAGATTTAAGCAAAATTTCTGATAGCAGAGTATCTAAGTGCACATATACAAAAATGATAATACCTTGCATTAAAGATTGTTAAACGAAATTCTAAAATTCCCTAATGAATTTAATTATAAAAAGTACTTCGAAATAATAAGTCAGCTCTTTTTTTTTTTTTTTTTGAGTTAATAAGACATAAAATTTATGATTCAAACGATTTTAATTAAGATGTACCTAGCTTATAAGTGAATGCATTTAGTCATAATTGGGTGTTGTGGCTTATATCTCTTGGTTCACAATAACATCAAACTAGCTCTATGAGCCCGAATTCTTTTAAACAATGGAATACAGCCTCAGGGGTCAAGAACAGCTGACCTTTATTTAAACTGATGTAGTCCAAAATATAGGCTGTAGCAGCTTGAGTCGCAATGCATTTTAGACACAGGGGACAAATTTTGTGTTCCGTCACATGACGTGTACCTGAGTGTGTCCACTTCGAGATTTCGTTAGAGCTTCCTGGTTGCGGCTGTTGCTAACTTCAATCAGGACAGCACGAGGGTGAATTTCCTCATACATTTCATGTACTGGGGCTCTCCACAAGAAGAGATACTTTGCCTGATCTCTGACAAAGTAAGGCAGAGACCATGAGCAGTATCGTTACGGTTGCCCTCTCGGGCCAAAACATCAGCAATTTCAATACAGTTTACATCCACATGCGATGGAACGCACGTAATCATATATAGAAATGGAGAATTCATTGATCACTGCAGTGGATTTTGTCCTAAACCAGACGTCAAATCAGAAATCTTTCTTCAAGAAGTTTTAAAACTTTTTTTTAACAAATATAGAAGAAAAAATAAATAATTTTTTCTGCGTAAAAAGTTGGTAAAAACCAACTTATTAAAATGTTTCATGTTCTTGAAGCACAGAAATTAATCATTGAACAAGCAAAAAATAAAAGAGAAATTAAGAAATTCTTTGTCAAATAACTGTTAACTTATTTCTTAAAATTCCTTTGGATGAGAGATAATTTATAATAATTTTCAAACACAAGAATATGAAACAACAGGAAAATGACAAACGACTCCCTCCAGGTCACAGTACCAGCCGAAAGAAAATTTACAGACATTTCATCAGCTGAAACTCTTTTACATTATAAAAATTCTTTGTCAAATTCTTTTTCTGAAACTACCAGAATATCGATGAAACACCAATTTTCCAGACACTAAAAAACTTCACCAAGGGTGGTATGAGGTACATATTTTATATCTTTCTTACGCTCCAGAATTTTTCTGAGGTGAAAAATAAAAAAATAAGCACTATTAATCTTCATTTCTTGAAGGAGGGTAAAAACATTTTTTTAAAGTCGATGTGAATAGTCTACGGTGAGTTTTTGTGCACTATTTTTATCTCACAAAATGTCATTGTACTCCCTCAGAGGAATAACACGAACTCTCATGGATTTCATTTTCAATTTATAGAAGATATTAGTTCAGCATTTATAATATGATAGAAAAATGACTACTTGAATGTGGCAATAATTTTTTACACAAATAACCTTCAATTTTCGTAATACTGCTCTTTTATTAAATAAAATCCTGTAGCAAAATATTCTTCTTATCAAGTTACTTAAACAAAAGTAATCTTTAAATGATTCAAAAATGCTAAAAATATAAAGGTATACATCATAAAATTCCAAAAATTTAATAATAAGTGGCAATCAACAGTTAAAGTTTCAGTAAATAAAAATCATGGGAAAATATTAAAGGTTGGAGGATAAATCTCAGTAGCAATATTTTACTATCTTTGATAAAAAAAAATATATGATTATGTAGTGAAATAATATTTGATTAAGATGAAAACTAATGTAAAAAAATCAAATGTAGTATAAAAATAAACTTTGATACAGATGATTTTTTTCTTCGTGCATAGATGAACTGCTGAACAGATTTCTACATCAAAAATCTTTTAAAATTACAAAATAATCAAAGGTGTGTAGTCAAACGTCTATTGAACACGAAAGAAATAGATCAAAATGTTGGTAAAAGCTACATTAGGTATACAACTAAGCACAGGAATCATTACTAAATTTGCTTGAATTTTATAAATTTAATTTTTTCGAATATGCTTCATATACTTTCAAAAGTTAGTGCTAAAATTTCATATAGATAAACGTTTACCACATTGTTACAATAGCTTTTATAATTATCGTATGCAATGTTTAACCACAAATATATTCTATTATATATTTTATAATTCATAATAAATGTATTTAACGAGAGTATTTTAATTATATATAATGTTACAGGAATATTATGTAAATAAACATATAAAATCATTAAACTATATGGTAAGACATCCTCCAAGGGGGCCTTGGTAAAGAAAAGAAATGTAGTCGCAACTATATTCGTTTTCTTTACCAAGGTACTTTGTGCGTTGGGAAACAAATGTCCCGGTTAAGTGATCAGCCTAACATAAAACCACAAAAGCTATATTCTCTTTCACATTTGGTACGCAGCTTTATTGACCAACTAAATTGAAGAAAAGCTGAGTTAACCTTTTCTACTAATTCAACTTGCCTGCTGAGTCGATCTTACCACCAGGCTTATATATGCATACATATGTATCTATAAACTGGCGTGTAGTAAGTTAATTACCATTTATGTTAGTTATAAACTTTGCAACTGATTTTCAATATATATATATATATATATATATATATATATATATATACACACACACACACACTGCTGGAGAATTGCTAAGGACGGATAACACTATCATCCATAGCAGCCATGAAAGGAGGCAAAATGTAGAGAGTTAGAATAAGTGAGAGATATAGTAAAAAGAAATATGCGTATGCAAATTTTTTTTAAACATCTGTTCATCACATGCTAGCGTTTATAAGAGATTTACAGGTTTTGATGCGTGTGGACAGTTGTTGCTTCATGAAAAAGTTTTACAGGAAAGACTTAATAGACGAACTTGAAATTTTGGCAAGTCTTCCGGACATCACTTAGATGGTTTTATACGTGGATGAATCATTGGAAAGATCGCAGAAGGGTTGCCAGGATGTTGCCAGGGAGTTTGACATCTCTGTCAGAGTTGTTTTACGGCTGTGAAAATCATTTAAAACTACTGGAATGTGTAGTAGGTGGCACGGGTGTGGTCATGTTAGAAGTTCGACGTATGCAGAAGTTATATATATCATTCTATTAGCGAAAAGGAATAGTCGTACCACAGCTCAGCAGGTGGCAAGTCAGTTTCTTGCTGCCTCAGAAAAGCAGATCTCCTGAAAAACTGTTGCCAGATGTTTGAGGGGAGGAGGACTGTACTCCTTTACACCTGTTGTGTGTGTCCTATTGACTAGACAGCGCCGTACTTCACGTTTCCAATGGTGTCGTGATCATCGCAATTGGACTGAACAGGACTGGGCATGCGTACTGTTCTCAGATGAGAGTAGGTTCAGTCTGTCATCTGATTGTAGACGCCAACTGATCTGGAGCGTGAATGGTACTGCTTATCGTCCAGAAATTATCCAGGAAAGGGACCGATATTCGACATGCAGTGTCATAGAGTGGGCCGGCATCATGATTATTGGCCGCATGTCCCTACATGTGGTTGCGAATGGGACTATGATGGGCCAACGATACATTAATGAAGTTCTACTTCTTCATGTTCGTCTTTTCGGTGGTGCTGTCGGTGATAAATTTGTTTTTATGAATGACAACGCAACATGTCATCGAACACTCACTGTTCAGGATTGTCTAGACAGTGATAGCATTCAACGCCTCGTATAACCATTACGTTCCCCAGATCTAAACCCCGTCGAAAATGTATGGGATACTTTGGGGAGGCAAGTTGAGCCGAAACTATTCTCCGACAAGCAAGAACACCCTCATCCGTGCACTCGCAGAGGAATGGGATCATTTTCCTCAACAGTTGCTGGATAATGTTGTGCGAAGTATAATACGACGTGTGGAATGTTGCATGACACTCCACTGTGGACATATCCCGTACTGATACCTTTCTTCAAGGTGCCTGCTGACTTTTAGATGCATTGTTCCCTTTTTCCGTTTGCAGCATCAAATGAACATTTTTTTCTTTCGGATGTTTCACAGCTTTTGTACTTTCCAGAACCATAAATATTCTTTATTCTAATGTCTGAATAGTGTGGCAAATATATTTCATCCTACTAGGCCTCATGTCTCGCTTAATGTTATGCTGCATTGCAATTCGTGATCCGTCCTTAGCAATTGTCCAAACAGTGTATACAAATATATATATATATATATATATATATATATATATATATATATATATATATATATATATATATATATATATATATATATATATATATATATATATATATATATATATATATATATATATATATATATATATATATATATATATATATTCAGAAAACAATCTTATATATATTTTAGATTGTTTCGTGAATATATTAATGCATAATTTAGGAAGAGTATCTAGCAGAATGTTAAGCAGTAAATGCAAGACATGTATACATCCTAATATTGTTTATTTAAAGGAAAATTGTAATAAAGTTAAATTAACCTCTTTTCTAACATAGGTGGGATTCTTACCGTGGTTAGTAGACATTTGTATTTTGCTTCTTACTGAAGGAGGTTTATATAGTAGATGCTACGTGTAGTAGGTTGGTAGGGTTGAAATAAAGGTATATTCATGAATATATAAATTTAGAATTGTACTAAATGGGTTAATGGTTAGTGAAGGAAACATAGTAAATTATGTAATTATTGGAAAAACAAGAAATTTAAAAAGAATAGAACTTTTTTGCTATATTGCCTACTCGCATTAATAACAATAATATATCAAACAATTATCGGCGGAGCACCTACTCGCGTCCGCAATACAAAAATAAGTCTATCTTACTCGCTGTAACACTTACTCTCTGTTGTCTGGATCCATACGTGATGCTTGCTGTAAACTAGCGACATTTATTTACAATTCTGGATCTTACATCTATGTATCTATCTATCTATTTTCATTGATTTGCCGTCCTAATAACTTGTACAATTTAAATGCATACTCGTGAGAGAGCACTTCTGATTTATTTTATTGCATATTTTCCCTCTCATATGTATTAAATATCATAAGCAGTTGGAGCCTTAGAAAAAAGCAAATGCTTAAATTGTTGCATTTCAAAGCAAAGTAATAGGCATATGATGTTTATTAGCGGAAGAATCCAGTTACTTTTAAAGAGGACGAGGGGACATTCAGAGAAAATCTCTTTAGACAAAGAGACGAGGGGGACGGTAACTCTTGGGATGTATTTAGAAAATAATCTGGGAAGTTCATGAATTGCTCTGAAGATTAAGATCAAGATGACTGATTTCATTTAAAAACTTTTAAAATAGTTTGATTTATTTGTTCGAAGAAATTAAAAAGGACTAATATGACTGCAATACTAATGTCAATTAAGGAATTCTTTGAGGACGGAAATATGTAACAATGGAAACACCATCCGAACACATCATAGACGTTTTGAATACCTTACTTCGGTAATAGTAATATTAAATAGACGCACTTGGATAACAAATTGTATTTGTGGGATAATCTGACGTGTGTTTTGAACATTAAGTTTATTGTAGCCTTTTAATAACATTAGAAATCTTTACATTTCAGGAGACTACTCTTTAATGATGAAATGACTCTGAAGTAGATAATTTAAACTAAAAATCTCTTTCTTACCTTTAATCAATGTGGTTAAATAACATACAGTTTTTAGTAAATAAATCATTCGGCGTTGTTAGGAATATATCTGTCCAAACTGTTTTATCGATGAATAATTTAACTTGCTGTTAATTTTGAAAGATAAACAGGTGAGTACGAAGAATTAGGTGCTGAAATTATTTTTATGAGGAAAAAATCACTTAAAAATAATTTAAGTGAAATTTAAACTAACTCAGCATTCTTGACTTTTCAGTCTCTTTGGCAAAATTTTCAATCATAATTAACATCTCCACACATGGAATAAAATCTATATGATAATAATATAAATGGAGTATTTTGGTTCTAAATCTACACTATGACCTTAATTTTAACCTTACAAATTAAAAAGAATACGGGAATTTATTGACATTTGGCACAAATATTGACATCACGAAACAAGAATCCGCTGTCTTTTTTATTGTCCTTGAGTTTACCATACCTGACATTCTCAATGTTTCGCAGAAGTTCCGATTTGCTCCAAACATTCTGGAATGTTGAAAACATGCTCTCTCGATCATATGCAAATTTGAGAAAGGTCTTATCGCAGGGAGAAGGAGAATATTCGATAAAACCAACTTAACTTCCAACCAGTGTTTTTTTAATCAATTCTTTCTTCGCCATCGAATCCATGGAGAATGTGCATGTTATATATTTTTTGTGTTAAATATAATTCTCTGTATTAAATATTTACGGCATCACATTTATACAAAATGAATGTCCAAAAAATTCTAAAGTACACAAGCACATGTAAATCAAAAATTGTCCCAGTATGTTTGGATTTGCTCCATAGAGAATTTTTGGCTTGCAAGGAAATGGGCATTGGTCTGGATATTGTGTTATTCATGATTTTAACATTAATAAATTATATAAAAATGGGACTCCTCAAATCAAGAATATTTTTGCGCTTTATAAGGAAATAGCTGCAATACATTTGAGATTACTATTTTTTTGCGAAACAAGATGGTTATTAAGCAGGAAATTTTTACATCAATTCTGAAAGCCCAGAATTTTGGTGGTGGTTTATTTAAAATGAAATTGAGCTACTTGGTCAACATTTCATGAATATATCAACCAAGCTTGAATCTTTAACACCTAGGATAAAATTTTGATGAAATAATGTGTCGAAACGAGTGATAAAAATTTAATGCTTTTTGCATTAAAATAATCGTAGAATAGAAATTTAAAATTAAAATCTTAACAATTTTTCTAATCGTGAATGATTGTATTGAAACTTAAAAGGTTGAAGAACATTAGGTTCTTCAGCTTTTGTTGAGCTGTTTTATAACCTATTCAAAATCATTTTGTTATGATGTCCTAGAATTTTAAAAAGTATTTTCTTGCTGACATAGAACTCTTAGAAAGTTCCAAGTGGGTTCAGAATCAATTTTATTACATTACGGAAGTGATCTCTTTTGCCGATGAAGAAGCCAAAAGATTTCACAAACAGAGTATAACCTAAAAAAGACAATTTGATAATAAATCTCTTTTTAAATTTTGGGTAGATGAGTTTTCTGTTCTAAAAATAATGGCGTTTTACATTCTAATACCTTTTTTTAACATTCGTCCTTTGTGAAATTGGATTTTCTGCAGTGGTTTCTTTGAAAATAAAACACAGAAGTTAACCAACTATAGAAAAAGAACTGAAAGTGTCTTTCTAATATTAAACCTTCCTTCGAAAAACTTTTCATTGCAAGGCAGGCCCAAGGAAGTCACTAATGATTATTAAATTTGTTTTTAAAATTTAGTAAGTGTAAATAAAGTAATTTTTGAGTTAGTATGTTATGTCAATTTAGGAAGTTAATTATTAGATATTGTGTTGAATTGGATTTTGTTTTGCATGTGTGTGCTTTCCTTTCATTCAGTTAATCAATGTTTTTAAATCATGTTTTCTCTTGGATAATCTGGCGTTCCCTCGGGACGATCTACACGGATTGATAATCGCAGATCTAATATTAGAATTTTCGGAAAATGTATGCAACAATAACAGTATATAAAACGCCATTTTCATATTTTCCAATATTTTTATAAGCTAATTAATAGAAAATGCATGAAATAAGCTACTCACTATATTTAATTTATAATTTATATTTTTAATACATTTTTAAAAATTACAGGATGATTAAATGTATAATGTGCACCTCTTCAATGAATTTCGTTAGGAACCATCATTAAATGCTATTAAACGTTTAGTTGAGTCAAAAAATTAATAATGAAAGTTGTTTATCCCTTCAAAACTTTATAAAATAAGTTGTAATGAATTCTCGCTTGTCCTGTTTATTACACATGAAAGGTTTCTTTTACGTATCTAACACGCCTGATATTCACATCGAATTTTCAAAGTAATATTAGGATCTAAGTTTGGAAGAAATATATTTTGATATGTAATGTTTTCTATGATCAACATATGACATATTAAGAATAAAATTATATAAATGCCTTATTTCAGGATTATGGATTGTATATAAAATTGTAAATTTTCTCTTGCGACCGAACCTTTTTTTTTTAAACTTTCTTTAAAATAATACAAATCAAATAAATTTCTTGTTTAGTATTAACTTAAACGCACATATTACGCTTAGACAGGAAATAAAATAAAATTTGCTAAGAATTTATTAAATTAAAATAAGGTAGAAGAAAATTTAATTTTAGAAACAAATTTTTAATTTTAGGGTAAAACATGAAAGGTTTTAATCAAATGATAAGATTTGTAAGTTTTGCTCAGAATTTTATAGAATCTTATAAGTAAATTAAATATTAAATAATTCTAAAAGTTTTGAATGAAGTAGATTTTTATCTAATGATGAGATAATACAATTTCTTTCATAAACTCTTAATTTATTTTGTTAATTAACACAAAGTAAAGAACAATGCATATTTATAATTACTTTCTTACTTTCAAGAGGTTAGTAGCAAAATGTCAGCATTCACTTAAGTTGAAATTATTACAATTCGACAGATTTAAGCATTGATTTAATTTATTCGTTAATTGGATAGGAAAAGAGTAAGAGGATAGCAATAATGCTTTTTTTTACTCTTTTAAGATATATTGGAATTGCAAAATAAAAAAGTTGTTAAATAAAACATTAAATAAATATGATTTTTTTAATGAGGAATACTTGCATATTTTAGTATTCACAAAAACTAAAATAGAGTAAAATGGTTACTGAGATGAAAACATGTCAGAAGGATTTCACCATTTAACTATACTAATGAAATAATAAATATTGCTTTCTCTTGGTAAATAGAATAAGCAGAGAAAAAATTTGTCTGAATTCTTTTGATTGTTGTCATTTAACTGTAAAATTTACTTGATGAACATTTGCCAATAACGTATCATGCATTAAATTAGGATTTTATAATGAAATACAATAAATTTTTCATTGCTTATAAAATGTGCAAACAAAAAATTTACCTGTATTTTGTGAAAAACAAAGTTAAAACTGAAAGAATTCATTTCGCAAAGTGTTCAACATGCATTTTTGAACCTGAATCCGGATGAGCATATTTAAAACAAATATGGATGAACCAATTGGAGAGTAACTAACACCGACTGTTCTATAAGAAACAATGCTCTCCTTTTTTGATCATTAACTGTTTCCAACATTTTTTCAATTGCGGAACTGTACTCATATTAAATAATTTAGCTTTTCAAGAAGACATTGCTATTCCATATTAAAAGATATTTACCATTTCCAAATAACTTGTATTTAATACACATTTAAGAAAATTGTGACACTGAAAAATATTTTCGTATTTTGCTCATCTCTTTTAAGCATCTAAGTAACGATATTTTACATGATTCTCACATATATTATCTTTATACTTAACACTACAAATTTTATAGTTATATCTATGATTTAACAATTTAATTCAGCTTTTGTTTTTTTCTAATTTTTACTTTAGGAAACAAGCAAACGGTAGTTGATGCATAATACTTAGAAAAATGTTGATAATTATTTGAGAAATAATCTGTAGTTGTTCTAAGTATGACGAAGTAAACCGATCCATTTTATGTTTCTTTATCTAATTCAACTATGCCCTGTCGTTGAATAAAGGAGGAGCGCTACAATCACCCATGACAAGAGGAATTTCTATCACTGAATCATAAAAGAAAGTTCTGCTTATTTCAGAAAGATAACAAAAATCACAGCGTCCTATTTCACTATGGGTACCTTTTATATGTTTAGGAAGTTGGCTGCACAGAATATATAAAATTATTTACGGAACGGATTTATAATATTTGTCTTTCCTGGAGAAATATGTTAACATCTGCTTCTTTTCTTTCATTCTATATTTTTATATATAAATTTAAAAATTATTAAAAAATACAATAAATACATTTTTTATTAGAAATTATTTTAAAACAAATATTTGTTAAATATATTTTCTGTTATGCAAATAATCTAAGAAATCTCTTCCAAAACTAAGAATATAGCATTTTTGTAGTGCTTAGTTCTATTGTAAATTTATTAACATAGTCCATATTTATTCAGTGTGTGGTATCTATTTATTAACTAAAATAACCAGAAAAGTAATACGATAAAATAATTGCCCATTACTCATTAAAAATATAATACAGTTAAATTTGATTGTGAATCACATTGGGCATATTAATCAACTAATTTTATTTGATGGTATGACTTAAAATTAACTTGAAATTAATAACTTTTTGATCATATTAAAATAATAATTTACCTAAATAAAGCTTATACTATTACAGGTAATTTATATTTTAAAGTATTAGATATTTTCACAGTATTCCTTCCATGGTCTGTTAAGCAAACGTGACAAAATGTGAGAATTCTTAAATTCTCTCAAAGAAATTTGTTCCCGATAAACAAATCGAATTCTCAACATTATATGCACGCTTATTAACCCGTAAGTTTTGCAGTTACAATAAATTATTTGACAATTTTGCAAATATTATTTTGTTATTCATTATTAGTAAAAGTTATTTTCTTCATTTAATAAACTAATAGTAATTTTGTAGTATTAGTTTATTAAATCAGCATTCAATTTAATTCGATTTATACTAAACTTTTTTGTCAATTTTAGTGAATAACTTATTGTATTTTTAATACTTTTATCGCCCCTCAATAAATAAATGGTCGTTTGTAATTAATTGTTATAATTGTTGCTTATTTTTACTGATTAGTCATTGGTCTAGATTGTCTCCCATTGACGCTATTCAACATGGTGAAAGCAACAGAAGTATAACATTTTCTTCTCCTAAGGTAGAAAACTAAATTCGTTTCAGAAAATGGGTCTTCAGAATATATTAGCAGTATAAGACAGAAAATTTCTAAGCTTGACATGCCCAAAGCAACATTATTGAAGACGAGGGATATTCAGCTGTATCTGCCATTAAAACCAGCAAATTTTCTCTTGAACGGGAGCAACTAATTCTTAACAAGGTCATCTAGATATTTTTTATATTTAATATACTCTCTTTTGAAATATTTAATTGTACGTTTAATATCCTTTATTTTGTAAAACAAATAGTTATTTGTAACTTAACAGTTCTAATAACAAATATTGAATTGGTATTCTACTTCAGTACAACAATTTCTATAACTTAGATTTAAAAGTATTAACAAAATGTCCAAGTAACTTCATGGACATCTATAAATAAATATTATTATTTTAGATTTTGTAGACAATTTATAATATTTCCATAAATGTATAATAACATTGAATGGAAAAAATTTCATGTTGCTTTTTATCGGGATATTTTGCAGTTTTTTGTTTCATTCTGTTATAGATTAATTATAACATAACTAGTTTTGTAAGTTATTAACTTCATTTTACTATTATAGATGCTTTATTTACTTGTATACACATTCTTAAACTTATCGATGTAAAAGTATATACTTTTTTTTTTTAAAAAAATATACTATTTCTCTTGCGTAGGTTATAAATTAAGATAAACATTTTCTTGGTATATTTACCAAAGAATACCACTCAATTTTCTGTGTATTATCTGTTTATTAGAAATGCTATTAAATCCATGTAGTAAAATGTTTTGTATGAGTAAAAAGTAACTTTTTGAACAATATTAATACTATTAATGAAGGAAAAATTATGGTTTAAAATAGTTTCCTATTCATTTGAATCCAAACACAGTTTTCAACAAATAAGTGATTTTATACAGATTCTTGGATTATATGTGATGCCCTATATAAAACAAATCTAGTCTCCTTCTTGCAAGTATAGCAAAAAAAAAGTTCAAAAGAATTTCATATTTACGCACTGCTTATATTCTGATCAGAAAACACAAATAAAAAACATTATCAGACGTGTCTGTAATAGTGGACTTTGGTTAAAATATTCCGAGACAAGTTTTTTTAACAAAGTATATAAATAATGTTCTTATTTTATTTGTTTGCTGAAATTATGTTTGGGTTTGAAGAGATAACTGGAGCTTGAAATGAAATGGAACTTATATCAATATGATGAAGTCTAAGTAACTTCAAATGAAAGCTATGTATTTTATTTGAAATATTTTGTTTATACTTAATTTATCATTAGTTTAAACTATAATTAACCTTGATTTTAGAACACACTATGAAGTTGCTTATACAGAGATGGAAACCATTCCTAAAATCTGCTCAGTTCAGCAACGGAATCACGTGCTTCTTCGATTTTCAAAAGTGTTATAAATTCATAAAATTAAAGTTTAAAGAATAAATATATATGGCATCGGATTTCACATTCTTTTCAGATTCGTAAATTTTCATTTTTAAATAAAGTAAATGCCTATTTTTAATTTTAAAAAATATTAATTTTAGTCAAGCAGTGGATGCGCTTTCAGTTTTTCCCACGGAGCACTTTATAACACGATTAAAAAGTGATCTGATTTCAGTACTTAATATCATTGGAACTAAAAAAGAATTTTCAAGCGTTCCAATCTTTTTCAATTTATTTTCAGCTGGCCAGTAAGAAACATCTCTTTTCTTGGGGAAACAGCCTTCTAAACGAAGATAAATAGATAGTAAATGTTGTTGAGAAAAAGTAGATAACATTATTTTTCAAAATCAAAATATTTTCTTTTAAAGTAGGTGCACATTTTCTGCAAAGAAGATGTGGTCTTCAAACACTCCTACCAAAGGTGTATTAATGAGTTATATAATACTCTATAAAGAAAAAAGTACATTGTATTACAGTGTAACATACACTTATGTGTAAGGAAATATTGCTTATAATTATTCACATTTTCATTTAATCAATACGATTTGAAAATGCATAAGATAAGCATCTGGTTTTTAAACACCTCTCCACGCTCCGTAATGGTGTGACTAATTCATTATAAATTTTGTTGAAAGTATTTTTCTTTATCTTGTAAAAGGCATTTGAAGTAAAAATTAATCTCTTTAATTATGAATATTATATACTTGTAAAGGATATGAAATCCTTATGCTGAAGTCACAGAATCATGAAGTCAATCGGCATAAGCACAATAAAGCTGTTTCCCTGAAACTCCAAATAAATACTATGTGAACAGGGCCTAGGATGTTTGGAAATGATTCGGGTAAGAGATTCGAATGTGTTTTACCCCTCGAAATTTTTCCTTTATCATGTGAAGAACATGCAAGTTTTTTAAAATATTTTTTACGCATAGGCAATCAACACTTTTTACTTGAATCTAATTTCTATTGAAGTAAGTTTCTTTTCTATTGAACTAAGGTTGAAATGGATTGACTTTGTGGAGAGGAATTTTATCACCTTAAGAATAAATAATTGGAAACTAATTGTCAGAAATAGAACAGAGTAGAAATTCGTTCATTGAACGCCTTGTTAAATCAGGAGCTGTATTTGTCAATAAAAGAAGAAACAATATTATTGAGAATATTTTTGTATATTACCGTCTATTTCAATGCTCATTTAAACTCTTTAAGCAGATTTTCATAAATGTTTTGTGTAAACAAACATGTTTTCTTCAACAAGCACTCACATCAAATTTGAAGATTAATTTCTTCTGAAGAAGATTTATCATTAATGAGGCATCTGCTAACGTACACTGCTGGCCACCCAAATTGCCACATCAAGAAAGACAAGAGATATCACAGCAAAATTTCTTTTGTAGATAACATGTTGACCAAGTATCAAATGAATAAATTCATAGACTTCTGTGAAGTGTGGTTCCTGCTGAATCGGTAGCCAGAGTAGCCGCAATTGTTGCAGGTCACCGCTGCCACACGCATCGGTATTCATTCAAAGAGACTTTGGATGGGTTCTTGGGGTACAGCAGACCAAGCAGCTTCCACACGTTGCCAAAATTGATGGCTTCTGGAGATTTAATCTGAGTCAATCGTTGAGCAACCATTGACCATGTTTTCTATCAGCGAAAGAGCAGAAGAGCGAGTGGCCAGGGAAGCAATTCAATCTGACTATTGACGAAAAACCCTTGGACAATGCGTGCCACGGATGGTCATGATATATCCTACTGAAATATAACTGAGGGCAATCTTTGAAGGTGAGGAAGGAAATCTAGCTCCAACATTTCGGTGAGGAAGGAAATCTAGCTCAACAACTGACTGCTTAAAGTACCGGAAATGCGTAGTAGAGGAGAATGAGAGTGACATCCAATATCGCCCCAAACCAAATTACTCAGGGCAGGTCCAGTGTGGCAGTGCATAACGCAGCTGTTTAGCACCCTCTCTTCACGGTGGTTTTTCCAGACTCGAATAAGGTCATCATGGTGTTGCATACATAAGTGTGACTTGTCAGAAAAGGGAATTTCATTCAGTTATGCCATTCACATCCTTCTTTCATCGCACCATTGGCGGTGGAGACGTATTTAGTTCCGCATCGGGGGTAGCTAAAGCAATGGACGTTTTGCAGTCAGACCAGAGTACTGTAAACGGCATCGAGTGGTACGCACAGACATTAGATGATGCGTTTTAGACCAACAATCCCATGATACAATGCCTGCGCGCGGATTTCGTGACGTCACAGTAATAACTGAAGGGAATAACTAAACTAGTTTAAGACAACAGATACACTGAGGAATTGTAAAGCAAATTTTGAGAAATATATATTCTTTATTTCATGTCTCAATTTGGTATCATGTATCAAATTTTCACTCAAACAAATGAGTGATTTATAGAAAACTCTACATATACAAATTAAGTTTCCTTGCATAAACTTTTCATTTTATTACTACTGTCATTTGCAATTTACTTATTGTGTCATTGAATTATATTATGTGCAACAAGCTAGAGTAAAAATGTACTCTTTTAGTGATTTATAATAACTTTTACACATTATAAAAGACATGAAATTGTTTAAAATATTGTTTTATAGTGAGAAATATATAATAGTTTCAATAATTTTTATTATACTTTTATATTTAGTTTTTCAATGTAATTTATTATACAAGAGCAAATTATAATTTCAGTATATGGAATACTTAGATATTTTAAATAATATATGTAATTTAAATAAATGTGATCGGAGAAAAGGCGTAGAGGAGAGCTATATCCAGCGCCGGTGTTTTCTCCTAACTCTTCCACCAACAAGAAGTCGGAGGGAATATGACGTAATAGCGCTAAGCTTTGGCCAAGCGGGACCTCGCCGCGAGAGAGAGAAGGAGTTTGGAAACAAAAAGATGAAGACGTTGATATAAGATGATTACTTAAGATGTCTAATTGTTATTTTGTCAATTTCGCATTTAACTTTAATTTGTAAATAATTTTTCTTTTTGTCACTTTTTATTAAATACAGTAAGCTAAATATTAAATTTTTTATTCTGTTTTGATTTCTACTGAATCTCTATATTCCCTCATTACATAAATTACATTAGCGTGTTATAATGTAAGTAAATTCACTTGATACGTTGTAAAAAACCATGAGATAGAAAAATAAAGACAACAGAGATGAACAAAATATTTTTATTAATTAGTAATATTTACACTATAAAAATAAAGAAAGCAATTTATAATAAAATTTTTTTTCAAATTTTATGATGACTTTGGAAAATAACTTATTTAAAAACATGCTTATAATTAATAATGACCAAATATAAATATTTTCAATTAAAAAATAATAAATCTTTTTATTCTGGTATATGAAGGAATATATAAAAACTTAAAACTCCTTCCACATAGTAATAATATAATTTTTCAAATATTGCTTTGCTTGATCTTTGTATTTATAGGTTCATTTTTTTTATACAGTATGTAAACTAAAGTCCTTCGCCACTCTCTTAACATCTTAAGGTCTGCTGGTATATTCATAAAAGTGGTGTCTCGGTATACTAAAGAAGTCATGTGCTACTGAATGAAACTACCTTGTGAAAAACTGTGGAGTAAGCATTTGTATCTGGAAAACGGAACGAGATAGGTAAAAAAAAAGTGATTTACAAAGTTGTAGAGCATGCTTGATTTAGCACGAAATGATATCTTGTAGGCATTAATGTGACGAATACAACGGTTAAAACGCGCATTTGTTGTTTGATGCTGTGATGAGGCACATCGTACATGTGCATATTTGAAAAAACAAAAACATCGTTTTTGTGATTACATTTTTCACCTTTACTTTGAAATGGGAAGAACGGAAGTATTAAAAATAATTCCAACAATTTGTATGCAGTATGCAAATACGTAAGAAACGTCACGGATGTTCACCTGAGACAGCTATAAAAGAGAAATTTCCTTGGGGCTGTAGTATGTTGATGCTCATGGTCATGACTGAGTATTCCAAAGCTGAGTATTGTGAAATGGATTTACTGTAAGGTGAACGTCGACGCAAGGCACGACTAGCAGCAAGGTCGTACCACCAATGTTTCCCAACAGGTCCGCATCTTTCTCATCAAACCATCTTAACTGTTATAAAACGTTTAAGGGAGACAGGTTGCGATATTAGTCGACCTCAATCTGGCAGACTAGCTAAGGTAGGACGGCAAGTTCAACCGAATGAGGTATTAGCATATTCCCTCGCATATCCGAAATGCAGAGTAAGATAGATCAGTCAATACTGTGGTCTCTCCAAAAGTCAGATTTGGAAAATCTTAAGCGAATCCTTATCTTCAGTTAACAGTTCTATTCGATGAGTGTTAAAAATTGGCAAATTATATATTAATATTTTTTTCAAATTATTAACAATATTTAAAGAATTCATTCTTAGCTTTATCAAAGTTCTGTAAAGAAACGTTTTAAAAATAAATTTTTGAAATAAATTTTTCAAATCAAGACTTTTTAAGAAATGTGTTGCACAATTTGGAAATAGCTTAAATATTTAACAGCTTAAAAGAAATTTTTCAAAAAGAAGAAAATATTCAAACTGATTTCTATCGAGGTAAAGCACGAATCTGTAAAGTATATTTCATTGATTAACATTCACAATAACTGTGCCAATAATTACTTCTTTTTTATTAATTATATATTTTATTTAGACAGCAATAATTATATTTATAATCTTAAATATTTTTTTCATCTAAGTATAAAGTTTATGAGTGAGGTATATAATTAATTAAGGTTTACAAATACGAGCTAATGAATGATAAAAATAAATTATCAACAATGTAATTTTAAATGTAGCACTTAGTTTGAATACTAATTATACAGGAATTATATTTTAAAGAAAATTAATTTGCAGTATATTCAAATATTGTTTATTTGACAATAATATGCTATGTTTTACAATTAAATATTTGTATGTTTTTATGCATTCTTATTACACTTAAATAATATACATCAGTAAATCAAATGCAATTAAAAGTTTACTAGTTATTTCTATCATATCATTATCACATTTATATTAACTGATTATAAGCATCAACAACAGGTCATAATGTTATATATACATGCTAAAAAATATAGCTAAATAGTAGGAATTTTAAAATGATTACACTATTCAACATATGAACAGTTAATAGTCACTGGAAAACACTAATTTTAAAGTATTTAATGTGAGAATGATTAACGTACTTCTACTAAATTGATTTATAGAACAGTCAATATGCACCATACCCCATTGCAAGTTGTTCTTAAGGAAGCAAGAGCAATGGTGTCCACCGGTTTCTACCACTCAACTACTGCAGGGACGTCACGACCCGTTTTAGTTTCAGCCAGCAGAACTTGTGTTCTAGAATGTGTTGTATAGACTGAATGTGCTGCTCCATGGTTTGTGATGTGGTTGAGCTATCTGTCAATGCTATGCGCGCAATTTTCCTGTCCTTACCTGAAGTGGTGCTCTGTGGTGGATGCGATCGAACACGTTGGTCCATCATACCCTCTTGCATCCAAAGATCCACATTACAATTGTTTAGTTTCGTCCAATACGACTACCGATTTTCCTGAAGATAATCCACTATCTCGGTAAGCCATTACTATTCCTCTATCAAACTCAGATACTTGATCAAAAATATGATCACTTTTTGCTACAAAACATAATTAATCATTAAAAAAAAACACTAGGGAAACTTGAAATCGTTGGAATCTTCAATTCTTAAATAGTACTTGAAAGTGATGCCACAGGCGTGCTTGATTCGTCTATGCTGAAATTTTAATCATTTGCATATCTCACCTCCGCTAATGCATGTTGTAAATTTCATGTTATTTGCATGTTTCCTTCAGGCTGTTGAATATACGGTGGACAGCAGTGTAGATTTATCATGCGATTATATTATTCAGAACTTTTTTTTTTAACATTACCGTCGTTTAATTGATTCATTTGGTATCTTTAAGCAGAGTTTCATGAAAATTTGTTCAAGCAAAAATATTTGCTTCAAAAAGCAATTAAATGATATAAAGATTGTTTTCCTGCATAATAACTTTTGTAAATTAATTCAGAAATAAAATTATCTCATAAATAGTAATTTTTTATACATAATATTTTTCCAAAAATTCAATTTTATTGAAGAAATATAATTTAAAATTTTACAAAATAAATTACTAGTACCACTCATATTTGATGACAACACTTTTTTCAATATAATTAGAAAATGAAATTATCACCTATGTTTTATAAATGTTGATCTTTTATAAACTATTATAATTTTTAATATCAATTTTATTTAAGTGACATACTCTAAACTTTAACAAAAAATTACTATTATCACTAAAATTTTAAAAACAAATAGATAAGTGTAATAATATGAATGTAAACAAAATAGAGAATAAAAACTAAATTGATCTATAACATTATAATATATACAATAAAATTTTTTTCATGTCAGTAAAGTATCGTACAGTCAGGATTTACTGAGCATCACGTGAATTGTGTTGCAGTACATTTGACAACTATGGCTCAGATCATCTGCTCATGTAAATTTTGACAATTCTTCAAAACAATACTTCGCTACATATTAAAAAGTATATTTGAATATTTCAAGGAAATTGCAAAATATTGAAAGAATATCATTTGGGTAGGAAATAATAATCGTTTCGCTAGGGGTGGTCGAAGATACATACTTGATATTTTTCTTGCGTTTACGAGTTCCTTTAAGCAAGATAAAGAATAAAAGGAGAATAATGTGAACTATTAATCATCTTTTGTTGAAGATGGTGAGAAAAACGTTTTATTTTCTATTTGTGATATAGTTTGAGTAGTTATGAATAATATTTTCTATTTTCTTTCTATTCAAAAGAATTCATTGTATTATTTTATGATAAGTTTTAATTCTTCTTCAAAAATATAAAAACCATTTATATTTTGACAACATAAGACTCCAAAGTAATAAAGTATATTCAATAAATTAAATGTTTTATTTTTAAGAAGTGAATAAAATTGGAAAAAAAATTAGGGAATTGATGTTAATAAAATGGTATAAAATTATCTTTTTAGTGTTTCACAGAACTAATAACTACTTTATTGAATATAAATTATTTTGCTATTGTTTTTACTTATGACACTTGGACAAGCAAGTTCGCTATGCTAATGGCTGTGCAAGTTTAAATCAGTAGTTTAACCAGAGCACAACGATGGTGAAAGTGCAAATTTGTTCTAAACTCCTTTGGTGGATGGCACCACCAGAGGATTCACTCCCTCAATTTTGACATTGATCTAAAGGGGGAAGAATAATTCTCCAGACCATTACACTTGGCATGGTAACCACTCAACAACCGGTCACAGGACTTTCTATTCCACAGATATAAAGAGCACGTACAAATTCTCAAAAGTAAATAATAAATATAGAAACTAAATTATATATATATATGAGCTCATTTAACTATTCCTGTAAGCAATTTCCGATTAACTTTATTTATTGATTTGCCTTATTATATATGAGTTCTACCATATTTCTTAGGAAAATATTATGTGATAAAAATGCCGTCTGTAGTATTAATGTCACAAAATAATATAAAGTAACAGAATTGGGTACTATTAAAAAATAATTAACTCTTTTTTTATGATAAAAAATTACCATTTAATTACCAAATTAGTTTCAAAAGTTATTTATTAGCTTTTGAAACTAATTTGTTATCATTAATTCTTAAAATGAAATAAAAAACATTATATAATTTTTAATTTTCAATAAACAGTAAAAGTTCAATATTATTTCTCAATGTATTCATTAAAATGTCTAGCTTATGCGCGATTTTGCCCAAAAGATTTTTTCTTAATATTTAACCTAAATTTTAGTGTTGTTTAGAAAAATAATTTACAAAACAGTGTAAAGGAATTGGAAGAAATAGCTTTTTGTAACATGATTATTCTCTTTTTTCAGATATTTTCTGCCTCAAACTTGTTCCAACCGCTTCAGTTTCTTAGAGCACTTGATAGCAAATGAGAATTACATTGTTAGCATTAAGCCATTTGATTCAAGAATTATCACAGTATTTTTATAAACTTATGTATTAACTATAAAATGAATAATTATATATAGATTATTTTTTACCATAAAAATTTTAACATTTTTAAATAAATATATTTTTATAAAATGTAGTAAGATATATATATTATAATGTTATTAAATGATTACTATATTTTGACTGATACGTCTTAGGAAGAGTAGTAAAAAATACAAAATTAAAATATTAAAAAAATTGTTAAATTATTTCAAAGAATGTTTCTATTTTACCTCAAAACACCAAGAATAGAACAAATTACAAAAATGTCAGTCAATTTAAATCCTAAATTTATTTCAAATTTAAAAAGAGGTTAAAGTATCCTCCTCTATTGTAAAATACAACAATTTTAATAAATCTATTTTTCATAAGAATTTTCATAACTAAAAGAAACTTCGATGTAATCTTCTACTTAAAAGTGTGTTTGTGAAACATTTTTTCGCAATGAAAGAATATCATTAAATATATTTTATAATGATAGAAAATATTACAATACAAAATAAATTAAGAATAATTTTATAAATATATATTATTGCAGTTCATTTTATAAAATTTTTTTTAGGAATTTTACCACAAAGCATCTGTATGAATATCTGATTTATTTTGAAATGAAAACATTTTCAGTGTGATGTACTGTTTCTATTTTTACACTAAGCATTTGAATCTGTTATACTCAGATATTCTCTAAATTACCAAACTATTTGCTAATTACCCCGCAGGGAACCAAATTATCCCACAGAAAAGATCAAAGTCACGATAAACTTCCCCAGCACATCTCTCATGTTATCAACTATCGAATATAAGTTGAGTATCTCCGAATAAAATTCAAAATATATAATAAGGGAATTTTAAAATATTTCACTTCAAAACTGACTACTCATAACACTACATTATTTTCCGTATCGAATTACATAAATCATATGGCTTGATCGAGATGCATATATATCAAGAATAGCATAGATATTTATATGAAGAATATCCAGTAAAACCACAGGGACGATATCACATTTGTAAACATATGTTTCACCCGATCTAATTTATATTCTGCATATGATTGTAACTTTTCTTAAAAAATGTAGTTATCAAAATATTCTTAATAATAATTTCATAAAAGTATTTTTTAATTCATATTAATGAGAAACTGATTTTGTGATACATACATATATATATATATATATATATATATATATATATATATATATATATATATATATATATATATATATATATATATATATATATATATATATATATATATATATATATATATATATATATATATATATATATATATATATATATATATATATATATATATATATATATATATATATATATATATATATATATATATATATATATATATATATATATGTATGTATATAATCTGACAGCTTCTTGAATTCAATGCAAGGCATGTAATTTGAACTCTTCTGAATATCTCTGAACTTATGTTTCACTTAATTACAGAATAAATGTATTCATAGTTAAGTCAATGTTAATATCCCATTATGATATGATATTTTGAGTTTGACAATATAAGCATAAAATAGATATAAATGTATAAAATAAATATTTCAATGAGTAGAAAATTAATAATTCATTAATCATTAAAGAGAAATTTTAAGTATAAAAACTCAGTCTAATTCTAATGGATTTGTTCTTTTCTTTCTAAAAACATCTTTGAATTCGTACGATCAGGGAAAATGGAATTCATTTAAAAATAATTTATTTTATGTAAAATTTAAAACTTAAATAATTTACATATGAAAATGTACCGCCCCCCCTCTCTCTCTTACTTTAATGAAATGTTTTCTATTGAAAATATGTTTGTAAGCATAAAATACAAAAGTAAATTTGTTTTTTCTTACAAAAGTTCATTAGGTTTCTCTTTCGAAGTTTAGAAAATGGGATTTACTTCAACATTTTGAAAAATATTATATATTTTGAATAAACTTCGAAATTATTGTCAAAACAAACTTTTATAATTAGTTTTCTTTCCAATAATAAATAGAAATTGAATTTTGAAAACAATTTAATTAAAGAAAAGATTTTAGTTATAATTATTCTTCTGTAAGCCATATTGTCTAATTGGAAATTTCCTTTTAAAATGTAATTGACAATGTTACTAACAAGCTTCAACTAATAACATTACTATATTTGCAATGTATCCATAATTAGGAATAATTAAGTTGAGATATAATGCGGTAGTTTTAACAATTTAACAATATTCTTCCATACGGTTTCGTGATGAAAATAAGTGTGTAAAATATTCATTAGCTTGTTTACATCTAACTACTTATACGATAAATTATAAACTAATAAGTAATACTAGGGTATCACACGAATAATAACTATATTTACAAAAGATTTATGCAAAATAAAATAAACACACACACACACACACACACACACATATATATATATATATATATATATAATATATATATATATATATATATATATATATATATATATATATATACATATAACCTATTTTTCAATCCAATTTAATTAAAAAATATCATTTTAAACTTTGTTATGTTCTTTTTCAATTGTTTTACTATTACTTTATTACATTGTTCAAATGTTAAGCAAAAGGCTGCTTTTCTGCCTAATTCCCTAACAAATTACATAAAAGACCAGGGACTCAGAAATGAGAGACATCATTTTTTAGTAAAATCGTGACGAAAACATAGATGTAGAAGAATGAATAAAATGCTTACAGAATTGAATAAAAAACTTCTTTATTGTAAATATATCGTTTCACATAATTGTCTGACCAATAAGAAGAACAACAAGCACGTGTTTCTCAACTTGGGATACGACTCCTCTTACTGCAACAGTTCCTTCGTACAAACACACTATACTTAAATTATGATTTCCTTCTATTTTTGAGGTAAGATTGCCTGTACCTCAATCAGCATTCGTTTCAATTGCTTCCCGGAATAAGAACAGAATACCTTGGTGAGACGTCTCTCTAAAACATCGAACGCATTTTCTCCGGGATCTTTAAATTATTGCCCATTGCAGTGGTGTCTTCACTTTTCAATTGCAGATACACAAGAGGAATCCGAAATGCATTGTAATCCCTAAAAGCGAAGTCTGTTCCAATAATACCTCGTAGCAGATGCTCATGGCAAGGATCACGTCTTGCAATAGCGATCTCTGTTTACAGAATCTTTGTTAAAAACGTAAAGCTCTGTAAAGCTATTCATCATAATGTTTCCGCAAACAACAATTCCAGTATCTTGACGATGTCTGTGATATTACTGGAATAAAACCGTGTCTAGTCATTTCTCCAAATCAACTGGAGTTGGGAATCACTCGCGTCACTGAAAAAATTCTTATCCGAAAGAATACATCACTCCCTTGATTGAGATATCCAGATTTTGAGCTCATTGGCACATTTCTAAGTAATGTCGCCAATGTCTAACATTCAGAACAACACATTGTTCAAGACAACATGCGGATAGTTTTTCTTTATGAAGGTGTCTGAACACAGTAAACCACGATACCTCTTTGCTGTAGGCATTTGCTTTGCAATGGCTCTAGCTGAACGATTTCGGGCTCTCTTCGCTTTCCAGACGATGCATCATTTATATACTGTAGTTGTTTACCATAGGCTACCATTTATTATTTTAAAAGCAGTACTTATTGTTTGGAAAGTCTTTACACGCGAAATGACGCTAGATTCAGAACTAGTCAATTATGCAACACATCTAGTTTTTTAGTAATTTTTCCACGTAAGAAGTAATTTGCTTTAGATCCGTTTCAGGACAAAAATCACTTGCACTAGAAGTTTATATCTTTAGTTAAGTTTTCATATTAGCTTTTTTGACATCAGACTTTAAGCATTTTAGGTAATCTCACGTAGCTTGTGACGTTGTGTTCCTGATTTTTTCATAATTTTGGTCATTTTATTGAATTATGTGTTCATTTCATTGATGACAAGATTTCTGCAGTATCTAGAATCTACTTAAAATTTATCGTCATTGTTGCTTAAGATTTGCTTTATAGTGAATGTATATCAAAAATGTCTCAATAACCTGTTGAAATTTGCAACCTACTTTCAACTTAAAGCAATAAATAAATCCACACCTTTAAAGTTAGAATGAAAATATGAAGAATATTTAAATGAGCAATTAAACGTACTCTTGGTTTTTTGTGTAGACTTTCATGAGCAATTTAATATATTATTAATTTATTTGATGATACATTGTCTTTTATTTCACGATAAATTGCAGCATTTTAATGTAATTTATTAATAATTTTATTTAAGGTTATTTTTTAATTATTTTGTTTATTCATTTTGCTTTTTTTATTTCAGGAATCTAAATAAATACTTGCTGCAAAATGAGAATTTATTATCTGTAATTAACTTATATAAGAATGCAAAAATTCTAATACAAATTTCTTTTTCCATTTATAATTTAAAATTAATTAATCCATTTGCAGAGAAAAGAAAATTACAATTGTTATGGAAACAGTTTTGTTTTAAAAAAGTCGCTTTTGATTTATCAATCCCATTAGTACATATTCTTTTCTTAAGCTGTGCTTATTAATAGTTACACAAAATTAAAATTTAAATTTTGATCAAATTTTAAAAAGAAAGTATAAATTTCGATGGACATTCAACTTGTTAATAATTTTCCTAAATAAATTCTCCTTAGTAATTTTGATATAATCTATTTAAAATAAATGAAAATTGAAAACCACAGCTTACATTTAACCCATCAAATTAAGAAGAATATCCATCATTGTGTTTCCAATCTTTCCGAATATCTTGAGAACAATATTTGGGAATGTAAGGGAAAAAAGAAACATGTATCTTAGATCCTGAAAGACGAATTTTCTTTATTATCTCAACTAAACATCCCTTCTATCAATGTGTCGTCAATTTTGAAAGTATTTGAACGAAAAATGGCTTGCAGTTAGACAGATTAATCTTGTGAAGTTCTTGTAAATCCTCAATAAACTGAGGTTCAAGCTTAAATTCAGTTATTTGTCATTTTACAAAGACCTTAATTCTTCTTTATGATGTAAAAATGTCAACACAATTTATTTCTTCCAAAAGTTTGCATTTAAAATTTTGTTTGTATAAATAAAGTACTATTAATAGTGTGTGAATAAACATTTTTGTAATTTTATTTACATGTATTCTTACTTATTTTTTATTTACATAATTTACATAAATTTCGTTTGGCAAACAAATATACTGAAACTTTTCTAATGGGTCATATATAACAATATGCATTTAAGTTTATGATAAATATTTGCACGAAAATAGTTATGATTATTTTAATACATATTTTAAGTAAAAACTATCAGCAATTAAACTTTTATTATCAATATATATATATATATATATATAATATATATATATATATATATATATATATATATATATATATATATATATATATATATATATATATATATATATATATATGCACATTAAACTTCAAGAAAAGAATAGACTTTATTAGGATGTGTAGCGGTTATAATTACAGCTATCTTCCCTGTTTAAGTGGGTAGATGGCGCTAGACGCAAATAGTGTATTTCCCAGAAAGACTTGAGATCGTTTAAGATATTGAAGTGGTATTTTTGTTGCTCTTTTTTGTGTAGTTGTTTTGTGAAATTATTTGTAATGTGCCATTATTGTTATATATTGTGATTTTGAACTTTAAAAATATTAATAAGCATATGTCCCTAAAAGCTTTGTTATTTCTATTTATAGTTTAGAATCATGTGTTTATAGATGTTTAAATTCTTAAGCAACTCGATGCATTTTAGAGAGAGAGAGAGATGAATTAGATGTGACTAGAATTAATTGTCATTATTTATTATAACTAACTTCAATATTTCCTAAATCTTAATGTTACAAATGGTTTTAAAGTAACATTTTTGGTTCAATAACTTGTAAAGGAATTATAGACACCATACAAATTATAGAACCCGAACAAATTATAAAACCCAAACAAAGCATAAAAATAGAAAATTTTCTTATTAATTTTTTTCAAATCAAAAATTTTAATTTTTAATTTTGGAAATAATGATTCTTTTTATCTTTTTATCTTCACTATTGTTTTTTAAATAGATAAATAATTTATATTGTTTAAGATATTGCTTTCAAATTTTAAAATATTCAAAAATGAATTTGTTTTCCACAAAATTCTTAATAAACATCAAAATATTTTCCTGATAAATTTTTCATTATAAATTTTCTCTCTTATTCATTGTTTTTTCATTGTCATTTATTATGAATTACTTTATAAGTTTGTAATTTACAGAAGGTTTCTTTTTGATTTCTCAAATATTATTAACGATATACCGCTTGTTATTTTTAATTACGTTACTGACAAAAATGCATAAGAAAAAGCGCAAGTTCAGAAGAAATGTCAAATTTTCGAATTTCAACACTTTTCATGTAATTAAATTCCCAAGCATGTTTTAATATTATCTGTCATATTGTGAACTCTTTAAATTTATTTTGAAATTTTTAATATCATATTTTATATATTTATTGCTTTTCTATATGAAATGCCTTTTTAAATGTACTTTAATTTAGAATTGCTTATAAATTTGGGAATTTACCTTGAAAAGATTAAATTCTGGATATTTTATAAATATAGATTATGTATATTTTTAATACATATAGATTACGTATTACTAAATGTAATCTATATCTTCTCTCATGCTTCAATCATTAAGAATATATGGTATCATAACTACATACATTCTACTATAAAATGCTGATTTTTTTATTTATGAAGGAATTGCCAATTGAAAAACATTGATTGATTTAAAAAAAAATACTGTGTCACTAAAATTATCTAAATTGGATACCTACTAATATAACTAAGTTAACACTAAATGATTTGTTTGAAATTTCATAAATTTTACAACTTATCTCGAAACGATGTATTGCTGAATGATTTATTGAAGTACAAATCGTGCAAATGATTACAACATCAAAAACTCAAAAATAAAAGTAATTTATAAAATAATTTATAGAAAGTCCATGCCCAGATGACATGTTCTCATAGACCCTCCTTGAAGAACGTTATACTTTCCCATATTTATGCCCTCAACACCTATTTAAACACGTTTAATATTAGCATACATATTATAATTCTGGTTGTAGATCAGACGGATAGAAGAAGGGAAATAAAATAGTTCCATGAAAGTAGTTGAACTTCAACGTGCAGAAGTCTAACATCTTCAGAAGCAATGACATCCAGCCATTCCATGGATACTCCTTTAAGAAACCACTCATCACAAACATAGACCTTCTGACAGTCCTAACATATACAATTGCTACATTAAGGGCTCGTCACTTTAAGAGAATGATGACACCAGATCCTACACACCATGGAAAAATTGTCCAGATGTCCAACCACTCACACCAAGACACATTTTCGAGAGCCTATATTTTTCTTCTAGAATACTAAAGCTTAGTTTAGTACCACTTATGGATCAATTACACGATATCTTCTGTAGCAGAATTTGTCCACCTGACTTTTCAGTCACTTTATGCGGTGTCTATTGAATTTTACTTTTCTTCTGCTGCTAGATATATCGACATGCGGACAGTAACTACAAACACCACATTAGTTCAAAGAGAAAAACATGAAGATATCATGCGTGATCTAAGTATTATAAACATTTCTTTTCTTCTATTAGTTAAAAAATGTTAAGATGAAATTTCGCAGTAGATAACAAAAATTGCAAGTATCCACAGAAACAGGGTAATTTATGATACAGTTAATAAGAGATGGTGAAAAATCAATTCTAGACTAAAGACAAAATTTGAAATGAATCAGCTCAAAAAATGTGTAACGGATATTGATTGAGAAACACAAAAAATACATAAACTCTTTTCAATAAATTATGTATTTCCTATAATTTCCGAAACAAAGGCCATATTATTGTGAATATCTCATGTGAAAAAATTGTCCTAAGGCTCTTAAAATACCCAACTGACATCATCTTAAGCTACGTACATTAATATAATTTCCACATTATGCATTTTTGTTAATTTTTGCTAATGACACCACATTAAATATTACCACTGAAATATTTAGATCTTTGCTTAGCTCTACGTTAGACATATCAGTAAATAAATTTATAATATAACTTTCAAATGTAAAATATAAAAAGAAAAAATATTGCATGAGTCTGTTTTTGAGTGACATATATATATATATATATATATATATATATATATATATATATATATATATATGTATGAATTTATATTTATCAAGAAGAGATCAGAATTTAAATTAGATTTAGGCTAGAGTTATATCTCTAAGTACTGCTTGTAAGAAAATTTTATTACAAGAAAATGCATGTAACGAGCTAAAGTAATTAGTAAATCCTGATTGAATGTTAAATCTAATTTAGATAAAGATTTACTAAAAGTTTTAGATCGTCACATATACCTTCTTGTAACAAGAATTTCTCACAAAAGCTTAGGGATACAATTACAGTAACTTTACATGCCAATTTCGCAGTTGATAATTCTACTTAATTTCGAGATGCTTTTCATTTCTACTCAACTTGAAAATGCACAGTAGTTATAATTTTTATATGCTGAATCATTTTATATGCCTAGTGACTGAAAACATAATTAAATTCATAACACCTTGACGTTAATTTTTGATTTTATTAAAATTTTTATTTATTTACAGATGTAAATAGCTTATTATGGACTAATTAAATTTGCAATTCCATATTTTTTATTATTTTCTCTGGTTGTCTAAGCACCTTGTTTCTCGAGAAAATATTTATCATATTCATAATTTAAACACCACTGTCACTACAATTTTTGCGGGAAATATTATATTTTTGTATTTTTAATTATTTTCTTTAATTCTTTTGTGAATGTCATTTAAAGAAGATCAAGTTGAATGAATTTCTAATACATTATTAGAATATTTTAGTCATACACCCTCCTTTAAAAAGTAAATTAAATGTCATACATCAAAAAGCAAGTATGTATGATAAAAATTAAAAATTATTTACCATAAGATATACTCTTGATTAACAATGGAAAAAATTTTAATTTTAGTATTTTTTGCATATTATTAAAATAATTACAGCATAAAAATGATGGAAAAGGTCAAATTTATAATTGTTAATTTACTTTGATTTGCAATTTGGTACAGAATCCATTATAACATTAAAGTATCTTCATGAATAAGACTAATTAATATTAAGTGTATTCTACTTAAAAATCATTTGATATCGTCATTTATAGGAGATAATGACAGTTTTTAATGCTAAATGAAACAATTTTTTAAAAGGAAATAGTTATCATATGGGATGTGAGACATCAAATATGAGCGATTAGAATTTGAGTTACTTCACTCAAGTTTTAAGTAAATAAATACTTAATAACATTTTCACTTTCAAATAATGAAATCTAGTTATATGAACACATATTTTCTGTAAGATCTCTCTCTCTCTCTCACTTTAAGGACGAAAAATTTGTAAATTTTAATGCATTATTTACCTCAATTCTAAGCGCAAATATATTAGTTACGGATTTTAATGTGCATTCGAATATCCTTTCATTAGTTTATAAACTTAAGCTTTTAAAAGCTTTTAGACAGGAACTAATATTGAGATGACGCTAGTATATGAGAAATCTATCTTAGCTCCCATGTTTATTACGTCTTTATGGGATAAAATAAAAATACAAATTTCTTTGATCTATAAAAATTGTATAAAAATAGATTTTCCTTTATGTTCTCATTTGAATTTTTTGTGTTTTTAAATATTTTAAAGTTTTAATATCAGCTAATTTAATATGTGTAAAATATACATTAAATTGTATTACACAGCATATTTAAATTCTCAATTTTTAATGTTACTTTTGATCGCCATAAAAATAAACTGTATAAGATAAGATGAATGTCAAATATTTGGTTTGTTGGTCTTCATTTTAACAGTTTATAGACTCAATATGCACTTTTGTTAAGAATGTTTACAGTGTTTTGAAATCTACATTTAACCGTATGTTTTAGCTTTATCAGGCTACTTGTGCAAAAAATTATCTTAGAGTTACACACTTAAAATAATTCAAAATTACTAATTGCAAAATCCAAAAAAGAAACTACTTTATTATTGTAAATGCAAATTAAAATGCATTAAAATTTGCAAAAATTTAATAAAATACATGCCAGAATTATAATAATTGGATTATGTAATCAACATTTACATTTTTTACTTAGATCTGTAAGGAACCTGGATTAAATTGTTCTCTAAATCCTGAAAGTTATTTAGGAAACGTATAACATTTAATGAAAGGATTTCTGAAGTTTACCGTATTTTATACATACTTAATCAGCTGATCCTCGATTACATTCGTAGAAATATATAAACTTTTAAAATAATTTTAATTTAAGATTAAATGAAGTTACATAATATATAATTAAATTTGAATGACTTAAGAACGATGAAAATACATTTGAAGAACTTCAGAAAAGAAGAACTGAACAATGGATTTCTCCTCCGGAAATCGCTTTGCAACTTATCTCAAAATCGTGTTATGCCTTGAATAACAAGAAGAAATGCTTACCATTCAAAGTCGGAATTTGGAAGGACAAAATCGTCTGCTATAAAGAATGGGAATTATCGTTCCTTGATATTGCCGCTGGTATTGATAGAATCTAATCCGCACCAAAGGAGTTTTGAATCAATAATACGGAGATATAATTCCGTGTAAAAATAATACAAACGAGATCTAACTAATCAAATACATTAATAAAGGGACAAAATAACAATTAAAGTGATTAGAATCTATTTTGGTTTAAAATTTTTGAAGTTCTTAAATATTTTCTCCTACACCGTATCACAACTCCCTCCAGCAACGAAATCCTAAAAGGCAAGAAATATTGAAAATAAGCATTGCAAAATCCAACAGTTTAATAATTTAGTATTAGTCAACAAATGAGCATGTTTGTAGCATACTAAGTATCCACTATTACAGTGCAGTGCCGTTTCGAAACCAAATAGTGGGCAACATTGATGACCTAAGGCTATATTCTAAGACATTTTAGTATCTACAGAGTAAGTTGGTTTTTTACTATACAATAGTTCATATTTATGTGTTGTAGAGTAGAATCTTAGAAGTATCCCAAACACCTACCTTGACAGACATGCATGCATAAGCACAACATCTTTTTCTCTCTGTTTTAATAAAGACTATGGTTACATCTAGAATATTAAGACTGAAGAGGGACATGTTGATACCAAGAAGTGGATAGCCTGTTTAAGGCTGTTGTGAGTTATTCCAGTTTTCACCACGTAAATTACTTTCTAAAGGCCTACTCCTAGATAATGGATATTTACTTTTCGCACAGAAAGAAACCCGCAAATCTCCCAAATAACCACTCCGACAGATGCAAAAGAATTGAATCCACATCTCAGAGTAGTGACATATTGTTTCTTCTCACTTAAGTCTCGGATCTACATGCAAAATTATGATTTCTCTATACGTGTGTAGAATCACCCAAGAGAACTGCATTCGATAATAGTATGTGTTGCACATGTGTCTTTCAGCACTATATGTAAAGTGTAAGGACAGTCCCTAGCTTAAGGCCAACATTTCTGCTCAACCTTCGATGTCTGTGAAGTGATATTTTTGAGAAATATAATCCAATATATTTTACACTTTTCCATTTTACCATGCACCATGCACACTTTTCTATGAATACCATTTCCACCATGAAGCATCAAAACGGAAGTAAACACTTCCATTTTGATGCTTCATGGTGGAAATGGTATTCGTATTGTCATTTGTCTTGAATGGAAAAATATTGTTATGGGTTATTGAAAAATTATATAGCCGCTTCACACTACTACAGTTCGTGAGGTGAGGCACAGGCAAGCAACATGTGAAGAATGCAATTTCAAACACTATTCGATTCCGTAAATAAAGGGTATACTTTGTTTCAACTGCCAAAAGTGGTAACTAATTCTACTATAATTTCGCATGCTGATAAACTTGCATGTTACTATTTTTTATGATCAGATACATACACACATATCTGCAATGTATATATTTATCCTTTACTCTCTCTATCTATCTTTACTAAAACACTGATCACAGTGAATATTTTTGCAAACGAAAATCAATAGTAAAAATATTGTTAATTGAAAGTAAAGAGATATATACTCAAAAAATGATTTAAAGAAACAACATAAACTTCTAATAAATGCATTTTTAAAATTTTGGTGTACGTCGGTTACTCAATTATGTTATACATTTGTATAACATTGAATATAATGGAGTAGGATTATTAAAACTTCTTTATTGTTTTCCGACATCTGGTTAGAAATGGTGCAGTATCCTTCTAAAAACATAATAAGAATAATTATCATAATAAGAAGCCATAACAAGGCGATACTTTCTTCAATTCCAAATTATGATTTTAAGAAGTAAGACAATTGTGTAAAAATAAATTTAATTCAAAATATCACAAAAATATTCATTGTCCGACATTGAAAATGCAACATGAAGAAATACCCAGAAAGTAACGAAATTCAGAAAACAGAGAGAGACAACGAAAAATAATAATCTGTACTTTGAAATGATGTGCAAAATGGCATGCACAGAAAAAGAGCAGGATCGGGTCAATAGGTTGAGGACCACTGCGAACGGTGTCAATGAGAGTAATGAGAGGATGGTTTCCTGAGGAAAAACTCTCTTTCCCTTGTCAAACATTTGCCAAAATGTGTCTTCTGAAGGAGGTAGTAGCTGAATCTAATAATTTACAAACGTGTTCGATTGATGAGAGGTCTGAGGAGCACAGTGGCCAGAGACGCAGCTATACGCTTTGCAGGGCATGTTTTCTAATGTAAACAATATATGGTCGGGCATTATGCAGCTGATAAATGACATTGGGTCCCTCATGTAAATCGGAGAGTATCACTGGTAGCAGCACATCATCCACGCAATGTTGGTCTGTCATAGTGCCAAGAATTGAAAATAGAAGTGACATGCAATCATACGCAATGACATCACCGCAAACCAGGATACCGCGTTGTAGAGTATTAAACAATCGTTGCAGTACTTCTTCTGTCTCAAAGTTGATGCCACACTAGTACGCAGGGACTATTTCTGAAGAAATATAATCGTGATACATCTGAAGGGAGGATCCTGTGCCATTCCGTTTTCCCTATCGCTCTAATCCGGCACCATTCGAACTATACTGTAGTGTCAATGACAAAATTTTTAAGGACATCATGAGCACAGGATGCTAGCAACTAATCAATGAAAAATTGTTCTGCTCTCTATATGGGAACATCCATAATGTCTCACATATGCAGCAGAATTTCGGTAAATATGCTTTCAAAGCCCCCCTCCCCCACCGATTTCCATCAGAAACATCGATTTACGCGTGCTGACATCACTCTTTCTGCATCGGCACCCCACAGTCCCTTGTTCCAACCATCTTAATCGCAGCCACCACACTGTGGACGTATCCAGGTGTCTCTCAGCTGCGATTTGATATCAAGTTCAACCTGCCATTGTCAATCCTATCACCATGCCAATTGTAAACTCGTCTGTTTGCTCAATCTAACTCTGTCAATGATGGCCTGTCATTCTGTGCAATCTTTTTTTTTTTTTTGTGACAAGAAAAAACGTTCAACGATTATTTTCGAAGTAGCAATAACGGTGTAAACAGCCTACTCTGCCAGTTCCTCACCTTATATCTTATCCTAAATGTGCTGGAGAGATGCGTGTTCCCATTATTTGGATAATTCGGTAAGATACGCGTACACTAAAATTTCCATAATTTTCTGGTTTTCCCTTGCTGGTGATGCATTTTCGATGTCGATCAGTGTAGAGTAATTTTATTTTTGTAAATTGGGAACATTAAATCTTTCGCTTGAAGGGATAATTATTCAACTAAATTTACTGCTCAAATTTCATTTACAAATTCATTAGGTTTACAATTTTCTTACACTTAGAGGTAAATAATATATTTATAAAGTTTTTTTTTCTGAAAATTTTACATTCAGCACCATGATTTACAATCAAAACTATTAGGTTGGGGAATGAGCTTGTAGCGTTTTTACCAGACATTTATTTAAGCAAAAAACAATAATTATATCAACAAATTAATCAATTATATATTCGCCGTTGCTGATTACAACCTCTTCCCACCTCTCAACCATTTTGTCGATGCTGTTCCGCCAAAAACTGCCTGGTCTAGGGTCAAAGACGTTGTTGAGCGTTGTCATGAAGGAGTATGGTTTGACCATGTCGATCAGGTTTTTTCAGTCGAATAGCCTCATACACGTGTTGTATCTGGGCATTGAAGAGCCTCTTGTTGACTGTGGCATTCTTTTCGAGAATTTTCCAGTGCACGAAGAGGTCTTTAAAGACTGGTTTAACAACTGCTTTCACATTAGACAAGGCGATTTTTGGTGAAACGGCATTAAGAAATTAGTCAAGAGGTGAGAAGAAGTATAAATGCCAACGGCGAATATATAATTGATTAACTTATTGATGAAATTATTGCTTGTTTAATTAAAAATATTTAGTAAAAACGCTATACGAGCTTATTCCACAACCTAATATATTGCAAATAATAAAAAAGTTACTACAGACCACTAGGGTGTTAAGCATATTTTATTATTTAGTTATGATATTAGAATGTTTTTGTATATCTTAATTTAACTTATTGGGAAATATTTATATATTTCGTTTTACAAATCAAAATTTTGCCTATTCTACCTATTCATGACATTAATAATGTTCCCAAAATACAATATTGTTAAATCAAAATTCCCTAATATTCTTAAAATATTCATACATTTTTTTAAAAATAATTACTCCCTTAACTTTTTCTGGTTGCAGATTGGAAAATTGTCTTTTAAATTATATAGAGCTTTTTAACTAAGATGAAAGTTAGTTTATATCAATGTTTTAAAATATAAAAGTTGTAATTCAAATTTTGATGCTTACTTATTATCCCGTCGACCACTGCCAAATATTGCGATTTAGTGCTAAATGTGTTAGCTAGTGAGCTTACACAAGTTACCTGTTTTTTTTTTTTTTTTTTTTTTTAAATACGTTTAAGCTCAAGCTTTGTATTTTTGTTTTATCACAGGCATGTAACAATTTTATGATTAAAAAATTAGAATCTGAATTTAGATTAAACTTTTCATTTGTTTCAGTGAGGATAGAAGATAATTTCTCTGAATTTTCACTAACAATTAAAGTAAAAATGCTTAAATTTTGCGACATTTGGTGACATATTTTTAGAGGGACTGATTGATGATATCATTTGTAAATTCTATACGACTATTTAAATAAAAACTTTTTATTTTAATTTTGTCTTTTTTTCTTTTTTATTAAAGAAAAATATGAAATGAGTGGTCATCAATTTGATAGAATTATCAATCACTTTCTTGGTATATGGAATTTTAAATTTGTAGCAAAATTTTAGAGCATTTTAGAACAAAACTTAAAATGAATCCCACAAATAATGATGATTTGTAAGTTTAACTTTATGTAACCTAATTAAACCCAAAATTAAAAGCTTTACGAATTAAAAAGTGCAACAAAGTACATACATGCATGTTTCTTCAAATATTAAGTCGAAAAGAAGTGTTTAAATTTCTTCCGACATGAGTTGCCAACAGAAGATACTTTGTAATACTTTTATGTAAAATTAAGACATTTTAATTTTCACTATTTCCTTTTTTTCCATTTCTTAACATTTCTATCCGAATGCTATATGCTCGTTAAAATTTTTTTATCAATTAAATCAAGTTCTTTTGAAGAAAGTATTTAATTCTTCTCTGGCTCAATTTCATCTAAGGCGAAGTATTACATTTAACCAAAGACTGAAGAAAAAGAAGATTATCAGTTATTACGTATGTATATTCCAGAATTCAATTCCAAACCGAACTAAGGGAAATCAAAATATTTTGTTTAATCTAATTAAAATAAAATGTAAATTACTTTTACTACATAACTCTCATATTATCTTAACGTTTATGAAAATCACGCGTAGTCTTTTATTCAACACTGATTAAAATTTTTAAACCACGTAAAATATTGACTAGTTTCATTACGATTAAAAACGAAGTAATTGACGATGCCTGCAAATATATATGTTTGTTCCTGATATCTTATTAGCATAAATGGAGTTATTTATCTTTTGGAGATGCTTTTCCGTGAAAAGTAAACATTGGGCTGACGATATAAAATATCTCAGTCTTTTTATAAAAAAAACAATTGCATTTTAATATTTTCGGTACATTCTGATAAAAATTAAATTAATATGCTATTGTGAATGTACTTAACAAATGTGATGTTATGTTACTTTGTCGCTCAATTGTCAAATTTTGCTCACAAGGGCTAATCAGACCGGAACCTACGGCTTAAAACGGATTCCGAACCACTACTAACATCCATGCCCAAGGTGGGATTCGACCACACGAAATGTTGAACCGAAGGCAAGAGCGCTAACCATTCAGCAACCAACTTGGATAACAAATGTGACGGGATAGAAAGGGAATTTAATAAACTTTTCTTGCTGAAAGAAAATTTTAAATAACTAAATTTTGGCATATTGAAAAAATTGCTCATTTTCATTTGTTTCCAAAATTTTGCCATTATATAAATTTAAAAATTGCAAACAATTTATAAAAACATTTATATTTTCAAAATAATTATCTTATTATATTCATATATACTCGTACCTCAATAACGAGTTTGTTTATTCTTTCTCTTGCTTAGAATATATTTTTAATTTTGAACAGTGAATACTTCATTTATTCCAGAATATTCAGTTGTTATACTTTTTAAATTGTTTTGTGATATTTTTATTCACTCTCATTTTACTGTGATTAAAATGCAGCGCCGATCGATAAAAAACGCAGAAAAGCATTTCAGAAATCATTAAACTGCTCCGAAAACTCCCGTCAAACGCTCTGCATTGCGTTTCTTATTTAAAGTACACTTCAGAATTTCTTTTTGAACCATTCATTTTAAATAAAACAAAAATTACTATTTGAAGAAAAGAAATATATATATATAATTTTATTCAAATGAGAAATAGAAAGCGAAGTGTTTTCTTTTTAAGATTTTCATTGTATAGATCGGAAGCTATATATCTTACAAAGCTTATACTCATAGCAAAAAATATTATTTGATCACATAAATATATTCAATTCTGCAGAATTTTTAACTTATTTCGTTTTGGAAGTAATTTTGTGATTAATTCATGAAAATTAATAAAACTATTCTAGTATTAATAATTAAAAAAATTGTAAGGAAAACACGTCATTATGAATAAGTGATTAAAATACAAAATTTAATGCAAAAATCTTAAGATTGAATTATGTATTTAATAATTTCATAGAAGCTACTCAATAAAAAATCATTATTACTTTTATTATTTTTTATTTTAAATATTTTAAGAAATTGAGGAGGGGAATTGTTGAAATCTTTAGGGAACGTAACATCAAAGAAAATGGGTGGCTCCAATGAAATCTGTTATGTAATAAATCTTACATAACAGAGACTTTTTTGTTTTTGAAATTTCTTATTGAATGCAATTTTGAAGGACTTAATTATTAAATAGCTGTTAGAGTACATTCACTTCTGTTTCGTGAAGGTTGTTAAGAAATCTATTTGATAATATATAAAAATCAACAATGTCACTTTGCCTTTGTGATGATATCACGATCTTGTCATGTCCAAAGTAGTTCAATAACAGAAAACACATTCCTTTTAGAATATATATTATATTATATTATTTTAACAGGCAAACATTAATTTTGACATTTTTTCACTGTGTGTATATACTTATATCTAAGTTCGATTCCCAATGCATCCAAAGACCCACCGAGCAAATGCGATATCTGTGATCGTTAAAACTTTGGAATCAAAATTCCTGTTGTCTGTCATTGAGCAGTTACCATGGTTGTAATGGTCTGTAGAAAATTTTTCTCTCCCTCCATATCAAAACAAAATTTTAGAAAGTGGATAATATGGTGGTGCCATCTATCGGAGGAGTCTTAATGCAAAAGATGTACTTTCACCTTCATGTTGCTCTGGTTAAAGGAAAAATGCATGCTTCTGGCTTAATTCCGCAACATCATTGACCACCAAGCTTGGCATGTCTAATTGTAATAAATAACAACAACAGCATCGACCGGAATCAGCACCCCTATTAATCATAAACAACACAACAAACCTTTCTTTTCTATCCTATGCGAACACGGTCTCAGTATCTCCATCCCTGGAAGATAAGCTCCAGTTAAATGTCTGACTGAAGTTCTAGTTCCAGTTAAATGTCTCACTTTCCCTTCTTTCCCCCAGTGTGCATATGTGGGACAGGGTCCAGTAAAGGAAACTGAATGGAAAGTGGGAAATTCAGTGACTTGAACGGTAACGTTATCTAAGCGTGGATATAAATGCTGTGCAGTCTTATACATTTTTATTCTTAGTTTAAGCATCCGTTTTTAAGTGGATGGATGGTTATCTTTGACTTTTATTCTCCTTTCTTTTCTTCTGTTCAGTTGTATACAAGGTGGTATGCAAAAGCTTGTATAGTTGATTATTATATAGTTAATTAACTTTAAACAAAATATTGTTTCATATTTTAAATATATCATATATTGAAATGATTAAATATAAATCAACAGAAAATAAATTGAAGGAGATGCTGAAAGCTTGAAAATTTGTTTTAATCTAGAAGTTATTAAATATTGAAGTCAGGACTTTTTTTATCGTCTTCCAATGCATTTAAGTGCGGCGGTGAATTGAAAAGATTAAAAACTCTCATTGGAGTAGGGAAAATCTACAATTTTTCAAAAATGAAATAAACTGTCATTTTTTTGCACGCGAAGACAAAGCATAGATACAAGTTAAAGCGGTTTCGGAGCTATTACAAAAAATACTGAAGCTGGATTTGAAATGATGATCTCTTGAACAAATTCTCAGAACGCTAACCATTTTCAATAGTCAGTCAAAGGCTAATTAGACTAGAACCTTCAAGTTAAAGTAGTTTGGGAACTACGTTAAACACTTAAGCTTGAAGTAGGATTTTAAATGATGAGTTATTGTACCATAAATCAGAGTGCAAACCTTCTTTCAGTTGTGAGGTCAAAGGCTATTTAGATTAGGACTCACAAGTGAAAGCAGTTTGGTGACTACTATAAGCACTCAAATCTGAAGTGGGAATTGAAATAATGAATTTTGAACCAGAGATCAGAGGACAAACCATCTTTCAATTGTGAGGTCTTGAAGACTAATGAAAAATGTAATTAAACACGTTACATGAATTTTATGCAAAAGTTTGTACTGTTCCATCTCAACTTCTTATACATGTAATATACATACGCTTTTTTAGTGTTCGCAATATGGAATTACATAAAAGCAAAATATCGAATTACATAAAAGCAAAATATCGAATTACATAAAAGCAGTCAGATATCACTTTCAAACGTGTAATTTCTAATCTATTTCTATACAAAGTTTTATGTAAGTAATTTTCCATTAATAGAATAAACATACATTTTCAGTTCCTTTAATATTTTTTAAATTTTGTAATGTGACAATTAGTTTTTATAGTTTATTTTTTTAAAGTTTGAATTTGACTTTATATTTTAAAAAAGTTTAGCAAAAATTATTAATTTTATAATGTGTTGAAATCGTTGCTGCAAAAATGAAGTAAACTGCTAAATGTTACATAAGTCGCTCTAAACATTTTTAATAAAGCTCAAAATGGTACCATATTTATTTAAAATGTGAACATTTTTGACGAAGAATGAGGGAATTTCAATATTTTAGGAGTCAAATCAGTTCTACATTTAATAAAAATAAATCATAATGTTAACAATTTTTAGAGCCTATTAAATATTTCATATTTCGAATGCAGGAAAATACGACTTGTGTATAAAGGTCAATGTTGTGTGAATATTCAGATGATGAAATTTAAAAGCTAACAAATGTTCTCAAGCATCTATAAGGTTTAATCCTGAATCAAATATCAGAAAAAATGATGAAGAAAGAAGAAGATAATTAAATTTTAATCTGAACACATACATTGGTTTTTTAATTGGTAAATTTAAAGCTTCATTGAAAGGTAAGTTTATATATTTTTTCTTTTTTCTCCGTATTAATCTTAAATCTTCTATTCATTTCCTAATTAATATGCAGTTTATAAATATATTGTCTTATGAGCAACACTGTAAAATTGTGTTTCTTCATTTAGTACTTATATATATAATTTATGCTTATAACATTCCTATTGAGATTCTCAGTAACCTATGCGTAATAATCTGAGATTCAATAATAACACTACATTTTCGACATATGAGAAATTTTTAAGTAGGAAAATTACCTGAAAAGATAATTTTTTCTAATATTCAAATATATATACATGCATAGCTGCGCAGACGGATAGTAATTTAAGCTTCACGAGTTTGGAATATTCGTCCATCACGGAGTGAAAATTTTAAATCTCATCAAGTGACGTAGTTACACCTGAGCTGGAACCCTCCTCTCCATATTCACCTCCTCTCCTTATTCACCCCCAGAGGAAGGACTTCTTCGATTAACGTCGACATATTTCCAACTTATGGAGCACAGTGAGAAAGAAAGTACTAAGATTCAAATATGAAGCCTATATATTAGAAGAACAAATTTTAAGAACCTACTATATAAATTTAATATAATATGGTCGACGTGATAATTGCTCCCTTGATCAATTATATTATGGATATTTTAAGAGTCGGTTGTAGACTATGAGGAAAGAAGAATCAATTATAAAAAATCTATGTTAAATATTAAGCGTGAATCATTACAGCGAAAAAAAAGCGAAAAAGAAAATACATTTATATCTATTTGAGAAACTACATTAAGCAAAATTATTCTTGTCTTGTTGACAAAATCAATCTGATTTCATGCTGTAATATTCTATATGATTTTTTATGCGAATTTTTTAAGAATTATATGAATTTTAACACTGTTTTAGATCTTTAACATGGATATGTCCTATTACATCTCTCAAAAACAAATTTAGTTCAACAAAACGAATTATTTCTTATAAGCCATCTTATTAAAGTCTCTCAATTTTAAAAATATGACAACCATTAAAATTAAACCATAACATCAAATATAAAATAGTTTATAGAAAGTCGTTATAACATTTAAATAATGACAACTTTTAAAATATCAGCAGCAACAAAGGGTGCAAAAAAAGACATTTTTAAAACATTTTCTAATATAAAATGCAACTGCTTTTACAATTATACGATATTTTAAGGCTGTTTTTTAAGGGATTATATAACTACACATTTTGTATAGATTTTGAGTTTCTCCATTTTTCCTTTATCGCTTCAAATATGCTGTAATAACTTGAATAATTTTCTTTTTTAATAAGAACATTTCCTGTTTATAAAGATTTTCGATTGCATTTATTTTGCATATCTGTGTTGTTTTTGTGTCATTAATTCCAACTTAGAAGGACTATGCTTCGATAAAATTGCATGGAAGCACTTCGAAAAACATTAAATATCAACTACATCAAAAATTTTTAGTACAATGTCATGCATATTTTATCAAAAAAAATCTTTAAAATGTCATATTTGTATTTTCAACTAAAAATAATAATTGTTATTTGAAAAGAAAAACATATTTCATGGAATTGTATTCCAATTTAGGTGAGAAGGGAAAATTCTTTATGCTGAATGGTATGATTTTTTCATCAGTGGTTCTGCAGTACATGATAATGCATGCATCTCAAAAATTTTAAATGAAAAACTCTTATTTTGCTTTAAAAAAATGTATTCTTTTATTTGATTCTGTCCGTTTTTCTGGAGAGTATAAGCAGAATATTATACTTCTGAATACCGCACTGCAATGCAAATAGCTTATACTTACTGACATTTACAATAGTAGCAAATATATATTGAAATTATTGACTACTTTTAATATTGTGTTTGTTTACATTTAACAAATTAGTATACATTGTTTAAGGAATTATTTTATTTAAGGAGTTATTTGCTTAAGAGAGTAAATATATATATTACAATTTATTTTTTTTTGTAATGAAAAAATATTCCAATTTGTCACAATCATTCTAATAACAATTTTAAATCCCTTTTAGAAAGGCATAATAAATCTGGAATGCTGATTTTTAAATTGCAATATCTTTAAAATTAAAATAGAATTTTAAATTAATCAATCCACGTTTCAATTTACAAAATTTACATTTATAAAACTAAAAATAAACGACTATAAAAGATTATAAATCGTGAGTTTCAACAACATATATATCTGCAATAATTTATATCATTTACTGGTTATTTAATAGGTTTTATGAAAAAACAAACACTTATTTAATAGATAAATTACTAAGAATTCAAAACTAGAATAAATTATAAAACAAAATAATTAGAGCAAGATATATAAATATCTTAGAAATTTCGAGAAACTACCATAAAATAAATATTTAAATTAAATGTATGCTTTGTCATATTCTTCTAAGCTCAGACGAGATAAGTTAATCTTTCAAAGCTACGAAGCATGTATTTTGATTCTTATGAAGTATTCGAAGTTCAAGTTATTTCTATTCATCACCAGTTAAAATTTCAATAATTTCTAGCATAGCAATATCAAAATAATTCAAGTTACTGCCGGCCAACTTTTCTAGTGGTCAGAGTTCCTGACTACGGATAGGGAGGTCCTGGGTTCGAATCCCGGTTCAGACATGGATGTAATTTCTTTCTCTTTATCCTGTCTTAGACCTTTCATTGCGTGTGAATCAAGTGTCAATGGTTGCCTACCCTATAGACGGGTCCCTATGGCATGTGTGTGTACTGAAGAAGTCGGACTCCCCACCGAATACGGCTCAGTTGGTAAAGTAGAGCAGCGCACCCCAATTTGCCAGCCACACGAGAACAACAAGTTACTGCCTTGCATACTTATGTTTGTCATCAGTTTGGAACGAAAATTTGTTATTGAGTCTAACTAGAAATAAAAAATATCCTTCAGATGTATGTGAAGGTCACTTTCCGTCACTATGTACATAAGGCTTCAATTGTTGGAATAATTGATAGAAAAGTATATATCTTATACATATACACACACACAACTTTGCCTAGTATGGGTGTGGCTGAAAGGTTTTCACATGATCTACCAATGCATGATCAAGCAGATGTCATTAATATACAGCAAACATTATGGTTGATTAAGAATTGTTTTCACAAATGTGTCGATAATACAGAGGAGTTACTGAGACTTATTATTCAAGATGGCTTAATGAATTTGTCTTCAACAATTTTGATGATATTATTCGAAAAGATTTTGAATATATATATATATATATATATATATATATATATATATATATATATATATATATATATATATTAAATATTTAATAATAATGGGTTAAATAAACTCAACTTAACCCATTGTAATTTAAATTTACTGGAAAATGCTCCTCCATTAAAATTTACGTCAACAATAACGCAGCTATTGGCCATGAAATTTCAACAAATGTACCACTATCACTAATAACATCTGCTAAATACCAGTTTAAATGATGTTCTGCTGTTTTTCTTATGCTTCTGAATAGCCCTTTTTAAAATTTCTACAGCTCATCTTTAGTTTGAGCATGCTGCCTGGTTTCCTAATGCACAAATTTATCGATTATTTACATTCATATGTTCAAAGCTGACTACTTCACATTATCGTGTTTATAACTACTCCAGAGATGGGAAAATATTGTAGAACAAACCTCGATGTGTGCAATATTTTTATTTTCATAAAAGCGCAGTTGTTTACTTATTGGACACTACTACAAGAAAGCTTTTCTTCGTTCCAACTTGACTGCTGAGAAATAATCGGCTGAAATTATTTTGCCGTTTCAAGAAGATTTTCGTATTTTGTCTTCCTAGTTTTTGCAGTTTCTTTTATGATTCTCTTCTTCAAGTTACTATAATAATTGTTCTAATGTGCAGTAGATTCCGAGTTAAATCCATATTAAGTTGGCACAATTCATCTGTCAAAAGCAATTTCATCGGCTTAATAGCATATGAAAGGTGTCCTATTTCCTCCTATTTCCAAACTGGAATCCTATTTACTCCAAATCATTTGCTATAAGTTCGACAATGCATTGCCAATCAACAATGTCATCTCTCGAATATTATTGCTTGTAATTTCATTACATGATCATTTGGTTAAATATTCTTTCGTAGTGAAATCTCTCTGTCTTGAAACAGATTTGTTATAAAGCTATATTGCGTATAAAAAATAATTCAATCAATCAATAAACATTGACTGAGAATCGACACTATTACGGAAATATATGATATAGAAATGGTTACAGAAATATTTTAAAACATTATTTGTATCAGTTGATTTTCTTCAACCACCCTTTCGTCGATTTGAGTTGACAAATTCTTTACAACCAATACTTCATTATCATTGAGTTTAAATTGATTAAAATCTGTCAATATTGTTGCTTAAAAACATTTATTTCTTAATATAAGTATTTTTACATTAAAAATATTTATCAACCCATAACTCATGTTTAGTATATAGTGTTTTATAGTATAATATTCATATTATATCTTGCAAGCATAATTTAACTCGTATTATTTATAGTATAATATGTAATCTATTTTAAATTATTTTATAACAATAGTATGACTTTCATTCGTTTTTACAAAATTTTATAGAAGTAATACAAAATTTATTTCTATTGTTAACAGTTATATAATCAAATTAAGTTATGTTAATTTAAATAAAAACAGTATAAGAGTACTGTATAAGAAGAAAACATTTTATAATCGCAAGGTTTTGTATAAATTTATACAGTTAACAATGCATTTCACTGATTTCTTTTCTTTCTGGTTATATTTTTAAAATTTGTTTTACCTGGAGATGATTAAATGCTTGCATTAAATTTGAATAAATGTTTTTTAATTGTATTATATTAATAAATTAACTGTGTAGAGTACTAGTTTATTTTATTATTTATGCTATTAATTTATAACGTGAAATGCTAGAATTTGAAATTCAAATCTTTCAAAAAGTATTTTTTTGAGTTTTCTAATTATATAAAAAAAATTATTTAATAAAAATTGGTAACTTTTATTTTCTTATTTTGCAGCTCTCGCCTTATTTCCGGGAGTATTATGTTGTCAAAATGTAATCACTGAAGATATATGCTTGTAAAAAAGAAGAAAATTTCAAAGGAATTTCGTGTTATCTCACGCCGAGGGAACATAATAATTTTCAAATAAAGATAATGTGAGACGCCTTTTAACATAATCTATTCTTAATTAATCAAAGTAAGAAAAAATTAGTATTTCACATTCCCCAAGAAATGATGATTAATAGACCTTCTCATTTCTATCTTTTATTTCTATTGAAGAAAGTCCTGAAAGATAAAAAATCTCTTTCTAACCATACTTCGTAAAAATTCTTTTTTCAGCCTTTTCATTAAGCCATTCAGTTATATTTTTAATATTCCACAAAGTATTTAAAAACAGAATTTATTTGGTCTGACAGTTGAAGTCTCAAAAATATTCAAATGCACTCTAGTGATTAAAATATACATGCACACTATTAAATTCTCCAGATGTTTTAAATTATATAGATTAGGATGCATTCAGTACACTTGTTGCCAAAATTTTGTTTCAGTTTATTTTAAATATAATATATCAAATATTTAATAATCAGCTTTCTAATGCTATAATCTAAGATTTCTTAATTCTGAACATTGTCCCAATAAATATAAAATTGAATAGCATGCTTGACTTTATTATGCTATTTAAATAATATCGTTTACAATATTATAAATATTGGGCATTAGATTTTATGAATCATTGGTTCAATTCCCATCACTAGGAACGAAGTTCAAACGTCAGCTTAAATTGCAATTAGCCCACTTTGGGAAAGGATTGACATGGGCTACAGGAAAACTAAGTCAAAATATAGTTAAATGTTTTTCTTATTAAATTAGTTATTATTGATAAAATTTAAGAATTGTAAAAGTAATTAAAAACGACTTGTTACATTCAGTTCTTCTTTTCAATTTCCTTATGTAAAATGAAGGAAAAATATAGTTTGATAGTAATATATAGTGCTTTACTTGAAGTGTTATCATTAAAAACTATATTTAATTAAATAAACATATTAAAATAACAAATATTTAATATATTTAAATGATACAAAAATAAAAAAAAATTAAATTAAAAATAAGTCATGGAGGTTACTAGTATAACCTAAATCGTACCACTAGAGATCCATTTACAGGGGGAGCCATATTCATTCATTGGCAATGAAGAAAAGACAAATAAATGCAGAATGGAGAGAAAGGAACATTCATGTCTTAAAATGGATTCAAACTCAAAGTCATCAGCTTAATATTTAAAAACACAAACCACTTAGTCATTGGGAGAATGAGTACAGAATACTAGAGTTAAATTTAAGATTCAAATCAAACGCTACAGAATTTAAAAAATTTTATTCAAAATTGCAAATTAAAAGAAAATAATAAATGTAAATATACTGACATTAAAACTCATTAAATATAAAGGCTCAAGAAAAAGTAAAATGAATGCTCGGGCATCAACTAACACATGAATAAAGAATTTAGAAGTCTATGTATTTAAATAGAAAGCCACCCTAAACCACGAATATTGCATATATATATATAATATATATATACATACATATATATATATATATATATATATATATATATATATATATATATATATATATATATATATATATATATATATATATATATATAGATATATATATATATATATATATAGATATATATATAACTTATATAGCTCAAATTGTCACGTATTTACTAAAGGTTAGATCCCATTTCAGATATGTGACAACATTCATTTGAAACGATGTGCTTTTAGTGAAGTTATACACCGGTGCCTTTATAGGGTAGATTTATTTCTAATAAAGGAAAAAAAGAATGTATATCCCCAGGTATATCATGAATTTGAAATTACATTAAGTTTAAATATATTTTTTCCAAAATTATATGACGACTTTCATGACTTTTGTAATAATAATACGGAAGTAAATGGGAACTGCTATTAAATTTGATTAAAACTGAAAACAACGCAAAATATCATAACTTTTCTTACATACTCATTATTTTTGAGTATTTAAGGTCTGAAAGATATTGCTATTTTTTTCTTACTTTAAATTTTAAAAATGCAAATTTATTCATTTTCAGGAAAGAATGAAACTTACTTATGAATTATCATCAGTTTTCATGAATGAATTGTAAACAGATAATGGATATTAATGCATGTAATCGATTGCTTACGAAACAATTGTTTTGGTAAATCTAAATCCTTATTACTGCAAAGCATGTTCAGTGATGATATTTGGTTCTAACCGCAAGTTCTTTTAATTTTTTTTTTTTTTTTTTTTTTGAATAAGATCTCTGTCACGTTTCAAAGCAGAAGTCCATCCCCCATTAACCGAATACCGCATATATCAAATTTCTTCAAGATCTGGTAATGAGAACGTGTTCGTTCTTCAGCAGTCTAAATTAGGGTCGCTTTAATTGACATGCATAATAAACATGTAAAAATTTAATGAAATTATTAACTTTTGCAGAACGCTTACAATTATTTCACATTTTGTCCATCTTCGGAAATATTTCCCATTTATATATATCACAAAACTGTAATATCTATCTATCTATATATATATATATATATATATATATATATATATATATATATATATATGTATATATATATATATATATGTATACATATATATATAATATATATATATATATATGTATGTATGTGTATATATATATATATATATATATATATATATATATATATATATATATATATATATATATATATATATATACATATATATATATAATATATATATATATATATATATATATATATATATATATATATATATATTATTTTCAAATTTCTCTGAATATTGCTTTTTAAGACCAATTCGAAACAAATGTAATGTATCAAAATTTCACAGCAATGAGCAAAAAATCTATATTTTTTACTAATTAAATCAAAATTTATTATTATGAACTCTTTTAATTCGTTATTTATTTTTAAACTTTATTTAGTGAAAATAATTATTTTTAATTATTTGGAGAGACCAAAGTTTTATGTGAAGATCAGCTTAAACTAATTAAATTATAGAATTAATTGTCTTACATGCAGTCAAGAAATAAAAAATAGAATCTTAATTCTATTGAATTTAATCCCTTAGAAGGATTAAATAAAAACTGGAAACAGAATCAAAGAAAACATTTTAAACCTGGAAAATTTGATATCATATTATATAAAAGTAATAGTGATACATTTTTAATCATTTTTAGTGGTTTTACCCGCATGTATTTTGAAATTAATAATGAGATGATTATAAATAAAAGCGGTTTTCAATAAAACTATCATATTTAGTTATACTCATTAATTATTTGTATATATACTTTCAGTTATATGCTTAACAATACATATAGTACTTTATGCGAAAAAATTTTTAAAAAATAGTTAAAATTATTTTATTAATTATTTTAATTTATTTTATTAATAATTGTCTGCCTTTTATCAATTATTTTCAGAAAATATTTTAATGTCTATTAAATTTGCAATGGTTGCTAATTTACTTTATTAACAAGGAAATAAAGGCATTTATAAGCCATAGCTTTGAAATGTGAAAAATTTTAGTGGGGAAATTTATTCTCTAGAAGAGAAAAAGATCTTGCAAATTGTTTTGTAATATTTGTAAGAGCATTTCAAGTTTTGTTCACGGGTGTGCCAAAACGTTTAATATGATAAGGCATTGAGAAAAAGCGTCTCATTTGACCTGAATAAACAAACTGAAAACTGGAAGTACAGCCTGAATCAACATCGGATTTCAGTGGTAACTCTTAGTGTCATCTTGCGATATGTCAATATAAGCTATCATGTTGTTCTTCTGTTTTAAAATTAACAGACGCACTAAAAATCAAGAGTATATTTCAACATTACATGATTTTATGCTATGGGAATAATTGCTAAATGTCGGAATTATTTAAAATTCTCTTTGGTAATACTCAATGCCTAGCTGTATTTCAAATCTTTACAGAGGCGAGTTATTGTATATAATTTCAAAGTATCTATCACAAAATGTTTCATTAGCACGTTTTACACATAGAAGATGCATTTACAAAAACTGAAATATTTAAAAAAACCAATGAGAAATGTCAAGCATTCACTCTGACATATGTGTATTCACCATTGTGCAAAAATAAACTTATTATTCATTATACAAAAATACACTTATATTTGATTGTGCAAAAACATACACTTATTCCCTATTGTGTAAAAATAAACTTTGGTAAGAAAACTATTGTACTATTGTTACTATTGGTAAGAAAATAAACTTTTTCCCCATTGTACAAAATATGCTTAGCGTCCATTGTACAAAAATGTAAACTTAGTCCCCATTGTAAAAAAATAAACTTATTTTCTATTGCGCAAAAATAAACTTACTTCTCATTGTACTAAAATAATTTTTTTTCCTCATAGTATGAAAATAACCTTATTCGGCATTGTACAAAAATGTTAACTTATTCCCCGTGGAGCAAAAATAAACTTATTTCACATTGTACAAAGTAAACTTATTACCCATCGTACAAAAATACACATATCCTCCATTATTTAAATATGACTGAGATCAGAGCCATGAAATTTCTCTCTGAAAACATTTTTTTTCCTTTGACCATTTGGATGATTCTTTTACACCATAAATTGGTGAAAGCTGTTGTAATGTTTTTTTAAGCATCATCGGAGTATTTGTCTTCAGTGAGGAGGATTTTTATTGACAATAATTCGGCTTCGCAGTTTGTAAGGGAGGAAAATCTGAGAAATCACAAGTATCTAAGCAAAAAATGTGAATGGATTAAGCAGAAGCTCATCATCCATATTACATTGTTCATCAATGACAAGGATTGAACCAATGATATTCCATTTTCTATTTATTTAATAATTGAAAACAAAATTTTTCAAATAAAGATGTGGAAATAAGTTCTAAAATTTTTAATAACTTGTAGCCATGTGTTTATTGAAAAACCTTTTGAAATAATTTGGATCTCAGATCAGATTAGTGTTTATATAAATTTGGTGATTATATAAATATGTGATCGACAAATTAGCATCCACCCATTTCTTTCTACTTATTTTACTTTAAATATGAATAAAAATATTTATATTATAAAATATTTTATCTTAAATATCCTGTTATCAATACTGTTTTCTATATATTAAAATCCATTAAATATAATTTCTCATACAATTTTCATTACCGATATATTTCTTACAGACTGTACTTATATGCACAAGCTTCAAAGAGGAATATCAAATTTAATATGTACATAAAAAGTCTTTCTTGAATTATAAATTGTAATATATTGTTACTGCCATGACTTTAATTTTTGGGTCACTTGCAATGATATATCATGGAATATACGTTTAATTTGATATAGACGTTTAATTTGATTTTTAGTAGATTCATAATTATCTTGTTGTTGCTTATCCCCCTGATTTAGAATAAAATAAACCAAGTCCAGAGATCTAGTCGCGAAATTAGCCAGAAAACCCTATCTCCCTCTCATATCTTAGAATGTATTGGTGCCCCACAGAGGCACCAATACATTCTAAGATATGAGAGGGAGAGGCGGAGGCTGAACATAGGCAGACAGTATAAGTCTTCAAACAACTACTGAACCTTGAACTTCTTATGTGGCCAGTCCTAAGTCTGGATAGTGTTGTCTGCTGAAGTCTTGAACCGGCACATTGTAGGGACTGACCAGGGCACCCAGCGGCATACCAAGCATGCAGAGGTGGAATCTTCCAAGTGTCATTTATACCAGCTAGAAATAACGATGGGTCTCTGATATTCGAAGTTCTTTGGAAGGAGGAGAGGGGAGCTCGCAACCCTCACCAGCAAGCAAATCAGCAACTTGGTTTCCATAAACCACAACATGCGAGGGAATCCACAGTAGACAGACAGTACCACTCTGGTTCAATGCAATATCCTGCCCCAATTTATCAAAAACATTAAGCCAATTCTTTAAGTACTGCATGGAGCTCTTGCTATCAGTCAATATCCAAACATCATCCGCGTCAGCTTCTAGAGATAGATTCAATGCCTCCTTGATAGCGACGACCTCAGGGCGAAAAACGGAACTATAATCAGGATTTTACAGATATTATAAATACGATTAAGTTCACTAATTATAACGTTTCTGTATATTTTTAAAGAAATATTTGAATTCCAGGAAATCAACTTATTAACATGAAAATTAAATTGATTTGTTTTGTCGAATACATCACTATAAGTAGTAGAATTATCAATAGTGATAAATAAATCCAAAAATTCTGTTTTAGTATCAAATAAATAAGTTTTTATTAGAGAAAGTTCTTCAGAGTGAATAGTTTTAGAAATATCTTCAAATTTTAAATAGTTGAAAATAATGAAATCATCTACGTATCTGAAATCAAAAGGATATTGATAAAATAAGTTTTTTTTTTCAAAATAATGTAGAAATAAACTTGCTAGTATGATAGAAATTTGAATCCCTGTGGAATTGCAAAATTTTGAATAAAAGTATTTTCACCGTTAAATATAAGATTATTATAAATATACATTTTAACTAGATTGTTACAGTATTCAAAATTAATATTTAATAAGTTTCTATAGTCCTTATAATAAAGGTGTAGTACATCATTTAATTTATCAATGGGAATACTTGTAAAAAAGGTCTTAAAAAAAAGGGTAAAGTCAAAAGAAATAACACAATAAATAAAAATTTTTGATAAATCCAAAATAAGTTTATTATTATTAATGATACAAGTAGCTTCTGATTTAACAATATAGTCTAATATAATATTAAGGAATTTAGCAAAAACGATTCCAGGTTTATTCGTGTACGATTTAGTACCACAGGTGACAAATCTAAATTTTATAGCAATTTTGTGAAATATAGGAATGACTTTTAAATAAGGAAACTCTAATTTATAGATGTTAATGTCTAAAAGTTTATAAAGTCTTTGGATTTTTTTATTAATGATATTAACTGTGGAGTTTAAACATTTATATGTGATGGGATTTAATGTTTCATGATCAATTAAATCTAAATAAAATTTCTTACAATAAATGCTTAATTATTAGAGGCTTTATCTACTGGAGTAATGATGAAGGTATATTTTAGATTATTATTGGCGGGTTTCAATGACCAAGCTCAAAACCAGGATATGTTAAATTATTAACAAAAATAAATTCTTTAATTTTATTAAAATGTTTTGACTTCCAGACTGTAAAACATTCAATGGGTGTATTATAAGCATTTGAAATTTTAAAGATAAATGAATCAATATTTATGTAAAATTATTTTACTTATTTTAAATCTATTTAGTTGAAAAACTGGCCTATATTTAGTCCCTTTACTTAATATTTCTTTTAATTTAGTGTCATTGACAATGTTTAAATCACCTGTAATAATATAACCGAAATCTTTTTTTTTTCAATGGCAGATTGTAGACAGTTACAACTACATCAGAGTCAATTAATTTATTGTTCCCTGATACCAAGAAACCGGCCAGACACAGCGACCTCTTTGCCGCCGAGGCGTTGATCCTGGGTGCACCACAGAGGGTGGGCCGCCATCACACCCTAACACATGCCATAGGGACCCGTTTATAGGGTAGGCATAATCCATACTTCATTCACACACATACAAGGAAAGGACAAAGACAGAATAGAGAGAGCGAAAGTACATCCATGCTTGAACCGGGATTCGAACTCAGGACCTCCCTATCCGTAGTCAGGCATGCTGACCTCTAGACAAGTTGGCCGTCATATATGACCGAAATCAGGGTTGATAAAACTTTTTAATTCATTATTAGGGCAAATACATTTAGAGAGTTTTCTGATGAGGAGAAACTTCTGCAAAATTGACGGTAGTTAAAGACTTTACGTCTAGAAGGAATATCATAAGAAAAAGCAAGTTTGACAATAACATTTTCTATGAAAAAATTATTATACAAATCATTAACAAAACTATTTAATTTAATATTATCAAATTTTGGATGTTGAAAATTAATACTGAAATAATATTTTTCTTAATTTTAATTTTATTATACCTGTATTTAAATAGGTTATAAAATAAAACCTTAAAATCCTGGTTGTTGAATTTTATATCATTTAAACACGAATGCAGAAATTTACAATCACTATAAGTTAATTTCATTATAAATATTTTACAAGGTAGCCAATTATAAGTACTTGAGAAAGAAGATTCAAAATTATAAATTTCATCCAAATTAAACTCAAAATTATCTTTATGATGTATTATATTTTAGGATTTTAAAATTTTCGTCACCTCTTTTAAATGTTATAGTTTTATAGTAATTATTGTGAAAAAATTCAAAGTAATTATTATTAGAATAATTAATAATTTACCATTAAACAATTCATTCATTGGTCTAAAAACAAAAGGAGCAAGAGAAATAAAATTTATGTTAAACCTATTTTCTTTTATATGCGTATATATCTGTATTAGGTTCAATGTCTATAAAACTAATAAGAGCGTTATTAAAACTTTTATTTGGTATCTATCTATCCATATATTTATATATATATATATATATATATATATATATATATATATATATATATATATATATATATATATATATATATATTTATATATATATATATATATATATATATATATATATATATTTATTATGCCAAAATAAACATGAAAAAATATTTTAAAATATTCCTTATTTTTTAATAAATAAATTTAATTACAATAATTATTAATAATTTAATTACAATAATTAATTAATTCTAAATATAATATATAGATTTACAAATATTAATATAATATATGCAATACTTTCAGTTTCTGATCTCTCTTTCTCTCTGATTCTCTTTAATTCATTTCTAAAATATCTGATAGAATCTTCTATTTCATCTCAAATTGCTTTTATTTGAATATATTGTAAATATTAAAATGAAAGCAAGGCGAGACATAACTGCAATTACGTAATTCAAATATTATTATTTATACAGTATTGAATTAAACAAAATAGATGATGCAAATAACATTTAGAATTACAAATTTGATAAATTAAGAGATGTGTGCTTTATTCTTCGAAGTTTAAATTAATTTAAATAATACAATATAGACTAAAATGAATTTCACATAGTTTTCAAAAGTTAGATCTAAGCCATAACAATATCTAACAAATGTTTTCCTAAACTCATTTAAGCTACATTAATTTTAGTAAAATATTTGGTGTAAACTACATTAACAATTGCAGATTTTGGAACATAAATGTCACACACACAATCATTTGTTAAATACTTTATTAATTTGAACCTGCATGCTTTATCCCTTGAAATGTTAATAAGTTAACGTACAGAATTATTATGATTGACTTAATTTATTTTTAGTTATTATGGAAAATTTTTCAAAGTTTATTTATGACATTTATGTTGACACTGGAATCGTTATTTGAATTTAATATATTTTTATAAAAAAAATTATTGGAACATGTTTTCAAAGTAACTGTGTTTTAATTGAAAAACAAATTTACGTTTTATAATAGAATTAAAGAAAAGAAGAGCTAGTCATAACATTCTTTTATTTCAAAGAATTAAAAAAATTTAGCCAAAGCTGAAGGCATACCATCATTAACAATGTTTTATTTAAATTACAAAATGAGAGCAATAATTAATTAGCAAAATAAAAAAATTACATGAATGACTTTATATTGTTCAAATTTTTTAAAAAACATTGGCTTATACAATAGTTTTTAAATGCAGCGTTTCATTAATAAGTAATTTTTAGCCAGTGAAATAATGATTTAACTAATACACCCTGTTGTAGAAAGAAAACATCACAGCAGACTATTAAAATCATTTGTAGACAAAAATAGAACACTAAAATAGGCATCACCAAAGAGTTCCTGAGATTTCATGTTTCTAAAGAAATATTCATTCAGTTTCGATTCTAGGAGTAAAACTAACTAATTTTACTCTATCAATGAATAGAAAAAATAGTCATTGATTACATTAAAAAAATATGTATATATATATAGATATGTATATATATATATATATTTATATATATATATATATATATGTGTGTGTGTGTGTGTATATATATATATATATATATATGTGTGTGTGTGTATATATATATATATATATATATATATATATGTGTGTGTGTATATATATATATATATATATATATATATATATATATATATGTGTGTGTATATATATATATATATATATATATATATATATATATATATATATATATATATATATATATATATATATATATATATATATATATATATATATAACATTCTTATCAAGCAGAATTAATTTTAATATGGAATTTCTATTTTAAATTAAAACTAAATAAGAACAAGTATGATTTAATTAGTATTTATAAACTTCAAAAATTCATATTTTTACTTCATCAAGCTGTATTTTTAAAACATTTTTTGCAACATATTATTATTACGCTACACAAGTAATTAATGAAGGAAATATATGAAAATAATCTCTGCTGAAAACTATTTTATAACTTATGTATAACTTTTGAAATTTGGACTATTTTTGTGTTTATCTTGAAAAGTTATAGTTTAAATAAAACATTAATTACTCAATATATGAAGGCATATATAAAATATAGATTAAAATAAATACTTTTAATGGATATTTTGAAAGAAATTAAACTAATTTCGATGATATGTAAGCTAGAAACAAAAATTGCCTGAACACTAGAAGATATCAACAGAATTAATGAAATAGAATTAATTATTTTTAAACTAATGATAATTATGAAACTAATGATTTTAGGCATTATGTAAAGCGTTTGTATAACCAAAAGAAAAAACCCCTGAAAATATCATGTTTTTAAATATACTGAGGATAGAAATTAATATAATGCGAAAGAATTTTGAAAAACATTGTGGATTCCAATATGCTTTGTATAGTTATATTTTGAATTTATCAAAATTACAATTATTTAATTTCAGAGAAACCCTTTCATTTTAGTTTCGTTTATGAAATAAAAGATTCAGAATATTTGAATAAATTAATTTTATAATCAAATATTTTGCTAGAAAATGTTCCTTTCCTAATAAACAAATTAAATTTAAACGTATTGATTCTTTAAATTCGTAAATCAGTTTTCAAATTAACATTTCAAAACTCGAAAAAATTGAAAGCAACTGACAATATTCTTGAAAAACATATTCAAATAATCAGTAGAATTTTTGTGTGATTTTATAAAAGTTTAATTAGATTATTAATCTTTCTAATCAGACATTTTGATTGTATATATAAATACTCTAAAAGAAATTCTATGATACATAATAAAATCCATTCGAATTCCTAATTTCCCTCAATGATTATTAATTTCACACACTTTAATTTTTTGATACAGTGAATACCACGTTTTTTATTACCAAAATATGCAATTTAAATTCATTTTTAATCTAAAGGTAATTAAAGAATATTTCATAATGTATTTTATTAAAAGAAGGTTTTAAATATGCCAATTATGGAATGGAAAATTATTCCAATTACTTAAACAAAATGTCTCAAATATTTATTTTATTTAAGAGTGCTTTCTCATCAAATTTATTATAATTTAAATTAATTAACATAAATATACTCAATAATCACAAAATATGAGAAAATAAGTAATGTAAAAAAAATTTCCAAATAATAAAAATTATTGTTTGTAATAGAATAAATATTGTTTTCTATGCATTGCTTTTTTAAACGCTTATTTTAAAAACCATTTTTAAGATTTTCAGTTTCCGAAAAATTTTAATATGGATTGTTTAGTATTCGAAAACTACATGAACACACTGTTTGTTTTATTATATGAAAATATAGAAGTTGCAAAAAATTAGAGAATTTTTAAATCAACGTAAAACAGCGTGTTATGCTAATGAAACAATAGGTTTTTTTAAGAAAAGAATAAAAATAAAATAAGCATCATATTTTACTATCATAATTAATTTGCAATGAATAAAATTAAAAGTTTTTGTCTGCATGTAAAAATAACTAAAAATAAATTAATTTAGATATTGTATGATGATTTATCCAATATGTGTATATTTTCATCATGCTTACCATATATTCTGCAAAATCTTCCGACGGTATTAATTATTTTTATTAGTGCAAATGTACTTTTTTCTCATGACAATGCTAAATTTATATCTTTTATTGTCCCTTAATGTAAATATATTCATAATTTTGTATTTTTGATTTATAAGAAATTTGTAGAGTTTTTGTGCATAATACGTAAGTTTAAATTTCATAACACTCATATCATGGAAAAGTGTTTTCATATGGTATTTATAAATTTTTTAATATATTCCAATATATACCAACAACTTCACATTTCACAGTTTTGAAATTTCAAGTAATAACGTAAGAAAAATTATAAAAGATAAAAATTTTCTCTGAAATGAGCAAAATTTTTATTTTTTGCACCGTAACAAACTAAACGAAATTTTGTTTTTTTATGCAGAAATATTTCTAGTCAAAGATATTTAAAATAATATCAATACATAACACATCATTTTCTGTGGGAAAAAGTTTGAATTTAAATTTATAACTTACATAAAGATAAAACCTTTAGATCAATTTAAGTAGAAAATCTAAATTAATTTATGTAATAACATTTAAAATATATCTTACCTTATAATCATCCATTTCTCATATACATAGAAATTTATCAACAACTCAATACTAGAATTACTTCAGAATTATCATTCAATTTCTATTAAATTATGTTTCATAAGGGTTATATCATAAATAATTAAATTGGTATTTGGATACTTATCATCAATTTAGAAGGCAACACTAATTTACCAAATAATTTAAAATTGGTACTCCTATTCTTAAGTATTTAACACTAAAAGTGATTTATTTAAATGAATGGAAACTATTATTCTAAGTAATTTAAGCAACAGACAGAAGCCAAACATTGCAATGTTGCTGAAAAATCACGTATGTAAACAGGAAATCAAATTTAATTTTGAACTGTAATCAGTGAACTGAAACAAATTTTAGCTCTTTTCGCACAACTTGAATGAAAACGAGGACAAGTATTTATTACATTCAAGTGCTTAATATTTTCTTCAGTTTACAACTCGTCACACTCTCTCTTAAGTGGTTTAAGAGCATAAAAGAATTAAAATCTGTTGTAAATAAGTCTTATTTTCAAGAATAAAATGAAAATGATAATTTATGAGACACTTAAGACTTAAATGGTATTAAATATTTACAGTAATTCAGATGGAAACAAGTTATCATAATTAAGTTATACGTGAAAATGTGTTTTGTGTTGAAATAGTATTAAATTCTTTTTATTTCAGGAATTTGTTTTGATTTAATAAAAATTAGGAGAAATTTTTATTAAATTCGCTTTGAAGAAACAAAATTAATTTAATAGAAATTTCAGAAAAATACTTTTAAATTTAGGTCAAATTAAGGTTTACATTCTCAAGGGAATGCATAATTACACTTTATTCTGAATTTTTTAATATTGAGAAAAAGGATTATAATTATTTTACAAAATAACTAATTTTATAAATGGAAACTCTTGTATTTTTTATAAAACTCTGCAAAAAAAAAATGATAAGGAATATTTTTGACACTTGTACTTTGGTAATAATTTTTAGATCAATCTAAACTTACATAAAACAATGAATCGAATTTTTTTTTGCTAGGTATAGAAGTTTTAACTGAAACTTTTGATAATTATAAATTGTTAAAAATATAAAACAATTGTGTGAGGACTTAGTGACATATTAAATTTTTTCGATCATTTGATACGTATTATGGGCAGGAAATTCATTCGAGAACTATAGGAGATCAATTTAAATCAATAATTGTCAAAGATGATGAGAATACATTTTATGTACTCATTCTCCCACGCGCAGTCCCGCCGTTTAAACTGTAATGGGTTCTCATTTATGTCTTAGCAGATGTAGCTCAAATGTATGGTCTGTTTCCCTAGGATAATCTGAACGATGCATAGCATTCAATTAAATCGAAATGCATGTATGGGAGCTTCATGTATTTCAAATTAATTGATTCACTTTCTGAGTCGATTGTCTCTTACAGTGAATAAACAAAATAACATATCTCAATGGAATAGGCTACAAATATTTATTTGCTTTAGAGTATATATGTATACTTGCAGTAGTACTTTAGAGTATATGTATATTTTATTACATTGAAAGAGAGTCATTTCATTGCAAACTTCAAAAGTTTTTATGTGTAACTGTCTTAATTAGCGTAATGTTATTGAGACTTGGTTTATTTCTAGCTTAATGTTTTGTATATGGAGGCCCAATAGACTGGAAAAAACATTTTAAACTGGATTCTGAAGTAATGTACTTACTCAAGATGGACTTTAAGCTCCAGAATTATTTCAACCGGATACAAACAACAATATTATGTGGAGTGGATGACTTCACTGTCACATTGAGAAAAGCTCGAAAACTGATTCTATACTATCGTCAAATGTTCAAAGTATAGGGTTAAGATAATGAAATGAACCGCATATAAAATTTAGCGAATTAATTAGGTACCTACATAGTATTCCATAATTTTTGCAAAAAAATGTGTCACCGAATGTTGGAAATTTTAATGATATTTAGAAAATGGAAGGGTGAACACAAATATGTTACTATATATTTTCATTCAAATAGTTTTAATGCACATTCTCAACTTTAATACTTGCATATGCTAAAAATAAGAATTGCAAAAACTGAAAAATTTAAAATGTGTGTGCACTCACTAAATTTCTATATTTGGCGATATATTTCTTTCTGGAAATAGTCAACCAAATAACATGAAAGTATCATTGTTTTACTTCTAGAGAGAGAAATATTCTATTATAATTATTTAAATAAAATTGTAAAAAATATAATTAACATAAATCATTCCATTGAACATATCTGATGAATTTTGAGTAATATGTTCCCTTACTTATAAATAACGAATATTAAATTTCAATTAATATTTAAACTTTTGAACATGTACTTTATGAAATAAAATGGAAAATCCTATTAAGGATTATGTGGTTTCATATACATATATATATCTATATCAATATATATATATATATATGTGTGTGTGAGTGTGTGGTGAATGAAACGCTTAATAGCCGAAGTCACTATTTCAAATGCCCACTTGAGAAGGAGCTCGAAGGGTGCAACAGCTTCCCCTGTAAATGGAGAAAACCAAAACACGCGAACACAAAAAGCATGAAGACGGATGGCTTTAATGACGCTCCTTTTTGATAGCAACTAGACGACTGCTCCTGTAACTCTTTTAAACTCAAACTTTAAATTTCATTCTATTAAAAGACGATTAATTGTAAATATACTAAACTTGTATACATTTGTATTTGTAAATATATATTAATTAAATATTAGGCATTATATAACAAGTGTTAATTAATTTAATTACGCCCCTTGGCCACTCCCCGTCCTATAAAACTCAGAAGAGGGATTGATTGAGATGATTAGCTGCATAACAAAAATTTCTAATTGATTGAAATGATTATTGCATAGACGTTGAAAAAGGCGTGGATTCTCATCGAACATCTTTGAGTGGTCCGTGAACATTTTTCATAGTACAAAATGATATTGAACGATATAAAAGAAATAAGCGTTGGATTTAATAATATTTTAAAGCAGATAAAATCAAAATTTTACATAGATTGATTTTTGATCATGATGGAGATAGATTAAATCGTATAAGAAATAGAAATTTTGGTGGTTTTGATTTTGATATTGAAAGTAATAAGTATCGAGACAAAAAAATATAAACAAAGCGAACTTATTACAATATCGAACATTTTAAATATTTCTTTTCAAGGATCTAAAGAAGAGCTTTCAGTAAGAATTTTATCTCTGTTATGTGACCTTGAACTCTTAGCTAAAAAAACTAATTAGGATTCGGAGACTGCTGACTCAGAAAGTGAAGTGGAAAACGAAAGAAGTAGAAATGATTTTTTAATGCAATGCAATATAAGTAAAAAGAAGAGTGCAACTGATTATTATATAGAAAGTGATAATGATTATGAAAATGATTTTTATGCACATACTTTTATTCCAAGTGTTAATATTAATTATGAAGATATCGAAAGCACTATTACTAAGTTTAATGCAGAATCACATGAAAATATAACTAATTAGATGGTTCATTTTGAGGATATGTCGAAATTATTTAATTTATCAGACTTACAAAAATTTGTTATGGCTAAAAGATCGTTATGAGGAAATGCTCTATTATTCGTTCGGGCAGAACTACAAATAAATTCTTGGGAAAAATTGCGACGAACCTTGATCGATGAATTTTCGTTTGAAATAATCTCAGCTAACTTACATGAACTTTTGCGTTAAAGGAGAATGCGTGATTATGAATCTGTTCAGGTGTATTTTTTTAAAAATGAAGGAGTTGTGCAATTACGGTAAAATTGAAGAATCTGCCCTAATGCATTGTGTTATTAATGGAATAAATGATAGACAAGAAAACAAAATTATTTTGTATGGATGTAAGAATTTAAGTGAATTTAAAGAAATACTCAAAGTTTATGAAATAATAAAAAGTGATTCTGTTAAATGTAAAAAAGTAAAAATGCTTTCCATAAACCGAAACAAAATACAATTCTCATGATAAATACGATAATTTCGATAAAATGAAAACAAAATATAATTCTCATGATAATTATAATAATTTTGATAAAACGAAATCAAAATATGAATATATACATATAGTAATAGAGTTAATTGTAAGAATGAAAGTATAAATGAAATAAGGTACTATGATGGTTTTGGAAAAATAAAATACAGTGATTTTGATGATCGTAAAGATAAAATTTGTTTTAATGGTGGTGAAAAATTGATATTTCTAAATTTTGTGAACATAAAGAGAAAAGTTTTAAATGTTATAGATGTAATAATTTTGGAGACACAAGGCTTCATTGTGCCCAGAAATTGATTCTAAACCTGAAATAGCCACAATGAATGTTAATGTAAAATCTATACTAAATGATATAATTATTAATAATTTAAATTTTAATGCACTAATAGATACTGGAAGTCAAGTAACTTTGGTTCGTAAATCTGTTTTTGATAAATTAAATGTTCTAGAGTTATTTCCGTTAAATTCTTCTCTAAGTGGTTTTGGTAAATTGTTGTAAAGCCGTTAGGATAGTTTAAGGGAAATATTAAAATAGATGATTTTAAGTAGTCAGTAGATATTTATGTGGTTAAAAATGATGTTATGTCGTATGATGCTATCATAGTAATGAATGTATTAATGCAGGGTGAAATTTTAATTAATGAAAACGGAATTAAGAATAAAAATAAATATCAATGTGTACAAGAAATTAATACTTTATCTATTCTACCTTTTGATTTAACTTTTAATGAAGTTGAACTGAACATTGAACCCAATATTCCAAAAAAATTTAAATATAAGTTGCAACTATTAGTTTCGAGTTATGTACCACATAAAACAAAATCAACTAATGTTCAATTAGATATTTTTGTTAAAAGTAATGAGTCTATATCTCATCAACCTCGTAGTTAACCATTTTCAGAGAATAAAGATAGTTGAAACCCAAATAGACGAATGGTTCGAACTAGGCATAATAGAAGCCAGTTCTTCAGAATATTGTAGCCTAGTAAGAAAAAAGACGGAACACCTTGTCTGTGCATAGATTATCGGAGATTAAATAAAGTAACTCTAAAAGATAGATTTCCCCTGCCATTGATTGAAGATATATTATATAGATTACAGGAGTCATGTGTGTGTAGTACAATTGATCTCAAGAACGGATTTTTATCCATGTAGATGTAAAGAAGGATGGTAGAAAATACACTTCATTTGTAACTCATGAAGGCCAGTACCAATTTCTTAAGGTTCCTTTTGGACTGTGTAATTCTCCAGCCACATTTCAAAGATTTATTAACACTATCTTCCGACCACTGATTAACGATGGTGTTGTTTTACCTTATAAGGACGATATAATGGTTTTGTCTTCCTTAACTGAAAAAAGAGTCGAACGGCTTGAAAAGGTCTTAAATCTTGCGAGTGAATATGGACTAGAAATAAATTTTAGAAAATCCCTTTTTTTGAAGAAGCGCATTGAATTCTTAAGCTATGTCATCGAAGAAGGGAAAATTTTTTCATCTTCTTTGAAAACCAAAGCTGTGCTTCATTTCCCTGAGCCACTTAATTTGAAACAGATCCATAGTTTTTTAGGGTGGATTGAATATTTCAGGAAATTTATCCCAAAATATTCCATTATTGCTAGGCCATTTGAAGAAAGAAAATTTAAATTTGGTGAAGAGGAAAGAAACTCTTTTAATCAATTAAAGTTAATTTTAGCTCAAAAGCCTGTGTTAAGTATATACACCCCAAATTACAAAACTGAACTGCCTTGTGAAGCAAGCATAGAAGAATATGGAGCTATTTTATTACAGAAATCTCCAAATGATAAAAATTTCCATCCTACTTATTTCATGAGTAAAAAGACAACAGATGCCGAAAAAAAGTATTCCAGTTACGAACTTGAAGCTGTTGCAATTATTGAAGAGTTAAAAAGATTCCGCGTTTACTTATTAGGAATTCTATTTAAAATTTTCACTGACTGTTCCACATTCGAAAGGACTATGCCAAAAAGAGATTTGTAAACTCGTGTTGCTCGTTGGGCGTTATTGCTCCAATAATTTAATTATAGTATTGAACATCGTTCGGTACAAAAATGGCTCATGTTGCTGCACTAAGCAGATCCCCTGTAAACATATTTTGCATCTCAAACGATAACATCATATCGAAATTAAAATCAGCCCAAGATAATGATGATGAAATAAAAATGATAAAAGAATTATTAAAAATCTCTAGTTATGAAGATTATTTTTAGAGAAACGGAGTTCTTTATAAATTTGTTGATGGTAAGGAGTTATTGGTTGTGCCAAGAAATATGCAGACGGAAATTATTAAGAGTGCGCATGAAAAAGGACATAATACTGGAATCAAATATACAGAGAAAAGCATTGAGGACCATTATTTCATTGCCAAACTTAAACAGAAAGTAGAAAATGTCATATCTAACTGCGTTCACTGTATTCTTGTAAATCACAAAAGAGGAAAGAAAGAAGGCTTATTTACACCCATGGTATAAAAATGACGTACCACTATACACATACCATAGTGATCATTTAGGACTTTTAGAAAGTACACATGGAAATTATAATAATGTTTTAACGATTATTGACGCTTTTACTAAGTTCGTTTGGATTTTTCCTACGAAGACCACAACATCTGCTGAAGTCATTTCGAAATTAGAAACTCTAAAATCAGTCTTTAGAAATCCCTACCAAATTATTTCTGATAGAGGTATAGCTTTTAGCTCTGGTGAATTCGAAGATTATTACTCTAAAGAGAGAATATTAAGCACCATTTAATAACCACTGGTCTGCCAGAACTAACGGAAAAGTTGTGAGGATCAACCAAACTATCATATCAGTTTTTTCAAAGCTATCTTTGGAGAATCCAGCTCAGTGGTATAAATTTACGAATAAACTGCAGCAGACGGTTAATTCAACAAATCAACGAACCATAGATACCACACCTTTTGAGTAGTTTTTTTGTTATGAAGATGAACGTTGGAGGTCTTAGTAAAGCTCAAAGAAATGATTGAAAAAGAGAATTTCAAGCTAAATTTAAAGCTCAAAAAGATGAACTCCGAAAACATGCTAAACAACAAATTTTCAAAATAGAAGAAGAAAACAGGAAAGCATATAATTTGAGAAGAAAAGAACCACAATCTTCTGGAGTTAACGATTTGGTCGCTATTAAGAGAACTAAATTAAAACCCCAATTAAAACTAAAACCAAAATATTACATACAGAGTTACTAAAGTTAAAGGAGGTAACACCTATGATGCGATCAAAGAGGGAAATCATGAAGGACGTAACTGTAACACGACTTGTGCTGATTTCCTAAAATCCTGGTATAGTATGCCAAAAAAAGAGGATGTTATGCAAAGTTAGAATTAAATTAAAATCGAATTGCTGATGGATAGTCTAAAGTCGAACTCAATAAAATGAAGTTAAAATTAAAACTGATTCATTTCTTTATTTCAGATCTAAGACGATAAGAAGCAGAATACGTATAAAATTTGTTTCTTTTCAGAGAACTATTCTGTTCTGCTTATTTTTTTCCTGTTTTGCTGTTTTTTTTTTTTTTTTTTTTATATATTTGCAGTGTCGTCTGGAGGGCCAGCCGATTTCAGGACGGCCGAACTGTGGTGGATGAACCATTTAATAGCCGAAGTCACTATTTCAAGTGCCCACTTGAGAAGGAGCTCGAGAGGCGCAACAGCTTATCCTGTAAGTGGAGGAGAAAACCAAAAGGCGCGAACACAAAAAGCCTAAGACGGAAGACTTTAAAGACGATCCTTTCTGATAGCAGCAAGATGAATGCTCCTGTCCCCCATAACTCTTCAAACTTAAACTTTAAATTTCATTCTATTAACACGATTAATTGTAAATATTCCAAGCTTGTATACATTTGTATTTGTAAATATATGTTAATTAAATTATAGGCTTTATATAAGAATTGTTAACTCATTAAATTACGCCTTGACCACTCCCCGTCCCACACACAAATACATGCATACATATATATATATATATACATCATTAAATTACAAATTAAATATAATATTATAGTTATAGATTTGCGCTTAAATACATTATGTAATTCTCAAAATTTATAATAAATTTATTTCTTTATTATATAATCTAATCATAATTACAATTATGTTGAAAATTAATTACATTATAATTATAATTAATTGTGATATGAAATTCATTTTATTGTGTTATATTACTTTAAATTTATTTGGCAATTTCAATATTAATTAACATCGCAACTATTTTTCGCAATATGTTATTAACAATAAAAGCGTATGTATAAAGAAGCAAGAAATGAGTGTTCATTAAATGGATTTACTGGAATGAGAGAAAAAAATTAATACACTCATTCATTGAATTGTAAACTAATTACAACAATTAAATAAAGATTATTATTATTTTACACATTAATGGATTGATAGGAATCATTCATATTGTAACATAAAAATTTTGGCAAATATTCTAAAATAAGATAGATTTAATGATTTTAACTGATTTATTTTATTTTAATATAAAATAAAGATTATAAAAGAGAAATAATATATTTTTATTTTCAATATAAAATCCCGAAATCATGCATTTATCGACTACTAGAAATTGGAATTACAAATATAAACTTATAATTTGTAATTAGAGTATACTAATAAATAAATATATACATAAATAAATTAAGTTTTAATCATTGATTGCTAATCAGAAAATGTAGAGTCTTTTAATTTTAGAAGAATTTTGTTTTTGATTATGGTACACAAGGAATATATACAAATTACTTGAAAACTTAACATCATAGCACTGTATTTTGAATGCTGATTGGTTGCTTTGTAGCTAAGCGACTGTTTTTATGAAAAAGACTAACTAGATGTGTACCTTAAGTTTAAAGTGGATTCCACCCCACTACGAAACTTTAATCATGTGGAAGAAATAGAATCTACGAGCTCTTGAGTCAACGGCCAGAGCGCTAACCATCTCACCATCTCACCGCTAACCAGAGCGCTAACTATCTCAGCATCTAATCTTGGAAGTTCAATATTGTGCACCCTCCTAATAATTATAAATGATCATGCCGTTTGAAATTATACTGTCGTAAATTTCATTGATATATGGTAATGCCGTTAAAAAAATTTATTTTTAATTGTATTCATTTATTTTTAATTTATAACGAATACCAGTAACTATTATTAGTATATTATAAGCATGTGTATATCATTTATCAAAGATTTATTAATAAACAGTAAATTTAATATTAGTGTAAAATAAAGTGTAAATATAAAAACAAAAAGTTATATGGCTCTACATTTAAATAAACCCATTATTAAATACAATGTTTTGAATGCTTGATAGCTTAGTAGAATAATCTGTAAATTTAATTTTGTGTGTTTAAAATTTCAAAATATCTTTGAATTAGTACACATGTAATGTATTTTAAAAGATTTATCGTTAATGTGGAATAGCTTAAGGCCTTTTTAAAAATTTCCAAATGTAACCCCTCTAAGAGTTATAAATGATGAATTCGATAAATCATCTTTGCTATTAAATCAAATGAAATAATACCTGTTACGTTGTGGATAGCTTAAAAAAGATTAGAATCAAAATAAAATACAAATATCTCAAATTAACACCACTGAATTGAAATGACACAAGTCCTATCTTTCACTTAATGACGCAGAAGAACATTTTCAAGAATACAATTATAAATAGGAACGAAATCAAGAAAAAATCCTAAAGATTTTAACCTAAAAATATACTAATAATTTACAAGCAACATAATTAACTATCAAGAAAAATATTTTTTTAGAGCAAAGGGAGAAGCTGCGGATGCACAGTGGATTACAGAAATAACGGTAGATGACTTCATCCGATCCTATGAAAATTAAAATAATATTTTTATCTACGCTCAAACGAAAACACAATGGGAGATACTTGTTTTTTTTTTTATTTCAGCTTCTTACATAAGCATTTTATAGAGTGCACGATTTTGAGTATTTTTACATCCAAATTCAGTTTTAATTTTAGAAACATGACTCAAGATGTTCAGAGACCTCTGAAAAAACATGAAAAAGTAAAGGAAAAAGAAATTGCCCAGATGAATACATCACCAAAATCTGTTTTTAAAGAAAGAGGCTGGATGAACAACTTTCCAACATCTAAATGTTGAATCCAATGCCAGACTTTTGAAATTTCGAGCGAAACCATGTAAAAAACTTCGCGTTACCAAAGAATAAAAAAAATTTGAAGTAAAAACTTTTGAATAAAAAATTTCACGTGCAGTATATATATATATATATATATATATATATATATATATATATATATATATATATATATATATATATATATATATATATATATATATATGACATTACTAATGAATGCAACTCTAAATAACCTCATGAATGAGCGTCTTAGCTTTTCATGAATGAATTCTGAAATGTTGATTAATGATGTCCATATACACATAACATAATGAAATTTGAATAATGATGCCTGCAGATATTTATTAGGAATTGTATATCAGTACATATTATTTGAAAAGAAAATTTTAATCAATATTATATAATGAGGCTGATGCAGTGCCTTTTATAAATGCAGAATTTCTAAAAAGTAGGTGTGACCAATATTGTAAATTAATAATTTATACATGCACGATGATTTTAAAACTGTCGGTTACATATACCATACAAGAAATTGAAATTAGATTAAATTTATGCGAAAAAATACCTTTCAACAGACAGTCATGTATTTAGCCAATTATTTTAAAAGCATGTGAAAATATTTAAACTTACATTCATTGTTATTATGTTCAAATATCATTGCAATTAAAAACAGAAATATAAAATAACTTGTATGACATAATATGTTTAAACAACTAATATATTCTAACAACTAATAATGACGGGAAATAATTATTAAAATTCAATTATCTTAAACTTTTGATAAACGATTCGTTTTATGAAAAGTATGTCCAATGTAAATTATTTTACTCCATTATTCCTACACAATAATAGTTTAACAATGAATACATTTTACATATTAGCATTATTTCTATTCTATATTTTCTGAAAAATATAATATTATTTAAGAGTCCAAAAAATTCATGGTGAAACTTATTGTATGCACCAGCCAACTTCCCTGTACCTAACCTAAAAAGAGTTCTACTAGTTTAAATGGGAGTTGTTAGAAAAAAAATAAAATGTCACCGCCGGGGGCACCTCTCTCCCAACAGTTCCAAACTCCGTACGCAACAGCTCCAGACACGTGTAGAGGGCACCTCTCTGCTGCTTCTGGCTGTCCTTAATTGACAAGTTTATGGAACATCAAAACAAGATACAACATTGGCACAATGGAAATTACAAGATATACAATTTAACATCAGGGTATTCAATTTAGCTTAAGCAAACATGCAAGATAATAAGAAGAAGTTAATAAAGTTAGAAAAAGAAATAAAGAGAGGTTGTTGAATAGACTTGGTTCACAAGGTTGTTAGTTCTCTTTGTTATTCCCTAGGTTAGTTTAAATAATATGGTACTCGAGAAAGGCTAGGTTATATTTAACATTACACATTACTTACATTTACTTACAACAAAAGCTCTATACAGACTAAAATTATGCTTTAGAATTCAACAACAATAATGCAGATGGGTTGGTCATTAGCTACATTAACTACAGTATGAAAAAAGAAAGAAAGAAAAGTGAACCTATGTACAAACTGGACAATAATAAAGGGTTAGTAAAATTAGAAAAGTAAAGGTTGTTACATTGCACCGAGCTACAAGACTTAAGCCCTCTGTACTTGTTCATCAATGTCCAGGAGATCCAATTCTCCTTGCTGGTCGTCCTCCTCTCTTTGGTCCTCTGGAATAAACAGATCTCTGTGATCTATTAAAAAGGTTCATTAAGGCAATCACTTTGGTTCTTGAATAGGCATTGCTTATTATGTTTCTGGTCCATTCCCTTGTTAGATGGGCACCAGGTTTGGTGAAATGCCATGAGATTGTGTTTGGGCAGTCATTTACGTAATGAATCGAGTTCCCTAAGTCCCTTACGCAAAATATTCACTTGGGAGGGTCTAATGAAGTACCTAATTAATTGATTAAAATATTAAGTTCAAAAATAAAATTTTGGAAAGAAAAAAGTGGAGGAAACTAATGAAATGCGAAATTATAATATAATTAATTAAGTAATAATTTATTAAGTAATATTTTAACAAATATTTAGATTCCAAGTATATAAACCAGGAAATCCAGTATCCTTTCTAGGCATTATAATTAATTAAATTTTAAAAACATCATGCAGGGAAAATTTATTTGAAAATAAAATAATTTTTAAATTTCTTTATCATAATGAATCAAAAAAGATTTATCATTAATATATTTACATAAATTAAAAATGAATTTTTCAATTAATAAATATTAACACATTAACAATTTTGTACACCATATTTTTTTGTTTGAAAGAAAACCCACATAAAAAATGTAAGTCATCAATTCGGAGATAGTGAAAAATATTCTGAAAAATTATTCTTTCATAGAAGAATATTCACTGCAATGTTTCTTATAATCCTTCTATTTATATAAATATCAGAACTTGTAATAGTTTATAAAAATAACTATAATATTTCTTAACGTATTACTAGTTTATTTTGTATGCTTTTATTACTGTTAATTTTGCTTTCAATCTTATCTTTCTCCGAATAGCAGTCGTACTTTTACTTCTTTATTCACAGAAAAATATACTTTTTATTTAACAGTTTTCAGCTGTTACGTTTTCGAAAGCTTTTATGCAAAACTTTCGTTGCCTCTGTAAGTTACGATTGAAGTCAGTCACATACATAACATATATATATATATATATATATATATATATATATATATATATATATATATATATATATATATATACTTACAACATAATTTTTTATAAATTTAGTTTTATTTATTTTGTATTTTTCTTCAAAATGCAAAAATAAATCTACAGTTAAAAATAAGTAAAACAAAAGAGGGAATTTACGGATAATTATATATAGATATATGCAATAGCGTAATTTACTAACAGAATATTTTCACTTGTAACAATGTTTATGATAAATTCTGGATTTGGTATATTTCAAATATTTGTACGCTAAGGAATTATATTATCGTTATTATATTACTGGTAAGAATATATATATATAGTAACATTATTTATATCTTTCAGAATTCTTCTTTTCAACGGTACCTAGATGTTCGATTGATCAGTTCGTGGATACAAATCCCTTGTCTGTTAGAACTGTATAAGGTATCCATCCACCCTCTTCTAGTGCACATAATATGATCGTCCCTGTCAATACTTTTCAGAAAATATTTCATTAAACGTTTTAATTTTCATGAAAATATGTTTCCCCAGTTTTTTTTTCTTATTTTAAACACTTAAATCTATTAGAAGTATACATTTACAAACTTTATACCATACATAATTCCCAAAATGTATACATAGTGTCTTTATATATATATATATATATATATATATATATATATATATATATATATTTATAATATATATATATATATATATATATATATATATATATATAGATAGATAGATAGATAGATAGATAGATACATAGATTTAAAAATTTCTATATAAGAGTATTACAAAAAGATATTATTTTTTAAATTAAAGAAAATAATAGAACAGAAGTGAAAGTGATGAGCAAATTTATAAATCCAATAAATTATTTTAAACAAAATCCAGAAAATAAGAGTATAGAACTATTTTAAATATATTTTAGTAAGAAAAATATTAAAATTACTTATATATAAATGAATAGAAAAGCCGCAATTCATTAAAATTACATTTCAGGAAATTTGTTTTTATTGCATAGCACTTTATGGACATTATAAATTGGCATACTCATTTGTTTAGATTTTATATCATTTTATGAATAATGACCAGCTTTTCAAACCAGAAACACCATTATTTTATAAAAAAATTTTATGTGAGAGAAGTTTGAGCAATTTCATTACATATGCAAATACTTTATTTAAAATATAAGAAAACGCGAATCTTCTTTTAAATTCTTAAAATTAGCAATAAAAACTGCTTAAATTTTATGATAGTTTCCTTTCAGTTCAGTTCAGGAAAATTTATAGTTTTAGCATTTATTTAAGTATTTTTATGTCTTTTTTCAATGTTCCTAAGATAAAATGTTAGCAACAAATTAAATGCCGGCCAACTTGTCTAGTGGTCAGCGTGCCTGATAACGGATAGGGAGGTCCTGGGTTTGAATCCCGATTCGGTCATGGATACACTTTCTCACTCTCTATCCTATCCTTGTCCTTTCCTTGTGTTTCAATGAGGTGTGAATGGCTGCCTACCCTACAAACGGGTGCCTATGGCATCTGTGTGTAATGAAGAAGTCGAACTCCATTCCAAATACAGTTCAGTTAGAAAAGTGGAGCAGTGCACCCTATATTGTCAGCCTATCTGGCACACGAGAATAACAACAACAACGAATTAAATTAGTTGCATTCTGGCAAATGCTGAATTTTTACCTTGGGTATGGATGGGGAACCAATTATGTCAATGCTTGCAAGCAAAAATGACAATAGAATAAAAAAACTACGTTAATAGTTCTGAAAAATTAGTGATTACAAATGTTTGCAAACTGTTCCATTGTAAAATATACTACATTATATTACTCAATAGTTACGTTTTTAAAAATATATTTTTTTGTTAAAAGCAATAATAAAAAGTAAGTATTGAGCAACGTATATATAAAAAACAAAACATTTTACCTGTGTTAAAATCTGTTTACATAATTCTCGCGAAATTGAACATACATTACTATATATTTTGAAAGTGATTATGTGCAGTAAATATTAACTACAATATATTTTAATTGCCAAGTAATATGCATTAAATATCAAGTAATATATACTTTAAATTTAATTTTGCGTACTAAATCTCATCCTTGCATATCAATATGATAATAACAGTTAAACAGTGTTTATTAAAGTTTTTTTCGATTAAATTTTTAATCTTAAGCATTTTCTGATTCGATATTGTTTTAAACATTTTCTCAAATATAGTCGTTTTAACTGTTATTATCAATAACTTTTGGGACATAATTTTATAATTCATAACTCAAAGCACGTTAACAACTGAATTACAAATCAATACTTAGCATCCATATTAAAAAAAAAAATTATGTGGGCAACTTTTATTTCAATATGTAATATTGTAGAATGCCTATTACATAAATCTCAGTAAATCATAGATCCTATTTTATTAAAAATGCGGAAGTAAGGAATATAGAGGTAAATAAATTTAAACTAATGAAAAGAAAAAGGCATATAATCAAGTGCAACTAATGTAAGAAATGGAATAATACACACTGTTATTTTGTTAAATCAATGCATACATTTCTTCATATGTACTGGTTATGCATACACTAAGGAAAAAATATTTAACTATTTACAAATTCGATATACAAGGTATACTCTAACTTTTCACTTTGTCTTAAAGAAAAAATTGTTTCAATGCAACAAATAAAAACTATTCCTAAACACAGAGTAACAAAATACCAAGTTTTAAATTATTAAGATTCTTCCATAAAAGAATAAATATGCTTTTACTTTTTATTCTTATTTAAATTTTTCTACAAAAAAATAATAATTAAATACAAAATTGTAAAATGCTGATTTTACAACAAATTAAGTGCAAATTTTTATGTAACGTTAATCAATTTTGAGGCACATTATTTCTTCCGCGTTTGTTCTGATGTATTGATCTGATAAGTACTTCATAGTTTCTAAGACCAACTTTAAATTTCTCTTAACAAGTTCTTTCCAACTCTCAGTAAAGTAAACGTCGTAAGTATTATGTTTAATATAAACCACAGCCATTTTCTTCAGTTTTTGGTGATTAACCATATCGGCTGCGCTTAAAATCTCGCTTACATTTGACACCGATAGAAGACCTTCCAGGCGATTTGCACACTTTTCCTTCAATGCAAGTACTTGGTATTTTTCAGCTGCAAGAAGCAATTTGAGCGACATTTCGTAATCCAATTCCTCGACAGATCCCCCATACATGAATCTCAGCAACAATTCCATTGTCTCAGCATCCATGTCTGTGATGTTTATGTTATGTGTCTGACTCTCCATCGTGTCATAGTTAAACATAGCGGAAAACACTGGTGAGCGAATGGACAGAACACATTTGTGAGCCGGGAGTACCGTCTCACCCACCCGAAGTTCCACATCGCTGTGGATTCTGCTCATGTACATCCTCAAAAAATCCTTTTGCAGCTGATCCTTCGTTCCTGAATCAAAAGTTATTCTCTTGGCGTCATCGTTTATTTGAGTTGTAGTCATGGAGAAGACTATGCGTGTGCTAACTAACCTTAAGCTCATTCGAGCAAGTCCTCCAGCAGGAATGGAAGCATCATGTTCAGTCATGTGGTTTTTCCCAAAAATCATGTGTTTGTCGTTGTAAATGAAGGAAAAAAGCCTAATGTTTCCTTCAAGAACAGATAATGAGAATAGCATATGACACACCAAGTTGTCCAACTGGTCTATTCTGCGAACTCTGATACCTATACGTTCATTGGACAAATAGAAGGAGAATTCAAACATGATTCCTGTTATACTTGAAACTATAATTTTATCCACAAAAATAAACCGAACTGTTAAATAATTTGTTTTGCTGAATCCGATTTCTGTTCGATAGACTAGTTTCTCCTCCCTCGGATAAAAAAGTCTTATATCAGACACACATTGTGAAATGTAACACTTAAACACCAAAGGCTGCATAACTCCGAGCATGCACTTTCCCACTTTGAACACACCCCAAACATTTGAGTCTCCACTTTTAAACGTATTAACGACAATTTCTTGTTGAACAGGAAGAATATCAGAGGACAGGTAAGCTTCAATTTTCCACTCCACATTGAGGGCTTCTCTTCCTCCATTTTCTGGACTCCGTTCAAGATAGGTTATTATTGAAATATCTGTCTTAGAGTCTTGAATATCAAGTACTAAACGAAAAGATGAATGATTCAAGTATTTTACCGTAAACATCGGGCTCTTAGTATAACATTTCGGAAGATGATTAGCCAACAAAAGCACAAATCTTTCGATCCTCCACGTAAAGTAATGAGTATTCTTTTCTTCAAAATTAGAAGCCATGCTCTTCAATTCGATAGTTTCAACAAGAAGAGATTATTATCAACGAAAAATAATGTGAACACACCAAGCAACTCTTCTTTGTAAGGAAAGTATTTCCTGCACCTAACAACCCGTTGCGCAAACTACTATAAATAAAAAAAAAGTATAGATTAAAACTGATTCCTTTTTCTCAGAACGAGGTTACGTAATCACATGCGAGAACTTTCCAGAATAAATAGAATGAGAGATATTTTTTAATTTCCTCTTTTTTTTTTGGATGTCTAGTGAAATATGAGAAACGAGAATCATATAATTCAAAAGCATGGGATGACGTATTGGTGTTTGGACGTCTCCGAATATTTTAATATATTGTTAAGAAAAATGAGTCAAAAAATTCTTACCAGCTAGTCATAATTTATGGGACTGGAAAAACCTTTGATATCTAGATAAAAAAATTTAAATGTTTATAAATCGTTAATTTGAATTTAAAAATATCAGCATTTTATTTGTAATTTTAATCCTAAATTTTTCTTTTATGCTAATAAATTTCATGATCCTTTTCTCTCATTGCAACAAATGTTGTTATTAGTATGTACTAATTTATGAAATTAAAATCTAATAAGATTTTTTGGAATATATTTCAACACCAAAACATTTTCAATTAAAAGTTACAATTTTAATTTATTTTTATTTCTGAAAAAGGTAAAGTAGCATTTATTTAACAGGCGAAAACACATTGCACTCCTATTTCGTAATGAATAGATTTCATCCCTGACTTGATGAAACGCATAAGTATTTAATCAATTCAATGATTTTTGATACAGGAATATTACGTATTGAATAGTTGAAATCATTGAAATCGTAATCTGATTGAGTTGGTCAATGGTTAAGTGATTAGTGTTCCTGGTTACCAAGCTATTGATCCCGCGTTGGATTCCCAGTTCCAGTATTGCTGTTTCCTTCTCTCCGGTTGAGTTTCTTTGTCTTTTCTTCTGTATTAATGAATGAATGCGGCCCACCCTATAACCTGATGTGCGGTGGAGCATCGTGGATTATGCCGCGACTTGGTTCACAGGCGTCCATATGAGGATGTTGATGAATATAGAATCGCAACCATACATTGAAATTCTAAATACTTTACAAAGTTATGATTATTTGAAACTCTGAAGGACTGAATTAATGTTGCTTTAATAATTTAAGAATGAATTATTTCATTACTTAACTCAAACACCGCAAGGAGTGTTTCCCTAATAAATTAATCTGCAATATATACCAAAATTTTATAATATTTAATAAATATTAAAATAAGTGTATATTGGTATTAAATACATTATGTAATTTCAATTTTTTCCACAGTATATTTTTTAATCCGTAACAAATTAGTTCATTGAACGTGTGAATGAAATTATCAAACATAATTCGGACAAAGTATGAGTTGATTATAATTCACAATAATTATCTCTTATTAAAATATAACGGTTATAACAACTTTTCATAAATATTGAATTGGTCATAAAGAAAGTACGTTCACTCCGGTTTCTATTTATTGCTGTACGATCAAAACACTTTATTTTTCATTAGGAAAGTTAAAATCAAAATTTGAATTTCTCTACTTAATGACGTCCACGATTTTCAAAAAAAAAAAAAAAAAGTGTTTTCCAATAAGCTTTTTTGAATTTTGTATTTTTTATTTTCGAAAAGTAAAGTTACTACATTTTGACACTCATATTGAAACAAACGTATTTCAGTGGAATCATTTCTTAAACAATTAAAAGAATATATATTTGTTTTTTAGAATTAACACCTCATGAATGAGGATATTTGTGATCATGTACTGCAAATATAAATTTTTCTCGATAAAAGTTGAAATGTTTTTATAACTTTCTGTTTTAAATAACTGCATTTATATTATTTCTTTCTTTATCATTTCAAGAATTTTTTCTTGGCCTTATAAAAAGAAAATTCACTGTGCTGCCCAAAGGATATTTTAAGAAATTGCAATTATTTTCCCTATTTTTTTGCGAATTGTTATCTTAAACTTAATTATTAAAATTTTTAGCATTATATTTTATAACTTTTCTTCTTTAGAGATAAAAGAACTGAATTTTTTTTATATTTTCATTTATTAAACTTAAAATAGAACTAGAATTAACTTTAATCTAAACATTATAGTGTGATTAAATATGATCCAAATTTCAACGTTAAAGGTATTGAATATGTAGGAAAGTTAATAGCCAAAAACATGAATTGTTACTGGACTTAAAAAAATGGAGCCTTCGATATCAATTTTTGAACTGTGACAAATATATATATATTTTCATTAGTAATGAGAACTCATACTCATTGGTGGAATCATTCTTTATTATTTTTCTGCCCATTTTCTAATATACATTTTTGTGAAAACTACAGAAAAAAATTTCCGTTCATTTGAAATTTTGTAAGTATAACTTTAAAAACCTTGTTGAATCTCAAAAATTTCAGAGTGACCCTCGTGTTAGGGAGCAATTCAGCAAATGTTTTTAATTACGGTCTTAAATGCTCAACTAGAATGACTCAATCATGCAATTAGAAGCTCATATTTTTGTAAGCATTTTGCGTTTTGCGATGGGTAAAAATAAAAAAATAAAAACATTTGATGGACTAAATTTATCTACATCATAATCGCCAACAATTAAATGAATTCTTCCCTAGAGAGTCATGGATTTATAAAATATCAATTATTTGATTTCCTACTGATAAATTAACATTTCTTATTGAAACATTAATGAAGCTAATGTAAAAGTCATAGATTTAGCAGTGTACTGATATTTTTTACAAAATTAGTTTTTTTTTGCCTAAAGGAAACTTTAAATAAACATTTTATTTTATTTTGGCTGGGGACAACTGCCCGTTGCGCCTCTGCCTTAATCAAGCTCTGAGTGTTGCTGAAAACAATTTCTGATGAGCGCAAGACAGTTATCATGTCTGATCTAAAAGAATAAAACAGAAACTTTTTTCGCCATCAGACATTTGTGCATGCAAGCAGTATTTCATTATTAAATCATTCCTTTCTGCTTTCTTACAGAGTATTTTTTTTCAAAACTATTTTATTTGACTTCAGTAAAAAGGGAATATTCTGCGTGAAATCTTTTTATTTACCATATAAAAAAAATAACATGAAAGATCAGAAACATTAAAATTATTTTTCACTGGATAATGAAGAACCCTTTTGATGGATAAATTATTACTCTATAGATTATGAAATGAAACCACTACTACTCATAGAGTGTCAAAATGCTGAGAATCAAAAACTATCTAACGTTGTTAAGGATCCCAAGACTGTAATTCAAAATTTCCAGGAAACAAGCATATGTTTTATAATATCAGTGGAAGTAATACCTTTTGCAAATAAATGTTTATTCAAGCTGGAGAATATGTTTTCCGTTTTCTCATTAAAATTTTGACTCCTTAACGATAACACACATTTGTTAATATGAATGAATTTACTATTGAAATGTCTAAGTCTACTAAAATATTTGTAGTTATTAAAAGGCATTAAGAATGAATTTAAAAGAATATCAATATTAAAAATATTTAAAAGTAGAAGAGTGACAAAATCAGAGAAAAAAGATTTCTTGGTTCATTTGGATCTAGTTTCAATAATGAAGGAATGGATAATAATATTTGTAGATCATAGCCACATAATAGGACATACATTTGACGAAGTTAATGTATAAAGTTCTCTTCTTTGAATTCCTACCACATAATTCTAATACAAACTACGTAATTTTCAAATGTGGAGAGCATCATTCTCCATTAAAGAATCCCTAGAAATTCTAATTACTTGCCTCAAAAAGTGTGATTGCAATTAGTAGAAATTCTCGGTTATTTTCCTATTCCTAAGAATGTTTCGAAATAAGGATACTTGGAAGATTTCTGCATTTTTGATACAAAAGAAAATTCATCACTCTTAAATAATTATATAATTACTTGCATAGACATGTTTCGTTATGAAAGCCTTAGATTTGTTTATCGTTTACGATTATTCTTATCACAAGAGAGTTAATTAGACTTGATTCTACAGTTTAAAACAAGTTTCGAACTATTAAAAATAACTGTGCTCAAAGTAGGAATTGAGCCCAACAACTACTGAGCCGAAGCGCCAGTGCGCTATCTATTCGAATGGCAGTTTGGTTCACAAAGCAGTATTTCATTTTGTTTCAAAGTAACTTCTAAAATTATTTCAACTATTTCTAAGTAACTTCTGAAAACGGAGCTCAGAGTCATGGTATATTCTAGTAAGAAATAAACGAACGCAGATAAGATTTGATGTGAATTGGATTGAATCTAAGCAAAAACATGCATACGGCAGAATAAGTTCTTCAATAAATTTCAGAACAATATTAACGTTTTACTATAATTTAATGAATAAACTTTCAGTGAAATCATAAAACTAGCATCTAGAACTCAAGAATACGTTGAGATTTAATCTAGAACAAATGAATTATGTAATGTATGTGCAAGAAATTGAACTTGGAATACCATTAATGCAATGAAAAGGAATGTATTTGAAATAGACATCACTTAAAACGAAGAATTCCAATCTTCTTAGATATCTGTCTTACATCTTGCACCATTGATTAGTGTTAACCTTAATGATATTTTGTGTTAACATTGTTTTAAAAAAGTTTGAAACTCCATGACAACAAATTAATTTCCAGTTTGTTACTCTTACAAATAATTAAGTCAACTTATTTGTGAAATAAAAGTAAATATGATGGTGCATGGTTGTTATATATGATTCTAACATTAGAACTTGTAAAATGTACGAATTCATGTTTTCTAAGATCATACATAATTCTGTGCAAACGTCCTGAATTTTGGGTTCTATAATTGTTTGCATAGATTAAAGTAAAAACATGATCACCGTATAATCAAGTACGTCAAGTAAGATACGCCCAGCTAGCAGTGGCAAACCAATGTAGTCAGAGACAGAGTAGACGGAGAAAATAAACAGATAAAGACTGATAGGTTTTCACAGAGCATTGCTTCTATCACTCCAAAATAGAAGGTAACGAAATAAGTTCAGAGAGTTGATATAAATTTTGATCGTGTAAGTTCAGCATTGAAGTAAATCGCAAAAGCCATAAATTGTGTTAATTTGGATAGAAATTGCAACCTTTACTTTTGTGGCATTTAGCTCCTTCATTTTTCGATTAAAAACATATGATTCACTATGGTTTCCACAAGATTTGTCCTACGCAACACATGTGTTTGTTCTGGAGAAAACCAATTTGTTGCTTCTTTTAAGAAGCAGCATGGATTAACGTCGAAAATTGGGGATATTTCTTAAAGGATGCAACACTGATTCCTGATAGTATGATTCTGAATTAAGTTAGAATCATTCCTTTGAATCTTATTTCGATTCATCTAAATAAAATCAGAATTATAATTATAAAGTGTTATGTTATTTGTCTTTTCCATGTTCTTTCTGTGCAAAACTATTTTCCATATTAAAGGAAAAATAGTTTAAACTAGATTAAGAGACATAAATTGCCAAGATATATATTAAGACAATCAGTTAGATCTATAGGAAATCTATTCTTAAGAAAATAGACTACGTAATTTCAAGATTCATTCAGAATACTTTGAAGAGAATGTCATTAAGAAATGCTCGATTTTGAAAAATGTTTCCTTTATTCTCTATGAAATAAAATCTATTTTTAAAAGAGCAATTAAAATATTAAAATTTTACATTTAAATGAACGCATTTAGCTTTAAACGTACATCAATTTTAAATATAAAATATTTATTGTGATGGTTAAAAATTTAAAAAAAATATTTAGTTTTATAGATTTCCTTTAATTGTTACTATATTTTAGTTTCATATGCTTAAAATGTTTATATATCCAAATACTTTTAAAGAAATTAATCGTATCATGTTCTAAATACAAAGTTACATTTCTGCTAATTTGCCGTCAATGTGCTTAGAAATTTGACTATACTTCAATGACAATAGAAGAATTTCTTTATCAAAAAATTAACAAATTCAAAATAATTTGAAAGTACACTGTGGTAGCTGCTATCTTCTTCTGATTCCGTTTTTTGTTTAATTTATTCTCAGAAAGAAACCAAATTGTACAACGCTTTGGGGTATGTGTTGAGAGTCAGTGAAAAGATCTATTCAAAATCGCATTGATTTCTTTGGGATATTTCAATAAGGTAATGCCATTCCAGTTGTAGAAGTCACAATTACACAGCTCGAATTCAGCTACTACAAAAGGAAATAGCTTCCAGTTGCTAAAGTATCTAATACTTATACAGACAACAGCGTGTATGCACTAGACCTGCATTCAAGAATGATCATCTTCAATAATTGCTTCTTGCTCAGGCGACAGTGTTGTGGGATAAGATATATAGCCTAGAACATCTATTAATATAGATCAAACCTTGTCAAAATTCTAAAAGTTTTGACAAGGTTTTTAGAATGTTCTAGGCTATATTGCTTAGTATTAGTCTTTGAGCATCTATGAGGAATTTTCAAAGAAAAATCTAACTGTCACCAAGTCACCAAGAATCTCACAAAAGTATGCCAAGTTGATAAACCATAAGAAATGTTTTTATAGGAAAATGTTCAATGCTATTACTTTATATGGTGTTAGATGCGAATATCATTCTGAATAATTTGGAAAGTGAAGACTGAAGACTTTTTTCACGGATTATATTAGAGAAAATATCTTATGAGGATGCAAAATAATAGATTCTTCTCAGTGGATACTGAGAAAGATAGATATCATAGAGAGAAGTATCAAGTCATCTTATATTACAGAAGCTAATGTTAACAACCTGTTTATAATTGGGTAATATTTGCTAGCGTGTATTGTTTTAATTGCAATATTTAGAAACAAAAGAATTTATCATTCTAATAATATATTTGAAAGAAAAAACAGAATATTTCGCTTCTGGTTTTAGTTTCCTGTTATATATCCTATAAGTGAAATAAATATTAAACCAGGACACTTCTAAATCTCATCATGGCTGATTGGAAAGGCGCCGCTGGTAAGAGGACAGACCAGGATTCATGGCAGTCGTCCAATGGTGTACCGAAAGAATGCGTCATACAGAGAGCAATTGCTGTCTGTTTAAGAGTAGATTTCCGACAGAACAAGCTCATTTAATTTTTTTTATCGGAAGATTACATTTATTTTTATCGAGTACATCCACTGTCTCGTTACCATAGAGATTAACACGCAATGGAATCCACTGAAAACAATTGATTTTGATTTAAGTTGATACTCTGAATAAAGAGTTTTGTGTCAACATCCTTTTTGAATGTCCAGCGTAGATGCAATTCAACATCTAACAAATGTTAGATCTAGAAAATGTGCTAACATAAAAAATAAAAATTGGTGTGCATGACCGATTATCCTAAAAATATGAAAAAATATTGCAGTTCCGTGAAATTTTTCCTTTTGAATAAACATTATGTGTGATATTCCTAAATTTTACAATATCATTTACTTAAAACAAAAGATAAGCTAGTGAAAAAAGGAATTCATTTTTATAGTCCATTACCATACTCTAATCAATGGAGAAAATATTGGCATATCAATGGCAAGCTGCTGAATAATAAATAATATGATACTTATGCTGGAATATTATTTAGTGTATTTTAAATACAGACAGAACGTTTTTTATAAAATAAGTGAAGAAATTTTATTTATAGAAATATATAACTCGGTAGAATCCTTCTCATATAATTAAATTGAACTTATAATTAAATATTTCAAATATTATCCCATTTTATCAATTTTATTAATCACATGTAGGGGATTCCTTTGAATGTTTTTGCATAGTTTCAACAAATTTAATGGAATTATTTATTGGTTACTTTAGTTTTCATTTGTAATTTTATAATATAAAAATTTTTATAGATAATTTCGTAATAGAAATACTAAAAATTTGTCATATATCATAGTCGTTGTATTCTTGACTACATGAGTCATATTCCATGTCTGACAATTCTAATAAGACTACCACCATCATATGTCAGAGTTTTCACAAAACATCCACCCATCATGTTGCATGAAAAAGTTGAAGACGGTTTGTCAAACCATATAACTTTCTTCAAGTTATCAATTAAGCAGTTCTTGCAAGTGATACGACTGTAGGTTGTGTTTGTCATTAACAAAATTGACAAATGACTTGAGAAGGTCCTGTGTATGCAACTGCCTTGTAAATATAATCATTGACAATGGACAATCCAGATACCTATTGAGCTTTGCAGTTACGTTAAATACAATTGTATGTTTTGTAGATATTTATTAACGCCAGTCTCTTTCACTAAACTTCTTTTCCTGCCCACTATTTTTTTCTGCTGATCTTGTCTTGCTACTCTGTAGGTACGCTGTCATGACTCTTTTCCCTAGAAATGTTTTCATCATGGGATGACTCTCAAACTTACGTTATCTAGCCTTATAATTTTGTCTCTGAAAATCCGAGAGGTGTCATATTTTGCGCTTTTGTAAAATCTTAACACTATTATATAATTTTTTTTTTATAAATGTTTGGAATTATATTTTAATGTTTCAGGCAGAATAAATTTATTCAATGAATTTGTTTTGATGTATTCAAATATAACTATTACTTAATATTATTTGCTTAGAAGCATGTAATCCAAATATAAAGATACATTCTGCAAAATGTATATTAAATTTTTGAAATAATCTTATTAGTAAAGCTCTTTTTATATTTGTATATAAATATTTACAATTTCGATGTATAATTTTTATTATGAATTAAACATCTGATGAATTTAAGTAGAAAACTCTGGAAAGACATTTTTTTACTTTTAAAATGTTTGATTTGATACAAAAAGTAATTGAAAACAAAATTAATTCAAAGTATCTTGATTTGAAAATTATTTTTAATTTAAATTATTATAACTATTTTCTACTATTTGCATTTTGGAATTTAAAATTTCTATCATTTCAATTCCTATCCATATAACATTAATTGTTCTAAGCATTTTTTTAAATTAGTAAAAATGTAATCACTTTTGAAAACTCATATATCACATTCAATGTTGAATATTGTAAGAATTCAAATGTAAGCGATAATGGAAAACTTAATCATCAATTCACTTTGATATTTTGAAAATGTAGTCTTAGACAAAGCGAGATGGAGTTAAATGAAATAGTTAATGAGGAATTAATTTCATTGAAGTGAAGTAAACTCAGGTAAATACCTTTCATGAATAATTATTATTTAATGCGTGGTTGTATTTCATTTTAAACAGGAATTAATAAAATTGTTTAAAAATTCAGTCTGATTAAAATATATTACAGGATTTTATATTTGTTGAACGATATTTTTTAAAATTTAGCACTTAAAACATCTCATAACATGTGAGGGATGTAAAATATACTATACATATTATTAAAATAAAATTGAAATCTCTTTTTATATTATCGCCAATTTATTTATATGTTTTAATCGTTTGAAGCTATCACTTTGGGATCTTCCTGATCGTCTTTTATATGATGTGTAGGATCGCTATATTTTTAATAAAAAATGCTTTATTTTTAATATGAAATAAATTCTCTCCCATTGATACTGATAAAACATCCTGTCATTTCCTTTGTTTATTTCTTCTTATATCGCACTTTCAGGATTTGTGATAATTTATGAGGACTTGAATCAATAATATTCATCAGGATTTGAATTAATCTGAAATTTTAGGTGATCTAATTGACATAAAGTATGATGATTATGCATTGAAATAAGAAGGTTACATAGATTAATAATTTAACTAAACTATTTATTAAAATGTAGTAATGAAATCATTTAAAGAAAGGGGAAATTACATTTCAAGGGGTATCATACACGCGTCAAAAAGTAGTCCTTATATTATGAGCGAAAAGAAAGGCAGACCAGTGCTAAGGATTGATATAGAGATATCTTCAAACAAGTTGTACTAAAGGAGACATGATCTTAACTTAATTCATGTCCATTCCTCAGGACATGAATTAAGTTAAGATCATTTCAATAGCCCCATGATTTACAAATACTGCCTTTGTTCAATTTCTTAAAATATCTTTTAGCTCTTGCTGCAATATCTATTATCCTATTGAGCATTATTTGATAAATTATGATGATATCTTAGAATTATAATTTTTCTGAAGTCATAATTAAGCAATTTACAATCTCAATTTTCTCAATTATTATTGACTGCTCAGTAACTTCTCAATTCTATAGTCAATATGTAAATATTGTCCTTAATATCTATATCAAGTTTCAACTAGATACCATAGGCCACACAGCATATATTGCATCCTGAATTTCCCTAAAAATCTATAGAAATATGATTTTATTTACTGATTCTTAAAAAATCTTACTTTTGAAATGCGATTATCATTTTTTAGATTGTCTTTCTTATTGAATTAAATAATTTTAAATCCTTCATATTATTTATTGTAATACATGGTATTAACACACCTATGTTGACACCGTATTCACTTCATCCAACGTCTGTGAGTGATGCTTAACTGTTCAGTGATATATGCGTGAGACAAAAACAATTGATTAAAGAACAGAGAGAATGTGGAACCATTTGATACAGTAACAAATTTTAAACCTTAAAATCAGTGCTGCGGTTAGATATATCTTACATTTCTTACAATATTTATATACAGTTTGAACAAGGAAAGCAATAAATTAATTTAATTTTTACAAGATTTAAAATGACATAATTATCTAATTTTATAAATATTTTCCAAAGATATAAATATAATACAATTTACCATTAACAAAGATTATTTTTCTCTTCATATCCAAATATATATTTAGAAAAATAAATTTTTCTTTACAAAAGGTTACGTGTCTTAAAATATGAAATTCTTGTATATATATATAATTTTGCTTTCATATTTTAATAAATATGAAAGCACTTATCATGTATTTTAAATAATGGTACAGTCCTTCAAAATCCACATTATTAAAACACTAAAAACCCTCATGCATTGCTCAAATTTTTAATTAAAAATTAATAAATGATGAAAGTGATAAGAATTTTCATAAAGAATCACTTGTGTTATTTCATTATTTAATTCATTTGAATAGAAATATGGAAACTTGAAAAATAAATATAAGAAGGATTTTTTATAATAAATTGTCATTAAGACAAGCTGAAAACATTTTACCTCTTTACTGTCCTCTGAGTAAAGTGTTCTCGCATTTGATTCTTTCAAACTTTATATTTGAATACTTTGGTCCATGTTTTTAATGAAATAATATATGTTTCTTTCTTCAAATTTAAAAGTATTTCCTATCGTCTCTGTTAAAGTTTTGCGGTGTCCAGGATGTATGGGACACAAACAATACTTAAAAGTAATTATAAGAGATTTGTAGGTGGACAACGCCCATATCCCTGCTGGGAACGCATGTTCTTGCAGCCTATTATTTAGGTAGATTATTTCACGTGGTTACGCCCACGTGCCATTACTGATTGGAATGGATAGTGTTCCACACTACGTGTACTATTACAAGGCTTAAGTGGCATGCTTCTTTTTCTAGTAAAGGACAACAAAAATTACAGAGGCTAACCATAATCTTATTCTATTCTTTATACAAAAGCAGCAGGAAAACTAATATTTCTAAAAAAATTAATCATTCTCATTGTATTATATAATGAATTAAAATAATATTTTCCACAAGAATTTAAAGTTCAAAACTGTATGATATTTACAAAGTATTTTTATAATAATTTTGATAGAAACTATTTCTAATAATTTATTTGAAATTTATATTCCTGCAATTGCAACAATTATAAAATAAAATATTTTTTACCATGAAGACTGCTAATTATGTCATTCTAATATCGCTTTCTAATTTTTTTTTGTTTTGTTTTTACATCATTATATCATAAAATTTTATGTACTGACAAAACTGCTTAGAATTGCCTGCAATAATATATTTCAATTTATTAGATAATGCAATATTATAATTCAAATAATATCTTATCATAATTTTAAAATCTTATCTATTATATTCCTGATTAAAAAGTTACTATAAACACATTATTTTAAATTATTTTTGTCTTTCCTTTTCTTTCTATTATTTTGCCAAGTCATCGTAAGCCTGTAATAAACATTAATAATTTATATATTTAAATGTAGTTTAAATATTTCTAATATTTTTTGACAAATGGAATTATTTTAATATATTCCTTCTTCTCAAGTATTAAATTTATAATAATTATTTATTTGAGATACTTCAACCATTAACAATGAATATAAAAACATTGTCAATTTTTAAAAGACATGATAACATATGTGTGTGCATGTCTTTTCATGAATTACTTATTTCCAGTCTGACACAAAATGAATTCCACAAGTATATACTTATATTTTCCAAAGAAATTTAATATTTTTAAATATTCATTTAAACCATGAATTTTTATGGAAATGTTTGGTTTATTTGTATTTATCATACGAAACTGAAATTTAATGTAGATTTGTCAAAATGGCAATCACAAGTTTAGTATCTGATATTTGGATTAAGCTCGTAGGTTTGAATCCCACCTCGGGCTAGAATAGTTGCAATTCAATATGTTATTTAAATAAATTCCAGAAAAAGTTGCTTTTTTGTACAAACATCGAATGATAATCAATTTACGAATCAACCTGTAGTTGATTTATTTAAAACTTGACATATATAATATAATAGAGAATTTATTTTCAAAATTTCTAAAAGTAAAAATAAGTGGTCCTTATGGCAGAAAAATTTATATTGCAATTTTTGCATATAATTTTCCATTAATTCAATTACGAATTTATTGAAGAAATCTTGAAAACTATGTTACAGATAAAGTGTTTGATTTTCTGTTTATCATGTAGTTCTTTAATTTATTTTGTTTTCTTTATTTATGTATTTATTATTGTTATTTGGAAAAAAAAACATTTTATTTTATTTTCACACACACACACGGTTCTATTATTTATTTCCCTACACGGATAATTAGGTATAAACTAGCTTGCATATTTTCATAAACGTCATACAAAAATATGCTTTAGCATAAAACATTCCATTATTTCAATAATTGTTAGTTCTTTAGCTGTTATTTTGATGACTGTTAACTATTTAAATGTTATTTTAAATAGTGGCTTGTTTTTACTGTTACTGTTTAATAAATGTTAGTTTTTGTGTAATGTGTCTGTTTATTACAACTCTGTACGTGTTAAAGTACACACTTTTGACAAGTTATTATGACATTTCAGATTTTAGTATATTTTCAATTTAAGATAATGAATCACAAATCTCTTATTAATATTTATATATTTGATTTTTTTAAAGAAATTTTATCAGCTATTAATTCACGACATTAATATTATTGGATTTAAAAATAAATTATCTTGAAAATAAAAGTAATCTGAAGAGAAATAGAAATTAATCAAAAGATAAATGTAAATTACTTAATAGTTCTAGAATAAAATAACCAAAACTAATACTTTATTTGTAAAGAATATTTTTCTCAAATTTAAATTTCTCATGAAATTTTATTAATATATTTGTGTTAAAATTATTATTTCTATTGTTTATTATTTAATTAGTTTATTATTATTTAATAGATGAAAAATTATTAGATTTCCTGAATAATTTTTAGACTGATATTTAAATAAATGTTATATATATATATGTGTGTATATATATATATATATATATATATATATATATATATATATATATATATATATATATATATATATAGAAAAAATATATATATATATATATATATATATATATATATATATATATATATATATATATATATATATATATATATATATATATATATATATATATATATATATATATATATTATATATATATATATATATATATATATAAATATATATATATATACATATATATATATATATATATATATATATATATATGTGTGTATATATATATATATATATATATATATATATATATATATATATATATATATGTATATGTATATACTTAAAAGATATATTAAGAGATTTCGTTAGAGAATTAATTTTTATCTGTGATAACGTCACTTTATTTTACCTGAAATTTTTATTTCTTGATATATTTGCGCATTTAAAGTATAATTTTTACACTTAGTTCAGTTTTCATAAGTGATATCTATGGACAGCTCTTACATAGAGAATATGATGTCGAAAAAAAAATTATTTTATGTTGTTAATTCTTAAATATTATATGAAATTTATTTAAAAAAGTTTTTTAAGGAAGTAAGTTATCACTTGCTTTCAGTCTAAATTACAGTTTCTAATTTAAATTGATATTTGAATACAAATCTTTCTTAATTTTAAATATTTTTTAATACTAATCATTTGATTTTTTTCCTTATATATTTTGGTTAAATTTATCAGATAAAAATAAATTAAAAAAATTTAAAGATGCTTTCTAAGATTTAAGAATTTTAAAATTTTTAGGCCATATCTTAGTTAACAAACATATTAAATACAATTGTTTTATTTTTGATAACATCATCCAAAATCTGGTGAAGGTCGACATTCACTGGTGTATGTCAACATTCACAAAGTTGCTTGATGGATGTCCAAAATATTTGCTGGACATTCTTATATCTGATTTACACCTGCAAATGTCGACCATCACGAATGATTAAATGGTGAGTGCTCAACAAATAAAAGATTTATATTTTTTCTCGGCATTTCAGTCGTAACAAAACGTCACAAGGGTGACGTAACTTTTTCCATCTCTTTCTGAGGTGAGTGACCAAACTTGCATTACATTTCAAATGAGAAAAGAAGAAAATAGCATCAAAAATCTTAATTAATTATTATTTAAATCTTATCTGTTGCCACAACTTAAAATATTATGACACTTTAAATTGCTGTCAAAATTGATACATTTGAGTAACACTTTGCACTGACATCCTTGCTACCTATTCTCGAATTAGCAGTAGCTACTTCTCTCAGTGACATTTCTTGAAAAGAAACGTCATTCGGGGAAATGTAAATTTTCTTTACAAATTACGAACTGATTACGTGTGTAAAGCTGCTTGGGGGTACTATTTTTATCAGTTAGTGTACAGAAGTCGGAGACTTCTATTCCAACAACAACAGCTGACACATTCCGAAAATTTGTGCAACCACGGTTGAATTCGGGGACTGTATTCATGTGCCATATCCAATTTGAATAGAATGAAATGGTTTTTATGAGGTTCGTAACATTATTGTTGGTTGCAGTAGAAGATTATTTTCCGTACCTGCTCTTTTTATCAAAATTAACTCGGTTTTTTTTAGTTAGAACTTGATGTGAGGTTCTGCAAGGTTGCAATTCCTCTTAACTGTTTTTCTTTGGACTAGGGTTTTTGGTATGAAAACTGCTTACAACAAGTATTAACAGTTTCTTTAAACTGTTACTCGGTTTCAAAAGTGTTAGAAGTTTCTTTGAGTTGTTCTTCAATTTTAATATTTGCGATTTGTTTGGAAGGGAAAATAGACGACGCTATGCATCTTTTTGTTTAAACACAAAACATGGCTTCATAAGGACTTAGGAGTATTCCTTTGTGGTATGCAGTATTTTTGACAAACGAAACAAGGTATTTCGAACAAAAGAAAGTGAATAACTATCTGAACATTTATTTTTATCGTTATCTTCCATGCGATTATCATATTCTCATTATCTAATTGCATTATCCATTTTGAATACAACTTGATTACTCATTGTCTAATTGCAATGTTGCTGGAGTACCAAATTTAAAAAATATTAGAAGAACATGATACGCTAATTTTTCATCTCTTTTAGTTTACAAAAGTTATAGCTGAACAAACTCAGTTCTATCATGCTGATATATTATTTTATGAACTTTATAATCCTCTTTTATCTGACTCCATCAGATCAACTTGACATCTTGGTTTGAACTCAGAATTGACAATTTCTTTCGCAACAATACCTTATTTAGATGCACTGTGTTTTATTTATCACTGTTTGCATAAACTTAAATATATTACAACATGTTTGTAATACTTTGTAGTCTTTTTGCAACTTGCTAAGCATACATGTTCTGCCTACATGGCCTAATCTGGTATAAATATCATATAGCATTTAGAATAATTCCTCTTATTGGTAACATAATATCTAATATTGTTCATCATCAGTTTTTAAAACGTCAAAAACACTTTAACCGTCTCTAATAGAAAGATGTTTTCATTTTTGTTTTAGCCAAAAACACATTAGAAAGTATTTTAAGGATCGCTTTTTTAAAAAATAAAAACCGAGCTTTTGTCATTTATAGGCAATTTATGATTTTAAATTTTATATAAAAAAAGATCATGACTCACTGCGTCATACATTCAGTATAAATTAGGGTATCGGAAAAAAATTAAGAAAGCGTTGCTTGCACTATCAAACCTAGCATAAGACTGACAAAGTAAATAATTTGGTGAAAAACAGTCAATCACCATTTTCTTGACCTCGGCTCCTCTCTTTTCGACTGCCACCAGAACATATTTGTGACTGTCGACAAACACTGTGGAAAGTCCGAGTGTGTAAGGATGTTATTCAATCTTTCACTAACACATTTGATGTGTGTTGATATACACTAGTGAATAATGACATTCTCCAATTTCGGTCTTCACGGTATATATATATATATATATATATATATATATATATATATATATATATATATATATATATATATATATATATATATATATATATATATATATATTCCGAGCGACAGTAATTTTCTGATTGGAAGTAAGTTCTAAAGGAGATATTTCAAGAATTTGCGAAGAATGGATCCTTAAATTTAGAGAAATCCCTTCTGTTTATAGGTACACGCATCAAATTCAATAATAAGATTAATGTTGAAAAAAGGAAATATATATATTTCTTTGCATTTTAATTGATTTAAACTTTATTAAAAATTATTTTGGTAGATAATTAACTTATTTTATATGAATAAGATTTAATATGTATTTTTTTCTATTTAAAATAGCATGGGAAATGGATTTTATTTATAAATTTTCTTTTTTTTTCTTATTGTTGTTAATAGCAGTGTTTGAAGTTCAGTGGCATGTTAAATAAGAAACACTACATCCTTAAATGCAACAAATTTTGAAAAGAATCATGAAGAAAAAAATAATAACGTGCATATTGTTTTAAACAAAGATTTCAAGTATGTGATTAAACAAAAGTTACTCAAATGCAATTCTCATGTCATCAAAAACTAGAAAATTTTGTTTAGTTCTTAAAACATTAATTCAGGTAGCAATTTTTCATGTCTTTAAAGCCAAATTAAAACACAAACATGGAATACTTAAAAATATTTCATATTTTTTATTCGTACTTACAACGTTTATTAAATGAAAAATTATGACTTTGTTAGAATTTCAGAATTAATTTATATTACATATTTTAAAATAAAAAAATTCAATCTAATTTATAATTAAATTTATTCTTCTACTTGCATTACAATATTTTGTTTCATTTTCTCTTACTAGTTATATAATTCATTAATTTCATAAATAAACAATTTTTTTATGAAATTATTGGGTTTAATAATAATTTCTGTCCTAAATAATTTCTAATCATTAAGCTTTATTTTTTAAATTTACAATCATAAAGCAAAAATAACGATTTACTACAAAATAAAATTATTTTTTTCTGGGATTTTACAAAATTGAAAATCATTAAAAAATACAATGGGATGAATAGAATTATATAATTTTAGCATTCAATCTTAATTTACACATAATTTTGAAAAAAAATAAGGTAAGTTTCCAATTGTTTTTGTTTATTAATTTAATTAAATCGATATGAATGACTTAATCTCTTCTCCATTTAATTAGATTTTAAAATCTTTCGAGATAATTATGAAAAGAGAAATACTTAATGTGGTATTAATTCTAACAAGATAACACATTTATTGATTTTAATGAATCAATAAAGATTTTTTCATCAATTATCCATTTAAATGATAATGTTTTGATGTGGTAATGCATGTCATACATTCGTTTCTTTTAATCTTTCATAAATAACAATTAAAATTCTTTGTTCTTGGTTTGATCATTGCACTCAATTTATCCAATTCAGCTTATCTTTAATCCAATTCAGCTTAAAGAACAATTTTCTTTAAAATTTAGAAAATTTCTTAGAGTATTTATTTGCAAAGATAAATATTACTTCAATTAAAATTATTAGGTGATGATGCAATCCTAAATTTTAAAACTGATATTGATTAGTTTTGTTATTTTACAAGTTCTCCACATCTTCATCCGAAGGGAGATGGCCAGCTATGCGAATGAACTTTCCTCCTGGTGAAGACGGGCTCCCTATGCCTTCTTCTTCTTGTCATTTGCATCGTATATTTTAGTGTTTTTCCAATTTCAAATTCCTGATTTCAATATTTTTTATGTTTTATCTTATTTATATTGTAAAATCTTTCTTTAGCTGCTTTTGCGCTGACTAGATTCCTTATTTTATTGTATTGTATTTTCTGTATTGTTTTTATTAATTTTTTAAGGATTGAAATATTTAAGATTTTCATTGCAAATATCAATCAATAGAGAAAATAATTTATTGAACATAGTCAACCAAATATACACTTTTGCACACTTCTGTACAGATTAGTACAGTATATAGGTTTTCTATCAAGTATGTAAATTTAAATGTATATATTTTCTACGCATTCTGAATGTATTTAATGACCTGAAGGTGTTAGAAAATGTTTGAAAAAATTCATTACAGATAACGAAATCCAATAATTTTTCATCAATTCCAATTTTTTATCATCTGTTTATCACAAAGGACACTTGACATTTATATTATTTCACAAAGTTTTTGACAATATTTCTAACCTATAGTTAAGTTTTTGTTAAAAACATAAATGAAATATTAATCTGTTTATGTGAAATGAAATTTCGTATTTGTGGAAATTCGTTGACAATGATTCTGATCTCTAAACATTATTAAAGTTTTTCTAAAAGTAGTAGAAAATCAGAAATCTATCATTTTAAAAGAATGCTATTTTTAGCAAAAGTTAATTCTACACTCATTAATTGGAAAATACTTAAATAAATTTTAATATTTAGCTTTTTATTAAATTATAAAACATTCGTTAAAATAATATTTCATAAATTTGCCTGTATTAGACCTTCTGATTCTAAACATTCTCCTCTATTGAATCGTGTTAAGAAAATCTATAGTATGCAAACAAATATTACGTTACTTTTAGGATTATTGTCATAAAATAAGTTTTAAGCTATAAATAAATTCAAAAATAAGCAAATTTTGTCATTTTCAAAATTATCTTCATAATGTGTTAAATTAAAACAATTCTTTAAAAGTAAAATGCTGTTTGAAACATAAAGTGTAAGGATGACAAAAGTTTAAAACATTACATTAATATATTTCATAATATGCTGAGAACTCTAGTAAAAGTAAGTATACAAAGCTTTTTCTTATTTGAATTTATTAAGCAAACAAAATTATTTAACTTAATGAATTAAGGAATCTATTGTAATAAAATTTTTATTTAATAAGGATTTAAGAAAATCTAAGGCTTTCTTGTAAATTAAAAAATATATTTAATATTTGATATCATTAAACATTTTTCACTTGATATGATATTTTTTATGTAATAAATATAATTAACTAACTTAATTGTAAAATAATAATAATTTTTTTTGCTTAAATTTAAAAAATATTTTTAAAAATCTAATTATATCAATTCATTTGCAATCTTTTTTTCTGATACTTTTATAAACAATACTTCATATCAATAAAACTGTAGTTTCAGTATTTCTTGTTCAATAATATTCAATAACCAGAAGAAATAATTTCATTTAAAGAAACTAAAGGAAATGATTTTATACAAATGATTAATTTTAGACAGTTAAATTACATTCTACAATATATGTTATTATCTGTCTAATTATATAATTATTAATCTCATCTCTCTCATTTTATTGAATATAAACAAAAATTAGTTTAATCTAAACATAAAATTCTATGTTATATGGAGCTAGATTACTAATTTAATAACAAACATTTTGAATTTTACAGAGCAGCATATTCATTCATTTTTGAAAATCACTATCTCGTGTTTGAAGAAAATCATTTGGAATTTCATTATACATATGTTGACTTTCTTAAATTCAGAGAAATTTTAACTTCTCCAGAAACTGCTTTCAATATTGATTTTAAAAATGCTTTTAGCTCTGTAATCGGAATCTCTGCATGAAACTGAATTAATTATGGTTACCTTACATTTAAGAACTTTTATATGCTTATGGGATTTTTTAAAGGTATTCTACTAACTTAAATGATTAACTTAAAAAATATTTCACAGAATACTGAACTGAAACTTTCAAAGATTTTTAAGATATCTTTTAATCATATAACTTTAATTAAAAGTTTGTTTAAATAAGCCAAGAAAGTTTCAGTTCAGTATTCTCTGAAATATTTACCTTTACAATGTAAATAAGTTTCTTTAAGTATTTAGTAAAAAATATTGACGATTGCTTTTGATACTAAATATTAAAAATTTGTCAGTTTATCCTTATTTCTGATCTATATAATTAAAAAATCTATATACTTCTAATTTTTCTGAAAGAATGTATCATTGGTTTAACTTTTGAGTTTTTTGTTTTATAATGATAAACGCAATACATGAGTAGATACGTATATAACTTAATCCGCACAACAAACAGTTTTAATCGCATAACATTTTAAGTTTTACACAAACAATGCAAATTGTTCAAAATTAATTTCGTCAATTTAAAAGATGTCATTTTGCAGAGAATAATAAGGATTTACTTACTGGTTACCTTAGATAAAATTGTACATTTTTAAAAAATTAATTTCACGTTTAAAATTATTTTGTTATTTTTTTCATATTTAATATTTAAATTATTTCAATTTATGAAGATTATATATTAAAATAAAACATGCGAAAATCTGTTAAAATCAAATCTGTCATCATCTATTAAGATTAAATTCGTTTTTTCCAACTAGTTTCTTTGCTCTCAAACAGCTTCAATTTGCTATTTTTAGTTGGTTTTGAAATTTGAATGGTAACAATAGCTGATTATTTATCAAGATTTATGGAAAAATCATAATGAAGTTAAATGTATCTTATATCATTCTCCCTAAATTCAGTTAAAATTGATTTTTTGGATTTCAGTTACAAAATTCATCTAATACTCCGAAGCTTTAAAGCATAACTACACATAATTTGGTAATTCAATTCCCCCTAGTTTATCAACTTTGACAATTTCAGTTAAAAATATTGTAAACCAAATACCTAAAGATACTTTTGTAAATTTACATCTAAATGAGAAGTAAAAATTTTACTAATAAGAAAAAAATATGCCGTGGTATAAAATTAACTACATTCTTCTTTCAAAATCTAAACTTATTCCGTTCTTCCTTTATGTCATTTAATCAAACAAGGTATTGTAAAGCACCTTACTAGGATTTCTTTATTGTATAATCACTTTTATTAAGATTTATCTTTAATATATGTAATGCTTGTAATATTCTTAAAATAATCCCTTGTGTATTATATAGCAATGGTTGATTAGCTATTAGGAACTAAGCAATGTATGTCTATTATTCTTATTAATCAGAAAGGTAAACCTAAATTTTAGCATTTCATTTTTAGTTTTAACTTTCCCAAAAGTTTATATGATACATTTAAGAGTAAAACGTCCATTTCAAACTTTTGATGTAAATTATAACAGCCGTGGGACACTTTAAACAATAAATTTTGTTTTAAAAATGAATGCTAAATTTATAGAAATTTTTTTTGTAATAATAAAGAATTTCTATAAAAGAACCACTCATTTCATTTGTGTTTGATGTGGAAAAAAATTTAAATGGAAACCATTTCTTATTTTGCAGTCTAGTCAGGGGCCGTAGAGCTTCAAAACAACCACTTTGGCAGAGGAACGGAAGGTCACTGTCAAGTCAGAAAAGAAACTGCACCGAATCACTTACTACAGCCTCTCACTATTAAGAGGCTTATGTGCTTTGGCTACTTGCTGTGGGATAAAAGATTTTTTTCCCACACAAAATAAACATTTCTTATGTTAATATATATTCCTACATGAAAATATAGATATTGAAAAGTTAATTCAAGGTTTTTTGAAATTATTTGCTATTTTATCATGTCAAACATGTATTTTGATTATTAAAATATTACAATTTAATTTATGAGCATTATATCATATTTACACAGTAAATAAATAGTTTATATAAGAATTTTATGTCAATAGATAATTGTGAAAATTATGTTTTTTCAGTAAATATATGTTAAATTTAGAACATAACATAAATATTTTTAATAAGAAAACTTTTAACTGTATAACGCTGAATATTAGAAACAAAAGTTTCCGGAAGGAAAATTTATTTTTCTTTGACATTAGTTTAGTTAAATGTGTTAAAATGAATATCATTTTATATCTCAACTTATGAAGCATGACACTTTAGAGGGGCATGAGCACACTGAAAGGGGGTTTTTATTGCAATTTGATTGCGCAGCCGAAGATATGTTAAAAAAAGTGTTGGATTATGAATCAGATAAATTTGATGACTATAAAATTAAATTAAGTTTTAGTAAATAATTTTTTTTGCACTGTTAAAAATGGCGATAATTTTATTAGTTACCTCATTACTTATATAAATTGCGCATTTCTAAATCTAACTTTATATATATTCATCTAGTTTTAATAATTAAAGTTTTGAATATATACCATAGTTATAAGTTATCCATGAATTTAGATATAATTATTAAAATCATAATAATTATAATCATAAATTCATAATTTTTATAATCGATACAACCTATATTTTTTTTACGGAAACTAAAGAAATGTTATGTTCATTAACAAAAACTATATATGTATGTAAATAAAACCAATAGTTTTTTTGCATATTTTCTTAGCACAACAAATGAATCAGTTACTCACCAAAAAAAGCATTTTGGAGAAAATTAAGCTTGCTTTGATTACATTTTTAAATGCTTTGAGAAATTAATCTAATATTTTAGTAAAAATAACATCAAACTAGCAAATAAACAGTACAGAAACATTGTCAAAATTCATTTTTCGGAGAAAGAATTTTTTTAAAGTGGATATTTTTCTCTTAGAACGATGCCTATTATTATTTTTACTGAAAAGTTTATAGTGAACAAATTTATATGCATTAATATATAACTTACTAAAAGGAAGTTTTTTATATTTAAGATCAGTTGTTAAATACTGATTATCTTTTATGGTTTGAGATTTACTTGGTATATAACTTCAAAGCCAACAATGTCGTATTTTTTAGATAATGTAAAAAAAATCTGTAAACGTAGCACAAACTACAATGTCTCAAAGAATCAGCAATAAACAGTAAAATTAGAATAGCTCCTCGAGAAATAAAATAATAGCAAAGAAATTTGCATATATAAATTTCAGTGTGATGTAAAAGTAAATCCGCACTAAAATATTTACCTAACTGTACACATAAAAATATGGAATGGAATGTTGTTCAACGCAGCTCATTTCAACAATTTACAATTTTCATTCCATCAATTCTACTATTTCTTTCATTGCGTTGTATATTACACTTTCTTTTGATATACATTTTTTTTTGTTTCAAATTACTGAAAAAGGGAAACCGATGGTATTTGATTAAAATCATTCACAAAATAGTTTGCAATTAAATGGGTTCATTCTGGGGAATGACTACTGGGAGGTGAAAGTGCTTAACTGTCAACCATTCAATCACAAGCTATTGTGGAATTGCTATCAAAATAAATATAATGTTACACAGATCTGGTAGTAGCATCCTACTAATGAGTCCAATCTCTATATAGGATGATTTCCATCAAATATATCACGAATAACATGATGTATCTGATGGATATCATTTTTATAGAGTCTATTAAATGCATAATGAAATAATATGAATCAAGAGAATGGTTTGAACTCAAACTCACAATACCACTGAAATTTGCAGCTATAGTCACACTGGTGACATGTCATGATCAGAGACATCAGTCTGCTGCCCAACTATCTCCTTCTCTGGTTCAATGGTGTCAGTTTTTAGTCGGAATGCACAATCCTCGACCAATATATATTTATCCATACTTAACAGACATGTTTAGGGACGAAAAAGGAAAGTTACATACAGTTCACGTCTTCAGTCAACACTTAAATCGGGAAATAGTGCTTTGAAAGTAATCCCCAGCACATTCAATTAACTTAACTCAATAGAGCATGTATAGGACATACTCAACAGAAATTTTTGAGCAATTCTCCCGGAAATTTAAAACAATTTGAACATGTATTTTGAAAATGGGATCAGGTCTCATAAAATTATATTGGCAACCTTTTTGCGAATATGAATCGTCATCATTGAACTTTCATCTTCAATGGAGGTGAACAAATTACTGAAATTCTGAAAAGGGGAAACCGATGGTATTTATTCATTAATGAATGTTTGCGACTTAACCAGCATAAGTTAGGAAAATTATTGTTTAGTTGTTATTTGACAAATAGCTTTTTTGCTCTGTATTAAACTTATTCTGTACAAGAATAAGTGAAATTTTCATTGATTTCAATAAATTTTTCCTATTTATCTTACATGTTTTGATTACTTTTTTGAGTTAATTACTTTTTTGAGATCGAATCTTATACAGCGGGTGATCGGTTAACGAACATAATCTGTTACAAGAATCTGTGAGCTAGCTGAATTGTTCGTTAATTGATCATCAACTTACCACAGATTTTTTGTGAAATTGATTAATTCATGCAGAATACCCTAAAAGAATCAGAGAAAGTTATAATTTCTTATGAACTTCATAAAAATAATACATTCGTATAGTGTTGTATATTAATTAGTCCTTTTGATTTTTGCTTTATAGGGTGTTAATGAGCATATCCAATGTTGATTGATTTTTTTTTCATTTTTAAGATTTTCCAGAAATAGTTAATAGCATTGTAGTCGTAAAGTAATTAGTAATATTTTTGTTGTTGGCGCTTGGAATTCTTTGTTTAAGACTGCCTACGAGATTGTAAATGAAAGATCTAAAAATGGAATCAGTATCAGTTTTGAATAAAACAAAAACAGAAACTGATGTTCTGATGTGGTTATAAATATTCTGTTGGGCGAAAATATTTTTCCAATATAGATCTTTGAAGTTAAATAGGCAAGCAGCTTAATTCTAGTCAGATGAAAAACGATTTTTGATCCCTTGGATATGGCTACCCAGTACATCCTGCTAAGAGTACAGAGTAGTGTTCATTAGAATTCGTTTTAGTTCGTTATCCAAACTATTATTAACGAACCCAAAAATTAATAACAATAATTCAATAAACTGTACGATTATAGAGATTTTTTAGTTCGGAGAACAATGTCCGAACACAAACATCTTTCGTATAAGTGCTCGTTGTTCGATTTGCTAGCTGTCTAATTCTACATTAACCGATCTCCCACTGCATTCTAAATCCAAACTCTTGTTCAATTAATATATTCTTTTAATTACAAATTAGATAGTTTTAGATTCATTTATTACGATAAATAAGTTCATTAAAGTGCTTCTTCGATGTGGTTAACTGTTTCATGTTTTACATCGAAAGTGATTGCATTTTCCACTTTACTGAAAAGTATTCATAAAAATTTATTTTTTAATCAAGAAAAACTTATCAAGAAATCCTTGATAAATCTTCGGTTAAATATTAAATTTAAAATGCATCGTAACGAATTTACCTTCACATCAAAACTCTCTACTTCTGTGTTTTTAACAAAACTTTAATATATTTATCTTTACATAAAAATTTGTATGATATTAATCACAGATGTATTTTTGGGAATAAATAGTGATAAAAGTTTGAACTCTTTCCAAGTTATCAAATATGATTTGAAATTTTAATACAGTTTTGTTGAGAGATATAAGGCAGAAAATTTAAAAATTATATTTATTTTAGAGTATTATGCGAATCCTATTTTGCAAACAAATATTTTTATTCCACAGTTTTAGCAAATCCCTAAAGATCGAAATTTTCCGCGAATTAAAATTGTTTATTAAAGCAAACAATTCTCGAAAAAATGTTGCTTTAAAAAATCGCATTCCACGAATGTTTACTTTACAAAAATGGAATGGTGTAATTCGGAGCAAAAGAAAAAAGAAATAAATGTTTGCTCACGAAATTTTATGCTTAATAGTGTTTAGGTTTATATTTTTAATAACATTTCTTGGTAAGAAACAAACAACCAGAGCATGTTTTCTTTTTCTTTTCATAATATGCATGTTTTTATCACAAGCAGTAAAGGGAAAAACATTCAAGTCAACTAGGAAGAAAACATGATTGTGCAGTTTTATGTTTCGTTATTAAATAAAGTTGTAACAAAAACGAACAAGACATATTTTGTTCGTTTTTTGGACGCTAGAAAAGCAAAATACAAACGCAGCTTGTTTCACTTTCACTATTTTATAGGTTTCTGATTTTTTTCGAAACATGTAAGTTTATTATTAAGTATTCTGATAATGAATAAAATATGAGTTGTGTTTTAAAATTTTCTTGCAAATGAACTAGTGTATTATTTTTTGCCATTTTAATAATTTCTCACTATATCCATTCCATTACTCCGTTTTATTTAACCGCAATTAAGCTAAGTGCTTCCTGCATTTTTTTTACAATAAATAGGATAAATTCTTGAGAGGGTAAATTTTTTTTCAGAAAATGTGCATTTATTGACTAGATATTTTTACCAAATATCTAAATATACTTAGAAAGAGAAGGAAATTATTTTGCATTATATAAAATATGGCTTTCATTTATTATATATATATATATATATATATATATATATATATATATATATATATATATATATATATATATATATATATATATATATATATATATCAGGTCCTACAATACTTATGCTATTCTTGAAAATTTTGTAAATTTGAGATACTAAATATTCTACGCATTTTGATGAAAAAGAGATGAGCACTTTCACACACATTTGTGGTATTTCATTTATTTTCATATCCAATATTTATTTATTCCGAATTCAATTTTGTATAATGTTTAAGAATTAATGTAAATCTTCTTTAAGTACAAAATTTTTCATGTGGCCATAATTGTAAGTATATTTCCCGAAGTATTTTATCCATATTTTTTACTTATTGAATTTTAAATATAAATAAAAATTATTAATATATTTCTATCTACTTGTATAATTTTAAATACATATATTATAAAATGATATAAAAGTTAATATTCTAGTGAATGAACTGGCTAATTTACAATCCAGTTTGTTAGTTGTGATCCAATTCGTATGTTCTAATCTCACCTTGATCATGGATATTTAAAATGATTCACAATGCACTTAAACCTATAGTTTTCGGTCTACTTAGTCGTCGGTACCTAAAAATGACCTAGGAATGGCAAATAATTAGCAGAAATGTGTTCGATTAAGACGAAAATTATTGTAAGTACTTAAAAAGGAAATAAATAAATATAACATTTTATTCTTTCATAAAATATTAAATTATATGAAAAAAAAAAGATTTTAGAAACAAATAAAAGTAAGAACTGAATCATGAAGCTATTAGTTACTCATGTATAAGTAAAATGCTGTGTACGAATTCTATATTCTCTTAAAAATTATCACTTTCCTAATTTCTAAATGTGAAGCTGCATCAGTTCAAGAGTTGCACTTGAGGACAGTGGCATTTGGAAATTGAAAATTGCTCAATATTCCTAAACTGAATAAAATTACAGAATCGTAGAGAACCACACAGTTGAAAAATCTGAGAATATAATATGAATCATAAATATATAAATAAAATGATATAAAATTAAACTACATTTGAGAAAGAGTTAAAAATTATACAGGAGTTGCTTCTAAATTTATAATGAATGAAGAGAATTGTCTCATATTTTTAGACACAAAAATATATTTCATTTTTAATGGCTGCCTAATGTTAGAATTTATCCCTTCAACACTACAAAAGAGAGAAGTGATGAGATTTCACATAAAGCGTCACCGAGGGAGTGGTCACCATTGCCTCTCAATTACATGGGAATCTTTGCAAATTATAAGCAGGGATTCCCAGACTTAGCCTGCCAACTTCATATGTATTATTGTGCATGGAGGCATTGCGAATGCAAATTTTAATGGGGCCCCATCTACCATGTAAGAACACAAAGGATCCTTAGATAAACCAGAATTTGAACTCACTAACTTCGAATAAGAAGAGCGAAACTCTGACCAACTAACAAACCCTTGACTTTAGTGAATATAATATAGATATATATCGCAATATAGGGTCGCTTTTCCACTCTGAGAGGCAGAAAAGAGGAATTCCACCCCTGACAGGGCTTGCTCATCACTGATGTAAGTGTTGAGTAAGTGAATGAATAATATCAAAATTTTCACAATCATTTATTGTTTAGTGGGAACCTTACAGCAAAAGTTCAAAATTCCTCCCATGTGTATTGCTGCACAGTTGACATCAGTGAAAGAACGACTGGTGCACTCTCTTGAAGATTCTTGGTGTCGTATTAATTTTGCCGCCGGCAACCATGATTCTAAATACGAAATCTTTTGTTGAGAACACATGCCTTCCGCAAACTAAACATTTCTTGTCCCTCACAGAAAGAATTCCAGTGGGTTGAGGTCCATTGGTTGAGGAGGCCAGCCCTCAAGTGTCTACGTCCTATCTTGCGGCATTTGTGGCATTGAAAAATTACAGACAGAGATGGAAAAATGTGCTGGGGCTGACAAATGACATTCCCACATGTCTCTCAAGATGGGGAGTGGAACAGCCTGCAATAAACTGGGGAACACTTGTTTAAAAAAGATACGGTATGTTGCGCCGGTCAAATGATCTGGCGTGATGTAAAAGCCTATTTAAATTACCTGCCCAGATGTTCAAAGAAAATTTCTGATGGTGTCCACGAGCAGTTGTACAGTGAGCATTGTAGTCAGACCAAACATGTTGATTGCATTTTTAAAGGACAACGTCAACTCTGATTTACTTTTTCTGGTAACCAATAAAAGAAAAATCATGCTTCTTTTCTGTGGAAATTTGTATATTGTAAATTCGTGATGGATTCTTGATGCGTTTCTACTTTCCTCTTTTCAGCGCAGAGTGGAATGCGACCCTATGTTCCTATCTAATTATTTCTTGTATATGGATTGGTAATATCACACCTATTAATTTGTGAAATCCATTTAGAATCACACTTTGTATGTATCACACACATATGTATGTATGTATATATATATATATATATATATATATATATATATATATATATATATATATATATATATATATATATATATATATATATATATATATATATATATATATATATATATATATATATATATATATAATGAATGATGAATGAGATATCACAGGCTGTTTATTGGAGCTAAGCTAAAATCATCATTGTTTCATTTCGAAAATTTAGTCACAGCATTTGTAACTATTCAGAGCCATAATTAACACTGAATTTACAATTACCACCTCTGGTTTTCCCCTTTAACTTTATGACGTAGCGTAATTCATTTAAACAGTGTAATAAAGTTCAGAAGTTTTTCTTGCTTCAAGAATAAGATTTTTTTTTTATTTTTATTTTTTTTTTTATTTTTTTTTTATTGTTGGCAATATATATTCGCTGGAAATTAGAAAATATATATCTTTGAATTCTTTCGATATTTTCATAGTAAAATTATTTTTAAAAATAATATCTGCTACTAATTCAATTTTTGAAAAATATGGTACTTTTCTATAGCGAACATGTTTTCGCCTTTCCCAATAAGTTATTCTTCGGAAACGGAATAGAACGTTGATAGAAGGATTTTAACATTTGTGTAACTAATTATTCCTGTTCTCGTACAATTGATTCTCAGTAAACCTATACGAAAAACCCTTCTTTTGAATGAAAAAGCAAAGTTAAGTAAATAGCAAATATTATCATTTAATATAGTAATTATCATTATTTTTTCCAAATTTCCAATCAGTGTGATACACATTTTCCTATAGAATCTGCATCACAAAGCTGGCAAGCGTGCTTCTACTTAATGAGATTAAATCGAATAAGAAATTAATCACGGATAATAAATGAATTTTGCTTATTAACAGATTATTTGTTATAATTTTTAGTGGAATCTATAAATATTTTCTTTATAAAAGCATGTTTCGTTTTGCTTCAGATTTTCTGCAATGAATAAGTTTAAAAAGTAACAATTTTCAAATTACATAAGGAAGATTATTTTTTTAAACTCATAACATTTTTATTTTTATCTAAACATTGTAAAATAAAAATTTTCAATTTTTAAAGCCCACAGTTAATTTTTTCGGAAATGTTATTATGAAAATAGAATTTTTCAAAGAGTTTTGTTATTAAAAAATAAGATCATTTTAATAATTTATGCCATTATTTCCGATACTTTTAGTAAGGAAACAAAGAAAATTTAAGTTTAAAAAAAACAAATGCTTTCGTGTGCTTTTAATAATGAACTAAAAAAGAGATTCTATCTCACATCTCATAGTAAATTAAGGCTATAAGTTCCATCTTTATTTTTTTTACTTCTTACTTTTATACTTCTTTTTACTGGTTCTACTATAGATTTCTTATGTTGCTTGTCTTTTTGAGGTAATGTTTTATGTATATAATTCGTCATTTTGTCAGAATTCTTTGGGCATGAATATTTTATGAACTTTCCTTTTAGTTTAAAAAAAATGTTTGAGGATTACTTTGATTTATTTCAAATGCACGCAGTTTCTTTTTTCATGTATCGTTCTATGTTTTGCTAAATTTTTTCTTTGGAATTACTAATTGCAGCAGACTAATCTGCTGGAATATTTACAATAAACTAATACTACGTTCGCATTGCATTTTTTAAATACATTTAAAGTTAAATCAGATTTAACCTATTTTTTTTTAATTAATCTGACTTATAGTTTGAAAACAGGAATGAAATGACCTTCACTCGAAACTTGTTTAAGAAATACTGATATTTGTTCTTATATTTGTTTTCGCTTAGTATAATGAAATATACAAGCATTTTAAATTTATTATAATTGAGAATATTTTTTTTTTAAATATTTAACCACAAAATGATGCCACATAGGATTTTGACGTTTTAAATGAATGCGAAATCAAAATGTCGCTAAATCAATTAAAATGTATTCAATTCGCCAAACTCATTTAAGATAAATCAATTCCGAATTAATCACAAAATCACACAAATAAAAATACAAAAATCTCAAACTGATACCGCAAAAAACAATCAGTTGAGATTCAAATACGTTTAAATTGCAATACCAATGGAGTATAACAGGTAATAGCATTTAAAATAGAACATATTTGTATTTCAGAAAAAAATGAGATTCAAAAATGACATTTATACAATTTAATATTTATTATTTACTTATCGTTGTTCAAAATGCTGTTTCACAATATAAAATGAAGTCTTAAGAATTCATCATTTTTTAACAATTCTAATGGGGTGGGAAAAATGCAAAATCTCCCTTTTTTACGTTGTTATCAAATATAGAATTTCGTATTACTATTACCTGTGTTGTATTTGTTGGTATTGCAACAGCATGTTACCCTTATACCTAACCCTTAATCGAGCTATATCTGTTAGATAGGAACAGTCAAATGAACTTTTCTTTATTCTGAAGCAAATACCAAGCAGAAGGTTCCCAATAATTGAAGTTTCAGACCCAGAAATATCATTTCACTTGGAGGACATTTGTACCACGACCTATTTAACGTGCCTTAACACCCTTTAGTGAACGTAACTTATATTTATTTAAGCCGATATTCGAACTCTCTGCCTCTCGATAAGGAGAATAACCCCATAAAAAACCAGGTCATCATAATCTTTCTATCACCCTCTACAAGTGTATCTATGATATTCGGCATATTGGTAAATCTAAAAATACATATACTGCAGGAGGCAAAAACACATCTTTTCAATCTCTGCAGATAGGATTTTTCTCCCTTTTCTAAAAAAACAGATAAAAATGATTAATATCAATATTTTTTTTAAATTTTACTTTGATAATGTAGAAAAAAAGCACCTGATATCGATGTTTGTCAAATCTCAAAATACATAATAACGGGGAAAATACGTAGGGAGGGTATTCTCCTGGAAGGGTTACTCAAGACGTGAAGGCCGTTTCTTTGTGCTCAGCTGATGGCTGCAGGTGAACACAGTGGTCAAGCCAGTCTTCTGCATTTATAGTTCTCCTTAAAAAAAGAGTCTACAGACTACTCTGATCCTGATGCACCAGTTACACGTGTTACTTGGTGCCTAATGAGTGCAGCTGTGGGAGGAGAGGAACCTGACCCATGGGGATGGAGGGTGTAAGAAACTCTTGGACCTGGTATGCGTGACCACTTTCCTACACTTACGGTTATGTTCAGATGTTATTTTAAAATAATTTCTGTTAATTCTTTACATGTCTCCACTATTAAGGCGAACAATTTCTAGATGGTGTGTATGATGGCACAAGCAATTCTACAATGCGTTCCAATCAGCTTTAAATAAGTTGTAAATTGATTACAATTGTCATAATCAAAATTTTGAGAGGAAATATAGCCTATAATTTAAGTTTATAAGATTCAAAGATTATGATAAAAGTTTCATTTTGTTAATTGCAGCCGCTTAAATTTCATTTTTGAACAAGTATTCAGTTTGGAAAAAACGCGCGCGAAGAAAAGTTTTATTTATCTTTTACTAGTGTTTAGGTTATCCTTATTCTTCGTATACGAGGGTTACTCTGAAATTTTTGAGACACGCGCAGACGACAAATTTCAAAATAAAAATAATGGTTTAATTTTAAAATAAAAAGTATTTTAAAGAAATATTTTAAAAAGTATTTTACAGAAGACGATTTTTTACTGACTTACTTCAACTTGTTTAGCGTAGAATAAATTTTAAACAGAAGAGAAAATTGAGTTGAGGCGAAAGCATTTTCGAGCTATGAATTTTTACGATTTTAAAGCAGGATTGAATCAAGAAGAATGCATTCAACGGTTGCAATTAGCATTTGGTGATGAATCCCCAGTTCGTGCTACTGTGTTCAGATGGTTTAGAGAATTTGGAAGAGGTCGCAATTTTCTTCAGGATGAAGAAAATACAGGAAAGCCGCCGTCGGCAGAAATCCCGGATTATGTGTCTGCCATACGAAAAATGTTAACGGATGATAATCGCTGTACCTATCAAATGATACAGAAGGAACTTAACATTGGGTCCACAGCCATACACAAAATTATTCATGAAGAATTACATATGAAAAAGTAGTTTGCCTTTCGGTTCCTCATAATCTAACTGAGCACCAAAAAGAGGAGCTTGTCAGAATCAGTAAAGAATCTCTTAAATTGCTAAATGATGGTGGCCACCGCATCATTTTTAAAATTGTAACAGGTGATGAAACGTACATACTGTTTTTTGATGTTCCAAGACGTCAAGAAAGCAAATTATGGGTCTTTGAAAATGATCACACGCCGACAATGGTGAAAAAAAAAAACAACGCGCACTGAAAAAAGTGATGTATACCGTTACCGTTTTCTTCAGAAGTACGGGATTGGTCAAAGCCATCAAGTTGGAAGGACAAAAGACAGTAACAGCAAACTGGTACACCACTAAATGTCTTCCAGAAATTCTACTAGAACTGAATGTTAGGGGACTAATGCTTCACAAAGACAATGTATCTTCACATATAGCCGGATTAACAGTTGAGTTTCTTAGACAAAAACAAATTAAAGTGAATTAACATCCGCCGCATTCACCTGATCTAGCTATGTGTGACTTTTGGTTATTCTTTAATCTAAAAAGAGCTTACGTGGACGTCTTTTTCATTCAGAAGAAGAGATTGATGTTGCTATAAATGCATTTTTTTCATCTATTCCAAGAAATGAATGGCTTGAGGCATTTAATCTGCGGAAAATTCATCTACAAAGTTGCATTGATGCTGAAGTAGACTACTTTGAACTCACCTAAAATTTTTAAGTGTAACTTTAAAAACCTATTTGTATCTCAAAAATTTCAGAGTGACCCTCATATCTTTGAAAACTGAATAAGATGAATCACACATATCCTTTCTTTTTCTTGATAATTAGTGATTAAATAAAATATAACTCCCTGGTGTTTTTTAAGTATATATTTTATCAAATTTCTATTTTATTCAACAGCTTTTATTTGAATGATTATTATATCATATTTTCAAAGTTTTCTCTAATATAATTAACGAAATGTCAACTCTTAATTGCTGATCTGGTTCTTGAATAGTAATTACTCTTGCTTTCGGTTCAACAGTTTGTCGTTTCAAATCTCATTTTAGAATTGGAATATTTAGTGGTTTGGAAACCACTTTAAGCAACGTAGTTCCTGATTTAATTAGCTTTCTTGTGCAAAAAATGTCCGATGAGTCACAAACCAATTCTTAATCCTCTCTTTCAGATTTAAGGTTCTCAGTCGTGGCTCAGATATTAGTACATTGTGTTAGAAATAATATCAAACATTTCAAGTTTTTCAATAAATTATAACTATTTTAGATTTTTATAAAATTTACCAAGGTAAGGAAAAAATGCTTGTATTTAAAAAAGAAAACTAACTCTTAAGTTATTATTAACTAAATGTATAAAATGAAATTTCTGACTAAAATGTTTATTTTCTGTCCAAGAAAATTACAGATAATTTAAATAATCCTTCACATTTTAAATTTAATGTGTATTAACAATTTTTGTGAACATTAAATTATTAATAAATGTGAGATGAAATTCGTATTATAATAAAGTTTTATTTAAATCTCTGAAGGAATTAATTGCTTTATGTTCTAAAACAACACTTGTCATTTTGCTTAGAATTATTTTCTAAGAAATATTGAAATTCAGTGTATATGTGACATTGTTATTGAAAAATATTATTGATTATAATTCTTTACATTAAAATAAATTTCATCATATACATTAGTTTTGTTATTTTCCCATAAAATTTTTAACCAAGATTCGATTCTTATATTACTTTTTAATCAATAAAGTTTAATCTGATTTTTTACTCATTAAGTTTCATACGAGTTTTCAAGAGATTGACATTGGTTTCAACTAAGAAATGGTTCAATTTCGCTCGTCCAGGAATTTTCTTTAAGAACCGGTTATAGTAATGTCTTTGCCTTGGTAATTTCTTCTTTGATTTTTCTTGTTGTTATTCATTTTTTTACAGGAATTTTTGAGTCGTTTTCTTCTGAACTATGTTTTCAAAATGAAATATCAATGTTGAAGTAAATGAACATTTACTACAAAACTTGAAAATTGAGTATGTTATAAAATGTTCTTGTCAGATGATAAAATATAAAAAATGAGTATCCTATACTGTGTCTTCATTTGAGTGTGTGTGGGTAAAATATTTTTCTCGTATCAAGATTTGATGAGCCAAAACGATCTACTGCTATTGGGTGCACCAGTGAGAATAGTCACGATTTTCCTAATGTTTTAGAAAGCATTTTTGTAGCAAGTTAACTATGCGACTTGTTAATTTTTAGAATATTTTTATGCCTATTTTTATGATTAACTTTAGAACATTTTATGCCTTATTAACTTTTTATTTTTATGCCTAATGTATGATCTTATCTTGATTTCATTTTTATTTATATTTGTCATCACGAAAATGTTATACTGTGACATTAAATGGGAGTCAGGTCTTACACCAGTTTTTTTTTTCTTTTTTCTTTTTTTTTTTTTAAGCAAAGTAGAATTTTTCAGTTTTTTTTCCACGTAATAAAAGTCTTAGTAAGAATTTCTTAAATTCAATATTTCTTCAATATCTTGTTAATTTTCAAAGTAAATGATTTTGTTCACTATTTCAAACCTAATTTCTTTAAGAAAATAAATAAAAAACTCACAATATGACCAATAATATATTAAGAATTACTAAGAAGAATATATTCTAAGAGATATTCCTTAACTTTATCTTCTTTTTCTTCTAGTGTCTTTGATTCCAATCTTTTCACATCAAGAGTTCCAGAACATCTGTTCCTAATTACCTTTCGAGAAACCATTAATTTCCGCTTTCTCTTCAAACTATATGGAAGATAAGCTATCTGACTTTCATCAGACAATGATCTCATTCACATTTCAATGAAATCCACACAATTCACGTTCTGATGAACTGCGATTCAGAACTTTGCTTCCTCTCCTGGTCTGCATTGGGTCATGACCTTCAATCATGCATCGGGCATCATCAGCTTAATATGAAAAAATATTGATTTTCTGTGAATGCCGCTTCTCAACAGCAGTTATAATCTTATAAGAAGAAACAACAAATTTGATTTCAATAAGTAAAGTCTACATTAGATGTTATTTTCAAATGTTATTAACAGTTTAAATAATCCGCTCTGTCCATGACCTGTGATAACGACAGTCTCACAGAGGCTTCTTTACTAAAAACCTAGAAAAAAGTACAGATTCATAAGTCTTATTTACTGTGAACAAACACAACTCTGTGTAAGCATTTTCATTTTTAAAATATAAAAGTATTTAGATAATTTAAAACCGGAAAAATATCTCCGTATTTTTTAGTCTGAAACACCCTGCTTACAGCCGAATGGCTAGAGTTCTCGCTTTCAGTTCCACAGATAGTGGGTTCGATACACATTTTAGGATAAGGGTAGAGTAAGCGCAAGGGGCTTTCTAGTGATGTGTTAGTACAGACTGCAAATGCTAATCAGATTATAGTTATGATTAATAAGCAATCACTAACGCTGCTAGAGTTAACTCTAGTAATCGTAGTAGTTTTAACTTCCCAGGAGATTTCATATCTACAAGCTACTATTTGAAATTTCAATTGATGAGATTTAGGCAATCTGAAAAATCAAAAAGACAAGCCTCTTAAGGAGATTAAAATTAGAAGAGACCGAAATTTCATAGGCATTCGGCATCGAATTTTGAATTTAGTGATGTTGGACCTACCACAGTTTTTCCCCGCTGCATATATGAATGCACCGGTCTGGCTGTCTATGACAAGTTCATTGCAAATGCACTCATGGACTACTTTCATGTTCACTCAAAAACTGTTTGCAATGGCAACTTAATAGTGCTTGTTAGTATTAAAATCAACAGCTTTAACTGCTTAGGGAAGGAGACATGTATCAATTGTGATGATGACCATTCCTCCTATTCTCGTAAATCTCTTAAGAATTTGAGAAATAATTTACTATTGTTAAAGTCACAACTAAATGCATCAATAGTGCAGAGAGGAGATACATTGTCTCTCGCAGTATAAAATATGAAGCAACTGCTGCAAAAGGGTCAACTGATCATCAGGTGTTCAAACGTATCCTTTTTTACTCCCTTTTGTAAAATTACTTCTAATATCTGTTATTAAAAGCCCCCACTTATTTCGCTTATAAAACGTTTCTTCGACTAAATCAAAAGCTACCAGCGTTCTTAAGCTAAACTCTTTACTAGAAAGTTTTTGTGAGTCCACTCTGTTTACCTGTAAAGCCTTATTATCTCTTGAAACTCAAGCTGCCGATTTACATCCTTCGGATTACAATATTATCTTTCGAGGAATCGACAGAAGACTTGCCCTCCAGCTCTGTTAAGATAGAATTTCAATTTAAATGACTTCGTAATTTTCTTTAAATATCCATGATCTGAGATCTTATCTTGATAACATCAAGTCTGACCCGTTAGCTTATAACCGTACTTTTTTGGCACTTCATGAAACATTCCCAAAGTCTACCAATGTATATAGGTTTAATTCCTTTAGAAAGTAGCGTTAATGATCTAGTGTTTTATATTTATATCAAATAATTTCCTCAGCTCTATCCAACTACTTAAAATATCCTACAGCTGTGCTAATTCACTGTACCTGTTTGATTACAGTCTGTAGTCTGTGTTTGATACGAAGAAGAACTCAATGTAATTTATTAATTAAATGTGTTACTCGCTGACTTTAAGGGTCATAATTCTTTATATGAAAGGGATGGTATAAATTTTCGTTGTCAAGATTAAACTACTTATATTTATGTCTGTAAAAATATGAATGAGAAAACACATTTGCACAAAATCATTAAAATGTTTCCTTCCTGCAATCGAGATAATTGCTCTTCATTACTGTTGCAACTGTTGATATATCGGTGAAACAATGATTATTTTGGGCACGTCATCCCAAAGACTGAAAGTAGTAATGTATGACAAAGTGTGCCTATTTACGTGTAAATTTGGAGAGATTGAATATTATTTACACAAATGGCATTTATTGAGAATGACATTGTTTTGGATAGATAATTGAAATAGATATATTTACAAAATTATTAAAAAATCACAAATGTAGCTGATATGGTAATTTCAAAGAATTTATTTTAACACACAGGCAAAAAAAGAGTGCCCAAACAATTACAAGAAAAAAGAGGATATGGAAGATATTTCGATGATAACCCACAATGAAGATCCTTTAAGAGTGTAAAAGCAATAATTCGCAGAACTCGTTGAAGTCTGAAAGAATCTTGGTTTTTTGACATATCTTCAATTATTTTGAAATCCATTAAGCAGTTATAAAGAAAAATATAAGTAGACAATGGAATTCAAATGAGTTTTTTCTATTGCAACTTTGAATATTGGAGCTAATGTATATTCTTTAACATCTAGGGGGAAATTTTGACAAATGTGTTTCAAGTTCTAATAAATCAAATCTTAAACATCTAAGAGATGCTTCAAGATCTGATTCCAATTAATTGGATAAGTTTCAGTAAAAGAATGATCTTTCTTTATAATATTATGTATTTGGAAATCCATATATGTAAAGCAGTTATGTGAAGGAATTATCTAGTTTTCTTTTTTCAACATCATGAAGGATATACGGCCGTACATGTTGATTTGGAATTCTTCTGTTAGCAATTTTTCTGAAAAGTAGTTATGTGAAGGAGTTATCTAGTTTTCTTTTTTCAGCATCATAAAAGATATATAGCCATACATGCTGATTCGGAATTTTTTCGTACGTTATATGATTTTGGTTTTCAAGGTAATCTTCCGATATTATCCTTACAAAATATTCTATACTATAGCATTCATAAAGTTCATATTGAACCAGTTTTATAATAACTGAACGCACCCCTCAGGATTCTTTTCAGGTGTGATTAATTTTAATATTTATATTAGTTCGATCATTTATGAATTTTTCTCTTCTATATGTAATGCATTATTTGTTGATGACTTGCAAATATCTTTACAGGAGTCAAATACTAATTTCATTAAAAGGTGATTATACAAACAAACAGTTGTTTAAACAAGTTTAATTTGCAATGAATGATCATACTTTATGTTCTAATAAGAGTTGAGTCCTTTTCTGCAAGAAAACTACTTACACTATGAATCAGTGGTTTATATCAACAGTATTTATACTAATAATCAATGAGATAAAATTCCAAATGGAAATATTTGATAAATTGCTATAATTTATTCAGTAAATTTTATATCTTCCGAAGAAATGTGATCTTGGTTTTCTCCAGGTATTTTAAGACAACAAGTAGCTACATGTTGTCTTGCAGATGACACATCAGCACTACGAGTAAGCCAATCACTGATTTCATAATACATTGACTATGTTTTTGTTCTAATGGATCTGCTAAATCTTCTGTTTTACGCAGTGTGGATACTATTCATTACTCTGTTTTGAAGATATGGTGTGGTGATATTTATTAGTTGCGTGTTATCTGCATTCATTAATAAGTCCTGTTGCTTTTAATATTTTATTTTAACAATAACAATTAACAAATAACAATTTTCATGATTACGTTCCATAAAAATAAGTTGCACACCATAATACACTGGTGCCAATACGGTCCTCATACAACCGCATCCAAATAATAACTGGGCTAGATTCCCCATTGGATAGGTAAGATGCGCTTCTCTTTCCCCTGTAGGGTTTTACTGTGGCTGAGTTGCCACATATGGTCTGATCTATTCCTCACGCAACACGTAATATGCATATGTAATCTGTCAACAGTTACTATTAGATGAACGCAGGTATCTCTCAATTACTATTTTAAAAATCATATCAACTCATTTTCATACTTTACTTTCTAGGATTTTTTTCCTGCTCTGAATAGGCATCAGGATGCTCTTACAACAAACATTCCTGTTTTTTTCATTCAAGCTAAATCACATCAGCTGTTTCCTGATTTATATGATTATCATATCATATCTAGCTTGGGATGATATATAGTTTAACATGATCAATCCCATTTCATATTTTAAGAAATGTGACAGAACTTCTACTGATTTTCAACAGCTCTATTCTTATCATTGCTATCAGTATCATTCGAACATAATTGCACTTACAGATGGATCAAAGTGAACCTGTCTGAATATTCTATGTGAATAACATTATTCTTAATTACAAACTTTGTTCTCACAACTGAAAGACATTTTTATGTCTACTACATGTGGATACTGAATACTCGTAATTTTTTGCATATATTTATTACCTGAATGTCTGGATGATTTAAAAAAAATATCCATTCTGTCATCCTGATCTGTCGTAGATTATTATACATTAAATATTTAATTTGCATGGTATTTGACATAATGTTTTGCTGGAAAAGACCTTGATAGAAACTCCAAAGGGTATGCAGTTGCTAGTCTGCAACGACTCATACTTAGACCTTTGTTCTACTTTCTCGTCTGATAATGATGATTGTGAAAATATTTTCTCTTCTTGTAAGGAATCGCAAAGCACGAAATTCAACTAGCTAAAAAAATACAACTTCATCTATTATTCTATTTTCGCTTTTTCCACTCCAAAGTGAATATGCGAAGTGCAAACTTTCCTTTCAAACATAAACATTTTATTAAAAAAAAAAACCTTTGAATCTTGGACAAGGGTATGTGTGCGACAAACACTAAAATTTACACCATTACTCTTACACTCTACACTTTAAATTACTCCTTACACTATATACTTTACAATTTTTATCATCATTATTTCAGCATTAAAACAAAAAAAACCTAATTTTTAACGATGCGGCAAATGTTTGGCAAAGCTTCAAATTGTATTCTTTCTTGCATATATAAAAATAATTGACCTATATTTTTTAATTATTGAATAATTTTGAGTACATATAAAAAACTATACCTGTGCATAACTCATATGGCTCATGGCCCACAGTGCCCACATATCTATTTTTTTTTAATCCAGAAGACGAGGATTACAAGCATATACTCTGATTAGGCAGCCTAACGTTAAAACTTCAGTATTTAGTTTCAAGAATGCTTTGAATTCAGTTTATCCTTGTATTGAAAGATGAAAAGTTATATATATATATATATATATATATATATATATATATATATATATATATATATATATATATATATATATATATATATATATATATATATATATATATATATATATATATATATATATATATATATATATATATATATATATACACTACTGGCCATTAAAATTGCTAAAAAAGGAAGAAATGCAGATAACAAAATGATATTTATTGGACAAATATATTATACTAGAAATAACAAGCGATTAAATTTTCAAAAAATTTGGCTGGAATGATCCTCAGAAATCAGTACCCAGAACAACCACCTCTGGCAGTAATAACAGCAGTTATACGCCTGGGCATTGAGTCAAACAGAGATTTGATTGCATGCACAGGTACAGATGCCCATGCAGCTTCAACACGATGACATAGTTCATCAACAGTAGTGACTGGCGTTTGGTGACGAGCCAGTCGCTCGGCAACCATTGACCAGACGTTTTCTATTGATGAAAGACCTGGAGAACGTGCTGGCCAGGGCAACATCCGAACATGCTCCGTATCAAGGAAGGTCCGTACAATGCCGGCAACATGCGGTCGGGCATTATCCTGCTGAAACGTAGGGTTTCGCAGGGCTCGAATAAAGGGTAGAGCCACGGGTCGCAACACATCAGAAATGTAACTTGCACTGTTCAAAGCACCGTCAATGCGAACAAGAGGTGACCGAGACCTGTATCCAATGGCACCCCATAACATCACGCCAGGTGATGAGCCAGTATGACGATGACGAATGCACTCTGCAAGTGTGCGTTCAGCACGATGCCGCCAAACACGGATGCGCCCATCATGATGCTGTACACAGAACTTGGATTCATCTGAAAAGATAACGTCTCGCCATTCGTGCGCCCAGGTTCGTCGTTGATCACACCATTGAAGGCGCACTTGTCTATGATGCAGCGTCAAGGGAAGCCGCAGCCTTGGTCTCCGATGTGAGAGTCCATGCTGCTACAAACGTCGTCGAACTGTTCGTGCTGACACATGTTGTCTTCCTAACGACCCCGTTTCTTGAGTCTTGGCTCGTGACGTGTTTGCACGATCCATTACGGCCATGTGGATAATATACCTGTCTTCTCGGCTGTTAGTGATAGGTGGCCGTTGAGATCCCGCATGGCGTTCCGTATTACCGTGCTGAACCCATCGATTCCATATTCTGCTAACAGACATTGGATCTCGACCGTCGCGAGCAGCAATACTGCGATAAGATAAACCGCAATCCCAGTACGCTACAATTCGACCTTTATCAAAGTCAGAAACGTGCTGGTACGCATTTCTCCTTTTTACACGAGGCATCACAACAACTTTTCATCAGGCAACAACGTTCAAATTCAATTTGTGTATGAGAAACCGGCTGAATAATTTTCTCATTTAAACACAATGTAGGTGTCGCTACTGGCGCCTGCTTTGTCTGAATGCGCTGAAAAGCTAATCATTTGCATATCACAGCACCTTCTTAATTTCGTATAAATTTCACGTCTGCAGCATGTAGCCTTCTTGTTGTAGCAATTTTAATGGCCAGTAGTGTACATATGATCATCTCGTTGATAACCTGATATTTAGATATTTAAAAATCAGTAAATAAAAAGGAGATTAAAAATGTAATTGTTTAAATTAATATACATAAATCATTAATTATACTTTTTGTAACATTTTTAAAGTTTTCGTAATGTTTATACACTGTAAATAATAATAATATTTGTTGTATATAGCAGGCGTTGTTATAAATGCTTTTAAGGTGTTCAATATTTCGACATCGATATCTTGAACATCTTATAACTGATTATTTTACATTTACTCACAAAAAAAGACATGCATACTAAAGTTAGTTTAAAACTAGTATCAATATCTTAGCATAATAGTTTTCATATTTTTTATTATTTTTGTAATTTCATTTAAAATTTTCGATAAAAAATAATAAAAAGCTTGCGTAAGATATTTCTTAATTCGTACTAATTTCTCTAAAATAATACGTTTAAAAGAAAATATGATTTATGTATTTATTTGAAACATGAATAAATAAATTTTCTTCTAAAATATCTTATTGATAAATTTTTAAAAAATGTATCATAAAATTATATACTATTTAATTTAGCTTATTTTCTTAAAATAAACAATTAATTCATTATTTTAAATAAAAATATGCATAATCCAAGGTTTAATATTATGAAAACTATTTAAAAACTCTATTATGCAGTTGAATATTTTAAATCATTATAATTACATGCTTTTGGTCCTAAATGAATTTCATCATTCTTAAAATCGATCTGTTTCTTTACATAGGTAAGAAGCATATTTCACTTCAGAATCAACTTGGAATTAATTTTTTAAAAGTTTTGAATGTCATATAATACAAACCAAAAATATCCTAAGACGCTTTAATCAATTACTAAATGTTACAAAGCGTTGTTTATTTTATTAAATAATAAACATTTTTGTAACTGGATTGTTTTTTATTTAATTTCAATTTATCTATTTTATAAGAATTATTAACACTTTTCTCATTTTATACAATAAATATATTAAAAATTTAATCATATTAAAATATTTATTAGTAAGAAGTTCTATAAAACAAAATAATATTAAATGCAAAAATGAAATACTGAAATTAAATTAACAAAATTAATGCATTGATGTAGGATTATCAGTAGTTAGGTTGCTCTTTGATTGTTAAACAGTAGACAGTGTTTGCACATGAAAGCAAAATAGATTGTATTAAATTATAGAAAACATTTATTAAGGATCTGACTTTCATTGAATTAATATATCTTAAAATGAATATCTAAAAGAGTTTTGAAATATTTTCCTTAAAATGAAAGGGATTTAAGAAATATCTTTTATTTTGTAACTTCTACTTTGATGTTGTTACGCTTACAAAAGAAGATGAAATAATAAATTTTGTAATATTTTTCCTTTTTGTATACCTTACAAAAGTTTTGTTTTTCATGTTATTGCAAAGCAATTATTATTTGTGGGTTTCATAAAATTGAAAATATTATCGTCTATTATAGTTATATATAAAAATAAAATTTACAATCATAATAATATCAAATTTAAGTAAAGTATCAACGATTTTTAGTAATTTTGTATTAACCAGATAATACAAAAACTTTAAAATAATTTAATTTTTAAAAATATAAAATATTTTTTACGAAATGATAAGAATATTTGAGGAAAGATTTAGTAATTAATCAATGACACTGAAAATTATCGTAACCATCTGAAAAAAAATGTTATTCTAGGAAGATTAATAAATATATTTTGATGTGACATTCATTATGATTTCATATTTTAGAAAAGTTATAGATTGCAGTTTTATTTAAAGTGGATAATAATGAAAGAGGGGTTGGATAATCAATGGAACAATTTTCACAACATTTTGAAAACAGTTCATGGCCGAAATTCCTTCTTCTGGGTATGATGAAGTTTCTTCCGTTTGGTTTAAAATAAAAATTAAATAATTAAAATGTAATTTTTTTAAAGTTTTTTTCTAGTTGTGTCGTAATGTTTAACAATATCTATGCTTCACTTAATTTAATTATATACGAGGTAGATGATGCACAATTTTCATGAATAAGTTAAGCATTTAGAGTAGTGTGTGTGTGTGTGTGTGTGTGTGAAACATTTACAATATACAGAAAAATACTAAACTTTCCATAGTTAAACGAAATGTATAACTTTGACAAGAAAAATATATTTTAGTTCTTGCAAAGTTTCAAAATAATCTTAGGATATTGCCATAAATGATTTGTTCTACAATATTTTTAATATTTTTTACTATATAATGAGCAAAGTATGTTTCTTCTATTTCATTTTTTAATTTAATCTCTTCTTCTATTTCATTTCTATTCATTAAAGAAAATCAACATTTATGTATATATATATATATATATATATATATATATATATTATATATATATATATATATATATATATATATATATAAGTGTGTGTGTGTGTATATAATATTAATTTATTACCAAAAGTAGTTGTTAAATTTACTTTTTTCTAATTATTTGTTGTAAACATTCTATATTTGGACTTTGATTTATTTTCTATATTTAATTTATAATCTTCCAAAAGTACAAAATCTTTCCCTAATAAAAACTAAACATAACAAAGTGATCTTTTATACGAGAGTTTATATTTTGCTATTTATAACTTCATTGAAATCTCAAACTTCTCCCAACTTGAATAATTAATAATTGATAAGTTCTATTGGGAGAAAATATTTATACGCATTTAAAATGAAATTTAATGCTTGAATATTTATCTCTACATAAAAATATACTAATTGTATACATACAAAGAATTATATAAACCACAAAATATATAGTAATTAACTGTCCAGCTTTACTATAGATATTGTATATAACAAAATATTTATGTGTATTAGAGGATTTACTTGTGAAGTTTATGTCAGTGGCGCATTGCATCTCCTTTTTCTAGGAAAATCTCTAAATATCATAATACATTACATTAAGCTTCTAAAAGCTGTGAGATAGGATGCAGTATTTTGCTTCAGTATGTGATTCATACTATTTTTATCTCAATTTTTTCTATATCTAGAATGCAATTTTTATTTTGCTACTTCATGTTGCTTTTTATTTTTAATTATTTTATTACAAATTTTCAAAAAGAATTTACAGTGCTGAATTTTGTAATGAGTAAATATTTTTATTTTAACAGCGGAAATTTAAACATTTAATAGTAAAAATGACACAATTAGAGGATTTTTTTCATAAAATATATTCAGAATATTATCATATAGGAGATTTTCACGTTGTTATCCTGGCTGAATGAAAAAGTCAGTAAAAAACTGGTATATGCAAATTTTCTTAGGAGCGAGGCATAAAAACAAAGGATATGAAATTACTAGAAAGTAGAAGTTAACTGAATTCATCATGTGTGTAAATAACTAAGAGGAGAGAAAAAAGTTGACTTTGCAAGAATTCTCTTCAGGGGCGAAATTATTTTGCCAAAAACGCGAGTGACCCAATGCAACTTTTTTTTTGTTTACTATTATCACTAAAATTACCATTCCTTTGGGAATTATTACAGAACATGATAAAGAAACTCAGAGATCTTACGTTCAGCCAGGACAATGGCGTGTTACAATACAGAGATCCTGGAAGATATGTGGATAAATGTCGAGATAAAAAGAATGCCGTAAATCTTGAGTAACACTAGTGCTCATCGCCCAATCCTGAAACTCCCCCATGAGATTCACCCACGTTATTTACAACTACCATTGAATGTGTTTTGTTGTTGGGATGTGTTACAGACCTAAATTATTTTTAAATCTGACTTTTTCATTTAAAACAGACAAAAACAGGTTTAGGTTTATCGCATTTTAATTTTAATTTTTATGTGATTTTTAAATTTCATGTTGCTTTTCTATTTCAAATTTGAATACTCTTGTTATTTCTCCTTCATTGTTATATTTTAAAAGTTACGAGAGCGAACTGGATGAATCTTGGGGATCAGTTTATTCCATCAACAGTTTGCAGTTTTTTGTTAGTCATTTTTATGTAATATTAATATCTGCTAAATATAACCAAGGTAAAAATTTCTCTTTTGCTTAATTTTAAATTGTTGATAAATTTTCTAAATCAAAGTGTTACAATTAAAATGAAAAATTTTCTCACTTTAACGAGATACTTCTTTCTTAAATTATGATTTATATTTAATTTGAAAAATATTTGTTTTATACAGATATTCTTCCATAGGAACAATATCACTGCTTCTGGTCTTAATTTTAATGCTGATAGAGGTGTAAAATAATGTCTAACAACAGTAAAGATAAGTATCAATGTATTAGTATGCAATGAGTTATTATAGATTCCATGATTCACATCAGCGAATTTAAATTCTTAGTTTTATTTCTCGATTAAATGGGCTGTTTAAATCAACTGTATGTTCATAATACAAAAGAATGGTGTTGACATCTAAACAAGTATTTTATAATATATATATATGTATATATATATATATATATATATATATATATATATATATATTTATATATATATATATATATATATATATATATATATATATATATATATATATACATAATTAGCGATACACTTAAAATATTAAATTTAAACTTTTAAATATATCGATTTTTTTAAATAATTAAAATGCAAAATATTTATATAAAAATATTGCATGATTTTTATGTGATTCCTTTCTAAAATAATCAAATTACAAAAAAAATATATAAATAATTATACACTTAATTTACAAAAAATAAAAATACGTAAATGATGATGCACTTAATTTACTAAAGAATGTATAAGTGAAGATAAACTTAAATTACGAAAAATACATTAAAATTAATTAATTTTCAATTAAATATTCCTTTTCCATCTTTTGCTCATCTGAATATTAATTTGATGTTTCTTAATTCAAAATAATTAGAAATGCCAAAAATGAATTAATTTTTGAATGACTTTTTCATTCAAAATGCATTAATATTGGGAATCTGTTTTGTGACGAATATACATTCATTTGGAGAATAATAATTAATATTTTTTTAATTTTTTTACATTTCCTCGCACTTACTTGTTTAAAACATGATAAGCCTAAACCACGTAATCGAAAGAAATAAGCAAATTAATAAAAAAAATTATGAACATAATTTATGGTAACATTAGTTACAAGATGATAAATATATTAAATACAGTTAATTAATATGCACTTTTGAACATATGAAATATAACCACTCATTTTCAAATTAGTAATTTGTTTACCGATATAGTTTGTTATCGAATGGTTAGAGTGAACTAAAACTAGCTCATAAATTCCATGCCAATGTCATTTCAAAGTTATTACCTTCCTAATTATGTCATAAATACACTTGTTAAACTATTTTATTCATGAATGGCCGGTATGTTGATCACAATTCCATGTTCAACAATTTATTTCATTATAATTTAGTATACATTTTATGTCACAGGATAAATCCAGATATCATCTTCCTAATATTTAGTAAATCTGTTTCTCTAAGAAGTAATGTAAGATTAATTATATTGCACATAAAAGATAACTACCAATTTAAATAAATCTCTTATAATTTGCACTGATAGTAACTTTAGGAAAATAAATAGGTAAATTATTTTTTATGTTTTCAGTGAAAGTTAAGATAATACTTTATTCAAAAAAATCTAGCAGAATTCTCATTTTAATCATTTGATAACACACACACACACAAGTGAATTTATAATATTATTAGTTCTGTTAAAGTCATAGAAAGATTGAAATTGAATATTAAGTTTATTTGAGTGAAATTATTCTAATCTTGAGATAACTGTTGTATTTGACTTGGAAAATGCTACATCCTCAACAAAATATTTTTATGTTGAGAATACAAAATTTTCCAGATTATTGATTTTAAACTTTAATCTTACTTATAACGTTATACGATATTAAGTTTATCTTATGTTAAATGATATAACAGCCTTTCTTCTGATGAACAGAATTAAAATATTAAAAATATTCTAAATTATTTTACAACAAAGAACACTTTTTTATTTAAAAAAAATCTTCTCACAAGAAACTTTTTGATGCATATTTTGCAAATTGAAGCTCTTTCAGAAGTGTTAATGTAAATTTAACAGAGATAGAATGTTACAAAATTTCCCCATTAAAGAAATACCTTTGAAACATTAATACTATGATTATTTTACAAATACAATAGTTAAAATTTCTCTCTATAATATCATTAAAATAAATTTCTTGAAAAAGAAAAATTAGTTAAAGATTGATTTCACACTATGATTAATTGAGTTATAATAATGCTAAACAATCACATCAAACAGAAATGATTAAATTACATAGAAAATCATTTTGAATACATTTTGCAGCTATTTTTAACAATTACTTATAGTAGTTACCATAAAGATAGAGAATAATACTTCAAGAAGAGTTATAAGTGACAATAAGTCCTAACAATTAGCATGCAAGTGTTGTATATAACACTTCCTCCTTAATTTCAATTCTCCATAAATGAAATTCGACTTTATCTTCATTGTTTGTATTTCCGCTTGATGGCAAATGAATTCTTGTTGCCACTGAAAATTTGACAGCCATTCTACAAGATTTGTATATTCCAAATAATCAAATAAATTTGCTCACTTTTATAAAAAAAATCAATTTATATAAATGACTTAGTATAGAATATTGAGTTATTTGTTGACATATTTTATATATTAAAAATTTAAAGTTTCATTAGTTTCGAAAAAGAATGATCAATATTTAAGTCAGATTTCTTTTTCAAAGTCAATCTACATATAGCTACTAAAATTTTGTTAAATATTCATAAGTTATTTTATTATATTTCATGTTTATAGTTTGAAATTTATTATGATGATTGATATCCTTTCTGCCAATACAAAGTATTAAATATTATGCTTTATTTACTGTTCTGCATTTAAAAAATACAGATATTACCATTAGACTCATAGAATCAACTAAAGTAAAAATAGTGATTGTTCGATCAATTGAGAAATCTATGAAAAAGTTTGTAGAACACATAAAACTAAGCACATTTATTTGTTCGGAGGAATAACTTATGTTTATACATTGCTAGACAATTGCTAAGGATGGATCACAAATGGCAAGGTAGCATAACATTAAGGGAGACATGAGGCCTAGTAGGATAAAGTATATTTGCCACACTGTTCAGACATTAGTCATTAGAATGAAGATTGTTTATTGTTCTGGAAAGTGCAAAAGCTGTGAAACATCTGAAAGAAAAAAATGTTCATTGCTAGTTATGCTGCTTTGACAAATCATTTGTCATTGTTTCTATCAAAATTCATCCATTAACATCAATTGAGCCTGTGCCTCCTTTATTAGTCAAAAAGTCATCTGAAAATAAAATTTTAAGAAATAACAACTTAATTTTAAGCTCCTCTATTGCATCACGTTTTTGTTGCGTGAATTTATTCATCAATAAGTCCGATTGTCTTTCATATTTTATTTTAACAACCTAACATTAACTACCTTACAATAACAATTTAACAAACAACAATTTTTTATAAAATGAGTCCCACACCATAATGCACTGGTGCCAATACGGTCTTCATACGACCGCATCCAAATAGCAACTGAGCTAGATTCCCCATCGGATAGGGAAGATGCGCTGCTTATTCCCTTTTTAGGGATTTACTGTGGCTACACCCCCAACCTTACTAACCATGTTATTGCTTATTTATCTATCAACTAAATAACTTTATATAGAAACTATTTTTCTATTCTTATTTATTTTTTATTCAAATGGTTTAAATTGCTTTGAAATTTGGATTTTGTCAAGAAAGATGAAAACTAGACCATATTTTTGGAATAATTTCTCTTAAAAATATTTATTACAGTAAAAATTTACATTAAATATAATTTTTGCAGCAATATGTAAATTCACATTTCAACATCCACCAGTTTAAAATGCTAATTTTGTACATTGTATGCATTGGAACTTATGTCTGGTTTGATTATTTTTCATGTGTAATAATATTTGTAATATTATTTGGTTATTGAATTGTACAATATGTCTCTCATTACAAATTGGTTTTTTATATACAAAAATAAATTTATAAAATGTAAAATTATTATTAAAATATTGAACTATAAAAATAAATTTCTCATAAAATGTATATAAATGATAATAAATCTATTAGTTTTCTATATATATAAGATTTATAGATACATAGAACTTTTAATACTAAATGCAATATAAAATTTATGATGAACATAACAATAGATGAAGATAATTACTAACTTAATTGTGTGCAGAGAATAACTTACCTCAGGAAAACAGGCTACGACAAGAAACATTCAACCACAATTTTAAATGAGATTTTTGAAATTCTTGTAAAAGTTTTACAAGAAGACCAATAGCAAACATCTCCATCTATCCCATTAGATGTAATCCTCCCATCTATATGATTTTATCTCCAATCTTCGTTAAATTCTACAATTAGAAAGCTACGTGAAAAAATTAAAAGAATAAAATGAAATAAATTTTATATTTTCCATGTTTATATATATAAATAATTAGTGAGTCTTCCACAAATAGGATGTTTGCTATAGCTGGAGACTCTTTTTATATGTCACAATTTCCATTTATTGTGGTTTCAGAATTTATATTTGCTTACGGCAGATTGTTATAAATGCTTTTGTTAGTAAGTATATTTTTACCAATAATACCTAATAATTACCTATTAACAATAATCGGAAAAAATTGTCAATTATTTTGCTAAATAATCAATCCATAATGTATTTTTAAAAAAGCTTACATTCCTTAGAAAATACTAAAAATAATACAAATTATTTAAATTTTTGGCAACATAAGGGCTAATGAAACAAGGACCTGTGGTTTAAAGTGGATTCCTAACTACTTTTCAAGAATAAGGTAGGTTCATACTCACGAACTTTGAACCGAAGCTATTTCTTCAGTTTCCAAAAAAGGGGTATAACAAGGGATTTTTTTTTTCTTTCAGCTTAGTATAAGAATTTATTTGTACATTTTTCTTGATAATATATATGTATATATAAAGATATATATATATATATATATATATATATATATATATATATATATATATATATATATATATATATATGTGTGTGTGTGTGTGTGTGTGTGTGTGTGTGTGTGTGTGTGTGTGTGTTGTAGTGGGGATGTCTAGGGGTTTGTTGATTGGTAATTTTCTTTTTCCAGAAGTTCATTGATTTTTATGTCATTTTTATTTTTCATTTTTATGCCTGTTAAAAGTTCAAATCGTGTAAATTTGGTAGCTGTTGATATGGTGGGATTGTTCCCGAAGCGGTAGTATGTGGGCTTGTTTCCGCTGAAGCGATGAATTCCAATGTGGTGTTATTAACTCCTTGCTGGTGGAACGGTGGGATTGGTCCTCGGAAAGGTTTTATTGGCTCTTGTTGAAGGGATGAAGTTGAATCTCCAGAGCAGTGATATTGGCTCTTGACTGGAGGGACAGTTGAATTGATCCTCAGAGCGGTGGTATTGGCTCTTTTTGGATGAGGTGATGAATTTCGGTTTTCTAGAGCGATAGTATTAGCTCTGAGCTGGTGGAACGGTGGAATTGATCCTATGAGCGATTTTATTGGCTCTTTTCAGATGTAACGGTGAGGATGTTGATCGACGCTACAATTCCGCCATTATATTCTGCGACTTTTTCTATTTCAATTTTAAAAATAGCTGAGAAGATGAAGACCGGCGGGAGCTCCCACGTTGTAGTGGGGATGTCTAGGGGATTGTTGAATAAGGAATGAATAATAATTATCAAAGATATTTAATAATACCAAATAATAGATTACTGGAGCATTTTTTTACTACGTACTCGCTGATCCATCTCCCAGCGCAATGTGTGGGTAGATGAGAGGAGCTCAAGTGGGGGGGTGGAGGCAGTAGCGGTGGCGCTGAATTCTCTGGAGTATACAACACACACACATATTTTTATAAATATATAATTGTTGGTTTTATCTTTAATTTAATCTATGTTGGCTATTGTTTTAGGTATAAAATGAAGTACAGAGAAGGCAGTGTTGCACAAACAGACATGTTTAATGACGACATACAGTTACAACACAATTGCAATAAAATAATAACATTAAGGAATATTTCCAATGATACACAAGAGAGTCAACACATCTACTCTCAAGCAAGGCAGAAAGATGTCTGACCAGAATATTCACCGTTTAATCAGCAGAGGGCGCACATTTACTCTACTCAGGAGGATCTATTATGTAGATAGGATAAAAGCAGAGACAGTGATACTTTAATATCCTAACGTCCTCCCACAATGTCTACGCATTTACCCAAAATGCAAATTAGTTTCAACTATTCCTAATGTATTTAAGCATTTATAATGGTTCATAGCAGAGAAAGCTTTTGTCAATACATCGGTTCCCATATCTTCTGTTGGTATATGTTGTATATCTATTCGTTCGCCCGTTTTTAAAAGCTTCCCTTACAAAATGATGTCCAACATATATGTGTTTTGTTTGCTAATGGAGAAAACTGGATTTTCAGCCAATCTTAAAGCTACTTTATTATCAGAAAATATACGCACTTCTTCTAAATTAGACTCATGCAATTCATTAATTAAATTACAAAGGTAAATAGCCTCTTTCGTACCATCCGATAATGTCATATATTCCACTTCAGTAGAAGAAACAGCTACGGTACTTTGTTTTCAGCCTTCCCATCTAATTAAACTTCCATTATAATAAAGCAATATCCGGTATATGACTTACGATCACCAGGACAATTACCCCAATTAGAATCAATATACCTAAATAAGGGCTCACCTGTACGTTTAAAAACTAATCACTGATTGATTGTCTTTTTCAAGCATCGCAGTACACGTTTCACTGCAGTCCAATGAATTTTATCATAAAAAATTTAAAAATTGACTCAACTAACTAACTGCATTTGAAATTTCAGGTCTAGTTGAAACAGATAAATACATCAGACCACCAAGTAATTTGCGATAGGGTAACTTTTTTTCAATACATTTTTCAGCCATTTTTATTCGAATACTAATATTCATAGGACATGCTACAGGTTTAGCTTCTGACATATCACATCAAAATAAAAATTCTCGAATGTAGCCCTGTTGGCTCATAGTAACAAATACATTTTTCTGCTTAAAGTTTATTCCTAAGCAATAATTAATTAATCCTACTTCTTGTTCTTTATTAAGATGAGCTTTAAATTTTCCAATTTTATTCGGATCTTGGGACATAAATAATATATCATCAGCATACACTAAAATTATGGTTAATCCTTTTTCATCTTTAATATAATATATACAAATATCAACATCGGTTTTCTTCGCTCCGAAATTACGCAAAATTTCATTTAACTTAAAATTCCAGCATCGGCCAGCCTGTTTTAAACCATAAAGAGATTTCTTTAAAAGTAATATTTTATCTCCTTTTCTTACAGATTTTAGCATTTTATTGGCCATTTTAGAAATAACATTTAGCTTTTCATTTATAACTAAATGTTCAAGTATTTCTTCAAAATAATGTGGGCATTCCATATAAATCTTTTCTTTCAGCTCACTATTTATATATGTCGTTGCTACATCAAACTGATGAATTTCTAGATTTAATTCTGCAGATAAAGACGCCATGAGGTGAAGTGAACTACTACGCGCAACTGTCATTATAATCTATTCCTGGTTTTTGACTAAAACCTTTTCCAATAAATGGAGCTTTATTTTTTACTTCAGAACCACCAGTGATAAATTTGTTAGTTAAAACAAAACGACTCCCTAAACATTTTTCCAAAGTAAGCCTAATTTAAAAGTGTCATTTCTAAAAATACTCTTCATTTCATTGACTAATGCCTGGTACCACAGAGGAGCATTCGAACCCTTGGAAATATGTGTCACTTTTGTTTTTGGAAGAATCTACTGATTCACTAACATGTTTAACAGTTTGTTTTAAATATATCTCACTGTCTCTTACATTTAAATAGTACAAATTATTTTTACTTTAAATGTAGGATTTAGAATACTTGCAAAGTTATTTTTAAATGTAACAATATAACCGCGATCACATAATTCAGCAATAGACAGTAAGTTTGTTCTTAATTCAGGAACTAATAACGTATCATTAATTTCAACAGTTCGAACATTATTGCTCACCTTAGTTCCAATAAGTACTTTACCATTACCTTTTATATCAATTGCAGCATTATTTGCTAAGTTAACCTTTGTTACATCAATATCATTTATACTTACAAATTTATAGCTATCATTGCAGAGAAGCCTCGTTCACTCAGAGTCCAAACACCAAACCTTTAAATTATGTTCGGTTACTCGAAAGAAATCTGCTTGGCTGTTACTAGAAGTGCTTGTTTGGAAGCCGACACTCTCTTGCTTCAGACTAGGTGTTCGATAGTTACCGCACTGAGCAGCCCTGTGACCAAATCGCTTGCATCTGAAGCACCGGAGTTTGGGAGGATCTCTCTCCATCGGTCGATCACTGGTGTACTTGTTTAGTTTGTTCTTCCATGGGGGTTTTCGCCGGAGGTGGCTCGCTGTGAACGCTCCAGAATCTCTCGACGTTTTCTGATAGTGTCGTCTCGCGCCGCTCTCATGGATGATTTTGATGAGGAGTGTATCAGGCCTTGGGAGTTCATCTCTGGGTTCTATGGCGCATCGAAAGTTTTCAAAACTTGTGGGAAAACTGTACAGCAAGCATTATTGTTAGGAGATCTTCATCAATTTTTATATCCACTCCAGAAAGTTTATCGACGATATTGAAAAACTTCGATAGATGATATCGCACATCTATAAGACCTTAGGAAGAGTCCATCATTTTTAGTTGTATGAGAGACTTCAACAAAGTCGCTTTTCAAACTGGCCATTTTGATTGATAAATGCTCTCTAACTTAATTCAGATGTCTTGAGAATTATCACAGTTTTCTACTTGCTACAATTCAGACGGGAAAATACGCAAAATTCAATCTGCTTTCGCCTTTTCTTCCATTTCATTGTATTCATTAAAAACATCCTTTGACTTTGGATCACCTTCAACAATAACATATTTTGGAATATTTTTAATTAACAGCGCTTTTATCTGAATTTTCCAAGTTTCGTAATTGTCTTTATTTAAAAGTTCGATTCTCATTCTACTAAGCGACGACGCTATCTTTTCCAATTCTACTCTCCCAATCTGGGTGCGGTCTGTATGCGTAAATTAAGTTCTGGTCCCATAAACTTTTTGGTATAAAATGAAGTACAGAGAAGGCAGTGTTACACAGACATGTTTAATGACGACGTACAATTAGAACACAAGTAATTACGATAAAATAATAACATTAAAGAATATTTCCAATGATACACAAGAGATTCAACACATCTACTCTAAACAAGGCAGAAAGACGTCTCATCAACAGAGGGCGCACATTTACTCTAGTCAGGAGGATCTATTATGTATAGAGGGTAAAAGCAGAGACAGTGAAACTTTAATATCCTAACATATTGACTTCAACAAGACAGGTTAATTTCAACAGTCAATTACAAATAGGCCAAAGATAAAACTAATCTGTATCAAAATTAATTATTGTATCACTAAAACTAAATTTCAAATATGAATGAATAACTAAAATTTAAGTTTTATTAAAATGTATTTTACTAAAATTATTTATACACATTTGTTTATTAACATAAAAAAATTATTTTCGATAAAATAATATATAATCTATCCATATGCTTATCACTAAGATGTTACATTACATAAGATTTTAAAAAAACATTATTTCTTTTGTAATAAAGCTTTAGATTACTGAGTTTACTTGAAAATGCTAACTTATTCATGGCCAAGCTTAACACAGTAATGCTAGTAACAAAAAATAAATCTGATAAAATATAGCAGACTACAAAAGTATACAAAATAAATTATCATCATATCATTGTATGGTGGTTACTGGTTTTAATTATCATAATAGTTAAAACTTAAAGATATACCTTATAATAATCGTAGATTATTAATATTGTGAATTCAATATCAAAGACAATGAACAAACTAAAGCGAAATTTCAAATTAAAATTATAATTCATGTTATTTAAAATAGATTATTATTTGCAATATTTATTTTGACTTAATTTTACAAATACAAAATAAAAATTAACTTTATAACAAACAGTGTTACAGAATTAAATAAATAAACATCTTAAAAATATTTAATTTTTATTTATTTAAAAAAGAATTCATAGAACTTAATATAATATTCTGTTAATAAAGATATGAATAATTACAAGTAACATTAAATAAACATACAGAATTCCATCAATGCCAATGATAAATGCAACAGTTAGCGTCCAGTAACCACTCTATCAGCAGCCTACGACGGTGTTGTGCCCAATATGCGGTAGAAAAGCCAGGGCCCGTTTCATATATAAGTTACTTGGCAACGATCGTTAAAAAAATTCTGTGTGAAGTGAGTTATCATTGAAACCGATGAATGATCATTGTAATACCATTGAGCCTCTGCTACTAGGGGCACGGCCTGGAGATTCGCAAAACATTTGCTCAACAATTCCTCTCGAGAACGACAGTTGATGACTCCAGGACATGGAAAATTCTATGCCGGGCAAAGACCACTTCCTACTTAATGGGTATATGAATACCCATAATTATCGCATCTGGGTGACAGAAATAGTATACCCCCACGTGGTAAAACCAAACACATGCATGATAAGAAAGTGACTGTATAGTACGAGTTCACTGTTTCATTCATCATCGGACAATATTTTTTGATCAAGTGACCTCTCAAGGACCTACCATCAGTTCTGTAAATGGCTGCATTATCGTAACACGTTGGAAACCTACGTAATTCCTATTTCCAGCAACGAGGCTACCTACAAGGGACCCTATTCATGCAAGATGGAGCTCCACCTCACATCAAAAATCAAGTCCAACGAGTGTTGAGGCGGACATTTACAGTCACACGTATGAGCAGTCTATGCTTCCCAACAACATGGCCTCCATAATCTCCCGATCGCCTTGGGATATCAGGCTACAGGGATTTTTGAAAAACAACGTTTACCGGGAACCTTTGGCAACTGTGAAGAAAAGTATTCGCCGTCATGTTCAGAACTTCCATGTTGACTCTCTTCAGTGAGCTATAGAAAACTCGATTTTAAGAATGGAGTGTATTATCAACCAGGATGGTTCTCATACTGAACATGTTTTACATCACTGACTTGCGTGGTTAGTAATGCCAATAAGAGAAGATCTTTGTGTTTAATAAATTGATAGTGCAATATTGTAATTGTGTACTAACCTTATTGGGTTCTGTTTTTGTAAGAACACTAGTCCTTCATTATTACGGGATCTAAGCTTGTTCTTTTTTTCCTACTGTAACTATAGTTTAAACTAACATATATTTTAAACTATATTTTTATTTCAGAAATCTCGAGCACATTACCCATGTCTATTACATAATATGTTCCTATTTTGACTAGTAGAATGGTCTCCAGGGTCTCTTGAGTACCGGAAGTTTAATTTCGCTAATTCTATATTTCGCGATGTTATAACAAAAAAATGTTGTTGATTCCCTCTTTATTACTTTCCAAAAGCAAAACAATTTGTAACAGTTTATGTAAGTACTAAATGTGGATAAAGACAAATAATGTAATATAATTAAAAAACTTTTAATTATATTGCTTAAATAATGGAAAGGAAAATTAAAAATTAGGGAAAAAATCTAAAATAAAAGAATTTTTTTGCTTAATATGGATAGCAGGAAATATTATTTTTCGTAAAACCTCCGACTATTGATTTAGTAAAGTAAAAAATTCGTTCTCGCTCATATGCTATTTTTTATTTCATACTTTTCAGAACATTAAGCAGATACTTTTTCACAGGGAAGTTAATACATTTGGTAAAAGCGTTTCTTTTATGGAGAATGTATTGAATAAAATGAAATGAATGTTGAAATTGTTATGAATATTTTAAACATCTTGTCATTTATTTTTTATCGAATTATTTTTAAAAAAGTATGTAGGTAATATTTTTCTCTAAAAATGTATAAAAATTTATAAAATACGTAATTGAAACTAATTAAAATTAATTTTTATTAATTTATTTTAAAAAACACCTTAAATTATGACGTTTACGCTAGTGCATAACACATACATTTATACTTGCAACGCAGCATTCCTGAAGGGAATGTTTTTGTTTTTAATATTTCTAAAGAATGTGTCTATATATATCTTCTAAATGTCTTTAAATTTATAGAAATGTGTGAGTCTCTTGTATGTTGGGGATACTTAATTATATTCATATTTGATATGAAATATTCAGTTTTAACTCTTTGCAAGTTGTAAATATGTATTTCATTATTTAAAATTTACAAATAAGTAATCTGCAGAAATCCTATCGATACTTAATTACTAGGAATACTATCTAAAACGTTTTAGATTATTTCTTTAATCATTTAATTTGCTTATGAATTTTGTGATTGCAAAATAAATACACTTTTCAATTGGTCTTCATACTTCATTTAAATATAGTCTTTATTTCAATAAATGATTTAGCTACTTTATATGTTGATATAAATATATACTGTAGTTTATTTTGATTCCTTTATTCTGAATAGGTTTTATATTTTTGGTATCACTAATATTTAATTGGTTTTAAATATACTTTAGGTTTTATAATTAGCAAATGTCGTATTAAAATAAAAGTTTTAATAAAATTTTGCAAAATTAACCTTTAATTTGTATTGATTAATTACTTAAAAAATAAAAATGAGTATTATATAATTCTAGTTTTTAAGAAAGTATAAAAAGGTTAACTTTAAAAAAATTATCTTATTTAAGAACACGCAACATGAATTAAATAAATGATACAACCTGTGACAAATATAATAAGTAGAAAGAAAAACTAATTGCATTAAAACCAAATAAACATTGCATTTACTCTTATTCTTCGTTACGATTTAAAAAGGAAAACAATTTAGAGTCAGAGTAATGTTTCAAATCATGCAAATGGAAAATTTCTAAAGCAAAATACAATGAAAGAAGCTGCAAAATATAAATAAATATTGACATTGGGTTTCATTAAGAATTGTTTGATATCAATATTTGACAATTACCTCACTTTGCAGGGACTCAAACTTAAATAAAATAAATTGGCTACAAATGGAAAAAAAATACTTTTATATTACTATGAAAATAAACCCTGTCTGATTTAATTAAAAATTAAAATTCATGACATAATGGGTGATACTGCTAATGCAAATGTCACAATAAAATACAAGGGAATGTGATGCAAGGAAAAACAATTCTTTACCCACCATTTTTACGTGTATTGAAAGAATTGAATTGCTTGTAAAATGCATTCGCTTAAAGTGGGAATGACTAAATATCGGTGCATTGCGGATAAATTACATTAATGACACACAAATATCTGACACAAATCATTAATATAGCAAAAATAACATTTTTCATTTAATTATCTTAAATTAAAATGATTAAACTTGAGAAATGTTGAAAAAATACTTTGAGTTCGCAAGAAATATTTTGCTGTATCATAAGTTAATGATCTGCATGTATCTTATTGATATTTAAATTCTACCTGTAATATTCCAAAAGTTTTAGATTATTTCTTCATTTCTGGTTGCAATATGTAATATTTTGATTACAAATGCATCTAGCAAATATTTTGATCTAAAAAGTGTTTAAGTAATACCAAACACCACGAATCTCCGTGAATCAAAAAGCAAAAATTGCTTATAAAATTATATTTTTTGAATGTTTTAATTTCATTTTATTACATTTTTACCTTCTAAATCTACAAATTTATTTAACAATTTAAATTATATAATTATAACGAAACAATTATTACTATATAGATTAATAAGTAATAGTATATATATTAGTTCAATGATTTTAATTGAAACTTAAAATCCTTTGAGAGCTGCTATTCTATAATATTTCATGTTTTAAAATCCTTTATTTATTATTTAGAAATATTTCACATTGATTCAACGACAAAACATTTCAAAGATTTTATGTCCAATATCATTTCATGAGCATTATTTTAAAGATTAATTATTTAGGAATAGCTATATTCAATTAAAAACATACATATTTATCTAAAGATTTAATATTTTGCGATGATTACCTTAACGCAAAGTATTCAATATCAGCAAAGATTTATTCATTTGAAAAGTTGATACATAACAAGAAAGGGAATTATATTAATTGATATTTTGATAATGGAGTAAATCCGCCGTTTTCCTCATTCATCCGGGTTACAGAAAATCAAATATAATCTTATCGTATTATGAGTTTCATGAATTAAGTGGAATATTTTTCTCTCTCTTAAGCATTTTGTTTGCAAAACTTAATGCAATTATTAAAGTGAAGGCATAAAACTGATTATGTTTGAGTAAACTAAATTGATATTGTATCGCTTGATATGATGTGAATTTTGTCCATGTCTTGTTTTCACAAGCGGCGAACTTAATTTTAATTCTAAATGAATCTAAGCGTTTTAGAAAGCCAGTTTGCTTTTAAATACTTATTTACATAAAACTTTTCATGCAATACACACCACTAAAATTGAAGTATGCGTTTAAACGATTTTAAATGGAAATACATATTCCTGCAAGGAATGCTAATGAAATGCTATTGGAATTATTTTAATAAATATTAAATAAAGCATCGAAGTTTCGCAAAATTTTATTTTCTTATAAATATCTTCGTATGAAGTAAGTTAAAAAATCACGTCAATAATTTAATGATATTTTTATATTTGCTTTAATCTTTTAACAACTTTAAACTCTAATTTGACATATGATAATGAATATGTGACAAAAAAATAATACATTTGTGTAAATATTAATATTTTCCGTTCATCAAGTCAACCTCTGGGAGGTTTGACTCATCTTTAAATCATATTTAGTGAATGTGTTATTGCTGAAACAGCATATTTTTCTGACCGAGCCTGAGTAGTTCTTTGCTAATCGGTTGGAAACACAAGCTGGGGAGAGATATTCATAATTTAGAAGTAGGGACAAAGCGTAATACATTAAATTTCTAAATTGATAAAAATATTACGACCTCTATCTATTGAAAGTGTGTAAGCCACTTTTACCAATTATAACTGACCGCTTAGCTGGATTCGAAATTGTAACCTTCCGTTGATAACAACTCCTTAATCAACCATTGCACCACGGTCACATTGAATCTGTTCATTATGATGGATATATAATTAACTTGTTCTGAATTTATCTTTTTTATAGAATAACTGCAATTAACATAGTTTCCAAGTGTTGAATGTTATATGGTGATATCTATAGTAAGTTCCATAACTTTATATTCCCTTAATGTCAAATTTATAACAGCAAAGTGTCTCAAGAAGCCAACTTGCAACAAAGCTTTCTCATTTCCTAATATGAAAACAGATCAACTGAGACAAATTAGGATATTCTTGAGATTTTTTAAAAATGGTTCTAAATTAATCAACAAAATTTATAGATTAGAACTGCAGATTAATCTAAAGGATAATTAAATGTATTCAATTCTTTCAGAAACTCTTTCTTTTAACCGGAACAATTCTCAATTATCTTTTCGTTAGTACTTTATAATAGAATTAATATATTTTTCAAATTTAAGTGCTTGATTAAATGAAAGTGTTTGATTGCTCACAATAATAGAACTCTTTATAATATTTTTAACGCGTGTTAAATTTCCATTTGTAGTTTTCGCAAGTCAATTTATATATTGCTTTTTAGCACATTTTATTTTTTATATAGTTTTGATGAAATATTTGTATATTCATATGATTTTTTTATTCAGTAATGATTTTACATGGTATTTTTTTTTTCAAAATGTTTATTTGGCAGGAAAAGTATGAGTCTTTTATACGTATTATTTGTTAAATATTTATAAAATTATGTGTATATGTATGTATATATATGCTGTATGTATAAATATTCAAAAATTTTCTCCATAGTATATAATTTTAAGGATTTAATTTATATATATATATATATATATATATATATATATATATATATATATATATATATATATATATATATATATATATATATATATATATATATATATATATATATATATATATATATATATATATATATATATATAAGATAAATATAGAAAAATATGAAATTGGAAAAACAGTGAAATATAAATAAAATAAAACATGAAAAATATGGAAAAGCATTGAAATACATGAAACAGATGAAAAGAGAAAAGAATACATAGGGGCCACGTCTTCATCAGGAGGAGATGGCCAGCTATGCTAAAAGAAAGAACACTCTTTTATGACATGCTCAGAAGGACAAATGTCTAAAGATCTTCGAAACAATTCCCCAAGAGTGTTCGTATTCAAAGAACCTAGGTTAAAACATTTGAATAAATATAAATGCAGAAAATTAGAAATACCTATAAATTAAACACAAATGCAATTAGAGATACTCATATAAATGAAACATACATACAGTAAAATTTTAAATACATAAAGCCAAAGTCAGCAAATCAGATGGGATTTATACATGAAAATAGTATGAAAGTTGCCAAAAGTAATTTTAAAATTATAGTAAAGAAGTGTTGCCAGTTGTAATTAGATTAAATTTAAATTTAAAAATATAAATGTAGGTGTTTTAAGGATTCTTGTAATAACTTCAATGCTTGGGTGGCCCTTATGTAGTTATAAAAACTACGCATTATACTTCAATCTTACAAGCGATTCCCTACTTCCTACATATTTTAAAATAAAATTAATTGGAATATTATTATTTTTAAGTGATTTATCAGTCGTTTAATTTGATTTTAGTAGATTCATGGTTGTTGCAAATATTATAAATGCGATTAAGTTCATTAATTATAACGTTTCTGTATATTTTTAAAGAAATATTTGAGTTCAGGAAATTAACTTATTAACATGAAAATTAAATTGATTTGTTTTGTCGAAGACATCCATATATGTAGTAGAATTATCAGTAGTGATAAATTATTTATCACTGCTGATGAATTCTACTACATATATGATGTCTTCGACAAAACTAAATCAATTTAATTTTCATGTTAACTAAGTTAATTTCCTGGAACTCAAATATTTCTTTAAAGCTATACGAAACATTATAATTAATAGAATAATCGCATTTATAATATTTGCAACAACCATGAATCTACTAAAAATCAAATTAAACGACTGATAAATCGCAAAAATAATAATATTCAATTAATTTTATTTTAAAATATGTAGGAAGTAAGGAATCGCTGGATGTAGTAATGCGTAGTTTTTAACTACATAAAATACTATTGAAGTATTACAAAATCTTAAAACACCTACATTTATATTTTAAATTTAGAATTTAATCTATTACAACTGGCAACATAACACTATATTTTGCATTGGCAAATACTGTACTAAATCCATCTGTTGCGACTTTAACATAATTTTTACTGCTATCTTATGTTTCATTTATATGAGTATCTCTAATTACATTTGTGTTTAATTTATAGGTATTTCTAATTTTCTGCATTTATATTTATTCAAATGTTTTAACTAGGTTCTTTGAATACAGAGCACTCTTTGAGGTACTCGAAGATCTTTAGACATTTGTCCTTCAGCATGTCAGAAAGTGTTCTTCTTTAGCATGGCTGGCATCTCCCTCTGATGACATTGTACTATGTTCTTCTTTCATCTGTTTCATGTATTTCAATGCTTTCCATATTTTCATGTTTTGACACATTTATATTTCACTGTTTTCCAATTTCATATTTTCATATTTTATCTTATTTATATTAACAAATCTTTCTTTAGCTGCTTTTGCTGGCTAGATTTTCCTATTGTATTGTATTGTATATTTTGTATTGTATTTTATATATATTTATATTATTATATATATTTATATTTTTACTATATGTATATATTTTTACATATATAATTATATATATATATATATATATATATATATATATATATATATATATATATATATATATATATATATATATATATATATATATATATATATATATATATATATATATATATATATATATATATATATATATATATATATATATATATATATTTACAAAAAATATCTATCATTCCTCATTAAGATTTGAAAATGCGTACAAAATTTTCTAACATTTATAATCAGATTGAAAAGTATAGCTTCATTTAGTATTTAATAATTTTATTATAATAATTAAATATTTAGTTTTAAATATACTTTTTAAATTATGATTAATCATTCTAATTATTCAATTAATAACTGATGAAATTTTTGAGATTTCCGAATGAAACATTTCCATAAATAAAATTATACAGAAGGATCAATACTAACAACAGAAATTTAAAAAAAAAAACTTATACCATAGTCTGAAGGCAAGAAATGTGAAATAGAAAAGTGCATACCAAAGTTTTTTTTTTCAATATTTATAGGAAACTATATTGAAAGCTAATTAACTTACAACAACATCATATAATTAGAAATTAAATCATTTATAAAAATTCATTAACTACGTATTTTGAAATCATAAAAAAAATTTAACTAATTATTTACAAGTGACATTTATTAAATTAAAATAATTTTCTTCTCAGTGATGTTACTTTATAAAATAAATCTATTTTAAAATAAATTTTGATTTTCTCATCAATTTAAGCAAATAATAACCTTTTGAAGATACTCAGAAAAACCGGTTGACTATTCTCCTGATACAATTTTTTTAAATAATTCAAATCAGTCTTAGTGTTTTGTAATATTTATAAAGTATTGCTTAAAAATCTTGAAAATTAAATAATTTCGAATTCAGTTAATTCTTAAAATATTGATTTAATTAGAGGTCATATTTGTTAAAGTCTTTTAAAATATGAAAATATGTAAAAGAAAGTTTTATAAGAAATACAAGGTGCATTTTATTTGTACAGAGATGAATAAATGTCAATTAACATTTAAAAATCCAATAATTTATTAAATAGTAATAATATAGAGATAATAATAATAAAATGCAAAATGAAGAGAGAATTATTAATTTAAAATAAAATGAATTTATTCCTATTATAAGGTTTAAGAAAATGTATTACTTATAATTTAACAATAAATAAATGAAAGTACAAAAAGTATAAAAATTTGTTTTAGGGAAATTTTTAAAAAGTAAAATTTTTTGTCCAATTAATTTCTGTTATTTAAGCTAAGAAATTACTTTTCATGTTTCATAACAATAACACTTACAAAATAATATTGGCCCTGATTATAAATATAGTGAATGTTTCACAGGAAAAATTTACTAAAATTATTTATGTTTCTCTAAAATGAGCATTTTATATCTTATTTAAAAATTCCTCATCGCTTGAATTTAAAAAAAACTTAATTTATAAATATTATTTTAAATTTTACATTTTCTATCATCTTTTGAATCTTATTTATACTTTGTAATTTATTAATAGTTTAAAAAAAAACGTTATTCTACAATGGAGTTTATTTTTTTTCTTCATTTCCAAAATGTTCGATTATTTTTCATAAATTTTTATTTTAACTTGCATTAGTTGAAAATGATTATTAATCGATAAAAAAAGTAAGAAATGCTTCAAAATCATTTAAAAAACACATCATGAACATTAAACTCTCTTCACTTAAAAATAATTCAGAACTGATTTTGGATTTCTTCAAAATGAACCGGGAGTAATGATTTTTTATCATATTTAGAACGGAAAAAATAAGTAAATTTGATTGAACAAGGAAATCCCAGATTAAGAGAAAAATGTACTTTCTTAAACTTGAAAGTACTTTCGAATAATTTAAAGAAAAATGCTGGATATTGGTAGAAAACTTGAATACAGGCTGACCATATCATGTATTTGTGAGAGTGAAAACAATTCGAAATACTTAGCAAAAATAAAGTTTGTAAATCCCACTCGAACTTGAACTATAAGGGTAAAATTTTCAGAGATAAATATACCTAATGATGTAATATGAAAAATGACAATTTCTTTTTGTAACTTTTTATTCTTCTGTAAAGAATATTAAAGCAATTAACACAGAGATTAATGTAACATAAATTACCTAAATTCACAATAAATTTTTGTAATTTGAGATGATGGTTCTCGCATATCAATTAGAATATTCATTTTTAGTATGAATTATTATTTTTTGCTATTTTTTACGAACCATCTGTATTATAATTTGGGCTTTTAACAATTGCAGCACTATAAATTATTATTAAAGTCAATGTAATTTAATGCAAATTATTTTATTTGAATTTTACTTGAAAAGTAAAGGAGTAAATTTTGAAAGTAAGCGAGAAACAATATTCAGTGTTAAAATTAAGTGTTTGTGTTCAGCCATATGATGGCATAATTGCTGTTTCTATTTTTCTTAGGTATTTTTTTGTGAACAAGAGGATCAACTGAATGGGGCCCTTCAGTTTAAAGTGATTTCAAATCAATATAAACATATAAGCTCAATACTGAAATCATACCCAAGATCAGAGATCTAGCTGTTCAACTGAAAGTTCGTGTAAAAAAAGAGTACAGTCTGAATATCAGGGAATCAATCAGATTTAAAAATGTTTGCTTGAAAAAGGACTTTTCGTTTCGTTTGTGTAGTATTCAAAATTTATTTGTAGATATTATAGGAACAGAACAATGAGCAAAATATTAAGCAATGAACTTCTACTTATACCTGTTGAATATGTAGACCAAGAAAATATTGTTCTTATTCCACTTATGTAATATGTTAAATATTCCTTTAAGAAAATTGCATTGATCTAGTTGGTTGGGACATTGTTGTCTTTATTAATAGTAATGAGTTTGAATCTTGGCTTATTTGTGATACGACATAGCCATATTTTTATTTTGTGTACTTTAAGTCACTGGTAATGGCCGCTACAAATAGTTCATTTCTGTAATGATTGACAGTCACACCTTCTTTCTATTTCGAGCTAATACTTCAGAATAGTTTTCAGATTCAGTAGACAATGTACTTCAGTTTACACTGGACCATAGATTACCTCTTTTGAATAGGTGTCAAAACATTTGACTGGTATATTCAGCAAATAACTATGGAAACCATTGCTAGTATTATTGAAATTGGTACAAGTTACGAAAAATTAATTTTGTTTCCTTCCCAATGAGTAGCCACTGGTGAATTTCACTTTCGCCGCATATTTCTGCGGAATTGATTGCAGTTTACTCACTTAGTGTGTAAACTGTAATCATAGTTACAGTGGATATGTTTTCGTCATCCAAAAAAAATTACATTTTGTAATAAAAACAAAGATCAATCAGAAAACTCCCAGACTTTATCTGCCCATACAACAAGTATCATTACCATTGTATCATACTGTGACTACGACATTTTAACGTGCTTTAGTCACCCTTAGTATCACGACGTATGTTCAATTAGACTCGAAAGAAATTTACTAAGCTCTGGAAAGAAAACTCCCAAACATCTGGTAATGCTGATCCTAATCAAGTTACTGCAACCATATCATTCGTTGTAATTGTTAAATTAAACTTATAATGGTACATAATTGGTGGCAGCGCTTACAACATAGATTAAATTGTGGTTAGAGCCCGTTAAAACAGTTCGTCTTCGTTATTTCTCAGTATATGATATCTCTTGGGGTGGCAGATCAAGCATTGGAGGTCGTCTGATTAGTTCTTGCTTCGCAATCGCGAAGACTCTATCCGGTTGCTTCTGTCTAACTGGTAGAGCCCGACTCAGGATTAGGTACATCATAGCATGCTGGTGCAACAACAACAAAATAGGTTAAAACACACCAAAGATATGAATGTATCATAATAAAGAGAGCACTTTGGAATATTGAGTAAAAATGCTGCAGAGCATTATACGATAGAAGTGGTTTCAATTATGAATCATTTGACAGGATTATAGTAGTCTTGATATTTGTCTTCGTTTGGAAGTTTGAAACTGATATTTTTAGCTTAATCCCTAAACTCATTAGTTAATTAAAATAATGATGTATGCTTGGTATGTTTTGTAAACATAAGATTTAAATTTTTATTAGTATCAGTCTCTAAGAACTTTCCAGAGAATGAAACTTATTATTTTTATTTTATACATTTTAGTAAGAATATTTACTTTTGAAACATTAGACACGTTCAATCATATGTAACGAAAAACTAATTGCTCTGTTTTATAACCACCTATTTAAATAGTTCTAAAAAAAGACTTTAAAGGAATTTTGTTTTTGCTCACTTTTTTTCTTATTTACATGCTAGAAAACAAATCATGGAGGAGGCAGGTTTTATTTCTTTAAATCTAACACCTTAAAATTCATTTCATCCTAGCTATTAGTTAAAACAAAACGAAATTTAAACTGTAGTTTTGAAAAATATTTTTTAACTGTATTTAAACTTTTTTTTTTTGTAAAACTTATGAAATTTTAATCCATAAGAAATTTTGGTATTTTTTCACTCTGCTCCAGCTGGTGATAATGGCCGTAACGAGAAAAAGAAATTGTCATAAGTAAACGTTTCACATCATGTATAGTTTAGAAAAGCTTATGTTTTCAGAAACTGCTAAAAATAATACAAAAATATTATTTACATTTCATAAACTAATCAATTAGCATGTTTTGTTAAAACTTATTTGAATGGCAATGTTTATTTTTAGAGGAAACTGCTTAGCAATCACACCTTTGATGGATTATGTAAGTATAATGTAATAGTACTTTTTTTTACTCACATACACATCAAGACAAAATCAATTTTTGCTATATTCATTTGTTTTATATCCCTTTCATGATTTGTAAACGCGATACTTTTTTTAACCGATAAAATTATCACCAAGTAATTTTTTGCACCGTTTAGCTTAAGCTTTATTTAGTATTTGGCTTGTTTACCATTGTTTATCCCTTTTTAATCAATTTTTGCATAAAAAAGTAAATTTAGCAAATATTTAAAATAGAATTTTGAGCTGATAAAATCCTCGTATATATGTTATATTATTTTCACTTTTCCGTAAAATACATGCTATTATTTTAGGATCAAAGGTGGAGCTGTAATTTAAAAGTACCGAGCTTTTTCAACAAAAGAACTCGAGATTACTAAATATAATTAAAGAATATAATTTAAGAATTAAATTACACAAAATCTGATTTTGTCACAAGTAATATTTTTCAAATCAACTTTTTTTATAAAAAAATTTGCTGATATTTTTATAAATGTTTCTTTTTATAAAATATATATATTTATATCTTGTATAGGTATGAAATGAAAGAAACTCATTAAAGTAATTAGTTAATTTTATTTTATAAATAACACTTAAGAAATTCTACTATTCTTTGTTTTACTAATTCATAGGAAATCTTTTAAATTTTATACCTAAATATAATGACAAAAATACTCGTAATTTGCGTTTGATGATGTTAACGTTGTAAAAGGTAACAAACCCTTCTTCATACTCCTAAAAATAGATATTCAGCATTCTAGGTATGTCATACTTGTCTAACTAGTTCACGTCCTTATACAAAATTTTTAGTTCTTGACTGAAAGAAAAAATACTCGATACTTATTAAAAATATTCAAACCGATCTTTACTAAACTTAATTTTCAAGCATTAGTATTAAATGAGTGATAAGGTATAGAAGAATAGGAACTCATCCGAGTTGAATTTATCCCTATATATTTGGAGTGCTTATTAATGAATTGAAATGATACTAGTCTACAAGAAGCAGAAGGAATTCACATTATCCGAAAACCAAGAAGGAAATTTTATTAAAAGTATTGATTTTTTATCTCAACAGTTTCTGAATTGAGTAAAGTAATCAAAGAATATTACTGTAATTTTAGAGTCACCAGTATTTAGGGTATTCGAAATACATATCTCAGTAATTCCAAATAACCATTATAGTAAGTTAAATACATGATATATTCGAGAAAACTCTGTTTCAGGAGAAACTTTATGATTTTAACAAGATCAAAATTGCTGTAGACTTAGAACTGATCATTACATGCAATATTTAACGAAGAGTTTGACAAGAAATATGCATTTATTCTATTATTTTTTAACAATATTATTATTACCATAGGTCAAAATAAACCTTCTTTAAATTCAGACCTCTCCCATTTTATATAAATTAAAATACTTTCATTTAATACAAATATTATTAATGAATACAATTGAAATACTGATTAAGATTATTTTCAAAATGTAATATATTTGACAAACATAAAATTACTGCGTAGAATATCATTGCATTTGATTTGCAAAAGACTTTAGAGGAGGTAACATACTATAGTATTGAAGTATTAACATTTGGAATAAATACACGTGAATCTAATTCAATTAGATTCTACTGGGATTGAGCTTGATTTGTTTAAAAAAAACATTTCCGAGTGAACAAATTTGAAATAAATTATTCTAACAATAGATTAATTGATTTGCTTCTACAGAATATGATATATAAATAAATGAAAGAAATATGTGCATATATATATATATATATATATATATATATATATATATAATAATATAACAAATCAAAACACATCTATTTTAACATAGCAGTTTTTTAAACGTTATAAAGAATAAAATTCTTTATAAAATGAATACAATAAAAGGTACACCACAGAGATTACTTTACATATTTATGAAACACAGAAAGGGATATTTTCAACTATTCAAAAAGAAGAAAGCGCCTTCTGAGGTGTTGGGCATAAAAAATTAGCGATGATTAAAGGGAATAATTTGAATAAAAGTTGCATGAGAATGGTGTAAAAAACGAAATAAGATGAAATATTTTCATGATACAGCCACCTCAGTATGGATAAATAACGAAACACTAGAGAAAGGTATAACAGCAAAACAAGATTCATTAATAAAGATACAGTGATAAATAATAATATAAGGATTCAGTTGTACAAAAAAAAATTACTGCAAATAATACGTTGTATTAATAAAGAAATAAAAGAAGAAAATGTAAATTTATTAAAAATTAACAGATAAAATGTGCATCATGTAAATTACAATATATTTCATTTTTCAATAAATCAGCGAAATACAAGTACATAAAAAATAAGTTTTGCCCAATAAATAATATTCTTTAAGAGTTAGATAACTATCTAACATTATCTGAAAGATTAGGAACACACACACAAATAATATAATAACTATGTATATATATGTATGTATATATATATATATATATATATATATATATATATATATATATATATATATATATATATATATATATATATATATATATATATATATAATACATTATTATCTCAACTTATCCATATTTTAACTTGTTAAACTTTATTTTTTTAATTATTTTTATTCCTGGCGAGAGATTATTTTTTAAACACATATTATATTTGTAAATTGTAGTAACGTTAAAAATAAATATCTATGTTGAAAAATTAATTTCTAAAATATTTATTCACATTTTATTAACAAGGATGTAATGTAAAATTTTCAATACATATTTTCTTTAATTAAAAAAATATTTTAATACTATATATATTAATATAGGTCTAGTTTATTTGTTACAAAATAAATCCATTAGACACGATATTATAGCATGCAATAGAAATTAAAGTTTACTAATTTGTTCAGAAAAGCATATTATATAGAAATTATAGAAATTTTCAATTATTCATTTGCAAAGAGAAAATAATTTATTAAATTAATAATAATTCAATTATATTGTTTGCAGCATGTATGAAGTTTAACCAAGGTTGCTTATTTGCTATGATGGAATGAAATAATTAGAGATATATATTGTAAAAAAGAAGTTACTTGCTTTTCTCATTGTTATTAATTGAGTAATGTAATTTGCTACAGGAATAAAGTTTTCTAAACTGCTTCAGGGGTGTAAATGGAGGAACATAATTTATTAAATAGTTAATAATTTCAAAATATGTGAAAGAATATTGCATAATTAATAACTAAATTATATATTTATGAAATAGATATGAAAACAAAGAAAGTTTTACTGGTGGTTATTCAAGTGATTTATTAAAGAGTTCATATATTAAATTATAAAGGTAAGCAATAATTTTTAATTCATAGTGCACAAACTACTTAATTAGTTTTATAAATTTTGGAAATTTCATAATCATATATATGAAAAAGAATAGACTGTAATAATTCGAATAAAATGCGATGAATTCTTACTAACATATTTATAAATTCAATAGCTAAAATAAAGGCGACTGAAATGAAAGTTTTTCACTCTTATATATTGGTGAAAAAATTTCTAAATATCACCAATTGAGAAAAGTTCTTCAGAAATGTAAAAATAAAAATTTGGAATTCATAACCAAATTTTGAGGAACAGTATAATATTTACTAAATACGCTTTCTTAAACCAGTGTTACCATCCTCATTTTAGGAACATATATAGATAGTGAAAATTTCATGTATGAAGTGAGATATCGATAGTAAGATAATGTAAGGATACTTGTGGAAGAAGCATCTTGAATTTTGTGTACATTGAAAGCAATTAAATGAAAAACAATTGTGTGATAAAATTCAATTTTAGTTTCAAAGAAAATAAACATCAATGAAATCACCAATATACCCAAAGATTAATGTATTTCTGAATAGTTTGAAATCAAAGATATAGTCTTCGCAAATCATGCGTAGGTTAATACTGTGTATAGTGATATAAATTACAGAAATATTAAATGGCTTTGTCATATTAAAGTACTTTTATATATTCTCCATTGCTTTGTTTAATCTTTAATTTTATGCTCTTCACAAAACACATGGCTCATCTTATATTTAATATCTCCCTGGCAATATCTCTGAAGAATTCCTTACTCTCCTGTAATAAACAATATGTTCGAATAATACTTATTTAAACAAAGTATAAGTTTATTTTACCGAAACCTATTCCAAATATACTGATTCGCATGCATATTTGTTCAGTGCATAATTTTAAAAATCAAAGTATTTAAAATTCTGCTGAGATTAAATAATAAATCCGATTTGCGATGTGGTATGATCACCAAATAAATATCACAATATTGCAATGGAATGAAAAGAGTATGAGACAATTTTATGCATCATATTGTTACTGTAAATTTTTAGTTTAAATGTATACTGGAGAAAGTAAAAAATGTAATTCGTCTTCCCATTTTGGTCGCAGAACAGCAAATAAAATCGCCATCATTAAAGCAATTCCTTTTTAGAGAATTTTAGCATTGTTATAAATATATATATTAGAAGAGCCCATTTTCAAGAAACAAGTGATATTCTAGTATTCTATAAATTCAATTTGCTTCTAATGTAACTGAATTCTTAAGAAAAACATCAAATCCCACCTGAACACGTGCTTATTTTGAGGACTTAGCCACTATCACAAAAAAAAATTTTTCATTATCCAAACATCAGACACAAGCCAATTTTTTTTCAATATTGAAGTCCATTGTGTTACTCAACTTCGCCTTTTATCTAAAACAATGTGAGTTTCCTATGAATATAGAGATAAAATCGTTTCTTGACAAACCAAGGAAGACTGCTTGTGACTAACCCTTGTAATAACAAAGGTAACTTTAAAATTCATATTTCATTTTATAGTAAACTTTAATGGTATTATTTAGAAAATATTGTAAGAAAATTTATATAAAAATTTTAAATAAATGTTTTTTTATTTATTTAATTTTTTTATTTATTTTTTTAGAAATTTATATCAATGCTGTTAAAGTTCTCTTTACAATTGTTACACCTCCAACACACAAAATATCCTCGCCCTCCCTCCTTACTTACACAATATCCCAGAATGAATTGAAATATTTTAATATATATTAATCCCTCTTCTCAGCTCATATTGTTTATAATAATATCTTTCTTACCATATGACTGTAATATTTCACGTCACTTCTCAGATAACACTTCGATACTGAATGCAATAGTGCTCTTGATAAATTATAGGTAGCAAACACTTAATACAAAGGGATTAGTCAAAGTAATTACCAAGTCAATATCTTTGAAATTAGGTCAATGAGGTAATCCAGTGAATTCGCCCATTCACGAAGTGAAATTATCCGGACTGTTTAGCATAGTTCAAAGATAGGCTGCCTCTATTTACATATATTTACATTTGCACTATACAATGGCTTAGTGGTCAGATACCGTCTCTCTCGTCAAAACATAATATTCTGAAATTTATTCTCTGTTTAGAAGGTAATACTTTGAGATTAAATGAAGGAAACATTGAATGCAATCTGTATATTGAAATTAATTCGCTTACTGTGAAATGCGCTTATATTTTGCTTATGAATTTGAAATTTTAAGGCAATGGACTCGTTTTGCATGCATTATTTAAATTATTTTTGTCATTTGAAATAGAGACCAAGTTACCATGCGAAAATAGTGTAGTGAAATTCACCTAAATTTTTTTGCATTAATACAGGAATTCTAAAAGTATATTTTCAATTAATGAAAAATAAAACATAAAAAACTAATAGTTTTATATGCTTATCAAACTTTTATTTAGTAAAATGCACTTCAGTTAATCTTTTAACAATAGTTTTCACTGGTTACATACGTTTATCAAATTTTAAATTTCTTTCTAGTGTATTCAAGAACACGGTGTTTCAGTTGGACTCAACGATTACTGTATACAAGGTTGTATAAAATTTACTCCTAAAGGTATTCCAGGTATTTATTTTAAAATTTAAGCTTTTTGAGAAAAACGACATCATGTCTGGTTCTTATGTGACATTGAATTTAGAAATTTGCGTGATTATGAAATTCAAAATGCATTTTCTAACTCAAACAATTTTGCTTTTATATCAAAACTAATAGCTTACTTTAGTATGAAATACTCCAAAAGCTATTCCAAGTTCCATTTATATTTTATTATGAAAAATAAGTTTTGAGACAAACGATGTCCTGTCATCCTGTAATAATAATCTATTTTTAAATTAAAAGAAAACAGCTCAACTGTTTCTAATAATAAATAGATGCGCAGTTAGGTTTGTTACATATAGATCTCTATACAAATTAAAAATGCCAAAAAATTGTTTGACGCATATAATAAGTTAAATAACCGAACGGAATCCATCTTATATACAATGATTCAGTATCCTTCTTATATATAATTATTTATCACAAAACAATGATTAGTAAGCATAAATCATAAGGTATTTACTGAAAATAGTTATACTAAGTTTAAAATGTGTATATAACAAAATATTTGATGAAAATTATGAAAAGCTAAAAATACATAAATTATATATTATAATAGATAAATTATATATTATAATACATAAATATTGTGTCGTGGAGAAAACATCCTCGTAAGGAAAAATATTAAAAAGTAAAAATATGAACTTATGTAAGCTATTTTATTTAAAGACAAATGAAATATGCAATTTCAACAACATTTGATGACAAAAGTGACTTATGTTCTAAAAATTTTACTCCTCAGGGAAATAAAACCCTTTTCAAGTTAAACAATGCAAAATTTCTATACTTAATAGAGAAATTTTATTTTAACAAATAATAACTCATGATAAAGAAAAGATATTTAAATGTTCAGCCATTCTGGTGAAAATTATTACTTTTATAGTAAAAATGAATATCGTGCGGATCTTTTAATATAATTATATTTGCAACTCCGACTTATATTTTCCCTATTTAGTATCAAACCACATTTTTTCCTTATTCAGTAATTCAAATTTTCTTAAAAAGAGTTTTATAAACTATGTTTACTTAGCAGTTGAATTTGCAACAGTGTATAGACAGAATATATTGAATTATATGTCAATCCACATCAGCATTTTGGGATATTGTTTCAATAATAACAATTGTTTTTTGATTTTTAGTACAGTTAAAGGAGAGGCTAAGCATTAAAAGTTTGTTCCTGGATCTTATTATATTCTGCTCCTCAACATCTGAGAATAACATTCATTTATCTCACGACTTTTGTGAACACAATCTAATTCACATGGAATTTCCTCACTTATCTGTACATTACAATTTTTGTACTTTTGAAGCAACGTTAAAGTGTCGAGAAAACCATCATAATTTTTTTCAACAGTAATTATTTAAAAATTACTGATAGAAGATTCTAATGACACAATTTCTGGGATATATAATCTCAACTTTTATAATATTAGCAACATATTGTTAAAATTAATAATTCTCTTATTTAATAATTTCCTTCATTTTTACTAGCTTTCTGCTTTTACATGAATTAAATGATAATGGTAGATTCATTGAAATTATATTGTAGCAGCCGAGTACATGTTTCCAATAAGACATATTAAAATGCAAAAGAATGCAAACTTTAGTAATGTGAATTCTTTCCACCGATTTAAAAATCTAAGCAATTATTAAACTTTTTAATAAATATTTCAAATATTTAATAATTAATTTAACATAAATATTATTAATATTTACTAACTAAGTAATAAAGATTACAAACCTTTATAACAATTTAAATTTATTTTCTTATAAATATCAGGTAAATTATTAAATAATAAATAGTTGATTACATTTCACATTTTTTTAAATTTGACTTTCCCGTTATGAATTTAAATGCCATGATGCTCTTTATAAAATTTTAAAATTTATACTTCTTAGAAATTATCTCGTTATGAAACTACAAAATTTTATAGACACTTAATGTTTTAGTTAAATAAAAAATGCAATAGTTTTATTTTAACCTCTAAATTTCACCAATTAAAATTTAAATTATTCACACAAACCAAATTAATTCATAATACTGAAATATTATAAAAAATACATTTGTCTAACGTAACTTTTCATTTAATTATTTATTTTATTCATTCAATCAGAAAGAAAAACCCATATTTTAAAGCCGTATATATGGATTAATAACAATACATACAATAATAATCTGTTGAATATTAATTAACTTAAATTCATGTCAAAATTAAGTACATAAGATTGAGGATAAGTAGAAAATTTATTCAGATTTAATTTTGTGTATATATTTTATGCCTGTTAAGAGATTAATATCAATCGCATTTTTAATTTTTTAAATTCAATTTCTGTCTTTCTTAAGTAATAAATTGCTTTGAAATATGATTTCAGATTAGGAGGATGTAAATCAAAGAAAAGATGACTCATTAAATTTAAGAGAAAAATTGAGGTCATTAACTTTTCATGATTTTCTTTCTATATATTTTACAAAAAATACAAGTCATATTTCCAATAAATAAATTCATAAAATATCAAAAATGTGTTTAAAGTGTATTGATATTTTGGAAAAGATGAGATTTAAGAAGAGAAACATATTTGTATAAAAAACTTGCTGTTCATACCTATATTTAAAGTAGATAAAAATCATGAAATGACAAGAGTACCTTAAGATGTAGGAAGAAGCAATTATTGTAGGTGACACAAATGCTATGAATCTTAATTGATTTACTAAACAAAGAAAAATAAGATTAGGACGTGTTCAAGTGTTGATTATAAAATCTCTCTTCAAAGAAAAACCTTATCTAACTAAAGACGCTAAATGTGAGCATGAAAGAGAAATATTTGTATTTCCAAAATATAAACATCAAAAGAAATACTGAATAAAAATACATACTTGCGTTTATATATATATATATATATATATATATATATATATATATATATATATATATATATATATATATATATATATATATATATATATATATATATATATAATATATATATATATATATATATATATATATATATATATATATATATATATATATATATATATATATATATATATATATATATATATATATATATATATATATATATATATATATATATATATATATATATATAGATTTAAAAGTTTATTTTTCATCAAAATTCAATAATAGTAATGGTGTTATTATCTTAAAATTATTTTTTAATACTGTTATGAATTTAAGATTGCAGATTCTGTGACATCTTATACCAATTTGTTTACTGTTTATGAATTCACCACATTCTTATAAGTTCCTTAAAATTATAGAAATTATTATTGTCTGGTTGTTTTATGTGAGGAAGCATATAAAATAGATTTTTTGTGATTGAATTTTAATCCTTTTTACACTGTTTGAGCTTTTAATACCAGTAATTACTCATCTTCAATCTCGTGTTTTTGTCACAACAATGCTTTTATTCTGGAAACTATCACACTAATCTTTTATTATTTTTATGCAGTTTTGCAATAAGTTAATACTAAAGATTTTCCCCTCAACCATGAAAGAATGTTCATGTCATCACCAGGCAAACAAACTTCTTTTTTTTCCAATATATATATATATATATATATATATATATTTGTTTTTTTTTCCTGATTCGTAGTGTTGCAGAAGTTGTCGGAAGCACAACAGCTTTTGGCACCCGGGACTGTTTTTTCCTCCTCCGGTCAAGAGTAAGTTAATAAAAGATGATTTTTTCCCAGTAAAAAAAAAATAAATAAATAAAAAATAAAAAAATAGCTGCTAAACAAAGATATAAGAATGTACAACACCATTATTTTAAAGAACAGAAATAGCAAATGGAAAAGCATAAAAAATGAATGCAAAAATTGTCAGAAAATTTAGTAAAGATGAATTGCAGTTAATGGTTTTGTTAAAATGAATTTTAAATCTTAGGAAATATATTTACTTATGTGATTTTTATTAGAGAACTTATAACAAAATATGTTAAACTATTGTAAACTTCTTATCATAACAATGTGATTATAACAACAATAGTTAAACACACAAACTATATGGTTTTATTTATAACGTAAGCACATAATTTCAAAGTAAACACATGGTCTTGTGAGTTGTTTCTAAAAATCAAAATGAGATTTTTTAAAATATTGATTCAAAATATGGGGAGAGAAGTATTAAGAGAATTAGAAACACAGAAAACAAATTGAGAAACACGAAAGTTTTACTTCATATCAGGAATTATACAACATTACCAAAATAATACCTGATTAAATATTAAAAATTATTCATTGAAAAATGCATATCTTAACGCATAAAAAATAGTCTATATTACATTGAATATCAATTATGTAAGTATTAAAATATTTAATTAATACGATTCATTTAACCTTTTCTTGAAGCATTCCTCTAAAGATGGCGCTACCTTGGAAACTGTAACCCAATGACTGTTATTACAGGGATGGACATTTTACCCGCTAAAAGCATAATACAAAATTTCGGAAAGTACGCATTACATAAGGATGGATGAAATATGCACTTTAGGTAGAAATTAAACTATCTTTAAATATGTGGTTAGATACATAATAATTTCAATAGAAAAATATTTTAAGTATTAGATGTGTTCAATAATAAAAATATAAATCTACTATATTTTACTATAGCTAAAAACATTCAATTAAATCTAAAATTAATACTAGTATATCTTTCCTAACAACCCATTCTAAAATAGAATCAAAATTATAAACTACCACTTCAAAAAGAATTAAAAAGGCTATATTATCCTTAGCATTTGCTTATGTTTACATTCATGAAAATCCCATAAATCACACACACTTGACGGAACCCATTCTAACGTCAGGGGGAGAAATACTAGTGTACGAGAGCAATCTTTTGAATGGAACATAGACTAGTACTGCCATCTGGTATTAAATACTCCGTTGAAAAGCAAAATGGAAATATGCGGTGATCATCCAAATGTGTAACACAAGGATGCGACTCTGAAGGTCATCGTAAGCTTGACGTATGTATATTTGCAGCGTTCATCCATAAAGGGTTAGTAAAATATTCATTTTCCCTTGAGAAAGGTGAATACAGTAGTCGCTATTTATGAAAGTCCTTCCTTAAGAATATTTAGGCATTCAAAGCTTACCAACAACCTCAGCTATGATCCCAAATATGCAATGCATATAAGCATCAAAGAAATATACTTCTTAATCTTTTGAAATAATATTTCTATTTACTCCTATTCAAACTTAATGCACAGGGCAAGCTTTAAGGCAATCAGTAAAAAATTAGCAAATTATTCACAGTATAATTTTTTTCACAGAAATATCTGAAGCATCATGGAAGCGTAAAACTACTTCCAAAATGTAAATAAAATATTGAAATGAAAGAATTAGAAACATAATCTAGTTATGTATTGTGTTCGAATACATTTATCAGAACTTAAAAGAAAAATAAATCTTTCCATTTTTCTTATAAACACACATTACGTTTATGTAAATAGTTTTACAAACATATCAATAATTTAAAAATAATCACTATACTTTACCAGAAATTAGAGTTGCAGAAGCAAAACAAACATGATTTGTTTATATAAAAAAAAAACATGTTTTAAGCAAATACGGATGGACAAAAGATATCCAGTGGCTTGCACGGCAGGACTGCTAAAGTACTTTAACTAATTCTTTTCATGGTTAATGCCAAATACTGGTCATCATATGGCATTTTGTCACTCAAGGACGACTGTACTGTAACGTCTACTGACATTTCCATCATCTAGGAATCATTGCCACAACTTTGGCACATTAGGAGCTTCCGTGTTTCTCGACTAATGACATCCGTGTAAATTCCTATATCAGGACACCTATTATTGTACCACGTAAAACATCTTCATGCGTCCTCTGTGTCATATCAAGTAGGAAATAACACTGAGCACTGTTTGTACTAATTGACACCATATTTCGTTCTTTCCACCTGGCCCTCACTTATATTCTCGTCTTAGTGGGGTGCGTTCGGTCTTATAAGATGCCTTCCTGTAATTGGTAGTTAATGTTTGACCATGTAAATGTTTTCCCTACAGGTGGGTATTTTTCTTTTCTGTTGCACTTTTGTATGTTTTGGCTGTACTTTCGTCTGCTTTATAGAAGAGTATGCAGTTTAAGCTTATTTTAAAAATTTGGAGGTTTATAAAAGTGACAATAAAATTTCAAGGTCATTCGACCTATGATCAAGATTAGAATCATACCTATCAAGAGTTATATCTATGATATTAAATCATTAAGATAAAAAACAAATTAAAATCCAGAATTAAAACAAAAATCGGATTAGTATTTCCGTGGAAATATTTATTACTATCAATTAATTTAAAGGTATTTAAAGTTGGACACATCTGGAAAACTATATATTGTTTTAAAAACACTCCTATTAAATTAAAAAAGAAAAATAAGAATTTCCTTTATTTGTAAATTAAAATTATAATCAATACTTTAATATATATATATATATATATATATATATATATATATATATATATATATATATATATATATATATATATATATATATATATATGAGTATAGTATGTATATACGGGTCGTGTAGGCTTCATTATCAGGAATTAACACATTTAAAGTTCAAATTATTTAATTATATGTTCAAAGAATACGATAAAGCTATTTACAATTGATTATCAAATAATAAGCTAACATATCGTAGTAGTGAATAATTCAAAGTTGCTTATCCATTCCAACATATTTTAGTTATAATTAAAATTATTCAAATATCAATTCGCATCTTTTCTCGTCCATCACCTCGTCGTTCTCTCCTCCTCTCTTCTCTTTCTGCATGTCCGACGGCAGACTCGATGAGAAAGGCCCTCTGGTGGCACTTTCAATCCCACATTCGGCCATCCTGATGATAATAGCTGAACTCAGCATTCATCTGGAATCAAAATTTCCGGAAATAAAAATGAATAAAAGCAGTAGCATGTTCAAGAAGAATCTTTAAACAGTGTCGTCAATTCTCGTCTAATTCGTCTTTTCAATTCTCATCCAAATCATCGTCGTTGTTCCTCGAATCTGTGATTCCGTCGTGGAGGACTCCTTTATCGTCATCTGGTTAGAGAAACGGTAGTAGCATCTTCAGTCTCGTCATTGGCCATCTTCAAAAGGAAATGTCTTGAAAACAACTCAGTTACTATTTTTTTTAAAAAAAATGAAAAAGTAACAATCTGAAATAAAAAATTCTAGTGGATAGTAATAGCAATTTTAAATTAGCAAATCAGTGGATAAAAAAGTCAAAATCAGGAGTTGGTTGTCATCAGTATCTTCTTTTCCTCTTTCAGTACATTTTAAGTTACATCGAACCAAGGCTTCATGTACTTAGTACAAGTACTAATAATCAGGGGACCTTCGGTAAAACCAATCTTAATCACATCATAAATGTCATTGCTTTTAACTGTTATTATTTTATAGGGTACTAAATATTTCGGTTTTAATTTGAGACTTTGACCTTGTTGTATACGTTTAATAGCAACAGTATCATTTAATTTGAATTTTCTTGCTTGTTTTCTTCTTAAATTATAGGTTTTGCGATTTTCATTTTAAACTTTTAAAATTTTTTTTTGTTTCTTTTCTAAGGTCATCACGATTATTAATGAAATCAGTTCACATTTCTGCATCTAAGAGATCCTTTTTTAACGTCCTTTTTTAGTTTCAGATTTGTACCGAACAACACTTTAAATGGTGTTGTGTTAATACTTCTGTGAAAAGTTGAGTTTATAACCTGTTGTACGTTACTAACATGCCAATACCATTTAGCTGGGTTGTCTATCGACAGTTTAGACAGAACAGAGATTATACTGGAGTCAAGGAGTTCTGCTTGACCATTGGCTCTAGGTAAACCGGCGGTTACACAAATATGTTTAATTTCTTCCCTGCGACAATATTCTTCGAAATCATTTGAAGTAAATGCAGACCCTTTATCCGAAATGATGCAAGAGGGATTACTGGAAACAATCTTTTGTAGTTCTAACTTCGAAATTACTTCAGAAACGTCAGTAGATTTAGTTGGGTAAAGCCATATAAATATGGTTAAACTATCGATCACAGCAAAAACATATTTATATCTCTTATGAGTACTTTCTAATGGACCTAAATGATCTACATGATATGTGTGAAAAAGAGTGTCGTCTTTTTCGATTGGATGTAATTCTCCTTCTTGTTTACCTTTTATTCGATCGCTTAAAATACACGGTATACAATTAGATAAACATTTCTCAATTTTTTGTTCAACTTGAGGATTGTAAAAGTTAGAATTTAAGCTGTCTTTTGCTCTTTTAATTGCAAAATGGCCATTCTCGTGTGCAGATTTAATTGTACTTATTAACATTTCTTCTGGGACTATTAACAGTTCGTTACCATTAACATGTTTATAAAGAACATCGTTTTTGAGTAAATAATCATCATGAGGTTTTTGTTTTAATATCTCCTTAATTATTTTGATATGTTCGTCTGTGTCTTGTGCTTGAATTATTTTTTTCTCATAAGGTGGTTTACGTCGGGGAGAAGAAAAAATGGGGATTTCATCATTTAAATTAATTCTTATCATAACATCAACATTTTTAATTTTATTAAAGAACATAACTTTTTATTAATGAATGTATTTCAGAGCACAATGATTTATCCTTAATGTGACTTCAATCAATTTCTGATTCATCGTTAAGATTTACAAAATTAATTAAGAATTTATCTATTTCATTCTCCTTTATGTGAAACGATACTTTATTGGTTGGAACTATTAAAGTACTTTGTTTAATAATATCAGTTCCTACAATTAAATCAAAACTTACAAAGTCATCATTTATAACAAAAATATTTACTTAACTTTTGAATAATCAATTTAAAAATCTGTGTTAAAATAACCTAGTGGCTTAATTGATTTCCTTCCTAAACCATTCAATGAAATATTAGAAGATTGTAAGCTATCATTGTCTTTAATTTTATTATATAAACTCTTTTTTAATATAGTTTTCTGACTTCCAGCATCAATTGATGAAGTTACATTCAAAGCATCAGTTTTAACATCCTTAAGAATTAAGTTTTCATACCTCATCGCATTTATTTTCGGTTGATCATCAAAGGAACTTGATTCTTTTGATTTCGGACATTTCGAAACCTTATGCTCGAAAGATTGACATAAAAATCACTTTAACCCTTATCTGTATGTATACAATATTTAGAAATATATGAACGTGAGCCACAGTTATAACATGCTCTATATCTTGAATCAAAATTTACCATCAAATTTTACTTTATTCATATTTTCATACTTAGAATTAAATTTATCATTAGATTCATACCTTGATTTATATTTATCTTTACTATCATATTTTGATTTATTTTTATCTAAAGAATAAGATCTAAAATTTGCATCACGTTTTGTTTTCATTTTATCGAAAGCATATTTACTCTTTGCTGAATCACTTTTCATTACTTCATACACTTTAAGTTTATTTTTAAATGCTGTGTGTGTGTGTCACACAGGTTTTTCCATCCGTATAAAATAACTTTATTTCCATGTTTATCATTAAGTCCTTGAATCACATAATGTATTAAAGCGGCGTCATCATTTTTTTCTGAGTGACAAAGTTCTTTCATTTTTTAAAAATATTCCAGAACGGATTCTGAATCTTTCCTTTTCCTCTTACTTAGTAATTCGTGAAGATTTGTTGAATTTATTTCAACGGAAAATTCGTCGATTAAGGCATCTTTTAATTTTTTTACGAGTTTCTTTCCGGGTCTGTTTTAACAAATAATTAGGCATTTCCACCAAGCGATCTTTTAGTAAAAATAAACTTTTGTAAATCTGATAAATGGAACAGTTTCGATACATTTTCAAAACTCTCAATCCAGTTATTTATGTTTTCATGCTACTCAGCATTAAATTTGACAATTGCGCTTTCGATATATGAATGATTGAAATAAATATTTTGAAAATCATTCCTTATACTAAGTTCATTAGCAATATCACACACATTTAAAGTATTATTTTTATTTCCACATTGCATTGGAGAATCTGTTTCGCTTTCATTTTTGTTTGTTTCGTCCACTTCTGATTCCGACATACAAGCGTCGTTCATTCCCTCAGCTAAAGAGTTCGATGAACACAATTGCTCAAGTATTCTTTTTCCTATTTCTGATTCATTTCTTTCGAAAGAGATATTTGAGATATTTGAAATAGTTATTAATTCGTGCTAAGAAAAATTATTTTCTATTACTTTTAATTTCTTTTTAAAGTCTTCACTTTCAATAGCAAGATTTAAACCAGAAAATTCTCTTATACGCTTTCGATTTAACCGATGTCCATCAGAATAGAAAATAAATTTATTTAGAACATTCACTTTGTCCGACTTAATGATCTGCAATGCATTGCATATCTTTTTGATGTCATTTAACTTCATTTTGAAATAAATAAAATGTACATACCCTTTTCTGATGCTTGACTTGTAGGATGGTTGTTACGGTGGTATTAAAAGTAATCAAATATTTCGAACACTTTCGTAAAATAAAATATATATATATAATTTATTTTCTTATTTCAAAATCGCAACTCATTCTTTTCTTCAAAACATCATTACTTTCTATCTCACTTATGACACAATTATTGTGGGTCCTGTGAACATATTATCAGCAATTAACACATTTAAAGTTTAAATTATTTAATTAGATGTTCAAAGAACAAGATAAAGCTATTTACATATTTACAATTGATTATCAAATAATAAGCTAACATCGTTGTAGTGAATAATTCAAAGTTGATTAACCATTCTAACATATTTTAATTATAATTAAAATTAGTCAAACATCAATTCGCGTCTTCACGTCATCGCGTCCTTTCTCGTCCATCACCTTGTCCTTCTCCTCTTCTCTTTCAGCTTGTCCGACGGCAGACTCGATGGGAATGGCCCGCTGGTGGCTCTTTCAATCTCTCTCACTCTCTCTCTCTCTCTCTCACACACACACACACACATATATATTGTAACGATCTTCGGGGTTCGTGTGGATTGAGAGTTGAAGAAAGCAACTACTCGATGAACACAAGACTTTTATTCGCAAAAATTCCACTAGAAATACCAGCTGTAATAATCACAATTATACAGATACAATTCGTCAGATACGATAAGCAACATCTTCCAATCACAGGTCTCAAATACCTCAGGCAGAGAACAGCTTCTTTAAACTAGCAATCACGACTAATCGTCTTCACAAAACTAACTGTGTATACAAAACTCTAACTAGCTATGTCGGGCTGCGGTATTTATACCTGACTTGGCGGGGAAATCTACTAATTTCGCCAAGGTTCTGGAAGCTTCTAGGCTATCTCGCTAAATATTGGTCCTAGAGCTTAGGTGATGGATGTTTCGAGAAATATCCATTTCTCGCCAAGTCGCCAACAATGTCGCCAACTAACCAAGTTTTCTCGCCAAAACATCGCCAAGTCACCAAATCGTTAGAAAACCCGCTTTTAGCGTATAACACGTCTAAATATCGAATTTTTGCCCAAAATGTGAGCATTTCCGATCTGTCTGAGATATTTTAAGACATATACAATAATTATTTATAAATTTGTAACATTGCCCCCCTCTCAAGGACTGCACGTCCCGGGCAGTACAATCCCCTGATAGGAGGCAAAATGTAATATAAAAGAATTTATATTTCAAGAGGATACAGAACACATTACATACACAAACAATTAAAAATACAAATACAAAAAATATTAAAATTATCTATAATATTTACAAACATACTATGGTATAGCAATTTTTACTTTACATTACGATAAGGAGCTAATCTATCATAATGTACCATCTTTGGTTTTGAAGAAGATGATTTCCTTATATGAACCACGACGTCATTCAGTCTTTTTAGGACTGTGCAGGGACCTTCCCAGTTGGCTTGCAACTTTGGAGAAAGTCCTTTACGTCGAATCGGGTTCCACAACCAAACTTTATCACCTTCCTGAAATTCGTGTCCTGTCGCTCTTGTGTCATACCTCGTCTTCATTCTTTCGGTCGTCAGGTTGATTCGATCTCGAGCAAAGTTATGAACATCTTCGCCAACTCGTTAAGTTTTCTCGCCAAAACATCGCCAAGTCACCAAATCGTTAGAAAACCCGCTTTTAGCGTATAACACGTCTAAATACCGCATTTTTGCCCAAAATGTGAGCATTTCCGATCTGTCTGAGATATTTTAAGACATATACAATAATTATTTATAAATTTGTAACAATATATATGTACAATAAAAATTACTGTATAAGCAAGCAAAATTTTATTCTTATTTACTTCACATATTCCTCTCAAAACTCAAATATTTTCAATTTATTTAGAAAACTATTACAAGTTTATGCAATTTAAATATTTTTTTCCAGATTTCTTGTTTTACTAAAATATCTGTATATATATATATATATATATATATATATATATATATATATATATATATATATTTATATATATATATATATATATATATATATATATATATATATATATATATATATATATATATATATATATATATATATATATATATATATATATATATATATATATATATATATATATATATATATATATATATATATGTATATATTTCTAGTGAAATATTTTTTTATATAAAGGATTGGAATGAAACTCTTAGCGAAATAATTCTCTACAAAAATATATAATTTAATAAAATTGTAAAAAAATTATAAATTTTTAAACTTAGTCTAATGAAATTTTTTTAAAAGTGACAACTTGTATGTAGAAACCAATATAAGCAGTTTTCTAAACGTTATTATCAGAAGATATTTTTCTAGCAATAAATTCTATGAAAAATATCTTTCTAACAAAAATAGCTATGAAATGTACTCTCATAATTGTGTTTCCTACACTCAGAGAGCTATTTTTATATATTTATAGACACTTATTTTACATCTTTTATAACTATATGATTCAACTTTATTTTAATCGTATTAAAAAATATTTTTTATTTGATGCAGAGAAATAATCTCTAAATTTCCTTGTTTATAATACAAGAACAGATAGATGATAAAAAAAGATTATCTTAGTAGATATTTCTTATTTACAAAAATATTGAGGCCTTTTCGAAAATATCTATTAAAATTACGATTTTTAAGGCAATAACAACAAAATTACTTTTGAAAATTACGCCGGCCAACTTGTCTAGTTGTCAGAGTGCCTGACTAAGGATAGGGAAGTCATGGGTTCAAATTCTGGTTCAGGCATGAATGTACTTTCTCTCTCTCTATCCTGTCTTTGTTTTTCCTTGTGTGTGAATGAGATATGAATGTTGCTTACCCTATAAACGGGTTCCTATGGCACATGTGAATGTATGATGGTGGCCCACCCCTTATGATGCACCTGTGGCAACGCCTCTGTGGCAAAGAATTCGCTGTTTCTGGCGGGTTTCTTGGGTATAAGGAGACAATACAACCCGATATACCCTGACCATTGAAAAAAAAACTTTTGAAAGATACTGTCGTGGATAGTTTCTATTCTTTTTATAAGAACCCGTTTGTTATAATGTAGTGAACCGTCTTTTTTGATGTCACTTTCATTCATTACAGAAACTTTAAATCTTACACTAGGAGAAATATTTTGACTTTTAAATCTTACACTTACGAAATATATTTTAAATTTAATAATTTAGGAAAATAAGAAACATCTTTCTTCTGTCTAATTTACATTATTCTATTATTGCGACGATAAAGATATTCCTTCTAGACTGTATTTAGCGGCCAAAAAGTATCAAACATGTTGTTCTGAAATTAATACTTATATAGAACTGCTTCGGAGAATCGCGATTTTTATACCACAAATTATGACGGTTATAAAATATGAGCTATATTTTTAAGATGGAATTTAAATTTTACTCATTAACGAAATTTTTGATGAGTATAGCAAAATGTAAGTGCAATTTGGCAAGATTATCATTGGTAGAATGGTTGATCACTTTCATTTGTATGATAATATCCTATGGTTGACTGAAATAAGATTTTAGAAAATATATTTGTTCGGTTTCACAAATCATCATAACAGTCATGTATCGACAGCGTGATTCAAATTGAAGGTCAAAAAGTGTAATTATGACTGCAGCCAATGAATTGATGTAGAATGAAATCTGAAAATTCAATGATCTAGCACAATAAATTGACATAAATGGTGAACGATACACGAAGATTTTACAAATGTCAGTATGACTCGTAATTCAAGAATGGAAAAAAAGGATTGCATTGGTCATCCATGCAGGACAAAGATCATCTTCACTTCAAGATGCCAGTGAAATCACGATTTTATGGCAAATTTCCTCCGCACATAAATTGTGACTGCTGGTAATAGACGAAATGACTTGCACTCGGTCCATTAATGGCGATTTCTTCTTTTGGGAATTGAGCAAGTATGAAAACTAAATTAAAAAAACAACTTAACTTACTTGAGCATGAGCAATGACTTTTTTTGCCTTGAGCGAGCTAGGCTGACAATGTGGGGTGGGGTGCGCTGCTCCACTTTTCCAACTGAACCGTATTTGGTGTGGAGTCCGAATTCTCTTGTACACACACATGGCATAAGGACCCGTTTATAGGGTAGGCAACCATTCAAACATCATTAATACACAGAAAGAACAAGGAAAAGATAGATAGAGAGAGAAAGTACATGCATGCCCGAACCGGGATTCGAACCCAGGACTTCCCTATCTGCAGTCAGGCACGCTAACCACTAGACAGGGTGGTCACATGAGCAGTGATTGTGTGGCTGGTTAGTAGGTAATTCTCAAAATCGAAGAACAGTGAATTCAAATCCTGACTTAACCAAAACTCCATCATGTCCACTAAACTTGGTTGTATTTAACAGGTGGTGATCGGGATGTTTTCAAATGAAATTATACCTTCGGAAAGTCAGGTCAAGTATCGTTAGGGCTGTCTGCTTGGTCCCTTTCTATAAATGACGAAAGCCCCCACATTACTCTTTCTGCCTAATTTATGGAGCTCAAATCTGAGTTAGTAAAAGAAATTACGCCATTGCAATAAAATTTATTTTCAAATGTATTATCCCTGAAATGTTTGCAATTGTTACAGTTCAGATGCTACAAAGAGTCGTATAAAAGTCTGGCCAGTTGATGAAAAATGATCACAGAAATGTTTAACCCTCTAATACTGTATTCAATGGTAATTAAAAATGTTCTTAATTTTTGTTCAATTTTTCTAATTTAATAAAATTTTTAAGTTTTGGAACTATCCGTTTTATATATTTTAATATTGATTTATAGTCCCCACGTCTACTAAACGAGTCACATTTCATTATAATTAACGCCTATCACTTCCGCATAATCAATGCATCTCTTTTGTAAAGAATTTTCTAGTCTCTTCTTCCCTATTTATTTTATTTCGATAGATTTCATTTCCCTGTTTATTTTATAACTTTGTTTTACAAAGCTAGATATCGAAATGCATGTTATAAATAGAGCTGTAGAAACTTAGAATGCGTTGCAATCCAGAAGGGTTATTTTGTATATTATACAAACGTAATTTCAGTAATGCGGAAACATATTCTGAATTTTGTATAAATGTAGAAAAAATTATCCCTAGTTTTTCTGATTTAATATGAAGGATGGTATTAATGACAAAATTTATTTCTAACCCGATATGACTATTTACAAATTAATTTCAATCAAATTAAAATTACTTATAACGAAGTGGAACAAGATAACATAACAATTAAATTAAAATCTCAATTTATTTGCTTCAATGCAGGTGTTACTCTAAAATTGCATTTTATTGCACATGATAGGATAGGAAAATAATTTCTTCCATTATTCAGTTAACAATAGTTTAGTTTATTTTGTATAAAACACATCTATAATAAAATCAAATGAATTTTGAAATTTATCAATGTTATTATAAATTCCGTTTCAGTTTATTTTTCAAAAAATAGTAGAAACATGACTGGAGAATAACTATTTTAGAAATACATTTTTTTTTGTTACCATCAAAATTATTTAAAATATTAGTGGGAAATAATAAACAATATTTATTACACAATCGTGATTTTTCATTATTGTAGCCCATCTGAAAAATTCACCTGACAGCTGATAAGGAAAATGTTTTATAATATATAATATCCACTAACAGGATACACCGTGCAATCTTTTCAGAGATGTACTGCACAGTTTAATAGGAATATAAAAATAAATTATAGTAATAAAATCTTTTATCTTTGATTACTGCTTGATTATAAAAGGTTTCTGATGTGCGTTTTCGGTTCACTATTTTTCAATTAAATTTACTATGCCCATGGGAACAAATTCGTTGCTTCGATACCGTGTTGTATGCAGCCTAAAATGTGCGAAGGTCGCTTTAAGTCATTTTTTCATCCATGGACTAAATTGCTATCCAGTAGGACATTTCATAAATAAAGGGCCGTATTCATGTTTCGCAAGAGAGAAAACTCGATAAACTGCCAAGCACGATCCCCGACGCACCCACAGGTGGAAAACAAGAACAGCTACAACCATCTTTCATTTCTCAACAGAATCTAAGATTGAATTTGAAAACCCTTGTTCCGAAAAGTAACGTTGTACTACTAATAAAAAAAAAACCATGGAACACAATTTTGAACTAATTCAATTTTTGGCTCTTTCAAGCATAGTACTCGGTATCCAAACTTGAGAATATTTCATTTAAACTTAGGACCTAATATTACAATTTGATCTCAGTGTATGCAAACGAAATATTATTATATTCATTGAAATTTAATTTGTACAAGTTCACACCAGTGACAACACTTAAATAATTAAGAATTTATATTTGTCATGGTGTTTCCTCATTCATCTTTAGATCTGCTATATTGAGAAAGAAAATTCTCTACAAGCATTTATAATTATACTCAATATTCGCAATAGCATAATCAACCAAAAATAATCAGTTGTACGAGAAAAAAGTACACTTATTAGAAAACATTTTAAGTTTGTCTTCTTGACAACGTTTTCGCTAAATTCCAAAATTTTTTGAACATTTAATCCAGATTTATTGTATTACAAAAATCAGAGAACATGAGTATATACATCTTTATGTTATGATTTGGACCCATGCATGACTATATCAGATCAAAACATTATTCACTAATTTTTTCTCCCACAGCGGATTTTCTCCTGGTTGCGGTTGTGTGTAAAAATGCTAAAAGATGTTCCTAATTATACTAAATAATATCACAAATGTTTTATAAATATAATTAATGACTTATTAATGAAGATATAATATTTTTCAATAAAAAGAAAAAATAATTTGCAATTTATTTAAAAATAAAATATTTTTTAAGAAACAGTACATAAGCACTCATGTTATAAATAGTGAAGGTGCTCAAAAATTTAGTTACACTCAAACAATTTAAGCCATAAAACACTTTACTGAGAAGTGGGGGTTTTAACACAATATGGTATACATACTCACTATAATCTCACAGTCACTGTAGACAATTTTCAGAATGTTGCAATGATGGCTCGATGCCTTACGATAAAAATTCTCTCTTTGGTCATTGAGGCAGCTTAGAATAGTTGTCCGAGCAAGATCATCATTTGAAAATTGTCTTCCACCAAAACGTTTTTTGAGCTTGCCAAACAGATGAAGACCATATTGCACCAGACTAAGATTGCATGGCAGATGATTTCAGACTTCTCATCCAAAACTGTGAAGAAACTCCGGTACTATGCTTGGATTGTGATGTCTTGCATCGATGTGCAAGATCATAACGCCTTTACTTAACTTTTCACGTCTTTTATTTTCACAGCTTTGCGCAAACTTCTTAGTTGTTCATAGTAAGATTCAGCATTAATGATTGAGACCTTCCTCATGAACTCGGTGTAGACAGTTATTTCACAATAAAAAACCGTTTTCATGACTTTACCCACCAACGAGAAAACTTTGGATTTTGTTCTTACATAACTTGACGATTTGTGTCTTCAATCTATCGACACTTGTTTATTTCTTGAGTGAAGTTATGCACCCAAGTCACACTACCCAACATGATGCAACTCAAAAAATTATTGACTTCCACAGAATAACTTTGAAGGAATTCCAGGAAAGTTGCAAACCCTGCTCCATTGTGTTCGGAACTCAAAGAATAAGAAACCCATAGTAAATACAATTTGTGATCGTAAAGTTTTTAACGGGTTCTGGAATGAACACTGTCAACAGATATTTCCAACTGCAATGTGAGCAACGTTCACTCTGCGATTTGTGAGAATATATTCTTCCACTAGTTCCACAATGGCCATGTGCACACTGTAGTTGACCTTTCCTTGTCCTTTCCCATTAGTTAAGTCTGTGCTTCGAACTGCTGGCACCATTTCACAATGGCTTGATGTGACACTGTACGTGTCCCATACATTGCCAATATTTCACTATTATTCTGCTGACTCATTAAAGTAATTGCCCACAAAAAGCTTACTGCTCCATAGACTTCAACATTCAAGTAAGCTTCCAGCTGATGCGCTATTTTTTTCTCATAATACGCAAAAAATCAGATGGAAATTGCTGCAGTTGGTAGCCTCAGTTATCATCTGCACAAGCTTTGCTTTTCGTTCGCAATGATGCCATTTCTGGCATGGCAAGTGTAACATATTTTCTGAACAGCCCTATATATTTAATAAAAAATCACAAAGTCGTATATTTTAAATTTAAAAGAAACTCCGATTCAGAATATACTGTATTAATTTTTTTTTCAAAATACTTTTATAGAGCTTATTTAATTATTAAAGAAATAAATTGAATTTTATTAATATTTCCGTAATAAATTTTTATAAAAAGAGTTTTGTAATATTTTTTTATAACAGCATTAAAGGAAATGTAAAACGATGGTTTTAAACATACAGTTATCTCCCCTAGCAGTTTACCGCAATCTGAAACCAAAATCGGACATACAATTATTTTGCATATGTTTCTGAATTGCAAGTATATGCCCAAACTTTTGTATGTTCGAATATTCTGCTATCACTGAGAGATTCTTTTATGAATGAAAAATATGTGATTTTCCTAAGCAATCCGTTATTCTTTGTGAAGATACTTTTAGAAATAAACGGAAAAAGAACTCGGAATTATTTTCGACTGGTATATAAACATTTGCAATATTTCAATAACATTTTTTATATAAATTACCCAATATAGGTGATCATTATTAGGTAATTATCAAAAATATAATTAATATTCTCACATGAGTTGTAAGAACATTCCAAACAAATGTAATCATACAATATTAAATACTTTTATTTTCTAATAAAACAATGTTATTTTATAAATCCTTTGTTAAATGCTCAAAAGTGAAGTTAAATGGTTAAACAGTATTTCCTGGAAAGAAAAAACAATTTTTTCCAATAAATGCACTATACTTCTAAAATTACAAATAAGAAGTTATGTAATATATACATATGCGAAAGTACAAAAACACAACACATTACCAAAATTGTGTGTTTGCATGCGCATATATATATATATATATATATTATAGTATATGGGTAGTATATAGATAGTATATGGGTAGTATATAGATAGTATATGGGTATATAATATATAAATGATAATTTATTTATCATTAGGGCTTTGAATATACTTAGAAAATCAATTCTCTATTTAATTAGTATTTATTATCCTTATACCCTCATTTTCATAATAGTATCATTAATATCTTAAAGTAACACAAAGTCATCTCATACCTTATATTTGGATGCTAACAATTGGTTAATAGTTAGGCTCATTTTCTGATGACTTATTAAACAGAGAGGAAGTAAAATTAAACTAATGATTGTAAGTTTAGATTTCATTCTTGTCAGATGTCCAGCAACTAATCCTAAAGATAAGATTTGGCCAATTTCCATGCATAATAAAGTGTTAGGCGTGATCAGATTTCGATGAATTCAATTTAATTTTTCTTCTTTGAACGAATGTTTTGAACATACTTAATTATTGTGAAATATTAACTATTTTCTTCGCATTATAATTTAAAATTAAGAAATTGATGTATGCATTCACATTAAATTTTTGTGAAAATAAAAAATCTGAAAACAGTTTTCGAATCTGAGATTTGGAAATTATGAATTTATATATAAAGGCTTATTCTGTTTGAATCATTTGCTTTAAGAGAAAATTAAAAATATATAATAATGGCAATGTAACGGTGTTACTTTTCTAGATACTTTAATAGTTTGTTCCAAAATAGAAACGGAACATTTTTGCACGAAGTAATGAAAAATACCATTTATGAAGCAGAAAAAGAATAGCTAGGGCTGTATACTTACCTGATAGTTAACAAGAGTTCATGTTGAGTTTAAAAATAAAACTGGATTTCTTAGAATCTACAGACACAATTTATAATTTGTAGAGAAAATTTCAAGTTCTTAGTATACTAATAAAAATTTAATTTACCCAATTTTGCTTTCGTTTCAAAATAATTTTCATTTTTATAATCAGTGGAATAAAATGTATCCTAAATCTTTTAATTTCAACTCTAATGAAATATTAATATTTCCTATTTTTATTTTTAAAACATTATTAAACAATAATCTATTAAAAATCCTAATCACAAAAAACAAGAATAAAGAAAGAGATGAACTCGTTATAAAGCTTATGTCATAGAAAGTTTTAATAAAATTAAAATAAACGAAGCTCTATCAAAATATTGATTACAATGTGATACTCACAAGAGTAATTTCAATGAGTTATATTTTAAATTTATAATATTTATTTACAAATTTTCGTTTTCTATCTGATTTTCCTCTCACTTATGTCAAAATAATTTACTACTTCTAGATGAATTTTGTAAGATATACAATACAAATTACCATTGTAGGGTACTGAAACGAAGGTAAACATTTATAGTTATTTAATTTAAGTTTAAAATTCAGTTTTTGCTTAAATACCTTTCATTAATCATTTTTAAGGAAGAATTAATTATAAGCTATAAATATCACTGCTATCAAAATTTAAGAGTAAATTAAAATTAAGTTTATTTCAAAATTAACATTAAAACTATGGCTCAACGTGTCAAGTATAAATACATTCCTAAATACAACATTTTATATGGTTTCATTGAAACAGAGTTAAGTTCAACAAAAGTCTCGTAGTTAACGTGTCTTCAGCAAGTGTCCACTGCACTCATGTCAATAAATTAAGGATAATTCAGAATCATACAGAAATGAACTCTGAAATAAAAATTTCAGATGTAGCATTATCACACGCATCTTGAAGAATAATATGCAAACTACAAGAAACCACCAGATGGCACCAAAAGTATGTCACAATGACGAGAATATAAAAGAGGGATATATTAGAAAAAGTTGCAGTAAAAAAGTATAATTGTTCACAAGCAGTTTAAAGGCTTTTCAGTGCAATAACCGCATAATCATGGCACAAAGGAAGCATATGGATGATGTTTTATGAGGTAGAATTTTCAGCCGTCTAGAATGTGGATGTACCCAGCTAGAAGTTTCCGAGGAACAGGGAATCGCCCAGAGTGTCATTTGCAGTCTTTAGCAACAATTCCAAGATGATGGTAATGTGAGTAGACGTTACAGCACAGGTCACCCCTGAGTTACAACGCCGAATGAGGACCGGTATTTGGCAGTTACTGCCAAAAGAAACAGAGGGAACAAAGCATCAGACCTGTACCGTCAGCTCTCTTTAGCTACCGGTAGGATAGTTTCAAGGTAAATCGTGTATAGATGCTTAGGGTATATTCATCTATATGCTCGTAGGTCTGTGAGATGTGTTCCATTTACCACAACTCACTGTCGCCTCCGGTTAGCCTGGAGTAGAGAGCATTCATTGTGAACACCGCAATATTGGTCTTGCGTGTTGTTTTCCGATGATTCCAGGTGTAGTTTTCAGCCTGATTCTTGCCGGAATATCAAATGAAGAGGGCTAGGTACCCATTAAAACCAAGAGAACACCAATGAATGACACCGTTACGGTGATGCAAGATTGCTCGTTTGGAGAGGAATTACTCTGGGTTCCAAAGCTAAACATGTTCCGAATGTAACCATGACAAGCTGCATCTATCAGGATCCCATTCTGGAACAACATGTACATTTGTATCGGGGCTCTATGGGTGCAGAATATCTGTTTATGGATGACAACTTCTGTCTTCATCGTGCAAACATAGTTGTTGACGAATGCTTTCAATCGGAGGATATCACCCGTATGGACTGACCAGCATACTCACCGAACTTGAATCCAATAGAGCATGTGTGGGATATTACTGGCCGATGAATTGCACCACGTCAACAACCTCCCATATAGCTACTGGAACTATATAACGGAAAAATATAATCGTACACAAAAAATATTATATTTACATACTATATATGTATTTTTAAAAATATTTACCACCGCTTTTTGTGGTGGGATCTAACCAATCTCAAATTCATTCCAATTAATCATAAATAACTGGTTTTATTTGGTTTCTATTGTTGGAACGAGATGTTTCTCAAGATTTATGTATGGAATACGTTTAAATCCTGCTGACAGCTTATATTTGTCATATACTGTGACTGCCTGCATAAAAGCATTCACCTGTCCTAATTGAGAATATTTCTTAACTCCTTAGCAACTAGACGGAGGTACATGTTGTTGTTGTTAAACATCCGCTTGTACAGTAGGGCTAGATCAGGTCCATGAGCCTGATCTAGCTCTGCTGTTCATGAACCTGACCTTTTCAGAAAATTACTTTACCAATAGGTAATTTTGAACCAGGCCCTGACTGACAAACCCCAGACAAGATAAAGTCTAACTAGGCGAGGCAAGTGCAAAAGAACATTTAGTGCAAATTTTGAAGTGTTCAATACCAATAACGGAAGTCATTTGATAACAGATTATCATTAAACTTTCGGGTAGGGCAGTTTGATCTTGTCTACTGCCACCAGACATCAAGTAAACTCATGGGTATTTTATACTGATACCGTTAGTGTTCCGGTGGGACAATCAAATTGAACTTATTCTTTGCCTTTAGAAAATAAATCTATATAAATAAGAGAAGCAGTAGGCAGGTTTGCTTCGCCATCACCAGCTCTAGCCAGACTGTCAACAATTTTATGAGCTGCATGTTGAAAACAAATGCTAAACATAAATATTCCATTATTCAGTGATGGTAGTATTGAATCCTAAACCTTCCAAGCCTGCATAAGAAGAATGATATCTATCTAGGTGAGCTGGTTGGTTGCTGTAATTTTTTTTCGGGGGGGGGATTTATTATGTGTATTTTAATATTTCTTTCTATATCGTGACTATCAACAAATAATTTGAAATGTTGACGTTATTTACCTTTAAATTTCATAGATGCGAAAAAATATTTATTATATAGTTGGAAAAAATTATAAATTTTATAAAAATATGATATACCCTTTAAAAATCTTAAAATTTGAGTGTATGAATTTCAAAATCCATTAAGCTGATTCACAGTAACTATAACTCTATTGCAATATTTAATATTTGATTATGCATATACATAGGTAGACATAAACATACATATATATCTGTGTGTCTCACAGCTTGACAAAATTATATGGTTTCATGTGAAATCTTATTTCTGATTAAAAGTAAGATCAATTTTTAAGAAAACGTTAATACCACGAATATACACTTCAAAATCAACTAATCATAGACCATGAAAAAGTCGTGATGAGAAGAATACTTGCTTTAATAAACTAGAATAACAGTAATATTTAGGAAATTTAAATTCTTATTATATGTTAGCATGCTCCAGTTGTAGGAGCGCACAGAGTGCGCTCCTACAACTGGATTTACAACTGGATCCTGGGAACAACAAGAGTGCGCATATTTACAACTCACAGTTGTAAATATGCGTCATTTAGGCATAAATTTAATAAAATTAAAAAGAATCAAAATTTAATATTGTTTTCAAAAATACAGCGGACTGTTTAAAATTGAGACAAATGATCAATAAAGCGCTTTAAATGACACTCTCATTTTCATTCTTAATTTCATGATTTTTTTATTTTCAATACATGAAATGATAAATGAATCAGAAATGATGAATGGTTTTTCGTGAACATTTAGAAATGATACTTAAGCAATGAGTATTGCGAAGTAACTAATATTTACAAAACTATAAAAAAGAGAATATTTTGTAACAAAAATTGCGAGAAATTAACATTTATTTTACGCGCAATCATTTAGAACATATCATTTTAATTTGTAATTAGAAAGTTAGAAGAAGTAACATTTCACGATCACAAATAAAATTACATCGAAATATTATGTTAAGAAAACATTAATTTTGATAATATACTGACACACATGTTTAATCATTTTAAAGAAAAACTAATTCAAATATAAAATTTAAAATACATACTTTATTAAAATACATTTTTAAAAAATTTCTGGTTCGTTTAAAAACTTTTATTCACTTAAATAAACAGTTTAATAAATGCTTTGTTTGGATCGTGATTTCAATAAAGTCTGAAATACTTTCTGAAGTTTTATTTTTTTTTAAATTCTATTTGTGTATGTTTAGTTAAGTCTGTAAATTATTTGATATTTCAGAATTTTTTCTACATATATTCGGATTGAAAGATTTATAAGTACTTCCATTTTGGACATTTTTGTTTTGAAATGTTAAACTTTTCCAGCAAATACATTGAAAATCTTTACATGTAAAAATTGTGGCTTCATATAAACTGCTCCATAATTAATTTATTTTAAAATATGTGTTTATTTCATTTCGTTTCTTTACCATTTTCTTCAGCAAAACTTTTCATTTTCCGTGTCATTAATTATCATTTTGCATACAAAGAGTTTGACTTTCATTAATGAAGAGTTGTTTTCATTCAGAAAATCATAAACTTTTTTGTATGAAATTACGTAAAACTTTTCTTGTTTGTCTCTTCAGAGAAAAAACCAGGAATGATGAAAATTATATTTTATAAGCATTTCATTTTAATACATGTTGAAATCATTATCATTACAACGATAGATACATAAAAGAAATCACTTTTTTCTTATCAATGCACACGAGTCCTATTTTTGCTTGAGGAGGATTATTTATATTCACTTTATTGAAATCTATTCAATTATTCTTTCCCGATAAAAAATAAATAAATAGGTATTGAAGCTCTAACGAGTAGTCTCATTACTCAGGGCTAGTGGAGTCTTTTAAAGAAAACATTTCTTCTGAAAGGATGTCTAACACATCTGGTGGAAGCATTTATTTGAAAGTTCTTTTCTTATTCTAAAGTTCTGAAAACGGAAACCTTTTTTAAAGAGAGTAAATGAAGCCGACTGTGTCTAGTCTATCATTATTATAATTGCCATTTGAGAGAACCAAAATTTTTGGGGATAACAAAAACTAAAATAAAAAAGGGAAATAAAAAAAATCGTCTGAAAGGAAATACGATAAATTGAATGGACTTATCTGAGCACCTAACAATCTTCTTTTAGCCTGGATCTGAAGATCGTGAAACCTGAGATTTTCATCACACAGTTGATAGGCCTAGAATCTCCCCTTTTTTTGTAGAATAAAAAGAAAAAAATGACGAGATTCTCGCCATTTAGTTCTTCTTTTCACTTCAAATCGAGTATGATAAAAAAGAGATATTTTTGGAATGGGAAATCGCGGCATTTTGCTGGAGCGCTTTCATCTGAAGGGGAAGGATAAGAAGAAAAGGGATTTTAGATACATTAAAAAAATTATTTGAGGGGTAACTTGTGCTTGAATTTTTGCTCTGAATATTGACGCCAAGCGAAATTTAAGCATACGGTAAGGAGAAAGGAGGTGTGATCTTTTCTTGATTTATGGGAACAATTGTTAAAAGAGCCCTAGCGTATCCCTGGTATTTATAGTGTCGGATAAATGTACCAAAATAAGGAATGGGACCAAAAAGTTCCCTGCTATTATATTAGAAGAAATATAACGGCCCGATAAAGTCATCTTCTTTTCTGCGAATCCGTCGTAAAATTCGATAAGAAAATTGCTCGTTCCTTTGGTTGAAACTGCGTTCTTTTCCCTGCAACTGAATTAATTTAACTTTCTTACTTCGAACTTTGAAACATCAGCATAATTCAAAAGACCTAGTTTTTTTTTCTTTATGGAGGAAACTTTGTCATAAAAGAAACCACTCTCACACGTGAGAATCTATTATAAACAATGAAACTATTTTTGAATGGAAGTTTTTCAAGGATGGCTTTTATATCACTACAAATAATTGGTATTTAGCTGTCTAAACTCAGTTATTTTCTATAGTTAATTACTGAAAAATATCTCAAGTTAGAAAATAATACTTTAGTAAAAATAAACGTAGTTATAAATTTTTAAATAAGAAATGGATGTCATATCAGAAAACTTGATACAATTTAACAGACATAACGATTGAAATATATTTATTCCTTTTTATATTTGTTTTAAATACTAGAATAAATTCCAAATTTTTTTTGTCCAAAATAGAACTTAACAATTTTTTTTTATTTTTAAGCACACTCTCCTTTAAAATACTAAATTTCCCATTCCTTATATAATAAATTATAATTTATAGTATATTTTGAAGAATATGACAATATAGTGTGAATATTTTAAATATTTAATTGATATATATATATATATATATATATATTATATATATATATATGTATATATATTGTATAAAAATTGTATAAAGAATTTTTAAACCTTCAAAGACGTTTCTCTTTCATGATTTCTAATTACTTTATATTTTTATTTATTTTGTATAAATATCTATTAAGTGATATGTCGATAGCAGTTATTTCTAAAATTTTAAGAGATATTTGGAAGGAATTTCCTTTATTTTTATTAATAACTTATTTGAATTTGCTAAATTTATAAAGAAAAGTTTGTGAAGAAATCATAAATCAGAACTTAGATTTATATTTAAAGAACCGCATATGAATTTTGAGATTCAACCTAAAGCAAGGCATCACAGTAGGGAATTTTCATCTCCGTTTTCTTCGAAATTAGCAACGACGCTGTTTCAAACATAAATTTTGAAACATTATTAATCTGATAATGATAATTTTTCTTAATGCCATTAAAAATAAGTTAGATTTATAGGATTTGAAATAAATGCAAAATTAAAGCAACTGATAAAAAAATCATAAATGCAAACCAATGGTAATAAAAAATGAAATGAAAAGTAATTTGCCGTTTATAAAATATTGATTGATAGATAAACTTGACAAATAAATGCATGCAAGATAAATTACTCACCAATCATAGGCATAAGATAAATATTCTGTATAATAAAGTGATTTTTTAGACTTTTGAGGAAAGTATATCTTACTTTGTTGATCTGAAAAGCCATGATTGGTGGCAAAATGGAATTTACAGATGATTTTAAAAATGGATATTAATTTAATAAATAAATATTTTGCTAGCTTCTGAAAAGGATATATATTTACCAGAAAATGATTTATAAGTGACTGGTGATAAACTATTCAATATAACTATTAGAAAATGATTTCCTGACAACTAAAATAGAAAATTTGAAAAATTTAGATAATTCTGAAGGGCAGTTCTTATTTTTTCAAGTTTATAAATATGAAAAAATATAAATCCTTATTTTAAATGAGATCTTAAAATATTATTCAGTCTCAGTCATACAAGTATTAGAAAATACAACTATTTATAAGAGAATACTAAAGAAGGAATAAGAAATATTTAAAATAAATCCATATAAACATAAATCCCTGTATGTCTGACAAGTTATTGCTTGAGAATGAATAGAAAATAATTGCGCAAAAAGAAGTAAAACTTTATTTGGGCAACTTGGAAAACTATAATTTTATTTTAAAATTTTGATTTTATAGTTTATACATAAATATAACATTATAAAACTGATTTGTACTCAATGATAAAACTTTTTCTTACGGTGATAAAATGTCTCTAATATTTGCTGGCTTTAGAAATGACAACAGGTAGCTATTTTCTGCTGTAATAATTGTCATTTGTGCATGCCCACTGGGATAGAGAAAAAACGAATATATTCTTTTTCTCTTTCTCCTCCTTTCAACATTCTTAAATTGCATTTAAAATTTATGTTCATCAGGGCTTTAACATTCCAGAAAAGATACCAAAAGTTTCAAGCATTACTACTGAGAATGTATTTTCTGTTTCCCATATGCCACCAATAATAACCGCACTCAAGATCTGATGTCCTTGCTTTAATATTTAATAAACTCATAAGTATACATGATTTTATGAATTTATTTAATATTAAAGTAAATGTTCATATTAAAAGAAGCTCTCTACATCTTATTGGATTTATGTTCAGCTGATCTATATGTATTTTTACTCAGGACAGGTGCAAATGGTAACTTTTTGTGATGAAAGCAGCAATCTTGTTTCCGTTTTGAAAGTCACTTTGGGTATAAGCTGTCCCGTTTGGCCAATAAGTTTTATATAAAATATTTATTCGAATATTTATCAAAGAAATACAGCAAAAGAAAATTTAACGGAAACATTTCGAATAATAATCAATAATTGAATAATAATTATAGATTTAAACTGAAATGTCGCTTGCTGGTACTTGTGAAAAAATATTTCTATTGAATCAAAGTAAAATTGAAGGATATTAGATAACGTTTAATTTTTTCTTCTGTTAACTCGTAATGTTTTCTTATTTTGCGTTAGGGAGTCAGGCTGATAAATGATTATTCAAAAATTTCCATTTGCCTTCAGAATTTCATGGATTTACTTTAATTTTTAAGCATGAATATTTGAAGTGCTTTTGCAATTTACTTCCACTGTTTGCCTCGCTTGAAGTATCCACCATCTCTAAAAATGAATTTGGAACTAGTTTGAAATTTCACTTTTGTCCCGGTTGAAGTAGACATCATCTGAAGAAATTGACAATAAAAGAACAAGAATATCATATTTACATTATTTTTCCTAAAGTAATCCTTATGAGAAAAATTAGCAATAGAATAATAACAATATTGAACTTATAGTACGTTGTCCTGGTTGAAATAACAGTCATATAAAGAATTTCATTATATAGCAATAAGATGTTAAATTTTTTGTACATGTCCCAATTAAAGTAGTATTAACGTAATGAAATTTATCATGGAACAAGATATCAAACTTTCACTACATGTCCCAAATGATGTAACATTAATGTAAAGAAATTGATCATAGAGCAACAAATTATCAAAACTTTTCGTATCCCAGTTGAAATAATATTAATGTAAAGAAATTGATCAGACGAACAAAGTACGAAATTTCCTTTACATGTCCTGGTTTAAGTAACATCAATGTAAAGAAATTGATCATAGAGCAACAAGTTATCAAAGCTTTTCGTATCCCAGTTGAAATAGTATTAATGTAAAGAAATTGATCAGACGAACAAAGTACGAAATTTCCTTTACATGTCCTGGTTTAAGTAACATTAATGTAAAGAAAGTGATCATAGAACAACAAGATATCAAATTTTCCCTACGTATCACATCTGAAGTAACCGTCATGTGATAAAGTGGCTATAGGGCAACAAGGATATCAATATTTCACTGTTTCGATTAAATTAATCATCATGTGAATAAAATAACCAGGATTAACAAAGATATCAAAGCATGCGTTGTGAAATAGATTTAATCATACAAATCAATAATATGACGTAAAGCAAAAGTATGAGAAACATAGAAGTAATTAACCATGACTTATATTATTCAATAAGACAGAAAAACAAATACAAAAAAGGTGCTAGAATTAATTTATATTCCAGAACTGTGAACACTTAATTGAATCACTTAAACACTTAATTAATCACTTTGTTAAGTAAACACTTAATTGAAATCCTAATATAAAGAACAACAATTTATACAGTTTTGAATGTAAATTCGAGTGGTACAGATTTTATGATTTTTTTCTTATGCGAATTAATTTTTACTCTTAATAGTAATGAATTCATGTATTTGTTGTACTCTCAAACTTGTTTAATGAAGGTCTTAACTTAAATTATCAAGTTCATTAAAATTAAGTGCTGCCCAGCTTGTCTAGTGGTCAGCCTACAGAAATTGTACTTTTCTTGTAGAAAGTAAAATTCTAAGTAAATGGGCATCATGGCACAAAGAACTAGATTAACACGAGATAAACATCCTATTATTAATTTGGTTTCATTTCCTTTAAACAAATCCCAGTTTAAATCCAGGACAAAAGTTTCGCAAGTGAATGTATTATGTACTTATAACTCATAGGGAAAGGTTTCTCTGGGGTACAAAAAATTATAAATTTTTTTAACTGTTTATCTTTTCATAAAAACATATTCACATTGTTTAGTAAATATTGTACTCCCTTTTAATGCTTAATATTATTTATTTAGTGAAATACCATTATTTAAGATTGTTTCTAATAATTCTATAAAATTATCGGAGTGTGTATTATTTGTAAATGGAAACAATTCATCCATTTGAAAAGTGTTCTTTTACAGATAACAGTTATTACTAGAAGAATCTTTGATAAGTGTTTTTATATAACTGGTAATCATATTGCCAATACATTTTGGATGGATGTTTCTCCGTAGAGAGAGCCCTTTCACACATGCTGCTATCAATAGAAATGCTTCAAAATATTGTGCGGCTGTATTGGAGAAATACATTACTTTCGAAGCAGCGTTCGTATATGAAATATTATTCGGAACGTCAAAGTTCCAGAATTATTTTCTTTAGTAAAGAATGAAAATGGAAGGAATATGACCCTCTTGAAAGCTGCGCATCTCCTTAGCATGATTTAAAAGGATTTCATTCCTGCCTAAGGCATACGATTTCCTTGAAATCAGAGAGGTTGGAATAGGTATTGGAAAATCTAGTGTCGTATTAAGGATTCAAAAATGTCATATTTTAAAAGAAATTTTCACGTGGAAAATTCGTACCAACATTACTTCTTTAACAGCAAAAAAGGTTATTGTACTTAAGAAAAACTGGTTTAATGAATTATTAGCAGAAACGAACATCATTTCATATATAAAATTAGAAAATTAACCAATATATTTATTAATTGACAGAAACTATAAAATAAATCTGTATTTGTTTACTTCCATATCATATAAATTAAACATAAATGTTTTATATAATTTATTTTTCTAAAATAAAATAGTAGTGTGCATTTGCCGGAGTTGGCGCAGAAATGTTTAGACCATATGCCCGCCCCCATAAAATTTCCACCCACCTTTTAAAGCAATGGTCCGATAACCCCTACTTACTTTTAGAGAGGAATAGCCCCATTTTAGCCATAAAAATCGAAACCACATTTAGAAAAAAATGGTATAAGAAAACGTCATAATTTTTCCACCCATTTAAAAAAAATATATATATATCGCAAATAGCCCATTAAAACTCCACCCACTTTTTAAAAGTAATGGCTCATACCAATTTTATAAAACAATGGTTTAAAACTCGAGATTACCCACTTTTAAAAAGTAATGGTTCGACACAAATTCATTGAGATGGCAAGGTCCCCCCTTCGGCGCGCAACCCCTTTTTCTCAGAAGCAACGCCCCCTCTCTGCTGCATGGGATTAAAGGAAGTTAAAGAAAAGTGGTCTAGAATAAAGAAACACAATGATAAGGGGAGCTGTTATTAATGCAATTGTCATAAGACAAAGGATGCAAAAAATAGAGGAAAATACAGAGAATTTTGAACCTTATCTATCTAAAATTCTTCTTGAATTAAGCCAATGCTTAAAGTTTTATTCAAACAGAAAAAAGTTGTATTCACGAAAATGGGAGGTTATACAAACACTATTCTCCATGCAATGAATCAAATTGCTCTTGTTTTCATATCGTAAGTTGAAAAATATCTGGTCGAGAGCAACTTGATACTTAATCACGAATTCTAAATTATATTTTAATAGTTCGGAAACAATTTAGACATTTACTTTTTAATAATATAGTGCCCTAGAACCAATGTGTTAATGCCAACTTCCAATATGTGTCGCTTGTCATCCTCCTCGGATAGGGCCATCTTATTTATTTATATAGAGTGAAGTTCATGTTTTGTGCTTCTGATCAGATTCATGGTTCTATACTGTACTTCTTTCTTGAAAAGGCAGTTCTTGTAGTCCTCGAAGGAGATCCTATTTTTGACAACACACTTCTTGACCCCTTTCGATTTTTTCATCATATCTGTTTCACTCTTGAAGGCAGACATTTTTTTATCTTAATCCGAAGAATTCTTCCATAATTTTTTCAAGAATACTCATCCTTCATTTTCCCCAGAACATTTTTATTTACCTTTGGCATTTCATATTTATTATTTTCTGGGTAATCCGACGTATCAAAGTAGTTAATCATTCCTTTCATATCTTCATAAAATCCCACGTTTTTACATCGTATATGAAGCTGTCTGTGTCCATATATAACAGTTTAACGTCCTCCCTATACATTGGCTTCATCACATTATAGTGAAAATCTAACACTAAATGCTTGGATAGATCCAATATACTCATCCCAACATAGACAGGTTTATGAAAGAGTACTTTAGTTTTGTTCATATGTAGAGAGACCAAATTTTCATCAAATATAGTTCTACCTTTAAAATTCGGTTTAGATATAAGTTTTTCCGCTCTCTTGGAATCACACAGAAGTCTGATATCGAGGCATTTCATGATATTTTCCAACGTCAATCTGAACACGGAGTTGTTCATGAGTTTGCAAAAGTCCTTTTCGAAAGCATTGGTTGCCCTGGTTCTCATGTGAGTGTTAGGGCTATATACTTATGTAACCAATTGGACTGGCTGAACTCCAACACTCTGTGCACCATTTTAAACTTTAGCCCCAGCTGCAAATATTGTTTCAGAACCCTGTAATGGATGACTTATCGCTCTTTGTCAAACAGAGCTGTTAGAAGTTTATACTGCTTCGAACCATCGGGTAATCTGTTTTCAGGGGCTAATGGGAAGTCCAAGTGGTGATTATGCAAGTATTCAGGATAGTGCAGATCACACTCTAGAATGTATCCTTTATCCGCAACATCCGCTATTTTGGTCACATCAATATCAGCATTCCCCCACCTGAAACCGCCATATGGCAAGAATCGTCTCATTGCTCAATCATATAGGTTGTTGACATCTAGATACATTAGATAATTAGGTCCTTTTGTTTTATCATACTCCTTCATGTATTTATAATTAGCTCTCCCATTCCTGTTACAGCACTGAGATACACCTCCTTTTGTGCCTTTTTCAAGCATAAGTACCATATCCTAACTGCTTAACAGCTCTAACTCTACACCAGTGGACTTTAACATAGCATCCCAAGAGAGTCCAGGTGCAGTGAAACACCATGCAGGATCCAGTTTGTAGATCCTAATGCAGAAATCCCTAAAATGTTCTTTAATATGAGTCAAGATTAGTACATCAGTCTTTACATATAAATCGGGATATTCGCCTAAATTTTTAATGTTGAAGACATTCCAGATTTTCTTGGCGTGTTCATAGTCTTCTTGAGATATATGTAACTCAGTCATTCTATTGTAAAATTCTTTTTCTGATGGTAGCTTGATTTCTTCAGGGATTCACATTTTTTCCAGGAGTCCATATAATCGTATGGATATATACCTTTTCTATTGACGAGATCTAGCTTGTTCTTGGGGAAGTATTTTGCCGTCTATCTGAACTCTTTAACATTCTTCGCTAAGCAGTCGAGGCTACTGGCCATGAACCGAAATGAATCAATAAATCTCAATTTTATTCCTGGTAGTTTGGCTTTCTTTCCTTCACCAGTTTCTATCATTTTTGCCCCCACCTGTTTGCTGAATATATTTTTCTTCGGTGTTAGGTATGACGTCAATGTCTCTATTATTACCCGTTAGTTCTTTTATAAACAGGTGTGCATCATATCTGGATAAATTATGGATAAAAAACGGAATAAAGGAAGGATTTCGATAGTGTAGGTTACATAGGCTGTAAGCCGGACCCGTATAGTTTGATTCACATTTTGACGGATCGAGTAAATGGTCGTGATCTCTAACTTTTTTGTGGTCTAGATTTTCCTCGTCTGAATAAGGTGATGACTCTGTTCCGATGATCAACTCACAGATATGACATGCATCAGTTCTCAGAAAGTGCTCTTCATCTTTAGCAGTCATCTTGATTGGTTATTTCTCGTCATAAATTTCCTTTATCGTTAGGGCATCAGTCTTTAATGTATCACAAAATACTTTTGTGGCGTTGGGACCTCTATAAATGATGGGTGTTTTGTAGTCTTCATGTTTATATTTGATATTAAGGCAAAAACTCATATTTTCATGCTTTTGATATTTTTGCATGTACGATGCGCTTTCATCAGATTGACAGGTATCCATCTTATTCGTTAAACATTCAATATCTATATTTATCGTGAAAGATACTCGTAATGATTTATGATAATTTTTTAACTTTAATGAATCACCTTCTTTAGGCATTGCTATTTGAACAGCCTTATTTTTTCTACAATCCGATTCTTGTTTTTGCAGATCTTCCTCAGAGCGATAAAATTACAAACACCTTTCACGGGGATATACGCTTTTGTCATGTGTACTTAATTGAGCACTTATTATTTTTGACAAATCCTTTATCAAACAATCGTGGCTGTCCCCTTCTTCGTTTTTTATGTAAAGACAAATTCATATGTCTCTCAACATTACTTTTAGTTATTCTTAACGGGTATATGTCCTTTCTTTTAGTCTCGTATAAATATGTATTCACTGATATAGCATTCATCTTTTCAGGCCTTTCGAGTACCCTATCTTCAAATTTACTGGAAATCCAATGCCTTCGAACTTTAGCTCATTTTCGTAAGGTTTATATTTGGTGACTCTTTGGGCATCTTTTCCCACTGAGTTCAGTGCGGATAGTAAAGCCCACGTGAAACACTTCTCATCCTCATTTTGTATGTTTATGACTGTTTTTTTAGCTTTAATCATTTTTGGTAAATCAATGTAGGATAATCCTCTCAATCGGTGTTATTTAATGATCCTTATCTCAAGGCTTTTAATTTCCACAAGCGTCCAGCCTGAACCCCTTGCTACACACTCCTCCATTTCAGGCAATAACTTTTGAATAACCGATCTGTAATAAGCTAACAATTCAGTTGATTCTAAGATGACTTCATTTTCTGTTTCGAAGTTATTTATCATTTCTTCCATCTTACCATTTTTCATAGCCGCAAAAGAACTGGAAATTAACCTTCAGACCATGCAACCTCTTCAGATATTTTGTAATAAATCCCCGGACTTATGATGAAATATCGTTCAAAAAGTCTTTGGGAATCATCAGATTGTGCTCGTTTTCGAACGAGAATTATAGGCCGTCTCAACTTCATGGGGGATCTGGTATCTGGTAACAGGTCAGAATCGAATTCGAAGTGACGTTTGAACAATGCGCCCTCAATGTATGCTATGATGTCTGCCTTCCTTCCCAATTTGGAATAGCTTTTAATACCATGCATCCGACAAAATTCAAGGAGTTGGTTAATGGTTATGTAATGCAGGCTCTGCATATTGTCAAAATCATACTCCTGGCTGGCTTTCTCAGGCTTATCATTTTGATGAGCTTTAGTGTGCAAATGCTTATTTATGCTAGATTCCTTTTACAACTTACCACAACACCTGATTTTAAGTTCTATTTTCTTCTTGGACTTTCTGAACAAGTCATTATGGAAACTGGAAAAGCCATTATGATATTTAATAAGCTCAATCAGTTCCGACTTTTTAAGATTCGAGTATCCTCTACTATTATTTTCCCGACAGTGGTCTTGCAACTGCCGAACGGTTTTAGATTCCATCTTTATTATATCTTTATATATATATATATATATATATATATATATATATATATATATATATATATATATATATATATATATATATATATATATATATATCTTTATATATATATATATATATATCGTTTCTTTAAATGCTTAAAATATTGAGGGGGGTTCATTCAATTTTAAAAGACATTTTAATGGTACCAATAATACGCAACCTTCCGCTTCCAAACTGAATAAATTAAACTACCCGCTTTTCATTGTTTATGATATTCATTGCTCTTATCAACTCTTCTTCACCAATGGTCGAACCATCTAACGAAATCTTGCATGACTTAAAGACCACCCCTTTTTTCTTCAATTCATCTCTAACTCTCACAAAGAGAGTTTTTGAGTTGGGTTGGCAGGAGAAATCCAGTAGGATAGAGACTTCTGAATAAAAGAGCGTTGGTGTTTCAACACATCTCTAGCATGAACGTATTGAGCTCTTGTTGAGTAGTAAGGATAGGTTTCATCGTTGCGCTTAATAAGAATAAATCGTTCTTGCTTATCACTTTCTTCAGTCTAGGGTGCATGTTTTTCAACAGAAATTTCAAGCCTCTGATTTATCATGTCCTTTTCAATCACTTTATCTTCGATGTCTTTCAGCTTTAGTTCAAATTCCTTTTTGTCCATCATCTTTTACTCATTTACAAAGTAGTTGAGGATAATTCTGTTGCACTTGTCGTAGAATTCATCCGAGACCCATGAGGCGATATCGAGAATTAGTTCTTGTTGGACATATTGACCTGTGATCTGTCTATTCAGAGGATCATTGTTTGTTAGCTTAACTTCGTAAAAGATGCACACGGGATCACCTTGGCATCTGTTATTTTCATAGCATTGTATTAAATATTTCGAATGTACAGTTGTCATAAAACTTTTTACCTTCAAGTTGACAGAGTTTGGTTTCATTAAAGCATCCTGTATTCTTATCAATAACTAACTTAAAGTCACCAAATAACCCATAGTAAATGTTATCCTTAATTTGCTCGTAACATACATCGATCAAAGATTTATTTCCGCTCAACATCTTATTTATATACTAACTGTATTTCTTTAAGTGCTTATAATATTAAAGAGTTAAATTTACAAGAAGTTAAAAGGGAAAATTTTAATAATATATGTCAGACGAAATGAAGGAAATACACTACTGGCCATTAAAATTGCTACATGAAGAAGGCGACATGCTACAGACGTGAAATTTATACGAAAGAAAGAAGGTGCTGTGATATGAAAATGATTAGCTTTTCAGTTCATTCAGACAAAGCAGGTGCCAGTAAAAACACATACATTGTGTTTAAATGAGGAAATTGTTCAGCCGGTTCCTCATACACAAATTGCATTTGAACGCTGTTGCCTCGTGAAAAGTTGTTGTGATACCTCGTGTAAGAAGGAGAAATGCATACCAGCACGTTTCTGACTTCGATAAAGGTCCAATTGTAGCGTGCTGGGATTGCGGTTTATCTTATCGCAGTACTGCTCATCGCGTTGGTCGAGATCCAATGACTGTTAGCAGAATATGGAATCGATGGGTTCAGGACGGTAATACGGATCGCCATGCGGGATCTCAACAGCCACCTATAACTAGAAGCGAGAACACAGGCATATTATCCACATGAGCGTAATGGATCGTGCAACCACGTCACGCGTCGTGAGTCAAGAAACGACTGTTCGAACAGAGTGCACGAACAGTTCGACGACGTTTGCAGCAGCACGGACTCTCAGCTCGGAGACCATGGCTGCGGCTTCCATTGACGCTGCGTTATAGACAAGAACGCTTTCAGTGGTGTGATCAACGAAGAACCTGGGTAGCCGAATTTCGAGACGTCACCTTTTCAGATGAATCCAGGTTCTGTGTACAGCATCATGATGCTCGCATCCGTGTTTGGCGTCATCGTAGTGAACGAACACTGGCAGCGTGCATTCGTCATCGTAATACTGGCCCATCACCTGGCGTGATGTTATGGGGTGCCATTAGATACACGTCTCGTTCACCTCTTGTTCGTATTGACGGTGCTTTGAACAGTGCACGTTACATTTCTGCTGTGTTACGACTCGTGGCTCTACCCTTTATTCGAGTCCTGCGAAACCCTACGTTTCAGCAGGATAATGCCCGACCGCATGTTGCCGGTATTGTACGGACCTTCCTTGATACGGAACATGTTCGGCTGTTGCCCTGGCCAGCACGTCCTCCAGATCTTTCACCAGTAAAAAACGTATGGTCTATGGTTGCCGAGCGACTGGCTCATCACCAAACGCCAGTCACTGCGGTTGATGAACTGTGGCATCATGTTGAAGCTGCATGGACATCTGTACCTGCCTGTACATGCAATCGAATCTCTGTTTGACTCAATGCCCAGGCGTATAACTGCTGTTATTATTGCCAGAGGTGATTGTTCTGGGTACTGATTTCTCAGGATCTATCCAGCCAAATTTTCTGAAAATTTAATCACTTGTTATTTCTAAAATAATATATTTGTCCAATAAATATAATTTTGTTATCACTATTTCTTCCTGGTGTAGCAATTCAAATGGCCAGTAGGGTATTAAGACGCTTTAGTATACACAACAAAGTGTCTTCAAACGGCTTGACACAAGAGTGTAAGAATAAATTGTAACAAAAGACGATAATGGATTTTATGTTTGTATGAGACGCCATGAGGAGCTGAGATACAATCTTAATAAACATCCTCTCGATAGAAAACAATTATATTTGATGATGAAGATGCAATAGAGGAGTCAAAGCAGAGTGAAAAATCTTACTAAATGGTTAAATGAGCTTAATATCTTCTTAAAGATGTGGTTTCGGTTAATTTTTTAAAATTTATCCATAAATATGAAGAATTGTTTCCAGAACGGAAAAACTTAATCAACAAAGAATACATTTTATTTCTTCCGTTGCGGAAAAGAGATTTTCAAGTACCGCTTAAGTTACCTAAAATGAAGAAAACGCTTGATCAGAATGAAAAAATCTGTCGAACCGTCTTCAAAGTTTTAAATCTGAATTTTTAATAGCTTTCGTCAGCTATTAAAAATAAAGTAAATCTTTCTTATCTACACAGCCATACTTTCTGGATAACCTATCCACTTCACCAGATATTTATTCCTCACCATTTTGAGAATTTTTTCAATTTTGTACATATTGTCCTTCTTATCATACCTCACCAGCTCATTTTCATATAGAGTTCCTTTTACATATTGATTGTTTAAATCCTTAACTCTATAAATAACTGGATTGGTTTCTGATATTTGAGAGATTACGAATATTTCTTCTGTAAACTTCACCTGATAACCTCTTTTAAAAGTCGTTTTATATATTAATATTCTGACTTTATCTCCTACTTGGTATTTGAGCTTATGTATGACCTTTTCTTTAAACAAATTGCAGGAGAATTCACTACTGTTTTCTTCTAGACCGGCCTCAACCGGCGTCATCTTTATACTTCTGTGGTAAGAGTTGTTATAATTTTTCACTAACTGTTCCAATGCATTTATATATCGATTGGTATTGTTAGCCGCAAAATATTTCCGAATTTTGCAGTTTAGATTCTGTTGAATCGTTCCACCACAGAGCATTTGATTTCAACGTTTTCAGTAATGAACAAGTAGATATTGTTCTCTTTAAACAGAAGCCGTGTCTCTTTGTTAATGAACTCTGTCCCCTTGTCAGCCATGAGGAGCTGAGATACAATCTTAATAAACATCCTCTCGATAGAAAACAATTATATTTGATGATGAAGATGCAACAGAGGAGTCAAAGCAGAGTGAAAAATCTTAATAAATGGTTAAATGAGCTTAATATCCCTTTAGAAAATGTGATTTCGGTTGAAATTTTTAAATTTATCCATAAATATGAAGAATTGTTCCCAGAGCGAAAAATTTAATCAGAAAAAAATACATTTTATTTCAATCGTTGCGGAAAAGAGATTTTCAAGTACCTCTTAAGTTACCTGAAATGAAGAAAACGCTTGATCAGAATGAAAAAGTCTGTCGAACCGTCTTCGAAGCTTTAAACTGGAATTTTTAATAGCATTTGTCAGCTATGGAAAATTTACTAAATCTTGCTTATTTATCCAGCAACACCGTGGATAACCTAACCACTTCACCAGATATTTATTCTTCGCCTTTTTTGAGAATTTTCTCAATTTTGTACACATTGTAATTCGTATCATACCGTACCAGCTCGTTTTCATAAAAGGTTTCTTTTAAATATTCATTGTTTAAATCCTTTAATCTATAAGTGACTGGATCGGTTTCTAATACTTCAGAGATGACGAATATTTCTTTCGTAAAGGTTGCCTGATAACCTCTTCTAAAAGTCATTTTATATATTGATATTCTGACTTTATCTCCTACTTCGTATTTGGGCTTATGAATGACCTTTTCTTTAAACAAATTGCAGTGGACTTAACTAATGTTTTCTTCTAGACTGGCCTCAACAGGCGTCATCTTTATACCTCTGTGTTAAGAGTTGTTATAATTTTTCACTAACTGTTCCAATGCATCTATATATCTATTGGTATTGTTAGTCGCAAAATATTTCCGAATTTTGCAGTTTAGATTCTGTTGAATCGTTCCACCACAGAGCATTTGATTTCAACGTTTTCAGTAATGAACAAGTAGATATTGTTCTCTTTAAACAGAAGCCGTGTCTCTTTGTTAATGAACTCGGTCCCCTTGTCAGCCTGGATTTTAAGAGGAACTCCCGCTTTAAATATCTTCTTAAATCCCTTAGTCACTTCTTCTCCCGTTTTTCTACGAATAGGCACAGCCCACGCATATTTGCTGAAAATATCTACAACTGTTAACAAGTAGTTGTTGCCATCATTCGATTTTGAAAATGACTTTCAAAATAACAAATCTGCTTTCCATTGATCATCAATGTGTGACACATGAGTTCTCCTTCTTTTAAACTTACTGATGAGTGGCTTATGTTTTGTGTAAACATCTTGTTGATGTAAGAAATCTGAGAATTTTTTTCGACTTAAAACTGTTTTTCTACTGAGTTCGTTTATACCGCAATATCCAGTCTCTGGATCGTAATAAACTTTTTTGGGGTCCTCAGTTACCCCTTTAGCGGTAAAAAACGACTCTTTTTAGAACCACAAGGCATGTAGTTCCCTTTCATCATAGGTCTGCCGTTTTTAGAGGTAGCGTGCTGTACGTCTTTAGTCTCAGTGTGGGTTTTACACTTTAGGCAGTATATTTTTGAGCCCATTCCAAATTTCTTTTTTGCTTTGATAATTTATTTCACAATAGCTCTATCTAACCTTTCACGGAGAGTTAGATTGGGAATATCTTATAGTTCATTTATCATGTTTGAGTCACACACCTTGTTTCGTTGTTTTTGTTTTTTAGGTAACACGCATCATGTTTATAAGCAGCTTCATCAACTCTATTAATGGGCTTACTCCATTCTTTGTATTTCAAATAAGGATTTAAACTAGTTTTGCCTCTGAGCAATTGAATACCATACCCTTTAAATTGGTGACCAGGCATTTGCATTTCAAAAGGTAAAATATTAACTGCAAAGTTAATAACTCATTTTCTTTCTTCATTTATTTATATATAAAAAAATTATTTACTCACATATTCATAGCCGTTCAACTGAGTTTGTTTCATGTATTTTTCTCTGGGTAAGTAGACTGAATTATTGTTAAAATCATCCTTTCTACTGTACACCTCTTCTTCTGATAATGCATTTGATTTGAAATAATTAAACAGTTGTTTATAAAACTTGAATGATTGCTTATACTCTTCGTTCCTTTCCAAGATATTCATGGACTTTTCAAATACTTCAACTATACCGGCACTTAAGCTCAGAGCGCCTAAGGGTACCATCACAAAAGCGGATTAACCCAATGAACTGCAGGGGAACTTTGTAAAGGATAACGAAACCTTTATTTTATGATAAAGGTGGTAGCTCTTTCTATACACGTAAATTTTCTTCCGTAAGTATTCTTCCATCTTTATTTATAGGGATGAAATATTTTTTCCGATATCTCAAGGACGGATTTACTTAATCAAGCATAAAAAAAACCAAATGGTTGTTGCATGCACTTTTTGTACAATGAATTGAACTCTTCTTTCTTTAGATTATCATCTACCTCCCTTATGATCTTTTGAGTCTCCCTCTGCTGAAGGTTAAAAATATTAATTAGTTACAGTTTCTCCTGATAATAATAGGCATTTTGTAATACGACTGAGAGAGTTAAATAATTGAGGCATTCATCTTCCTACCTCTGATGAAGAAATATTCTATACTCTTCGGGTCTTTATCTGTCACGCAGTGATCGAAGACAACAACATTTTTGCAAAAGGGGTCCAGATTGATCGCTGTTATAAAGTCTTTTGAATCATTGGAGAATAAGGTTTCTTTCTTGCCGTATTTTTCAAATAACTCGAGCAAAAGTTTCTTCTTCATTTGGGGAAACTTTGCTAATGTATCTTTAATATCCTCACCATCAAACATAGTGTACTTTTCTTTCAGTTTAGTGTACTTGGGATCAAACATATCTTTAGCGCAAATGAAAAAGTTTTCAAACTCGAGGTAATCATAAATAAAATTCAGCAATGAATTCGTTTTACCAGTAGGCGAAGCTCCAGCGATCAAAAGTCTGAAAGGGTGTTTCGGTAATAAATAATGCGGATTTGCATCAACTAATTATTCTGGTTCTGCATAATCTTCAATTGGAATCATCTTTATTTAATGTAAAAATGTTGGCATCATCTCTTAAAAGCCGTGGTCGGGATCCCGACCGCGGCTTCTTAAGTTGCGTTGCTTTAACCATTCCTGTTAAATTCATCTCGTAAAAGCCGACTGGTATTAAACTTTAGAACGGCTTATTTGCTTCCAGTAAAAACATAATATTCTCTCAGTAAAAGCTTAATTTACTTTCAGTAAAAAATAATTTGCTTATCAATAAATAAATGTATTACAAAAAGAGTGAAATAAGAAGCTAAGAGAAGAATTCAAGAGTGAACTGAAAGTGAATAAGATTCAGGCGAAAATTAGAAAGAACTACGAACAAAATTTGGAACAAGAATTAATTTTTCAGAAAACATTATCTGAATTTCACCAGCCTGTAACCCAGAAACTTCAACAACAAGATGTTACTTGAAAAGAACATTTTAAGTCTATAAAATATGCTGTTGATAAGATTCCTCTTGCGATTGATTCGCCTCTAGCGACTCCAGATATCTTCTATTTTGATAAAGATTTTGATGTAGTGTTTTTAGAGAAAAATAATTTTCCAAGACCCTCAAAGTTGTACAATGAATCCAAGGATATTTGTATGAAGTTATCAACAGAGTAAAAAGTACTTACTTAAAATTTGCTCGTCAAAAAGGAAACGTTATGAGTCAGATTGCTCGAATGACCAAAAAAGATTAGGAAAGAGAAGATAGACTTATCTAAAGCTGATTATTTAAAGGAACATGTGATTACATTAGAGGATTATCGAGAGCGACTGACAGACTTACAAAGAAAGGAAAATACCTCAGTAAAGGGGTGGAAGATAAACTGGAGATTTTGGCCAGATTCACCGATAAAGTATGCATTGGATCCAAGGGTAAAAATTTACGAGCTCAAATCATTGATTTACTGGAAGCTATATTAAGAGAAGGAACTCTAAACAACGAGCAAGTAAAAGAATGCTATAAAAATTTCTTATTAAATAAATGAGTAACTACGTAAAAACGAAAATACATCCAAGTGATCATCAGATTGCTAAATTAAAATCTGCCTACCAGACCAGAAAGGAGGAAAAGTTTCCCCACAAATAGATAGGACCAAACCATCTAACTATGGCATGTACTTAACTCAAACACAAATAGCTCAAATCGGGAAGGGAAAGAGAATTACAATTAGCAAGTCGCAGCTCACGAAAACAGGTGGCTTTCTAGAATTTCTAGCTCCTTTTTTACTTGAAGTAATTGCCGGAGATAAGGCGTTGGCTTTAGGTGCCACAAGTAGGGCAGCTGGTTGGGGAGCAAAGAAAGCTTTAAATAAAATTTCAGGATCAGGTTGTGTTAAAAAAAAGCCCCGTGGAAAGGGAGACTATCAAAACAGGGAATTTCCAACGAAGTAATTGAAGATAATATGAAACTAGAAAAAGGGCTTAGGAGTGTCTTCACTTCGGATCTGTTGCCTAAGAAGATGAAACGGTTGGAGAACGGTATTATTATAACGGTATCCCGTAGCTATGCCTGGTACACACTGGGCATAGCTACGGGACCTGGTACACACTGGGTATGTTACTATAATGATCCTAATAGCAATTTCGTCGAGTACTTTGATCCGTTTGGAGAACATGTTTACAAAATTCCCACCACTATAAAGAAATATCTACAAATTTCTGGGAAAAAAGTAGGGTATAACTCAAGCATTTTACAACATTCAGCATCCAACAAATGTGGATACTTTTGTATGAAGTACATTAATGAAAGAAACAAAGATAAATCTGTTGAAGAAGCCTTATATTCCTTTACCCAAGAACCTAGTGACTATAATAAAAAAATGTTCTGTACAAATAAATGGTGTTATTAATATTGTATTCGAAAAACTCTGAAAAGTCAGAAGACTTTACAATTGAATATTCTAAACCATTTTGCTATAAACAGATTGCCCTTCAGGTCCTTTTCAATGTACGTTTCTTGGGGTAATATCAAAGACGAGACCTTTTCATACTATGGTGGACATCAGTGGTTAGATCTATCGCCCCCAGATGGAAATTATACTGTTAAAGGGTTGAACCGTTACATGCTGAATTTTTTTAGATCGATCCGCCAATTCTATTTGGTATAGTCGAGGAACGACATAGAATATCCATCAAGTTAAAAAAGGGATACAAGATCGATTTCACAAAATACAGAAACTGTTAGGGTTCGAACCTGAAATATATGAAGGGTCTGAACAAATAGGAAAGTGCATTGCCGACTTATCCGGTGGGAATGATAGCATTGATATACATTGCGATGTCGTGGAGGGAGCCTGCATTAACGGCTTTCACTCTTCAAACGTAATCTATTCCTTTACGAACGTTAATCATCCTGGCAGTCAAATCATAAAATCATTTGAAAAACCTCTATTCTTCCCTGTTCGGATGGAGAGTCTTCACAGAATAAGAAGGAGAATAACGAACCATAGGGGTGATTTAATTCTCTTAAATAAGCAAGAAGTACAATACAATTTTATTATCCTTTAAATAAAGAAATGAATAAACATAGACTTCAAAGGAAGAGTAAGAAGATACAAGGAAGAGGGTTCTTTTCAGATGCCTTTACTTTTTTACAGGATCACTCTGCATTAGAAGGTAAGGCCAAACAGTTTGTCCATAAGTTGAACGAGGTATTTTCAAATAAGAAAAAACATGAAACTGGACTTAAATTTCTGTGAATTTTGATTTAATAGTAGTAGATCTATTAAATTAAGAAGTGTTTTGTTGTCAACTACATCTATAGTAATTAATTAAGAAGAGTAACAAAAAAACTGTTCTTATAATAACTGAACGAAATGAATAAAATATTTGATTTAAACAACACCGATTATTATTACGATGATGACATCGATAGTCTTGAGTATAGAGAAGTGAGGCATGAAAATAGCGATGTTTCTATTAAGAATGTCACTTACCATATCTTTATACAAGACACTAACCCCAATATCTTAGATTCTAATGGATATTTACAACAAAAGCTAAAAATTGTTAACAGTAATGAAACGGCAATAGCGGATGATAAGGTAGCTCTCGTGAATGGAAATGGTTTAATAAACGCCAACAGATTTACATTAGGCAACACTGAAATCGAAACCAGCATTAATTATCTGCTCTCATGCGACATGTGTTAGGTCTAATTCATTTCACTCCTGACTATTCTACTTCGGAAGCTACGAATATGCTCTTCTACGTAGATACGTCGGACACAGGGAACAGAAAACCCTTGAAATATGATTGGACTTTGCTAGACGCAACTAAAATCAGACGCAATTGAATTTTTCGAAAAATTAAGAACTAATGACGAGTATAATACAGGATTCAAAAAGAGAGATGCAAACTTACTCAAAATAGCAATACTGTCACTATATGGATCCCATTAAAATACGTATTAGATTTCTTCATTGAATACAAATATTTTATCACAGGATTCCTAGCCAAGTTTGAGTTTCAGAGAAATCATAGTCAAAGCATGTTGTATACAGATGAGCAAAATAAGGACTACAAAATTGTTGTGGAAGATTTATCTCTTTGGCTTCCTTTTGTTAGATTTAAGATTTCAGCAGCTGCAAAATTTAATGAGTTAAGATTATCATATAAGCCGGTGGAAATAAACTGGAACCTACACAGCACTGTAAATTCGAATATTTTCTTAAAGAATTCAAGTGGGTCTTATTCCATAAATGCTTCTTCAGACTACGTATTGTCCTTGTACGTCATACCACAATACACTAAAAGATATGAAAATGCAAAACAGAAGAATGTTATTTGACAACTTAGATATGATGGAATGTTGGCTGATGGATAATAATGAAAGGGTTCCAACTGTTAGCTACATGATGGATTTTCAGAAAGGTGATTACAATCGGCTTTACACAGCTCTTTTGGAACCTGGACAACACCATTACAAAAGAAACAGTCTGCATGGTCAATTATTCCAATTTCGGTAAATTATATCAAATCATTTGCTTTAATCCAATCCAATCATCCAATCATTTGCATTATATCCAATCATTTGCTCACCATGAAAATTATACAGATACAAATAACCTGACTATAGAGTTCAACTGGAGATTGAGAAACAACAACACCAAGAATTATGTATTCTATTTCATTTTACGAGAACGCAAGAAATGCTATTAAAAATAAAATATCAAGATATTACCATTATCAAAACATTAAATCTATAAATGGTACTGAATTTTAATTTTAATAGTCGAAAGACTATTAAAATTATTCATTTTAAAATAAAAAATTGCAGCTTATTATCCACTTTTTGAGGAGGAACTTTAAGAAGGTCCACCAGGTATTCCAGAAATATGGTTGAAACTGACACATGATGGTAATTATGATATGGAAGAAAAGATATTAAGAAATGTTGGAGAACCATTGTAAAATTATGACGTAACTACAAAATTTTACGTAGACAGATGTAGGAAGTATCTGAGGTCATCCATTCGAGATTTGTCTAACAAAAGTTTAGTTCTTTCGGAAAATGATTAACAAATATGATGCAAAAGGAAAAAGAAATATCAAACTTTTAAATTTAGTTGAGCATATTGATTCTGCAACTATAGATTATGTAGATACAGTGGTTTATCAGTTACAAAGAAAAGTTTGCTACACTCACCTCAAGGAAATTTTGATACGAAAACCAAAACGATAAATAATTTGAAGGATCTGGTATCTGAGAAAAACGTTGTAAATAGACGATATTTTGAAAATAATGTCTTGACGCTCCATGAAGAGTTTTATAATGCTAAAAGTAGATCAATCGCACATCCTGTGGATCCGAGCGCTAGTCACGATGGTGCCAACAAACAATATTTTGAAAAGAATGCTTTGATTTTAAAATATGATTGTTATGATGCTAACAATAGGGTATTGTCAAATGTAAAAGGGCCTGTATAGGTAAACCATGTAGTTATTAAAAATATATCTTGATTATTACTGCATTCTATGGAATAAAATTAATAAAAACTATTATGTTCACAATGAAAGAATTTCAAGAGAGAAAAGACTTGAATATGATACAGATTGTGCTAATAAATATTATATTGATACTAAGACATTCTGTGCCTCTACAGATCCAGATCGAGGAATACAATTTACGGGTAATGGTTTCAAGACTTTCTCGTTCTATAGATTTACTTCAAAACTATTAGACTGAAACTTAAAATTACCACATGATATGTATATGAAAGTAACAATTTTCTTAGCATGTGATAACTTGAAGGAGAAACCAATGATACGATTATAAAAAGGTAAAGAGGTCCTTCTTGATAAGGAAATACATACCATTGAAGAATCAATCATTTTATTTATGTATGGGAAACAAAACGATGTTTTAACCTTATCAGTATTGACTGGAGGACAATGTAAGTTGAAGCCCTATATACACATTGAAAAATTATAATTTTTTAACTCCATAAATAAATGGTGAAACTTAATTCTTCACTTATTAGAACCTATAAGGAGTTGGACCAGGCCTATCTGATTTCTGATATCGCAGTCCATACTGATAAAATTTTTATTCGCTTGGAGAATGATTTTCTTATTCACATATCTCTGGGCATGGTATCTTTAAATATGGAAGAGGTGGAATCATTAAAAGAGAGACAAATGAAAGTTATAAGCGTGTTTAAGTACATAGTTTTTTTCTGACCTACTCTCAATATTAAAAGCATTTAAAGAAAGACATTTTTTTTCTCATATAATAAACACAAAATGGAATCGTTAAATAAATTAAACGCACTCAGTTCATTAGAAGATGGAGCAAAGACTTTCAAGAAAATGAGGGAACTCAACATCCATGAAAAATATCCTGTCACTGAAATTAAACAAATAACATGATATGGAAATAGAATTGTTGTAGAATTGCCTGATTGTCTTGTATCGCTACCACAAAAATGTGATAAAAGGGCGTCAGATTATTTATAACTTAATGATTTGAAACCTCTTTTCTTTGTATATTTGGGAAGGAAGGATGTCGGGAAGTTTCAGCCGGCGCTAATATTTCAATTCGAACAGTAATATTGGATTTTATTGGTTTTAAAAATCATTAAAATTTGCAGAAGTTTGTTCAAATTAGGTAAAATATCTCCCCCCATTTTCCGAATATTTTTGTTCGTCTCTTCATGCAATATTTGATACATTTGAATAACATATTTTAAAATTAGGGAATAAATTTCTTGATATTTCTCAGTTTCTTCTTCTATACATAAGAATAACTTTTGAAACACTCTTGCCAGACTAGTCATTCTACAGTTCACACTTCCGTAGTGAGCTATCATGTTACCGAATAAGTCGCAAATATTTTCCATTTCTGTTTATTATTACATACATTTCTTTAAATGAATAAAATAAGGAAGTGGTTTGAAAAGCTGCGAGCTTGAGTCTTGAGAGAAACGGGTTCTTCTTCTTCTTCTGCTTCTTTTTTTTTTTTTTTTTTTTTTTTCCTGTCTTACGACTCTGAATAACGTAAGAGATTTTAATTTTAACTATCACTGGATGGCAGCACGAACTGAACTCGGAATATGATATAGAAAATTTTTCGCCTCTTTTCGTTTTAATTTCTGAAATATTTTTGAGGATAATTTGCAGTGAGATAAATTGCAGTCTTTAATATTTTAAAGATTTTTCACACTCTGGAAGAGAAATGACTTGTTCAAAGCAATATTTTAGTGTCTTTTTGTCTTGGGTGATATGCATATATTAATTAGATGTTCTCACTCTGTCGGGTACTCAGTAGCTCCGCTGCAAAGTCTAAGCTTAGCAACCGTAAGATCGTGGTTTCGATCCCCAGCCTCGGTAGGGTAGCAGATTTCCAGAATAGTGTAAGGGTATTTCCGTTAAGCTCATTTATGGAACAACCACGGAGATCAGTGGTGTCCTTAATGTGGATATGAAGGCCTTGTTTGTCAGGTCAGTGATGCTGGAATTCAAGTTCTATAATTCGTAAAAAGCTGTTGGAACTGGAATTCTGGTATCACGGACCTGGCGGGCCATTTTTCTACTTTTTTTTTAAGAAACGGGGAATAATTTTCCAACGCTACAAACGGGGGTGCGTTGAAATGCTTAAATATTTCAATTAATATTTTAAAATTATAGTTGAGTGCTCACACCGAAGGGGGTACGTCTCATTATCTCTTACCTGTTAAAATAGAACCCTATAGTGGAAATATATTTTTTAATAGTTCGCACTATTAAAAGATAACAGAATTTTTATAATATAACATTCATGTTTCCTATTTTGTACTCATAAAACGATATTTTTCTTCAGCTCTCAAGACTCTCAATTATTTTTTGAGTTTTTTCTTCTAAATTCCCTAAGCGTTCAGTGAATTCAACCCTTTCACGTGGGGGTACTGATGAAAGTGTCATTGATTGAAGCTTCTGAAGTTCTGCTCGTAAGCTATAAATTAATGAGATGCGAGTGCATACCTTAATCAAATGTTCGCGTGTAATTCTACGCATTTCCATTTGTTTATTTACATATATTTTTCTTTAAATGCAAAAATACCTCTCTAGTGTGTGTGTGTGTATATATATATATCTTTTCAAGAAGTTTTAAAATCATTGTTTTATTAGGGTCATGGCCTCTGAGAAAAACGGAGTGCTCACCGAAGAGGGCGTTTTGGATGACTTTTTCTAAAAGTGGATACAATTTCTATGGGGGTTTTAAAAAATGGGTTGGAAAACTATTATTTTTAAAATTAATATGGACAAATATTCCCCATTACTTTTTAAAAGTGGGTGGAGTTTTAAAGGGGTCATTGTTCTAGAAATGGGTCGCGACATCTGAGAAAAAGGGGGTGCGCGCCGAAGGGGGGACCTTGCCGTCTCAACGATTTTTCGCAGAATTTGTGTTAAACCATTACTTTTTAAAAGTGGGAATCGCGAGTTTTAACCCATTGTTTTATAAAATTGGTATGAGCCATTACTTTTAAAAAGTGGGTGGAGTTTTAATGGGCTATTTGCGATCTATTTTTTTTAAATGGGTGGAAAAATTATTGCGCTTTTTTGTACCGTTAATTTTTAAAAGTGGTTTTGATTGGGGCCATTCCTCTCTAAAAGTAGGTGGGGGTTTTCGGACCATTGCTTTAAAAAGTGTGTGTAAATTTTATGAGGCGGGCTTATGGTCTGAATGTCACTGCGCCAGCTCCGGCAAATGCACACTACTTAGAATTGCAATATTTTCAGATTTTACATTGCTATACAGATTTTAAGAACAATTTATTTTGATAATATGATATATATTTATTTCCCGCGATTTATATATTTATTGCTTTCGCTAACTATAAGGTGGATAACAATTTAAATCACAAAAGAATCCGCAAGTATATCAAAACGTGAGTCAAGGTATCACTATTTCGAGATGTTCGAATATGAAATTTGAAATAGTATCTTGTGATCAAAATTTTAGTTACTATTTTTCTAATTATCGACAACCAAAACTGTAACGTTGATTTCAACACCAGCAAATGTTATTTATATCATGATGCATATCATTTCTAAATTATTCTCCTTTCAAAACAGGGAGACGTGTCTCTTTCAACCTATTAGAATTATCATCTATCAGTAGGAATGGTGTAGTAAAATATATGCAGGAAAATAATACTCCTTGGTTTCCCATAATGTAATTTTTCAAGAAAATAACAAAATTCATAATTTTTAATAAGTATTCTGTTCTATAACATATATACCGAAATTATTTTATTCTTTTGAAATACATTAGTAATAGAAAATTCACTGGAACGTGTAGCGAAGAAATCCAAAATTCAATTTTCAATAATTTCGTGATTAAAATAAACTCCTAAAGCCTATACATGTGATTGAAATTATTTTAGATAAATCTTTATAGCAAGTCCTTCAGGGAGCAATCATGTGCATTTTAAACAGATCTATGTAAATAGCAATCTGAAGAAAAAACAATATTGGGAAATGTTCTCTTTCCAAATCACAATTTCTCACAAAATAAACAAGTGCAAGTTTACCACTGCAATCCCATGTCTATCCAAATCTTGTAGGTTTGGCCAATTAATACGTATAACTTTTTTTACATGTTAAATCAAACCATTCATTGAAAAAATAAAAATAATTTTTCATTGAGTAAATCTCTTTGAATTAAATATTTATTTTTTACTATTCCGTGCATCAGAATATCATTCCTTAATTGTGCTAAATTAATTTCAACAAATGTAAAAAAGTTGTTTCATCAGTACATTTTGAACGAAGTGTAAAAAAAGTTGATGTTTTCTGCACTAATATACAGATGCAAATACTTTCTTTACATGAAATAAAATACATGAAATGTAAAAAACATTACTTCTTCACAAAGACTTAAATCTTGTGTGTTGAGCAGATATTACGTTAATGTTTTGAAGTGTGAGAATTTGAAATTAACAAAAATCAATGTAAATAAGATTTATATATAAAAATAAAAAAAAATAAAAAAAAAATAAAAAAAAAACCATTCAAACATTTCTTTTGTTCGCACAATGTATTAAATTTCTTGATGTTCCATCTTCCTGCACTTGCTCGAATTCAAAGTCAAATTAAAGCATTTAGATGCTAGAATGAACAGGAGGCTTGAACTAGGAAAAAATCCAATGGGAACTGCTTTGATATAACAATAGATTACAAATCTTGATAATATCATTAAAAAGTTTCATCAATGGAATAAGATTATATATTGTTCATTACTGCAAAAATTAAGAACCTTGTCCTAGCTCTTTAAATCACTCTTGACTTTCATGAATTTAGAAAATGTTTAACTCTTTCACCCTATATTTTGTTTCCTCTTTGAATTGCTAAACAATTTCTCTGAAATAAAATAAAATAAAAAAAAATCATTCTCTTATAGGGTTGGCTGATGTTAATTCTTGTATTTGCTTATTTGATAGACCGAGACGTGATCAACATTTTTTCCTAACTTGTATTGAAGGAGTGACATATTTTAAAATCATCACCGGTCATGATTATCTGCAAGACTTGCTCTTCAAAATAGGCTTTACCAACTCTTCTCTTTGTCCTCTCTGTGATACAATGTAAATGACTGGGGAACAACTTTTTAATTGCTCCTTCCTTCTTCATGTTCGCTCGCAAAATGATTTTGCAGTCAAATGTCCTGTAAGTTCTACCTCTAAACTATATCGACTGCAAGATTCCTTATGTCCGAGAAGATGTTGGTGGGAGTATTTTAAAGGAAAATTCTAAAATTATCTTTCTCTAGAAGATTTTCTGAAGAGGACTGCTTGAAAGGAAATGCACTATTTTATATTTTTTTCAATTTCGTTTGCAAGGGGGTTCATTTAGCATAATACTGATTCAGAGAATCTAGAGCACTAATAAGTAAGCAAGTGTGTTCTTCACTGATTTGATAAACCTGTGTCAACTTACTTTGATTTACTTCCCTGTGAAGAGAAAAATTGCCTTTCTTCAAGAAAGGTATTTTGTTCAAGAAATTGACTATCACTATAACAATGATTTCATGGTCAACGCATCCACCATGTTGAACTGCTTTTACTTTTATTTCAAAATGAGTAGGGATAAATATGAAACATTAAAATTAAATTTTAAAGTATGCTGATAATCTTTCAAGAATGCAGTTGACCATAATTTTCATACAATAGAAGACAATGAATAACACCATAAAACTCATTTGGTCAGTGATGTTTTGGGTATTGAATACTTTTGCAGATAGATTGTATTACCAGATCTTCAAATCATATAAGTATAAAGCCTGATTAATATGTCTAGGTAATTATGGAAGGTGACAGTTTGTTTTGACTAAGACCGTGATTTCCTGATTGTTTAGGGTATCGTCATAAGAATTTAAATTCAGTAAGCACGAATCCCATCTGTACCAAAAATCCTTTATGATGGCTAAAGGTGGCTAAAACACGTTCAATATCTTATGGTCTTAATATCCTCCAATTGAAATGTCACCTCTGGCAGTAGCAAATCAAATATTGTGAACTGTTATGCTTGTTGGCATAATCTAAATTATGAAGAGATTTCTAATGGCTTCTCCCACATGAATAATAAAACCTAATTGGGGACTCGATATTGGGAAGTATTCTGATGCAACGATAAAATATCTTTTTTGTAAGAAATCCATATCTTAAAAAAGTGCATTGCATGAGTTGTAACGATAGCCGCATTGTGTCATGAATTATCTTACTTCCAGAATGAAATTGTGGTTTGCGTATTAACACAAAAAATGGACCATATATTTATTAATATTTATTTTAATTTAAGAACAACTATTTCTGATTTTCTGACTTTGTTAGTGTTTTCTGACTGAAACACGTTCCATCTTCGAGGAATATTTTAACATCAAGAGGTTATATTTTGTTTTACAGCATTCCGTAAGCCAAATGAATTTTATTAAAATTCGATTCAAAAAGTGTTTAAATCATCATGTTATTATCTATTAAATATAACAGTACAATAAACTAACCTTTATTAAGTAAGTTGAACTTGTTTGCTGATTATAATACTTTTGCATAAAAAATTATGTTATTAAATAAATACGCTAAAAATGTCTTGCAAATAAATTTACTAAATATTATTCTTCTAAATATTATACTTCAGATACATAATTTATATTTTCCAATGATTGATCAGTCATAATAGAAGTCTATAATGATAGATGTCAAGGGCTTAAAATGTTAAAATAATTTAATTTTCGATCTATTTGTAGAATGGATGCTTCATGAAATTCAAAATATAAGCTCTGTTTATGTAGAAAATACAGTATTTTGTTATTATTACAGACAGCACAATTAGAAGCACAGAAAGTTTTTGTAAATTTTCAAGAGGAAAGTAACCTTAAAAGAAATGTAAAAGTTAAATTTGCATTCACTTTTGGAAATGAGGCATTAAAAATATCTACAATAGAAAGAAAGAGCTGGATTTATAATTTTGAAATGTGCGTCACCGTTACATGTTAATCAATATTGAAATGTGGTGTTAGGAAAAATGACAGTTCTGGTGTTTAAAAGAATGTTTTATTATTTACTCACTATTATCAGTTTTTTTTTTATTTTCGTTTGCTTTTATGTGCTTAATTACATACTTTTATAAGCAGATTGGATGTCTTTTCTGCCTTAACCATATTTTTTAAATATTGTCATATTTTAAATTAAAATAGTAACAGCATAACACTTTATTTTAATAAGAAGCAGGCACTACTGCTAAGTTACCCATTAAATAAACACGGTCAAATTTCAAACCAAAAAAAGATAAAACCGTTAATCTTTTATGCACATAAAATGTTTTATTCCTTTCATTTTTTACATGAATCCATATTAAAATTCATTCACTGATCAAAAGAGGAAAAATTTAGCTGAAGAAATTTTTTAGAGGAACTTCTATCGCTTTAACTCAATTTGGAGCAACTCATCTTTTTCATCCTTCGCTGATTTTATCGTCTATCTTTAATTCTAAAACTAAAAGAAGAGCTTTTTTTCATTCAGCTTTTGGAAAGATCCGAAGTTGAAAAAGTGTTTCTTTCCATTTTCGCCCTTCTACGATTCGACAAAGCTCTTTTTTTTTCTCCTCTAGGTTCGCTTTCTTTTCAACGATTAATTAAGAATTCTTGACATATTAGGAACACTTTAATAGGATTTTCTCTCTAAATTGAAGAATAATAATGTCAGCTCCCAGCCTGAGTCCCGGAAATCATATTTAAATCCGATTAGTGAGATCGAATAGAGTGTGGTCAGATTTCATTTAATTATGGAAAACTTCGAGAAATTGATAGTAATTGCTTCAGTTGAGACAGCTAAGATGTTGATTTCGATATGCGATATCAATACTCTTATAAATAATTAATTAATTTACTGCAATATATAAGACATATTTAATTCATAGAATATATTTTAATTTAAAGTTCATTGTAATTTTGATAAGTTGAGTGGCTTGACTCGTTGAACCGATACATGATATCAATATCTATACTTGTTTAATTTGCTTCAGTATATATTATATACATTTAACATATGAAATATGTATTAAATTAGTGAAGATGATAGTAAATTGTTAAATTGAGAGACTTCAGACGTTGATATCGATAGATTCATGGTCTAAGTTGTCTTATGTAAAAGTTTATTTCATTTGCTTCAATTTATAATACATATTTAACGTGTGTAATATGTATTTAATTACTGAAGTTGCTAGTAATTTTATTAAGCTGAGAGACTTGAGACGTTGTGATATTGATAAATAATCTTTGTCTTATATGAATGTCAATCTCACTTGCTCTTCAAATTATAATAAAAATTTAGTATATAAAATATTAAATGATTTGAAGAAATTTTGTTAAGGTAAAAAACTTGAGATGTGGATTATGATTATCGATGTGGTAATAACCACGTAACCCCACTAATTATTTTATCTACTTTAATATGTATAATGTTTAAATAATAGCGGTATTCTTTTATAAGTGTTATTAAGTTTATTAATTTCAACTCGTTATATGCATATTTAGCTCATTTCAAAAATTGTATTATACATTAATGTTCTAAATGAATAATTATGCTTGCATCAAATCGCATAATATCTTGAAAACTCTCATGAACATACCTTGAGTAGCGTGCACTTGGAATCTGCACATTGCTATATATTTCTCATTTACTGGCATCTTGAAAAAATATGCACAAGTTGCATTGTTAAATAGTATGCAAAATTCATTAAATTCATATAAAAGCAACAACTTTAAACTATTTAAATTAATAAATGAAAGTTTGTTTATTAAACTTCAAATTTATTTTACCCGGGAATTATACTATTACATTACTGAAAATATAGTAATACAATTTTTTTCATGAACAGCTTAGAAACAAATTTAGATTAATTAAAATTACAATAATCATAAGTCACAATATTATAAATAAAGTGTTGCCAAATTACATAAATATTTATAGTTAACGGAAAAATCTGAAAAATTACTAAACGCTATCATTAATACCTATAAACTATTGTTGAATTACCAAAAAAGTTCTCAAAACTTATAAAAATATCATGTTTATGATATACTGTTACGTGTCAATTTTAGAACTTAGCCATTACACGTTCTTGCTATTATCTACTGTGTTGATTTCTTTTTTATAACAGGAATCAACCTTACAGAATGTAAAATGGATATTATATGGGATTTAATGTTTCTGAAATATGTTTGATTTGTTAAATGATATAGAATTTTTTTTCAATCGAATAATGTATCAACAGTCGTTTTGTTTTAATATTACAATAAATTACTTTCATAATGACCACAACACTTAAATATAGTCAGCTAAATATACAAATATGTTGGATATATGAAGGTTTATAAGATATCCGCCAAATATCAATATTGCTCTTTATTTTTTATCATATTTTGCTTATCACAGAGCATGTTTTTAGATTGTGATTCATTTAAAGGAAAAATCTCATAAAATTTATGCCCAGATTAAGATTGTTGCAGTATAATTTTTTGTATAATATCAGCCATTTTGTTACAATGTTATGAAAAGTTGCCAGGAAATAAACACTTTCACAAAATAATATGCTGTACGTAATTAAAAATTTTTTGGCTAGTTTCATTTTTTTACATCACAATTTATCTAAAAAAAAATAAAAAAATCTTAAAATAAATTTTGAAGGAAATATTCGCTCAAACGAATGCGGATACCTGAAATGGTAAAAAAAGTATCTCTTAAGCTTAAGAGTATTACTTTAACCAATCGGGGGATTTTATAGGCTATTGTAAAGTAATTTAAAGCATAATAGTTATATGCATAATAGTTATATGCATAATAGTTATAGACAAAACAAAAAGTGGAATTTTTGTGAAATTTTAAATTTTTAGTAAGTATCAGGTATTTCTTAGGACCTTCGATCGTACTACAAAGAAATTTCAACTCGCCAACATTTTTTTATGGAGATTTTTTTATACAATTCTTATTTTAGAGTCATTATATACCTGGAAAAACCTGTTCAATTCTACCAATTAAATATTTATTAATAGGAAGATTATCTTCTTTAATTAATACTAAAGAGACTATTACTACATTGTTCTTTTCAAACTGCCATTTTGTTCTTTCTTGCAAATTGCTTAAATAATCTCTTCTCCAGAGATTCCATATTTGTTGAGTGGTCTTTGTTGTTTTTTTTCCATCTATTAAGATTACTTTCTCTTATATTAGTTAAATTGGGTTCGTTAATGCTTCTTAACTGTCTGCCAATTAAAACCTGACCTGGACTAAGTGTTTTGGAATCATCGAAATCAGAACTTAATGGAGAAAGGGGTCTTGAATTTAACATTCCTTCGATTTGAATAACTATAGTTAAAAATTCTTCTAGAGTGGAGTTGTTGTTTCCTACTATGCGGAAAGTGATATTTAAAGGACTTAACGCCTGATTCCCAAAGACCTCCAAAATTGGATGATCTAGGGTGTATACATTTCCAATCAATATTTTCATCCAAGAAAAAATTACCTAATTTATTATCAGGATTTTTCAGAATATCATTAAATTTTTTTTCAGTTCTTTATTTGCCCCAATAAATATTCTTGCATTGTCAGTGAATATTTTCGAACATTTTCCTTTTCTAGCGATGAATCGCTTGAAAGAAACTATAAAGGCTTCTGACGAAAAATCAGTTACGATTTCAAAATGAACTGCACGAATAACTAAGCAGATAAAAATTGCTACATATAATTTATTAAGTGTTCCTTTTATTTTATTTTTAAATCTAACATAGAATGGACCGCAGAAATCAATACCTTAAAATTAAAGGGATAACTTTGTTCAATTCTTTTCTTTAGGCAAATTGCCCCTTATTTGAATCTGCATTTTTGTCTTATTTTTGAAACATATCAGGCACTATTTTCCTACACAAATTTCTACCATTAAGTGGCCAAAATTTTTGTTTTACACAATACAGTAAGAACTGTGGATTGACATGTAAATATTTCTCATGATAAAATTTTAGGATAATTATAGTTAGTTTATTAGACTCTTAGGAAGAATGATTGGATTTTTCTTAGCTTTAACAAAATTTGAATTATTTAATCTACCTCCATCTCTAAGAATATTTTAAATATATGGATTTCATCAATATATGGATTTAAAGATTTTAATTTATTATTACCTGAAATGGGCTCATCTTTGACAATTTTATATATTTCTTCAGAAAAGTTTTCATGTTGTATGGCTCTTACCATAAACGCTTTCACTCTCTCAACTTCTGAAGACTCTAACATACCTGATTTTTTATCCGATGGCGATTTCAGATTGTGTAGAAATCTGAAACAAAAACTTAATATATGCATTATTTTGAGTAATTGTTAGAAATTTTCAACAAATCGGACATAAAGGAATTTTGAGATATCAAACTTAAAAAATTAGAGTTCTTATTACAAAAATTGTCAGTTTTTCTTAGTTCGTTTCCAAATTCTTCTTCATTCAATGGAGCAATGCATTCATTTGGAAAGTCATCTTGTAACAGAAATGGTGGTCCATGAAACCAAGTAGAATTCTGGATCAAGGAACTAGCATTTTCTCCTGTAGTAACCAAATCTACCGGATTGTTCTTTCCAGGACAGTGATACCATGAGTTGACATCAGCCAGGGCTTGAATCTCTGTCACTCTGTTGGCTATAAATGGTTTCCACTTTCTTGGTGAGCCTTTGATCCAGTGTAACAAAATCTACCAATTGGTCCAGAGGTAAACTTTGATTGTAGCCTTTTTTTGAATGATCTTTTTTATTTTGTCAGCTAAGCGGGATGCAAGAAGAGCTCCCATTAGTTCTAAGCTAGGACAGGTTAGTTTCTTGACAGGTGAAACTCGACTGTTCGAAACAACAAGATTTACTTCTACCCCATTATGCTTATAGACTTTAAGTTAAATTGATGAACCATAAGCTTTGTTCCTGGCATCGGAAAAGCAATGTATTTCCACTTGTTTATTGAAGATACTGTCCAGGATAAATCTTGGAACTTTCATTTCTGCAAGTTCAGGAAGTTCTGTGCACCACTTAGTCCACTGTTCTTCTAAATCTGTTGGAAGCTTTTCATCCCAGGATGCATTTAACCGCCATAATTCTTGTAAGATACGCTTAATTCTTACAATAAGGGCAGCTAGGAGTCCTGTGGGATCGAATATCTTCCCAGCAGCTCGTAAAATGAATCGTTTCGTATTATTCTTAATTTTAAGAAATTCTATTAGATTTCTCACATCTACTGTCAGACAGTCTTCTGCAGTATTCCAAGTAATACCTAATATCCTCACTGCATTGGCATTCCATTCTACAGAAGAGGCTGGTGGGTGAGTATCAAAGTTTTCATTCTTCCATCTATTCATTATGCTTAACTCGTTGGAATTCCATTTTCTTAACTTCATACCCGTTTTCTGCATTATTTCCTTAGAGTTAGAAGAAATTTGGAAGGCTTCTTCAACATCATTTGCTTTAGTAATCAAATCATCAACGTTGAAACAAGTGTTTAATGAGTGAACTGTGGTGGGATATTTATCACGATATCTTTCGATATGATGTTTTATCGTGGCGGCTAACAGGAAAGGACTCGAATCAATTACGAAGAGAACACGTTTAAATCTATAAATTTCAATTTCGTTATCTTTTTGAAGAGCTTTACAATTTTTCCAAAGGAATCTTGTTGTATCTCTATCGTCACTCGAGAAGGATATTTTGAAAAACGCCTTTTCGAAATCAGTTGTGTATGCTGTTTTATTGAAGAGAACTTTAATTAAAAGATCCATTTAATTTGGATTAATATTTAGGCCGGGTAACAAACAATCATTTAAAGATTTCTGACCATGATCATAAGATCTGACAACACAATGCCAATTTTAGTAGTGAGATTATCATTTTTGCTAGCGGGTTGATGAGGAAGATATAAAATATGTGATTATCTGAAGAGAATTTCTCGGGTAGAACGTTTTCTATAATTCCTGTTTTCAAATAATCTTCTATTATTTCATTATACTGTTTATGTAAAGTGGGGTTTTTATTAAGTTGTTTTAAAAGAGTTTTAAATCTCTTTTCTGCAACTGCATAGTTATTACTTAAATCAAATGAATTAGAAATCCATGGTAAGCACACTTCGTAACGATTATCCTTATATGTTATTGTTTCATTAAATTTTTGTAAAACAACATTATGAAAGTCTAGCTTTGGATCTTCTCTTATACCTAAGTATTCTAGATCCTAAAACCTTTCTAAATCACCTTGCAAAGAATCATGATCATTTATGGCCAAACAGTACTGCAATTTATTTGGAATTTCTGTTTCGTTTATCGAACCTGCTACTATCCAACCGAATACTGTTTCGCGTAAAATAATATTTTCCTGTTTTAATTTAATTTCATTCGATTTTAACACGAGATGAAAAAAAGTTCGCCTCTAATTAAACAGTCCATTTTTCCTGTCTTATTAAATTCAGGATTCGCATAGTTTCAATTCTTGGGTAAATTTAATTTTGATATATCTATTTGTTTTGAAGGAGGAGATCTGCAATTTTTGGCACTTTTAGAATTTCAATGTCAGTTTCGAAATCTTTATTAGGATTAGAAACTGTTGTAGATATCACTCTTTTAACTGTTAAAGTAGATCCGTTAATCCCTGCAATGGGTGCCTTAACATAATTTTTCTTTATTCCTAACAAGTCAGCAACGTCATTCATACAAAAAGAAGATTGTGAGCAATAATCTAGTGAGGAGCGAAAAGGAAATAAAGTTCCGTTTATTTCTTTTATTTGTATTTTGGTTATTGAGAGTATATAACGTACTTGGGTGCAAGAGAATAGGAGAAACAGCGGTTATTCATCGTTATAATGAGCTTATAACCTCGGTAGTGTCAAGTTGCTTCAAGGTCAAAGGATCTTCTTTTATGGTTTCACCGTCTCTGCATATGAGGGTGTGGTGTTTCCGGTGTAAATTTTTCTTTTCACGTATTTGACAAGTCTTTTGATTTTTACATTCCAAAACCTTATGAGATTCAAAACAGTTGAAACAGAGATGTTTCCTTTTTATTTTGTTATAGCGATCGTTATTAGACATTTCATGAAATTTTTTACATTTATTATTATTTACAAATGCCGAACATTAGTGCCATTAGTTCACGCGCTCTCCAATACTTTTCAACAATGATCTCATACTGAGAAATAACCACACAATTATTTAAATGTACAAGTCATTGGTTGACCAGAGTGACATAAAACACAGTCCGGTATCTACCATTCCAATCCTATGGAGATGGTCCCGCAAACAATCATATCCAGTTAGACCTCTAAATAGGGCCACCACAGTCTTTCTTGGAAAAACGGGAACAGCCCTTACCTCCCCGAAAATCTTCCATCTCTTGTGAGTCGCACGTTGAACTTTATCTTGTTTAAGAGTCTTCTTGAGAGTCAGGTTAACGAACAATTTAGTTGAATGAAATGAAAGAGGGCGATTCATGCGTTGATCTATCAAAGCTCCCTTTTTAGCTAGTGAATCAGCCTTTTCATTGCCCAAAATACCACAATGGGTAGCGATCCACTGGAAAGAAATTCTGTGTGCCAGAGACTTAAGCAAAGGTCTACATTTTAAAATTCTTTTGGAACTATTTTGATTATTTAAAAGAGCTTGAAGCGCACTCTTAGAATCTGACAAAATGAAGCTCTTTTAAAAAAGTGACTGCGAATGGATAGATGTAGGATATAGCCACTGTAATAGCTTCAATTTCACCATCAAATGCTGTGGAAAGAGAACCCATTGGTAAATAAAAACTGAAAAGCTCACAATGGATACCTGCTCCTGCATTTTACGTTTATAAATGGGATGAAAATTAATTGAACATATCGGACAATTGGAACTTGATTTTATCATCAAACTTTTACTTTTAAAATAGTTTTCACTTTTAGACTTTACATATGAAGGTTGGTTTCGTTGTATATTTTCTAATATTTGACTACGCTTTAACAAAAATTTAATAAATTCTTCAAAATTTGGAAGCTTGTTTGTGACCTAAATCATTTCGTATTGTTTACGCGTTTCTTTATCTAGTTTTTGGGAAATAATATTAATTAGCATTAATTCCAATAATCTATTCATTTCTAAATCTAACAATTTTAGCGCTTCTAAGTGTTTTAAAATATTGTCTATAAATTTTCTCAATTCTTTTGATGATTCATGAGTTAATTTCTCTGAAAATAAAATTGAATTTATATGTGAGTCCGCTATTAATTTTTTGTTTTCATACCTTTCTTCCAGAGATTTTAACAGAGAGCTAAAAGTGTCATCTGTTGTTTGAATGGATTTTGCTTCACCTTTTAAAGATGCTTGTAAATAATAAAGTTTCTGTGTTTCATTTAAATCATTATTTTCAACAATCAAAGAGTACAATTGACTTTTAAAAACATTCCAATCTTCATGATTACCAAAAAATATGGATAAAGGTATTTCAGGAAGTTTAACTTTAGATGCATTTTGGCATTAATTTTGTTTCTTATTAAATTCCTTTGTATTTTTGAATTGAGAAATAAGGAATTTCAGCCTTACCTCAATTTTATCCAGGCTTTCTTGAAATCCCTCTAAGTTGTTCAAATGTTTATCAATATTTACTTCTCCAGGTAAGACACAATATCCACTTCTCATTCCCTCAATAGTCCTATTTATAACTTCAGCGTTATCCAACTTTTGTAAAAGTTCTATATGACTCTCAGTTGTTTCCTGATAGACCCTTGTAAATAATTTTAACTTTACGATTTTTGTTTTGATGGTACTTTGTTGCCGATTCAAAACAGTTATTTGCTGCTTTGCCATAATTTTACTATCTTGTTTGCGCGGATTAGCTCCAGGTCGCTAGGACCAAAATGTAGGAGCTGTACTACTAACTAATGAATTCAAGTGGATTGTATTCTTTAATAAAAACAACATTTATTCAAACATAACAAATATTAAAAATGGATAGTGGAAGCCCGACGGCAGGTCCGTCTGTCACCTTCCAATGTTATAGCTACTCTCTTACAAAATTACGTAAACAACTCCCTCACTTAGGTGAGAAGGAGCACCATCCATATCACAAGGGAGGTCTTAACAAGGTCTTTTGAAAATAGAAGTAGGAAACTGTTTTTTGATACTGGAATTAGTTAATAACGTGGTATTTTACTTTTTTACTTTTACCATATTTTAATTTATACGTTTTTTTATAATGAGGTGATTTATGAGTTTGAGGCAATTATTTTGCTATTACATTAAAAAAAGAAGTGGCAACATCGTTACTACCACAAGTTAAACGATCACTTTAAAGGTGATTTTCTCAAAATTTAGTTTTTCTAAAATTTTCCACACACAACACCCCACATTAAGACGATATCTGCTGCTGTGTTGCAACTTATGACGCGTGGACAAGCCATGTTCGTTTTACTAATGGCTATGCGAATTTAAGTCGGTAGGGATTAACTCTCGCTTAACTAGAGTAACAAGAGGGTCAAAGTACGACTTTGCTCTAAGTATTCCTTTGATAGATGATCCACTCTCTGTAATTCCACCAGAGGATCAATTCCCTGAAATTTGACAGTGATCTCGAGGGTGAGGAATTTTTCTCCCTTCAAGACCATTACACCCATGAAAACTGCTGAATGACCAACCATACGACTTTATGTTCCAAATATTTAAAGAAATCCATGTATTACATGCACTCGGTGGGTCTATGGCAATACTAGAAATTAAACCACACCTTACCGGACGTAAGGCCGATGCCATAAACAATAGAGTAACACACCCCATACGATATCTCAATTAATAATAAATATTTGTATGAAACTAGACCAACAAGTTTTGAGTATTAATACTTATGAAATGAAGCAAAAGTTTGAATATTTAGGGAGAACTTTGAAATTTACAGATGTTTTTAAAAGAAATGCTCAGTAAAATTTTGAAAAATATCTATATTTCTGTACATTTTTAACAATATTTTCTTTATCACTGACTTCTTGCTTTTAATTCAAAGAACAATATTATATTCTCTTTATTCCCAAATTCAATTAAGATTGATGCTCTGCAACTTTTTGTATTGTGTTTGTCGTTTTATTAAAATTTCACTGAATATTTTGTATTGTGTTTGTCGTTTTATTAAAATTTCACTGAATATTTTTAAATAACTAATTTCACAAAAATATGCTATTTTTAACTAAAATTTTGGTAAATTTCATGTTTTACTTTATTGTTTACCTAAAAACAAGTTTAAAGAAAATTAATTTTTAGAAAAGAGTTGGTACCAACCTTGGCAGAAACATTAATCCTTGATATTGCATGTCTCCCAAGGTATCCCTAGACCTGGTCCATGAGCTCATACAGCTTCAAAAAGTCCAGCACCATAAGTGGATTCTCCGTCAGATCTCTCCGAAGAGACCAAGGCATTGAAGGATATGTTCAGGAGAGGCCTGTTCATTTAAACTCTTGCAGAAAATTTCGAATTTCTTCATACCCGTTACGAACTTCCAGCTACTAAGGTGCCCACTTCTGAAACGTCCAATAGCCGTTTTTCTCTTAAGAAAGCAACTAAACACGTACAACGGTACCAATGATGCTCGGGAGAGGCAATCCAAGTGGTTTTATTCTCTTTAATCCTTTAATTCAATTAACCTTTTCCAAGCATCAAAATATAAGCCGTTTCTTTTCTCTCTACCAATGTATTGTTGGTTTCTTCTCATGAATACATCCTTATTTATTAGAAATTAAGTGCAAAAAATTCTTCTGGATATCAAGTTTCGAAAAATAAGTTTGTATTATGCATACAGATTTTTCTTATTATGAAAGGTTAAATTGCCAGAAGAAACAGAAGAATGAGTAATATATCCGTCTAAAATCCTTACCCCTAATCTGAATATGCTTACAATGAGTTGAAATTAAATCAAATAATGTCAAACATATTATTAGAGATTATTAATTATGGAATTTTTTACATTAATTGTGATTACAGAATTATTGTAATTGTGATTGATCTGTCTTCACATTTGAATTTAAAAATTCATGTGGGTAACATTCGTTCGGTAAAATTTTCAAAAGATCATGCATCGATTAGTCGCTTCTTCATAAATATGATTGAGACAAATACTTCATAACATGTTTGTGAAAAGGTTTTTGACCCCTGTGAAATTTTGTGACACCATGAAGTGGAAAGTCTAGTGTTGTAAAACTGCTATTTATAAGGCATTTTAGTGCCTACCGCGTAAACTGCTTTCCAAAAGGTTTTTTCACAGATAACAGGCCATAATCACGTATCTCAAGTAAATAAACCCAAGAATCTCTAAAGTATCCAGTCTAACCGACAAGTAAGCACCACTTATTGTTTTACCTGTCTCTCATCATTATTATCATTCATCATTATAATCATCATCAAACAAATGAATTGATATCGTTCACTCTATAAAACTGGGTGCTACCTATAATCCACAGATTAAGCTTTAATGCTTTAAATTAGAGAACTTTAATTTTAAATTTATTTGCTTAGTAAAATGTAATATGACTGTTGAAGCCAAAAACAGATAAAAAATAAAAGATGATAAGGTGCATCAGTGAAGGAGGAGTGATATTATTCAACACATGGTAAATTTTAGTTTGTCTGGATCTAATGGTGCACATTGATCACTATAATAAAAATAGTTGCGGAAAGACTAAAATAAAAAAGCAAGCAGCATGTTAGTTTTAAATTAGAACATTTTCATTATAATTTTCCCAAGGAAGTTGAATGTTTTAAAATTCAAAATATCAGGCATGTCTGAAAAATAATCCTTAAACTTTTAAAACACAATCGAGACCTTGATGTTAATCATCATATTTACTTATTTTCTAGAATACACAACAAATGAAATCATTAGACTATACAGAAGTTCAAAACTTGCGTTCGGTAGCACTTATCTATGAGACTAGAAAATTTATTTCATAAAAGTCTGACAAAAATTTCGAAAAAACCATCATTATTCGATCATTGTTTAGTCTCAATTTTAAAATTTTATTCTGTTTAATAAAGAGAATTAAACTACAAAGACATTCTTTTTTTTTGAAAATGAAAGCGAAAATGTTCTAAAATTTATAATACATAAAAAGGTGAACTTTGTTTGTTTCTCGTTAATTGTTGCATACAACAAATATAAAAATTTATTTCTTCTATTTATATGCTTCTTTTCATGAGGTAACTGGAGTTTATGTACTGCAAATATAGCTTTTGAAACTAAACCTGAAAATTTTGTTCATTTATCAAAATGCGTACTCATTCCTTAATTTACCGTCCGACTGTACCCGTTTTTATGGTATCTGCTACGCAGTTTACTTATATTCGTCGGTATTCACTCAGCAAATAAGATAGAACTTTAAATTATGAGCCCCCTTTTTGATCGATCCACGTGTAGACATTTAAGAAATTGTAAAGTTGTTTGCACAAAATGGTCTCCCTATCTCTCCCTTTCTCTCTGTGTTTACTAAGCATTTTGCCTACATAACAGTGTAGTATAGAATAACTATTACAAGGAAAGGAAAATTGTAGCGATGTCTAAGATGATTTAAATTGGCAAATTTAAAATATGATTATCATCAAATAAATCAGCATATTGAAAACAAATAATGTAATTATATATATATATATATATATATATATATATATAGATATATATATATATATATATATATATATATATATATATATATATATATATATATATATATATATATATATATATATATATATATATATATATAGATAGATTATTAATCAAACAAATCATTAATTAGCCAAATATAGCAAATTTAATATTAAATATGTATTTCAACTGTATGCTGAATTAAATATTAAATGTGATTCTGAATATGTTTAAAAATATTTTTCTGATATGCCACATACAGGTAATTTAATTCCATCATTAGTTTCTTTTTAGCTCACATTTCAGTTTCATGCAGAATGATATGCCCTTGATTAAGAGAAAACTTCGATTAATTTAACATATTTAAAGGCAAGATGACACAAATTAATATTGAAAACTTTGTTGACAAGAATTCCTCCAGAAAGTATTAAATTCAAAATACGTACGGCTAGGTATATCATAAGAAACGTTTGAGTTTAATGTCCAAAATTTTTAAAACTTGTTGCACAATTTCATGTTTCTTATAACATATTACATGCGTATGCAAAGTTTTCTGTGATTGCACTTTAATTTTATTTAATGATTTTTTGTAAAAACTATCCTGTGCTTGAAATATTTAATTTTTAGTTGTGTTAATGAATGGTTTCCAAAATCTTTTAAATAATTTTCTCTTTACAAATGAACATTTTTTGTCATATTTTGTCACCTCACAATATGCATATTTTACACATTTAGCCTTATTAGATAAACATATATACAATTTTAAATGAATTCTACACATTGTATTTAACTCTGAGTGAAAGAATTTTCAAACTAGTGAACTATAAAAATAAAAAAATAATGTACCAACTGCGCTACTCGTGATTAATTTTTAAGGAAACAATTTCGAAAATACCAACATAAGTTAAAGAAATAAAAAATAATTGAAGAAATACACTGTCAAAATTTAATATAATCCTAATATTTAATGTTATATATATATATATAAATCTCTAAACTCTATATTAAAATCACTCCAAATAATGACTTTATTATTTATGATTTTATTACCTCAATCGAATTATGTTTGACGAAATGTCCCCGCCCCGACTTGATAAAATTAACTTCCAAATAAGTTGAAAGTTTATAAGGAAGGATAATATCCACTTAATATTAATTTTGTAATTGAGATTTCTTTCAGAAAAATAAATTTTGGAAATGTCCTGGCTCACAATAAGGGTCCTTTTTAAGACATCTGAATTAAGGATATGAGTTGTCAAACTTTCTCACTCGCAAGGAAATGCTGAAAGAAATAATTTAATAAATACATGACACAACCGATAATTTCGTCAGTCCTGTGGACAGATTCTTTCTTTTTTTGTCAATTCGTGTGTCAGGATTCAGTTTGTATAGTCTATTCTCCAATATTATGAGGTTGACGTGAATGCCTCGCTAATCTAATAATCGAAGAGTTTAAGCTAAATAATTCTCTGAGAATGCACATTTGATGGTGTAAATATATCACCATAAAGAAGATCAGTTTCTATAATTAAATTAATTCTAAAACTATTTTTTTACTCTTGGCTCAGGCTTTAAATAAATAATTGAATCAAAATGTATGCAAGGCAAGAGTTTTGTGATTGAAAACTATATATTTTTTTCTATATTACTAAAGAATTTGTCATTTGATATTTATTTTTAATATTTGTCAATCTATTTCATATTACAAAAAATAAATAAATCGAACGGCAAATATTAAGCATTAATAAATATTATTTTATGTTTTGTGAATAAGTTATTAAACAATGTGTTAAATGAAAAACTAAAATTTAAAAAAATAAAATTAGAAAATGGAAGCAGGTGACATGAGACTAATTTCATTTAAAAGGCAAGTTATCCTTTTTGATTAGTCTGACAATATTATTTCTGGTATAATAACTAACCTGCAGCCTAATTTATACACTGCAATGTTTCATAAGAAAAATTACGTTAGTTTATTCATATTTTTGTAAATTAATGTGTTGAGAATTTAACTTACTGGCCAAAACATATCCGTATTTAAAATTTTCACTCAGTAATAAGACGAATTTTTTGATAGTTCAATATTTAAAATAAATAAAATATAAATATAGAGCCTATTTGTGTTCAGAGCCAATTTAGAGCTTTGACAACATTGAAATATTCATCATTAATAAGAATTTATATATTTGTATACTAATTTTCATTGCATATTGTTTGTAGGAGAAACAATTCATTGACAGTAGGTTTTATTCATGTATCTCAAGGAAGAGATTTTTAAGAAACAACACATATATCGGCTCGATAGATATTCATGTAATGTGCAAGACAAAAAAACCATCTATACAAATTCTATGTACACTCATGTCCATTAATTAAGGATAATTCAGAATAACACAGAAATTGAACTCTAAGATAAAAATCTCAGATGTGGAGTTATCACACACATCTTGAAGAATAATATGCAAATTACAAGAAACCACCAGATGTCACCGATAGTACATCAAAATGACGTGAAAGTAAGAGAGAGGTATATTAGGAATTGTTGCAAAAAAGTAGAATAGTTCACAAGCGCCTTAAAAGCCTTTCAGTGAAATAACCGCATAGTTAAGGCACAAATGAAGCATTTGGATGATGTTTTAAGTGGTAGGATTATCGGCCGTCTGGAATGTGGACGTACCCATCTAGAAGTATCCCAGGAACTTGGAATCACCCAGAGTGTCATCTCCAGGCTTTGGTAATGGTTCCAAGATGGTAGTAATGTGAGTAGACGTTATAGCACAGGTCACGTGCGAGTTACAACGCTGAATGAGGACCGGTATTTGGCAGTTATTGCAAAAGTTTAAGGCAGACCGTGTACAGACGTTTAGGGCACATTGGCTTATATGCTCGTATTCCTATCAGATATGTTCCCCTTGCCGCAACTCGCCTGTGATTAGCCTAGAGTAGAGAGCATGCATTGTGGATACCGCAATAGTGGTCTTGTGTGATGTTTTCTGAAAGCTAAACCTGGACAGACCTGGAACTTGATTTCAAATCAACAATGAGTAAATATTCATTTTTGTTGTAACAATGTTAGTAAATGTGTATTTTCAACTCTGAGGATGACAGATATATGTAAGTAATGATATTCGATGTGGAACATCTCCAGTGAGTCTTTGATTATAAGCATGTAGAATGTCATTTGTAGTGAAAAGTGGTAAGACAAAATATTCCATTACTGTGCATAGAAGAGTAAAATGGATAGAGAAACACAATCAAAATGGTACTGGATGCAATTAGCTCACAGTTACGGCTACGAATAAGTCCAGAATGATCGTACAGATTAATGGTTAAACTAATGTATTCTAAGAGCAATATGCACAGGCATTCTACCCGGAGCACGATGCACAATGAAGTAAAGGCACCATGGATATCAAGATGGTCCAATTGAAATCAGAATTATGTGTTTTCTGCATATAATTGGAATAAAATCCTAGACATAAGCCTTCTGCACTCCGTAGCAAACGGTAATGCTTCTTTATCAAAAATTCATATATGCAGTTTGATACAAAACTCATCGAACAACCGTATGAAATAAAAATTAATTGATCATCTGATGAAGCACCTGTTGACTGAAATCTTATTAAAAAATGTCTGCTTGATTACTTATTACAACATGAACTTTTTCCAATTCCAAACACTTTTATTGTGTTAGATAAATGTTAACTTTAGAAATGTTGATTAATTAAATGTATGTAGATTTATCAAATAAATATTTCAAATATTTCCATATTTCAAAGGCCGAATTTACACAAGGCGGTTAATTAAACTTGGACCTACATATCGATCTCACGAGCTGTTGTACTGATAGCTAAAGCGCTGCTTATTAAGCAAGCTCAGGTAATCATCTCTTAAAAAGCTTGATCAGTTTATATTCAGTGTGAGCGATTCTCTTATTCTCTATTTTTTTTTACATTTTCTTTTTATTTAGTTTGGTTTACATCCTCCTTGGAGATCAACATGGATTAATGATAGGATTCCATTTTCCAGAGTGAAATATTCAAGCTTCGCTCACATCATATACTGCTGAACAATAGGTGATGCGTTCATATTGCTTCCAAGAATATCTGCCAAAATGAGCCCCTCAAAACATTCCTGAATGTGATAAAGGTGGCTCATTATCTAAAAATATATTTTCATGGAAGACATAGTGGATGGAATAACAAGTTATTTTTCAAGTCCTTAGTCATTAAAATGCTGATTGTTTATTGTAAAAGGCACCCCTATTGAACGACTTGTGTGCGGGAAGCATAAAAGCATAACATTCCTCATTGCTGAACAATGACTTGAATTTGGGTATGTTTGATTAAAATTCGGGGCTTATCTAAAAATGATTAAAATATCTAAGCACATTAAAATGTATTTAAAGACGATAAAAAATCTAAACAAAAAAGTTCTAATGAGCCTTCCCTCTTTGTGTAATAAATCTTCCATCTTTGTTTAATGTTGGATCTTTAAGATTACATTTCCTAAAAATAAAGCTAGTACGATTTTTCTGCTTTTTCCTTTCAGGTTTAAACTTTAGTATAGTTAGCCAGGGCATAAGTCATGTCTCATTGCATTTGACATTTGTTTGAACTAACTTGTCTTCACTTTGATGATTAATTTTTGATTAGGTTTATTATGATTTATTTTGTGGATGCATATCTTACATTTAACTTGAAAGATAATCGTTTCCACCATAAAAGTTATATTTATTTCTATTACTGATTTTCATGTAGGTTTAAATACAATATTTTCATAATTTTCTTGAAATTAACACCTAATGTATCAACTGGTGTTTTATCTTTATTAGACATTTTTCACACTACTCAATCTGTTAAACTGTTGTTTTTTGTTTAAATTTGTCCTTTTAGACAGGAATAAATATGAATTTATGACATTAGCTTGCAATTAGAGATTGCTGACATAAGATATAAATAAATTTAACAATCACCGAATAAAATTCTGATAATACAAAATGGAAACCATCTTTCGTTTTCGTATGCATATGTGGATGCATGCATTACTTTATTTATTTACATGTATATTATAATAGAATTTGAAAGGAAAAATGCAAATAAAATTAAATGATTATTTGAAAGTAAGAATAATGTAAAAGTTAAATATTTTTTGTGTCAAATATAGAACAATGCATTTTGAGTGAATGTATTAAGAAGTCGTTAATATTTAAAAACCATTATATTTAAAATTTATGTTATATAAGTTACTTAAAAATTACTAAAACGCATTTTTTCCAACAAAATGTCATACTTTAATAATTCGATTGATTTTTGTATTAAATACATTAATGTTAAACTTTTTCATAAAATAATGATCATTTTGTGAATGCTTAAAATTAAAGGAAATATGTATAATGTTTAAACATTTTGTAACAATGCCAGTGGAATGTAAGATTTCTTAAAATTTGTACTACTTATGGTATCATTTTTTAAAAATATATATATAACATAATTATTTAAATGTAACATTAAGATTAATGATTTATTAGATTAAAAATAGTTTAATAATTGATATTAGTGTGATACAGCTTTTAGTAATAAACTTGCACTCAAATGAAAATTTATCTTTAAGTTAAAAGATTTAGATTTTGCTTTAAAAGGAAATTATGTTTTACTGAAATATAACATTGCTTTTCATTTCAATAATATTTAAAACCCCTTTCGTGTTATTCGAAACGCTGTTTGGCAGCGTGAAATGAGGTTTCATGTACATATCAGCTAAAAAGAAATTGAATGAGGTATACAGCATTTGAAATGGGCCCCTTTTAATTACTAAGGTGTTAAATATTGTATCGGGAACTCTTATAATCCTAAAACTGAAAACATGTTTTATATAGAAATCAGCAATTAAGAATCACTAGTATAATCATTCTAATAAAAAGTAAACATAATTACTTACGTAATAATGGAAAAAGTAAAAAGGGATACAATCCACGCACTTTGTGCTTTTTTCCCATTCATTGTGCTTAGATAGAAATTTTAAAATTGAAGGATTACATCTTCGTTTTCGAAAAGTGCAGCATCCATTTCTCTTCAGAAAACTTTTTTGACACAATTTTGTGCTGGCTAACATGTATTTATATTAAGTGTAAAAACAACTGAAATAATTAAAAAATCTATTTTGAAAGATTTTGAAATATTTAAGAGATACGAAAGCATATTTTTTACACATTGCTTGAGACTAAATATAGATATTTTATCTATTTTGGAGATACTTGTTTTTTTGTGCTAAATATGTTTATAATAATAGTTGCAAGTAATATAGGAATTATAAAGATATATTTATTCATATAACTTTTGTGTGGGCTTTTTGAACAGCATTTCAAGCATTTATGCTTTTTGGGAATATCTTGAAGAGCATTGTTAATTATAAACGCATATAGAATTTCCTAAACCTGAAAATGCTTTCAACTGAAACACTTTTGATAAGAATAAACATACAAATTCAATTTAAAAATATTAAGAAGAAATAATGTAATAAGTAAAAATTAATCCGGGCATTTTTATACAAGGAAAAATTTAGTCCACTGATTTATTATGAATTGTTAAATGTAAATTTAGAAAATATTCGGAAATAAATAGTAATAGTTTAAAAGTTTGAATGTTATTATAACAAATGTTGTTAATGAATGTTTTAGTGAATGTTAATAATAATTTCAAAACATCAACACATCAGCGAGATGAAATTGACTTGACATTATAATATTTTTAAAAACTAATAAAATTATAAAAATATAATTAAAATTACATTGGTTCTTATACTAAATTCTTGTCTTTGACAATGTGGGTCTAAAATTGCGAGAAAACTTCTTTTTCCTCAATAATGCAATATTTTATTATTAATTATATGATTGAGTTTTGTGCTAAAATAAGCATCACTTATAAATACAATACTAAATCTGGCACAAATGCAGTAAAATCCAGGATAACAAATTCTGATTCCGTTGGAAGAATTTTGGCGCATTTTCTTATATATCATGCGACCTGATTTTTATTATGTCATATATATGGAAACCTGAATTATGCAGAAAATTCTAGTTTGACAACCCAATATTTACGTCATCACGCACGTCACAATAGGTCATCTTGGCAACATTTCTTCATTATCTAGAAAATTCAGAATTTGGTATATTGTACTATACGGCGTCAGTGCCCTAAACTAGTTTTGTCAATCGCTGAGAAAAAAAAATGTTATTATCGATAGACAAAATTATTAAGTAATTATAACTAACCAACAAACATATTAATTGTTAAAGGAAAAGATGCATATATTAATTAAACAATATAGTTATTGCTTTACTAAAAAAATTAGGCAGATGTGCCGTATAATCTATGATTCCATATTCTTAATACTTTTGGGAATTAAGAAATGTTGCCAGGATGACATATCGTGACGTGTGCGATGACGTAAATACTAAGGTTATCAAAACAGAATGTTCTGCATAATTCTTTTAGGTCTCTATATGTATGATGTAATAAAACGAGGTTGCCAGATACATAAGGAAATCCACCAAACAATCGCCAATCTCAGAATTTAGCATCCTGGATTACACGCCACCTGTGCCAAAAATAATTTTAAACTATCCGAAAATAAATTTTGATAAATTATTTCTTATTTTATGGTAAGTCTCGGTTAAATTTAAGCAATAAAGTTAAAATTAAAATTAATTTTTATTCGTTAGAAATACACTTAGTGGTGACTATTTCAGCCAACTTAAAATCCGCTAACGATAGACCTTCAGAACGTATTTTTGAACTTCGATCAAGTGATGAGGATAACACCTGAGCTGGAAAATACTCTTCATTCCATAATAAATTCACAGAAGCATATTAGACCCAAAACTCTTTTAAGGTTTGTATGCCTTATAAGCAAAAATATCCTTTGATTAGATCAGTTATAGAACTGGTTGCGATAATAGCGCCTTTCCCTACTTAGCAACAGCATGCTATAGATTAGTATTTATTGTAATTTTTTTGCTACCTCAATCTGCTGTGACCGAAGCATTAAGTGTTTTCAATCATTTCATAATTTATATCACAGTTAAGATTCGTCATAAGATTTATTATAAAAACACATTTAACATGAATAGATCAACTACGCCAGTTTTTATGTATTTTAGAAACCGAACCCACTGTTATCTCACCGCTAAAGCTATGCCTTTTCTATCAAGTTGTTGCCTGATGAATTTATAATATATTGATTAATAAGTCTCTTAATATATTATATTTTGTTTTGTATTTAATTTATGATTTTAAAGCTTAAAATTAAATGGAATAAATTTGTCAGTACAATTTTTATCAAAAAAATTAGCATTAATGGCTTTTTCGAATAACATAAAATCGGATGAACTGCGTGTTTATAAATTTAGCAAATTTACATTGATAGTTAAAATTATAAATAAAGTGATTTGCATAAAATCATACTTTATTTAAATACTCTCATACATTTCTCCTTGTGGAAAGTACGTGTTTTCCCAAAGTTTTAAACTATACATTTTTAAGGACTATTTAAAAAACTGGGACATGAACTGATAGACACATGATTGCAAAAGAATCGTAGCATATTATCCATTTAGTTTAAATGTTTTCACATACCTGGACTTTTAATCATAAAAGAACTGTTTCTTTTTTCCAGAAAAAAGAAACATTCAGTTAAAATTAAATGTAAAACTTCTGTGTAGTTAAAATGAATAATTAAAGTATGAGACAAACCTTACATTTGCTTCTATCTTTAAATTTGTATTTCAGATTTATAATATTGGTTTCTTAAATGAGAAAGTCAATTAAGATTTAAAGATTGCAACATGTTTTAAAAGCTGGCATTAAAATGACACACTATCAACCACTATTTTTTATTTTAAAACATTTTAACTCCTGTTCTTGTCCCCATTATATATATATATATATATATATATATATATATATATATATATATATATATATATATATATATATATATATATATATATATATATATATATATATATATATATATATATATATATATATATATATATATATATATATATATAAGATAAGATAAACAACAATACACCATGTTTTACTATTTTAGGCAGAAGAAGCTTGAGTAGTTTCAGAAATAAATTTTGAGATAATAATCCCTTCAAATTTCGCATTTGCTTCATAATATTCAATAACAAGAAGCCGAAATTGATTACTGAATTTCAAAAATTTATTAAACATTTTCGAAGAATTGAGGGTGACTAATTAAATTACAAAAATTTGCTTAAAAAGATGAAATAGAAATCGTAAATTTAAACTTATTTTAAAATTTTTTGACAATTCTACTATTCGATATGTGCATAGAAGTAGATTATCTTTATGAATAAAACATATTAAGCTTAATCTGAAGATTAGTTCACTGTTAAAATGAAAAATGCGTCTGATCTCTGGATTTTTTTAAAGTACAATCAATGTTTAATTTTTTGTTCTTTGCAATAATGTTCTTAATTAATTTTGGCTATAATTGATGCTGATTGATTTTACAATGAAGTGTGTTTTGTAGTGATTTAAGCAATGTAAAAAAATTTTTGTACACTGCTAGCTTCAAAATAAAAGTGCCGTAATAGTTTCAAAAGGAGAAAAACATACTGTACCGTGCTTCAAGGTTCGTGTCGATTGAGTGTTGAATAAAACAACCACTTAATGAACACAGCACTTTTATTCGTAAAAATTCCACTCGATATAAGAAATTCCAGATGTTACAATCACAATTATACAGGCACAATTTGTCAGATACAATAAGAAACAGCTTCCGATCACAGGTCTGAAATACCTCAGACAGAGAACAGCTTCACTAGACCAGCAGTCTCGACTAATCGTCTGCCCTCACCAACTGTCTTCACAAAAACTGACTGACTTCTATGTCGAGCTGTGGTATTTAAACCTGACTTGGTGGAGAAATCTACCAGTATCTTCAAGGTTCTGGAAGGAAGCTTCTAGGCTATGTCGCTAAATATTGATCTTAGAGCTTAGGTAATGGATGTTTCCAGAAGTATCTATTTCTCGCCAAGTCACCAAGAATCTCGCCAACTGTCACCAAGTCGTCAAGTTTTCTCGCCAAAACATTGCCAAGTCACCAAATCATTAGAAAACCCGCTTTTAACGTACAACACATCTAAATACAGCATTTTTTGCCCAAAATGTGAGTATTTCTGATCTGTCTGAGATATTTTAAGACAAATACAATTATTATTTATAAATTAAATTTGTTACAATACATAACATCCGATCTTGCTTTCTTTTTGTTTTCTCCCGGTTTTTCTATCAAAATATAACGATAATTCATTTTTATCAACTTTTGTAAAAACGTTGTGTTCAGAACACTAGTACTTATCACTATTCTAATTATATATATATATATATATATATATATATATATATATATATATATATATATATATATATATATATATATATATATATATATATATATATATATAAACACCTTTAGAGTCAATAAATATTTTTAAATTCAAAAATCATGAAAGTTGTAAATGCATTTCAAAAGGCAATAGCATTTTGACTAGAAACTTTTTTTCTTATATAAACATAATATTGCCATTTAAAAAAAGAGGAAAATATTTCCAAATTTAAAAAAATACTCATTACTTGTTTTAATTTTGAAAATGCTGAATTTAACATTACCATACCATTACTTTAATTACTCCTGAGACAATTTATTAAAATTACAGATTAATGCAATAGTTATCAGATAAAATATTGCTATGCGGGAAATGATTGGCAAGATCATTTTCCTCTTGCTTTCACAGAAAAAAATTGAATATTAATTTGAATAATTTACCAGTGTTTAAAATTTCAAATCACTTTGTACTTAAGAACGAAAGTACTGTTTTACAATGCACAACTTTACACATACTTTAAATAATTTGTCCAAAATGTGTTCCGATAAATAGCCACTCCAAGGTCAAAAACTGTGTGATCTCTAACACTCAGTTTTTGACCAGACAATTTAATTTGACTAGAACTTATTATTTAGAGAACTACTCACACTACAGTAAAAAAATATTGGTGAATTTTAAACAAAATATTTCTCTCTCAGTAGGATTTTACAAATGTATTAATTATAAAATCACCAACGACAATTTATATAGGAAATATTAAAATGTCGCCTTATTAAAAAGGATCTTAGAAAGTGTCAGTGGCGATGAATTTGATGGTGGGTTGGTTGGTATCATGTCCATGAAGAGAAATATCGATGACCATGTGTGTGCAGAACACATTTTATCTCCTAGGAAAATAGTTGCTAATGAATTTGATGCATCCTCAGAATGGAGCCATGATCACTCAAGTATACGGATTTCACGTGATGGACATAGAAAGAGAGACCGTTACAAAATATATTTTAAACTGATGATCTTAAATAAAACAATTTTGGAAGCACCAATTGGTGACAGAGAAACATACTGAAACCAGCATGGATGTAAAAACCTGTTGTCCCATGCGTTACATGCTAAAAGACAAGATAAGTATTATTAAAATGTGAAGTACAAAAATTCTCACAATTATCGTTGGAGACAAAACGACGATTAGTTGAGCTGAAAGACCCCTCTTTACAGAAGCTGAATCACTAACAAGAAGGCTTAGCTGCTGTAGAAACTAAGTGCCATGTCCCTCTCTATATAGAATGAGTCAGTAAAACTTTACAAGCTTCTGATAAACAAAACTACACATAGCTTGTTTTCAGACCTCTCTCAAACAGAAAACGTTGATCATTTAACTGTGATTTCTCCCAAATGCATCTCTGAACTTTCATAATTTTAGATAAATAAATTGATTTGAAAGTACATTGTTTAAGGTCATACTTGCTTATTATCCGGACAGCGAAAGCTAGTTTTCTATACTTCTTGTTTGATAATTCTCTGTTAGATTAATAATATAATGTGGTAAAAAATTATGAAATATTAATTTACTTTGGTTATATATTATAAACTAAAATGTGAAACTGATATTTTGCTGCTGACAAAATGTAGCGATTAAATTGTAAATTTAATTAGAAATTATAAATTTTATTTCCAAAAGGCTCAATATTTTTATGAAAAGGAAAAAAAAACTACTTCTCCAAAGATTTTATTTGAAATATCTTAATTTAAATAATTTAATTAAATTAATGATTATAGTGGAAGTAATTATAACATATACCATTAATTTTTTCATCAGAAAATAGGAAAAATATTATCACTGCAAAAATTCGTAACTTTTAATATAGTTCAAAATAATAAAATATTAATAATTCTAATATTCTTAATAAGGAAAAAATGAGTTAATTAAGTTATGAAAGTAAATTAATTAGTGTACAAAACTTTCATAATTTGTTACAATAATAAATCAAAATAAAAGATTGAGTACCAAAATATACAGAATGTAATTAATATAATTTCTTAAGAAAAATTTGATAAATTTAATAATGTAGAGAGACAACAGTTTATATTTTTCTTTATTAACATCAAAAACTCATAATATTTAAATAAAATCCACCGGGGACTAAAAGAAACCATTTAAAAAAATGTAAGGAGAAAACACACTTATTGATTTTTTTACACATTTCTAATGAAAATGTATTTATATTGTCTCTCCTTTTGAGTCCGGCCATTTAAAAAAAACTGCTCCTACGGCGGCACGAAAAGATGACATTTACTACCCCTTTGACAGAAAGGAGAGGTTCATTTTCACCCCACATAAGTGCAGAAGTTTTCACCGTGACGAATCTTAAAGTTTTAAGGGTGAAACGCAGCATTAGGTCTGCCAATATTTTCACGAAAATGTAAACGGGTTTACCATACATGCTATACTTATCGATAACAATTTATTTTTTCCTCATTTGTTGTATTACGGAGAATATTCTGAAATAATTGTTTAAAATAATTACATGATATATTTAATTGATTTATTTGGTTCCTAGCAATCAAAATACATAATTAAAAATAACAGATTCCTTCAAAGTAATGAATTGCAATTGCTTATAATAAAAATGATAAGCAGTAAAGAAACTGAATATTTAAAAAAACATTCCTAACAGCATGTCTGATATTAAAAAGTGTAAATAAAGATATTTTGAACAAATATTTCTTTTATAAATAATTACATGAAAATTACCCAAGTTGCATTTGTAAAAGATTAAAAGTAATCTTTGAGTTAAATACAATAATGATATCTGTTTTCTTGTGATTTAAGTATTTTTATTTATTATTAATTTCTATATTTAACGAATAAAAATATATGATTGTTTTATCTTTCACTTTTAAGAAAAAAGCTTGAAAATGGATTTTCCTTTCTGCGTGTTTCTGTAACTAAATATGAAATGTTTTGCACAATGAATGTAGCCAGACGAATCTTGTGTTTCTACATTATATGTAGAGTTCCGGTTGATTGTTTAAAAAATTACATTTGTCTTGCAATAAATGTACATATAAAAAATATGCAATAATCGGATTTCTTTTCTCCTTATACTTCAATAGTTTTTTTTTTATAACAATATTAGTTCTTTTTCCCAATTATTTTTAAACATAATGTTTGCCATTCCAACACACCGATTACAAGAAATAAATTGAAAAGTAGATTTTAAGGAGATCTAAATTTTAGTATTCAATACCGTTATATCTAATGGGAATTTCCAATCATTCCACATCTAATTTAAATTATTTTTAGCCAATTTATAAACATGAGACTTCCTTTTTTGGTAAAAAGCAGCGTTATGAATAAATAAACTAAACGTCAAATATTACTAAATTTAGTTTAAATTTTGTTTTTTACTAAATTTAATTTAAATTTCGTTATTTTTAAAATTGCATTTTCTCTAATAACCAATCTAACTTTCTATTGAAATTTGCACTTCCCGAAAATAGGCTTTTCTTTCAATTAGTTAAATAAAAAAATGTAAAATTAAAAGAAAAAAAAATAAGTATAAGTCTTACATGCATTTTGATCCCACTATTGCAAAAGAAAATGTCATCTTTTTTCATTGGTTTTCTGAAAATATTTCCCAAGGAATTCATTTACAGGACAGTTAATGCTTAATCAATTTAAAGGAAGATGTTTTACCTCTGCACTTAGCTTAAAGTTTGTCTTACTCTCATTCGGAGCCTTGATATGCCTCAAAGGATTTTAAATTTTAGTCGCTACCTTACAAATTAAATCTTATAGGTGAAACAAATAATTGCAAAAATGCAAAACAAATCAAAATTTATGTATAAAATCGCAAATGTAAAAATTATTTTATATTATCTTTCGTATTCTTGGCAAGAAAATATTTTAAAACTTTAAGTAGCTGAACTTGCCACTAATTTTAATTATATTTCTTTGCCACTAATTTTAAGCACATTCAGAGCTGTTAACACTATATTTTTACGCAATTTATAGTATTTTTGATACCATAAATATATTCTTTTTAATATTAAAATTTTCTTTTTATTAACGATTTTACGCACTCATTGATTCCTACTTAGATCAGTGTACAGAAAATTTTATGCTTAAAATGCTTAACTTTTCATTTAAATATTAAAAATTTATCATCAGAAATTATTTTATTTTTCATGATTTGCATGAAGAATAAGTTATTTATTTAAAAAGAAGTATTATAAATATCAAACAAAAGTAAATAAGCACAGGGTTATATATATAAGATTTAAAATCATACCTACCTTTAAAGAAATCATCCTTTCCGATTTAAAGTAACCATAAATTGGATGTTTTGTCATGTCTTTTTCGTTTTACTTTTTGTGCTGTTCTATTGTCAATCCGATGTTTTGCTCCTTATACATGAATTAATTTTATTAACAAAATGAGTTTCAATACTATTCTCAGACATTCAATAAGAAACTTTACCTTGTTTGCTTCCACTCGAAAATGTGATTTAAAGGCAAGCAGCAAGTTCGTTAACAAGTCGGATTTACGAAGCCGTCTCAATACAATGTGACATTGATGAAATGTTATCTGACGTCATGGATATTTTAAACTAATGAAAATAATTATAAAACTTCGCATTTAGGATCGCAACTATAACGAAAGAAACAACTATTTTATGGTTAATAAATATAAAGGTGGTATTATTTTAAAGAGTTTTTATAAATATAAATAAATGAACTTGGAGTTTCAATAAATAGAGGGATCATTTAATGGACAGCATAACTGCTGCACATTAAATGGTAAATGTTGTAATTGATTTATCATCCGCCCCATAAAGGGAATCTTTCTAGAAGAAACCTTTACAAAGAGTGGCGGCATTTATTTCCCACAAAGAAGGAAAGGCAGAAACTTTCCAAGACCTAAATCATATGTAACTCAGAAATACTGTAATAGCCCATTCATTGTTCAACAGTAGTTGAGATCAATTGCATACAATGCAATTTTACCACTAAAGCAACGTATGTCCCAAGCTTAGAAATATAATTTCCATTGTAATTGATTATATTTCAAAGAAAAAAAAATGGCTACATTTTTTTAAGTATAAATTATAGCACCTCTATTCTGATGATCACTAATGATAACGAAGTAATGTAGTTGAAAGTATTTCTCTGTGTAAAATAAATTGTATATAGAAAGGAAAATAGTGTAAAACTGATAAACTGTGCAATTTAGTTATAACTGTCCTTAAAGAACATAAAATGTCAAGGACTAGATGTCAAAAATGTTCCCCAAACTTTCTATCAAATCATTTTTATAGATATTCTTCATTACAATAGACTTTTTAGCTGTAATTTTTGACATGGTTTTTATTTTTTACATCTATTACCAATTGCATTAGTATTAATGTATTTATTATAATCATAAAAGCAGAAATAAGCAAGAATCATGGGACTTGCAAAGAGTTTGCACCAACTGCCGGCACTGCACTCCATGTTGGACTCCCAAGAATTTTAATAATTTTACAACTCTAAGAATTTCAGTTATCATTATTTCGTACAAATTGAGAGCTTGATGTATATTTCAGGACTGAGTAGTATTTCTTCACGTGTGACTTTTTAATTTCTCTAAAAACTATTTCCTTTCCATTTTTCCGGAATTTTTAGGGAAAAGATGTTTTCTTTCAGTTTTTATAATTTTATGTGATACAAATGTCTTTGCTTGTAGATCTTTATTTGTGAAACCGAAATGAAGTAAAATGCAACTCAGTTTTGTTACTTATGTGTTAATATTATTTGAAACACATTTATACTCTATGAAACCGCTCAAACATTAAGTAACAATGATTTGAAAAATGCTTTGGTGCTCAGGGATGTAGGGGTATCAAAGCTCAATTTTAGGATAAAATAGTCTCCGAATTTCTCCATTTAATTCAATAATTCAACATAAAAATTACCTATAAAATAAGTTTGATGAAAACTGATTATATATACAGATATTTTATAAGAAATATTTTCAATGGCATTAAGAAATGCCAATTAGTGTTCGTATAAAATTGTAAATTATTGTTAAAAATTCTTATGTCGAGTTTATCAGCAATGACAGTGACAGTTTTCCAAGTTATTTAACTTCTCTTCCACTGATAACTTACGCTTTCGACAAAATTGTCCTTCAACTCTCTTTTTTCGTGGTCTTATTTGAGCGAAACATGATGTATGGAATGCCAAAAGGGAATACAATGTTACAACTCCACGAAAGGTAATCTCAGAAGGTTCCGTCAAAGAAGTTGATCAGAAAAAAGAAAGAAAACAGAAAAAAAGGCTTTGGGCGAGAGATAAAAGACTGCAGTTGTAGTGAAAGAAAAGGAAACCCATAAAAGAGAAGAAAGTGTCAAGGAAAAACTGAAATGAAGTAAAGAAAAAGGAAATAAAATGATGGAAGTAGCCAACAAATTGGAAGCTGCTTCTATTTGTTGCGTGCGAACGACTGACGAATCCGGAATTCGGAATGAACAGTTCGAGAGAGGGTCTCTCCCACGTGGCTTCTGATGAGTTGGCGTTCGAAGGGTCGCTTCGAACTTCCATTTGGATTCTTCTGGAATCAAACCGAACTATTTTGAGGAAAGATTCCCGCCCCACCTTCATAAATGAAGGATTGCGTGGAGAAATAAATTTGTCACACGGGACTCGGAATGATTGAGCTTACTTCCATAAGATTGAGATTATTGGCCTTAATTCAATAGCACAAAGCAGCAAGTAAAGGGTTAACTTGATCCATAATAATCATTCATCCTGTGGAATTAGCCAAGCGCACTCTGTCAGTTTCGAAACAATATGGTCTTACATTTGCAATAAAACTTTCGCTTACAATGCTCCTATCCAAGCAATAAATTATAAAGGTTAAACTTTGTGATATTTTTTACTTTAAGGTGTAAGTAGTGCAAAAATATTTTAAATAATTTTAATATCATTAAGAAATTATTTGCTTTTGTTTGTTATTCAATGCAATTTTAGAATAACTGGAATTAATGAATTATTACTATAATAAATAATATTACATAAAACAGTAGTTTAATATATATGCTTAAGTGAATATTATTTTATACAGCTGTGTGCATGTGTGAAACATGATTTTTATAGTTAATTTTACTTCTCGTGATTAATCATAGATGCTAAGCAAAACAATGATTAGGACTTAAAAAATATTTATTTTTAAATGAACTCATTTTAAATTGTGAATAAGTGGTAAATAAGCATCAAAAGTGATTGACCTTAGAACTGTTTTTATTCAGATGGATTATTCTTTATAAAAAGGATTGAAATTCCAAAAACAATACTTTTACATTCAGCAATAATAATTCAATGCAATATGAGAAGAATATTTCAAAAAACCATTTATACCTCAGCAAAAGTTCGAAAAATGAAACAACAATAGAGATTTTACAGATAAAATAGATCACTGTTTTTTACTGTTAATTCCTGAAAAATCTTTCGATTTTTCAAACATTAACAGTGAAAAACAGTCTCATATTTAAAAATAATAATAAATATTCCTATAGTAATAGAAAACAAGTAAAAGGTAAAAGAAATATTAACTTTCTCTTACAGCAACATTTTAAAGAAATCTAAGAGTTAAAAAAAAACAGACAGTTAGTTAGAAAATGTTAAACTGAAAGACACATAATTTGAAAGAATGCTTTGATTTGACAACAGAATCAATCTATAATTCCTATCTAAAGTACTAATTTTATTCGACTGTTCAGAAAAATTATTTATGTTCCCCCAACACTTTCGGATGATTTTGAAACTTATTTTACTTTACAGCATTTTTTAATTACTCACAATATATGCTAATGAATTTCGCAAGTGATAATAGCTTTCCCTAAGGTGTAAACGTCAATCATGTATTAGTTTGTATATTGTTTTAAAATAAAATATTAACAGTTCTTGATACATTATATAATAAAGAAACACTCACACATGAGTGTATAATTCTTATTTTTTTTTTTAAAAAAAAAAAAACTTTCTATAAACAAATATTTAATTACAAGTTGTTTTTCTTTTATTTTTTATAAGTTTTTAGTTTTTTAAAATCTTTATTTTTATAATCTATTTATCTATAGTTATTACATTTTTTAAAGTTCTGTTAAAAAAAATAGCTGATATTTATAGAAGAAAAAAACAATTTTATGTTTTGATTTAAAATTTTTTAAACCGAAATAATTTATGTGATGCAGAAAAATCACTTTTGGGGGAACTCTGAATATTTTCGGGCAGTCACTCTTTCTTTCAATATTTCCACAATGGCGTCACACTTGAAGACATAGATATTTTTATCCTTCCCAAATTCCGACTTTTCAGTGGATCCTATGTCACACTGACGTACACGATGATGAGAGAGCGAATAGCTTAACCAGAGATAGTTGCAGAAACTCCAATTTTTCTCATTCAAATCTCACTTTTTTAGAACATCAATGCATTGTCAACGCTGATTTTTTAAGGAAAGGAGGGTCCTTCTTGACCGTCCCTGGTATATACAGAAAGATAATTGCTCTTCGTTTGCACTCTATTGTAAAAGAGCCCCTCGAACGGCCATTTCCAAACAAGTAAGCGTTCACACTAAGAATTTCTCATTTTTCGAGGGTGGAAAGATCTTTGCATCCTGTTCAAAGTGTTAAATTCAACAAGCTTTTGCTGAGCACATCCTGGACTGTTTGGGACTTTCCAGAAAGGACAGATATTTGTCTCTATTTCTTGTCTTGACTTCTTCAGGGTCAGTAATTTGAATAATCTGTGTAGCTCCGTCAGATTGCTGGAGAATCACAACAGCAATAACAACAGAAAAAAACATATCACATTGATTTCATAAACTGCATAACAATAAAGTCTTCGAAAATACAAAACTTTCATGAGACGAAAGAAAAGAAGTGAAACAAGAACCTATTGAAAAAAAAAAAAAAAAAAACAAGTAATGTAGTACCAGCAGCGATACAAAGCTTAATTTACATGTTACATTTTGCTAAATTGTGTTCCTATAAAATGAAAAGAGCAATTTCTAAACATTTTATTATATAAAATTATTTATATTTTAGAAGTGCTTTCCCTTTAAGCAGGTTATTAACTGATTACAGTATTTTATGTCTATTAAAAAAGTCCAGATTACATAAAAAAACTATTCTACGTATTTTATTCACAGGAAAACCTATATTCATTAAGTTTATTTGTATATTAAAATAAATATTTACAATAAGATGTATACGAGAAGTGAAATTAGGTAATTTCAGAATATTTTCATTTACAAGTCAATCGGAATTTTCTCGTCATTTAAAATCCCTCTAAGCACCAAAGTATCTAAGCACACGATATTTCAACCATGTTTAAAAACATGTTTTTTAAAATCTTTAGCTATTTAATTAATACTATATATGTGTGTGTGTGTGTGTGTATTCTTCACGTAAGGCTCTGAATGTTGTAAAAAAATGTATATATATTAAAAAAATAATAATCTATTATATGAATATCTGTTATTTGAATTGATCTCTATCTTACTTAAATTTTAAATGAACTTCTTCTTATTTACTTTTTCCAAAATGTAATCTTTTATTTCTTTGCAAAATGCTGAAACTTAGCCTTGGTTCTCTCCCCGTTTAAACAAAAAAATTAAAATTTTCTTTAAGATTCAATAATTTTCTAATCTATAAATGAACATGCTATATTATTTTTGACTAATATTTTATTTTATGTATACGATAAAAGAAATAAGTAGTAAAAAATAAATTTTATCTGTGGAAGAAAATCAACATTTAATTAATTACAATTTATTTTATTATTATTAAAAATACTACTGAATTACACTTTGAAGTTTCTCATTTCACCTTTTTTAGCCAATTATTTTGTTAATTTGTGATAATTATTTGAAGCAATTTACCGAAAACTAATCAAATTATATTGCTGTATTTTCTTCCTATTGAATCTTACACAAAATATATACGATTCAGATTAATGCAAACATAAATGTCATACATGCGAAAAAATATTTGTCTTAAAATTTTCAATGTGTGTTTCAGCGTAATCTTATTTAAATTTTATCTCAATAATGTATACCCATTTTCTTCAAATATTTGAAAGAAATGTTAGAATTATTTTTTAAGTTGTTCTTTTACTTGTCTTAAAAATTACTTAACTATTAAGAATTTTATATATTTTTTAAGATTAAAGAAATTTTATTTAGTAAAAACAATTTTCTAAAAGTCTGTCTGAAATATTTATGTTGTCTGCCTGCTGTCTGAAATTTCTTCCATTAAAAACACTATTATTTTGATTTAATGATGTTTTTTTTTATTTGTATTCATTCTGAATTTTTTTTAAAACTTTAAATTAAAACTTTTATAATTTTTACTTTAAATTATGCTTGTATGAAATATCATTTGAATTATAAATTTCTCGCAAAGGAACTCAAAAAAATCTAATAATATACTCATTTAATGAATACTTTCTTACTAGAATAATATTTGTTAAATTGTAAATAATAATATATATTAATGCTATCTAAATTATAAACAAGTCTAAAATAAATTGATTGTATAAAAAATTAGATTATTTTCATAAAAAATTTAATAAACAAATAAATAAATATAAATATTAAATATACATTTATATAATCTAATTGATAATCTTAGAGTCTTGCCCAGCGAAATATGTATGAATTAAATTTGATGCAGAGCAATAAGTTGGCATTGTTTCTCTTCTAGTTGAGAATTAATACATATTCCTTTACTTGGGGAAAATGTATGAAAACATTTTTGTAAAAATTACGTTTTAGCTTTTAAAAGGAAGTCATTGTTCAAAACACATCGGCAACAACTATTAACTGATTTATGTATAAAATAATTACTGATTCATTGCTGTATTTTGGAAAAAAAATATTTTTAATCTTAATGAATGTGAGTATATGAAATATTTAAGAAATTAACTCTCAAATTTAAAAAGTATTCTGAATAAGAGTTTTCCTAAAATGTTCTTAAAATGTCCGCAAATGTTTCGTTAAAATGTAACTACACCCAAATAATTTGCAAAATTGGATTTTTAGAACGGATAATAAGCAACTTGTAAAATAAAGATCTCTTGAAAATAGGACAAATAAGACGGGCATACTCAACGAGTCTTATGTCGACAAAAATGTACAATAGTAAACCCAGAAATATGTAAATTTTACGAACTTTAAATTTCCACAAAAAATCATGACAGTTATCTAATGGCATTACACTGGGAATAATCGGCCACCATTTAAATGAATTTTATGTATTTAATAAAAAAAAAAAAACTTTTATCACTTTTGCTAAGAAATTCAGCATCTTAAGACAACTCAATATTTTCCAGCAAACAATAACACAAGCTGGGCTAGATCTACTCTGAATTTTAGTCCTTCAATGGGTCCATAAAATGAGTATCAAGTATGCTTGGAAAATAAATACTGGGAGTTTCGCGTTAAGCTGACCACCTGACAGGGACTTCTGTTTCGCACCCCATGTCAGGGAAACAGATATGGGCATCGCAGGCATTGACTTACATGGGCTCTCGTAACACAGGTTTAGTTTATAATATAAATATATATATATATTCATTGAATGATAATTGCATTAAGTTTCTGGTAATTTAACAAGACCTCCCACACTTAGCTTTGAAGAAGGATAAACATTGATTGATAGGCTAAACATTGATTGGACATGAAGCTGTTATTGATTGGAAAATAAATATCGCCTGGTAATTTGATAGCATGCCATAGTTGACACATAGTTGATGAATGGAGCTTCTAATGTATCGCTCTAATGCATCACAAGCGCCATACTAGACTTAGGTGAGAAGACATTGCTGCCAAGAAAAGTACGTGCTGGTGTCTGAAAATTTCACTCAGTTACCTTGATTATAATTCAAAAGTGACGGCACTCTACAACTTCTTGTAGTTAGACAATATCTCGAGTGGATTGTTGAAAGCGAACATACTGGAGCAAATACAAGTCAAATATATATCCAGATGAATCTTCAATACGGGGTTATATCACACGTAGCACGGATCTTATTTCACACCTTTTAAGCCCCCTCCCACAACCATGATGTTTGAAGAGACTTTTGTAGATAAAAAAAATGATTTGTATTTTCAGTTGTGCCTGGTATTCTGTCAGGGGTCACGCTTTGTAATGAATTGGCTGACCTTTCCATGCATATTTTTACCACATTGCAATGTCTTGCGCTCACGCTACTTGTGGGGCTCCGTTTTGTTTAATCATCCGAACTTGTTGATCTACCCACTTTTAAAATACGGGTTATTTGTTGGATATTGCATTGGAACCTGGCAAAAATTTAGCGAATTTCGAAGTAACATTCAGAGGGTAAAGTTGAAAAATAAGAGTGACTTCACTACTTCCAAAATAAGATTATCAACTCGCATGGTTGGCTATTATTTGACCATATAAATATGCATTAAATAATAATATAATAGTAATTTACATCGTTCTCTAAGGCAAAAATTCCTTGTGGGTAATATCTTGAATATTAAAAAAAGCGATGAGCATGGTTTTAATGCATGATGTTTGTTCTCTGATCTATTTTGCGACGAATTGATTTAGCATAACGAATTTCTATGCTTTGTCGTTTCACTTCAGGTCATCGCTAAGACACCAGAACTTCTCCTCAACGTCATTACAATTAAAAAAAAAAAATTTGATGTTGCATCTGCCATCCCTTCAAAATCCTGTGTAACCTGTAAACGTGCCTACTTTTGATTGTCAGTCAAGTGATGTGGCTCAAAATGGCAATGCAATTTTTCATCCCTAAATTCTTGGTAACGATTTGAGCCTCAAAATCATGGTGAATCTACAGTTTATCAGCTATCATGATCACAATTAATTTCAAATCTTTCGTGATTAATCTCCGCACTTTCTCAATGCTTTCGTCACTGATGGAGGTCGACGGACTTTCACTACAAGGGGTTGTCTAAAACAATTTCGCGGCTTTTTCGATTTTTTCGTACATACACATCATAAATAGTGTTTGTTATTCATTAGCACGTACCAGTGTCACGTATGTTTTTTCCTATCTCTTGCCAAGTTTAAAACAAAATTCGGGCTTTTATTCATTATTTTCCCTGTTCTAAGTTAAAAACCAACACACTAACAAACCTTGTGTAAAACAAATCTTTTGCGGAACACAAAAACCCCGCAACTGAACAACTATGGAGGTAGATGGTAAGCAACTGTAGTATTTTGTTTCACACCAGTTCAGGAGATCGACTGTTCTGATTTCATTCACCTAACTTTGAGAGGGTGTATATTAAAACATTCAGTTTTATAATAGAAAACAAATTTGAATAAATACCAAGTTTTAACTAGAGATATCGATTGTAGACGCAAATATTCCTGGTTTTTCTTCATTAACAGACTAGTATCAGAATTCTATACTATTATGCTCTAAATCCTCTCAAATTTAAATTTGAAATTATAAAATTTGAAAATAAATGAAACACATAACAGAAATAGGAAAATTAAGAAAACAATTCCATATATCTAAAAATACAACTACCAAAGACTACGTTAGAGATGATACAAATAGAAAAGAAAAATAAACCGTAAAATTGATATTACAGCCAATACTAAATTTGTAATAATTAAATTTTAAATAATTAATAATCTTATAGTGACTGTCACTTTTCCAACTGTAAAGAATTTGGTGAGGAGTCCGACTTCTTCTGTACACACACACAATCCATAGGGACCCGTTTATAGGATAGGCAACCAGTCACACCTCATTCACACACAAGGAAAGTGCAAAGAGATGATAGATTGAGAGAAAGTACATCCATGCCTGAACCGGGATTCAAACCCAGGACCTCCCTATTCGTAGTCAGACACACTGACCACTAGACAAGTTGACCGGCAATCGACACAATAAATTAATAATATAAACTACTAGATTAAATTATACCAAACTAAAGTTAATGGAACTCATTAAATTAGATGCAAATGTTAGATAGCATTATTAAGCTACTTTGTATGTGCACTGATATTTATAAGCACGCACAGACATTTAATATCAGAAACTAAAAAATACAAATGCGAGCTAAAATAAGCCATTGAGTTAAATAAATGCTGATTTACCTCATTCTATGTTAAATTTTATAAAGTTAAATTATTCGTATCATACTAAGAAATATATTTTCATATTATAGAAAAACTGATACTGATAAGTAATTTCCTCTAAATGAATTTATAAAAATTTTAAACTATGCTTCAGAACTTAAAATATGTATGAATTATTAAAAATCTAATCGTAAATTCTGTTTACAAGTAAATTATTCTGAAGTTCGTTTCGTAAGTATAGTGCGTAATAATTAGAAGGTATTTTAATTGAATTTGTAAAATTTAAATGCAATTTTCCAAAAGACGGAAAATACCCCATTTGCGTGAATAATTCTGCACCCAGAAACGCGTTACTTTTTGGCTTTCCTTGGCGATAAAATTTGTTTAAAATTCAGTTGTATTCCTTATTTGAGTTTTCTCCGCAATATGTCGGTTGCAACACGAGATCTCCAGAGGTCTAGCGTAACTATTTAATTTCCTCTCCTAAAGTTATGTGCGGTTATGACATGCAAGAGATCACTGGATGTCAGTTTAAATTAAATTAAAACTGTAAGGAATGCAGAAATTCTAGTCCAAAATGCATATTTTATACCGTAGATTTTACATGTCTGGTTTAACAAATGTTAAATACATTATTTATCCTAAATTAGATTGTTGTTTACAATGTTCAAATAAAACTTTAACAATTTTCTATATAAAACTTATAAAATTTTCTATATTAATCTTCATAGTTAAAATTAATTTTATGATGAGAAATTTGTTCTTATGAAATTATAGAATTTAATAGCTATTTAATATTTTACATTTTAAACAGTAATTTACATGTATTCATTAAAAATGTTTTGTGTGTCATCTGCCTATAATAATACGGTACTGTTATTTCACCAGCATACTTCCCAGTATCTAGGTATAAAAAAATGAGCTTTACACTAGTTACATGAATTGTAGCGTCATAATATTTTTTTCATTTCTTTCTTTTTTAATTGTATGAAGTATTCTTTTTATAAAGTTTAAATTATTCATATAAAAATGTAATTATTTTATATAAAACATTGGAGAAATCTAAATAATTTCATGGATACATGGATCAATCCCTTAAGCAAATGGAGAAACTAACTATTATTTTTATAATTTAGATTTTGTTTTCCTCAACGGAAATATATGTACCTGTATGCATATTAATAATAAATATGTAAATAGATTTGACTATTAATCTAGATTTAGTTTTGTATAAAAAAGAATATGTTGCAATTACCATTTTTTTTACATTATAAATATAAATAGATATATTATTATAAAACAACACTTTTTAGCTGTTAAATCCTAGACAGTTTTTGGTACATGGTTTGAATGAATATAAGCACAATTATTTATTTTGAATCACAACTCATTCTTTTAAGTCAATTTCACATATTTTATTAAAAATTGCCAAACTCGGATGGATCATTCCTATCGCATTACATAGTAACATTTATCACACTTATCTTAACAAGAAATATACAAAACAATTACAGCTATAGACGCTTGATTAATAGCCAATAAGCTTTTAGCTAGTTAAAAGTATTTTTTAAGATATTTTTGCAATTCGGTGAAATAAATGATTAATAGTGGTGGTTTCACATTTAGATTATGTAAGATATTTTTTTCATACGAGAAATAGCTTGAGGTATCCATACTGGTGTGAAATATAGCATGTTTCTGGGCCAACACTTGTAGCTTGTAAGTACCTTTGTAAAATGACAGCATAATTTCATTATAATAGAATTTAGTGCGCGGCAAGCTTTTAAAATTTATGCCTGTAAGGAAAGGGAAACAAATTTATAGCCCAACTAGAACTTTAACCACTTTCATGCGTTTAAAATTTCCCTCTTAAAATGCGTATGACTAAATTTATGAAAAGCATTATATAAACAAAGCATGCATTAGGCGAAATATTGAATTGAGTTCAACTTATTTCTCTGGTCGGAGTCCTGGGAACCCTAATTTCAGCTCGAAGCACTTACAAAACCCCGCTGAAAAGGGAGGGAAAGAGCACTTAAACAAACATTTCACAGCAGCTTACGACATTTTTATATGCGCATATTTTTCAGGCACACACTCACAGTTTTAATATCCGCTCGAAACTTCAGAAAGCTCAACATTTTGGCAGTCTCGCACCTGCACCGCAATATATTGCATTGAATCTCCGCACATAAAAACGAAATCAAAATTTCGTCCTTTTTTATGGCCCTGTACACTCTTCTCTATCGTAAAAAACCCCAAAAGATGCACAAACATTCGTTATCTGGGAGAACAATGAACAGTGCGCCACTTCATTAAAGCATAATAGATTAACGGTGCATCTGCCGTTAAATCATTTCAGCGGAGCATAAATTTTCTTTTAACTTATTCCCATAAAAATTGTTAGTTTTACGAGAAACAATCAAGGTCTCCTACTAATGGAAACAATACGGGCCGTCGGGCCATTAAAGCTCCTTTTAACGGTCAATAAATTACGATAGAAGACTGAGATTGTGCGGGGCTCTCCTTGCTAATTGTGGATATTGGACCGGAAGTTAAAGCCGCCTAAGAAGATGGGGATATGAAAAAAAAGGGTATTATTTTACTCTAGATAATGTGAAGGTTTCCCCTACGTTTGTTTTGTGTTTCCCTTCGAAAATACACTAAATGATGTAAATAAGAACAAAAGTGAGCGGTTCATGTTGATTTGGTTATTAGACTTTTTAAAGGAGCTGGTGAAATTAAAGGCACCCAAAGTAAAAGAGAAACATCTTTTCAATGTTAATGATCCTAAAGATATTATAATTAATAACTTAAATTAGATAAGTTAATCTCATTGGATTTACATAATGAAAATTAATTTCCATATTTATTTTAGCTATATATATGGGTTTAACAAAATTGTACGGTATTAATCAAATTTATTGATTATATAAAATATTAAAATGGTATATCTTTATATTTGATTATTATACAAAAAATTTAAAACTATTTTAATTGGTTTAAAAAATAGTTAGAATAAATTTGAAATATTGTGATATTAACTGAATTTGACTGTATTTAACATATTGTAAAAAACTCATTATTTCCCACATACACATGAACGTTTATTTACTAGCACATAAAGATATAGCAAATTAATTATTAATTATTATTTGATATCATTATCAAATATTAATTATTATTGATGATATAATAATTTCTATTTTTCAATCTTAAAATTATTAATTAAAATAATAATCACTTTCAAATATCAATCATTTTTAAATAACAAGCGTTTTAAAGAGCACTCAATTAAAAATTTCATGCTAAGGTTTTATAGTATACTTGTACAACATAAACATTGCATATAATGATTCTTATTATTAATCAAAATCCAAAATTATGAATACATAATAACTTGGCTTTTATTTATTATACAAATATAAAACCTATAATTTTTTGATTTTTGATTATAATTAAATTATGTTTTAAAAACGTCTTATTTTTAAAATTTTTATCATTTTTCAAAAATATTTATATCAATCATTTTTAGTTGAAACATGCCCATTAAAATATTGTGCAAATCAATGTACAGACTTCATTTCTCTTCTTTTAATGTGTTTGTCAATTTTTATTTTTGAATGTAGTTAAATATTAGATTTTTTATGACTATATTCATAAGATTCAAATTGTTTTCGGTTGTTTAGTTGATTAGGGCGTTCATTGTCGTCATCTGAAGGTTGTTCATGTCCCAATTTATTTGTCATGTTTCCTAACAGCGGCTGATATTATTAAAATATATCGAGGTTACAGTGATTATTTTTGAAATGATACTTTTGGCCGTAGTGAAACATATCTGAAGTCTTCTGCTTAGCTCCTGTGTCTAAACTGTAAAGTTCCATCTACGTTTGAAGCTATAATGACACACCCACTGAGTGTCCCGCTTGATAAGTTGCCCTTCCACTTTGTAGCCCAGAAAAGCGGTAATCCAATAATTATAGAACATCCGATCATGTTCTATCGCCAGTAGTTGACAAGAAATAGAAGGAAACTCAAATGCATAGTTTTATTAAACACATACCTCATACCCCACAATACTAAAATATAAAATTACGTTCATACAAGTGAAAAATTATGAATCTCAATTTTTCATTACATTCCAGAAACTTAAACAGCATGAAAAATTATATAGCGTAGGTTAGCCTTTTCCCTTAAAATAAGTTTAAATTAAGAATTTAAATACAATTGAAACTAATTTCATTTTATGCACTGAACTACAAAAATAAATTTACTTCGTTTTAAATTGGTTGCAAAAATCAGGGGAACTATTGATTTTTTGTCAATACTATCAACAATTATAACCATCTATTTTATAAGACATACTGTAATTTTTAGCTGAATTTCTGAAACTTTTCTGCATTCAGTGAACAAATCAGAAATGCAGAAACAGAAATTTAATTACATCAAATAATATGTTAATCTGAAATTCCTCTTATAACACACGATTTTTTCCTTAGCAATATAAAAATATTTTGGATACATATTTTAAACTTCATTGATTTAGTTATGTAGAAAATTATTCTTAATTTTTCACTACCAGATTAAACTAATAAATCATCAAAGAGAATCCCCGTTTAAGATTACTTTGGGGTTACATATTTGAATAATGGTTCATTTTATGGTGAGACATAATTTGAAGATCCTAAGACCTGTGGGAATGTTAAGAAACTTTGAGAATAAAAGAAAAGGGAAAACTACACAATTTAAGAAAGTAATCATTTGGATGCAGACTTGTGTTTTCAAGACATTCATTCAGCATTGTATACATCCTTCCGCATTCCTCTTATCTCAATGTCATTAAGAAAATATCTTGCTTCAGATTATTATTATCAATATGTTTTATTCTAGAGAAAACAAATATATCTAAATCTATGGAATCTTTTAAGTTTTAAAATTATTTAAATTGTTTCATTGAAAATTATTGTACACATAAAATATCGATTCGAAAATTTCTTTTTATAAATTTTTGTCAAGAAATTTAAATGTATCATATTTACAGAAATATTAACTTTTTTCATCTAAAAATTTTTTTTATTGTGTTCATTATATTTTAGTCAACAACTTCAAGTATATATATTACTTTGTCATTATATTTATTATTTTATCACAATTAATATAAAATTTAAATAGGAAATATTTTACATATTTAACTTCCACTTTCTGAAGCCCAGTAGCTTAGTGGCAGCCTTTCATGCTCCCAAGTCCATGTTTTCTCGAGCTGGGCATGATTCTCGAGCTGGGCAAGGCTGACTCGGCTTTTCATCCCTTCAGAGGGTCACTCAACTGAGTACCAAGCATGCTCAGGAATTAAACACTAGGGTTATCAAATTAGACTAATCACCTAACTAGGACATATGCTTTGCACCCAAGGGCCAAAATCATGAAAACAATTACGAAAACTGCAGGCATTGGCTCACATGAACTATCATACCACTGAGTTTAGTTAAGGTTTGACTCCCTTTTTGGAGAAAAATAAAATACGGTAACCTGTTCATGTATGCACACGTATGTATGTATCTGCGCAAAACTCCAAATATACACATTGTGTGGGTATATACATTGCACAAATATTTAAATCAAAGAGAAAAGTTCAGAGTTTAACCAAAAAGGCATCAATAATTACATTAGTTATTATTAATTTAAATCTCAAATGAAGAAACGATGACCAATGTCTCTGCTAACTGCTCATTGAAACACAGCATTCAGAGCAACGATTGTGCATCTGCAACAAAGTGAAATTCGTGACCAAGTATTTTAAGTTAAACAATATGCATTAGGATTCATAAGAGCTAGTATGTGTTGTTATTCAACTTTCCCAAGTATAGAGAAAAATTTTCGGTTGCTGAGTGTCTTGATTTCATGCAAATTAATAAAATGCAATGGCTATTTCCCTGAAAAAACCTGTGCAAACTGCGTACAAATAATTGATATCGTACTGATATCACATTTTTTGGTAATATTTTAATTTTAATGCATAGGAATATGAAATATCATGCATATTTCTTTCAGAGCAATATGCATGAATACATGACAAAGTGAAATAAATCAGAATATACAAAAGCCCGAATATTATTTAAAAGTTACAATGAAATTGAAATAATATTGTTTTCCATGTCATATTCCTTTTTCGGGCATGAAATTAAAAATATAAAAACTGAATTAGATATTTTTAAATATTTTTTATTTATTTCTTTATATTAGTGGGACTTTTTAAATGTAAGCAAAAGAATTTATAGGATATAGAAATATATTTTTGAAATGTTAAGAATACATTACATAGAACAAAAGTAACATGATAATTTCGATAATTTATAATATAAAACAGATGAAAAATGTATTTTCCTTTCTATATTTCATAGATGTTCGATAAAAATGTTTGTAAAGACTTTAGATTGAGTCGGTTTTTTTCTTAAAATAAATTCAGAAGAATGTTTAAAATCCTTAAAATGTTAGATATTATGGTTGCATAACAAGAAAAAAGTATAAGTTTGTGATAAAATGAATTACGTAAATGCTTTTTAAAATTCTGTAAATCCTCTTAATTATACATTTTCTTATTTTTTAATTAAAAAAATAGTATGCAATATCTTTCAAAATAGCAATGATTATTTTTAATTCTAACGTACACATTTTCAAAACACAAGTAATATAAATGCATTTATAATAAAATTTAAAGTAAATTACATTAATGAATTTTAAGCAGAATTAAACAGGTTTTACTGAAAAATTTTTTAGTTGCTTTAAATACTTAAACTGAATAAAATATTTCCTTTCCTTAAATATTATTTTATGTGATGAAGATTTGCTTCTCTTTGTTCACGATAAAAATTTGTTCATTTTTAATGAAATTTCATCTTGAGTTTTGCTAAATCAAATTGCAGTAAATAATAAATAGAAAACTTAAAATTTATAATAAATTTAAGGTATTAAGTAAAAAAAATTAAATTTTAGTAATAAAACGTTTTAATTGCTTATGTGAATAAATATTTATTTAGTATTTTTAACTTATTAAAATTTTAAACGCGATTTATAAGCTTATCATGATTTGAAAAAATCAGGTTAAAAAAATAGAATTATAGGAAACAATCAAAAACTAAAATTTCTCTTAGACATGTTAAATAATTTTTAAAGTAAAATAATTATGGATATCAGTCTTCTCCTATTAATTTACATGTTGATGAAAATTTCACGAGAATAAAAGAGAAAATCAATGTCAATATATATATATATATATTTTTTTGATTTCTTCAAATCATAATATATATATATATATATATATATATATATATATATATATATATATATATATATATATATATACATTGACACAAATTTTTCAATCAAATTTCCATTTAAATATATCACGTAGAAATTGTTTAATTTTTTGCAGTTAAACTTTGAATTGGTATATTTTTTTTTTATTTTTAAGAGAAAAATTTTACTCACAATTTTACCATGCTTTATAACCCTAATGAATAACATTCATCGAAAAAGTACTAATTTGACACTCATGCACTTTGAGATCTGTCTAATGTACATGGAGTATAATGTAACAATTTATTTAATGCGATTGATAAAATTGCCAGCGTGCTTCCTTTCTTAAAAAGTATTTTATAATTTTTAAAGTAATGTACTCACATATTCACATGGAAGTTAACTACTGTTCTGTAAAATTATGAATGAAAATTTACCTTTAAATGATTAAATTTTCAACACTTGGAATGACTTCTCAAAATATTGCTGAAAAAATTAGAAGGAAAACTACTTCTCGCTGCTTATAATTTCTCCTTTCATTTTTTAAATACAGATCATTTCTATAGAATGAAAGTAAATAATGCATTTAATGATAATACTATCATATTTCAATCATCTTAAATTAATGTTAGTTAAAATAGCAATAACAAAAAATGAAAGCATCGTCTGAAATCTAAATTAATCTGCCTAATTTAGATCTCACTAATCTAAGCAAATGTATTGCTGAATCAAAGTGCCGTATCATAAGATTGAAACAGACAAGTAGGGCAATTGTTCGTGACATGGGTCAAAATAATGTTGCCATTAGAATATGCTGGCAAGAATGGATGGATAATGGCAGATTTAAAATTCTGGATGGTAGTGGTTCACTCAGGGCTTAGTTCGGCTAAATGAGTGTCACAAAGTACTTGCTGTATCAGCCATCACAGAACCTGATTTATTTCTATCAGAAATCACTCTTTTGACTGGAACCCAAACATCCACCGTAACCATTCACTGTTAACTGATAGAGTAAAATCTATGTTTGTATCTACCATTACTCTGCCTGTAATTCACACCTGCCCAATGCTTAGCAAAGTTACAGTGATGCTTGTCTCATTCAGGTTGGAATAATGCTGAGGGAAAAGTATTGACTTAAATGATGAACTGTGTCTTGCATATCATCCAAGACGATATGGATCCACCCAGGCAGTATGCCGACCCTGCACTCGCTATTGTATGCTACTCACACCTTAAACCAAAGATTTGGTCAAGTGGGTATTTTATTTTATAGTCGAATCCATTTGGTCATCATCGGAGGCACACTTACAGTACAGAGGTAAGTCTATGAGAATCTGAGACTGTTTAGCTACTTTTTCTTTTGTAGTAAAATGGTCTTATTTTGCAGCAAGGTAATGCCAGATCATATATAGTATCTGTTGAGGGAAACTCATTTATGTAGTGTCAAACACTTCCTTGGTCAACCATAACACCAGATTTCTCACCTTTCGAATTTGTCTGGGATATAATAGGAAGACAACAGCATCTGTCAGAGAAAGTTAATGATATTGTCAATCACATTTGGTATGAAGTTCGCAGGAGACTGTGTCACAGTTTATCAGTCTATGCCATGTCATTTGATAGGTTGATAGGTCACGTCATTTGATTAGCAGGCTAGAAGTGGATCAACATCTTTTTGAAATGATTAACCTGTAACTATGTAATTATGAAATAAACCATTTAATTATTCTAAAATTTTAATGATATTTTTCTGTGAAGCATTTTCCATTCCACTGAATTTTGTCTCCTTTTGATCATTCATTCTTGGTGCGTTGATTGTTTTGTAATAGAGTGCATTTTTAAATGGAAATACAATCATTACCGTAAAATGATTTTTCTATCTTCTTTCATAAAGGGCTCTAAATACAACTCTGAGTAAATAAATACTCATTATCCAATAAGGGACATTGATAGTTATTCATTAAACACAAAATGTGACAAACTAAAACTAATGACTTCAGCAGGGAATTCTTTCATCTAAGAGATCTTATTAGAGGGAAAATGAAAATATATGTCAGAGACATCCGTGAAAGCTAAAAAGATATAAAAGAAACGACAGAAAATGTTCAAATACGCCCATCGAATAATTGTATATCGGGGAGAAGGCCTACTTGAAAGCTGCATCACGTAAGAGCTGTGAGAGATGACCGCACTCCCCCGCATGTTGCCGTCGTTACAGGGGTAGATTTCTCAGGCTCACACTGATCTCGAAGTAGGATTTTATTTCTTTCATTTCTCCTTGAGTCCAGGGGGCAATATTTTAGCTCATTTTGTAAGTCCTGGCGGCCGAAATAGAAAATCGAAAATCATTGGACTTAAAAGAACGTGAGCGCAATGTGAAAGGGTACTTTCCTGGTATCTTTATGGATAACGGCATCTTTTTATCCAGACAGAAAAACGCGCAGCGATTGGAACCGACAAGATGGGCTGTCTAGTAATGTGGTCAAATATTTTGAAGATGGTTTCTTTTTTACAGTCCACTAGGAAATCAGATTGCCTGGCCATTAGTGATCCGTCTGAGATAAATGAAAGGTGTTAACTTGAGGGAGTGAAGGCTAAAATATTTAATGGAATGTAAGCTGTCATTCGGCTTTTATATCTTCTTCTTTTGTTGCAGGGAGTTTTTTTTGAAGAATTGGTTGGAGATTTAACTTCAAAAACGTTACTTTTTATACTAAATCTACTGTCTTAATCATGAAGTTTGTGGCTGACACATTTATTAGCAAAAGAGAATTAAGTTTCCATTAAGATCTATAGTAATTGAGACATAAATTGTTACTTTGACATTGTGGAGCGTTTAAAAACGAGTTTAATAAGGTAATTTCTATTATTAGTATTCATAGAAAATCTTTACTTACTTCACACGCATGCATACGCGCATACACTCATACACAACTCAAGAAAGGAACTTGGTCTCAATGATGAACGCACTAATGCAGGATTCATCAAGAAACTGTTGTTGGTAAATATTTAATCATGATAATGCAATCATTGATAAATATGATAATCGTTCTCAAAATAACTCATTTGTTATTCTTCAGCAGAAACTGTTATTGTTTATAGGCAAAATTTATAATTGATGACACCTGAAATATACAATATTCTTGCTGAAATTATTGATCAAAAAGCAATGATAAGAATTATACTGTGATCTCGGATAAATATGTTTTATAAGAAGGTGACTTGCTACAAATTAATAATTCTGTGTTCATGAGAAATTTTTTTTCTCTTGATGATACATGATAATGGAATAGTCATGAAGATAGTAAGGTTGATAAGGAAGCAAAAAGTCTCTAACTGACAAAATATTTAATGAACATTGGAATTAGGTAAGAAAATTCCTGAGTGAAATTAATTTCAATTAATAGCTGAGTGAAATTAATTTCAGAATATTTTTGATTAATGATAAAATATAGGATAATTAAAGTATTTTTCCATAATATATATATATATACTTATATATATATATATATATATATATATATATATATATATATATATATATATATACATTTGAGTGACTTTAAAAAATGTTGCATTATTTTAAACTGCTTCTAATATAAAAAAATAAAAAAAATGGAAATTTTCATTGATCTGACGAAAATTAGATGCACCACACTATGTTTAAATATATACCAAACTAATAAACTGATTCTAATATCCAGTGATTGTAAATTGATTGCTTTTTTGAAAGAAAGTGATTTCAGTTAAGTAGATTTAAATTTATCTATCAATATAAAAATATCACTCATTTTTACTCATTGGTGAAATTCATGACTTTACTGATTTTAAGAAAAGATAAATTTAGGCAACTCTTTAGTTAACACATTAATCTTTAAAAGTATAGTTTAAGGGTTTTTTCTCTATCTCTCTCTCTCTCACACTAGTACGATTTAGTGTTACCCACAAGTGTTAGACTTTTATTAAAGATTTAAAGTGTTCCATGGTTGATGTGATTAGGGGGAAATTATTTTATCTTCTACATTTTATGTTTATTTTAGGGAAGTGCATTTTATTTAATGGCCAGATTAGTGATAGAACGTTATGGAAAATAATAATATAATTTTACATAATTTTCTTTGTTTACAATATGTCTAGAAATTTAGATTTTTTAGTTTAAATTGTACTATTTTGTAAAAGATTTGAAAAATAAATCCTGTTCAGTATCGTTTTTGCATTTTTAAAATTTTAAATAGCATTATTGTCTCGTATTTTAATTGATTTGATGTTTAAAAACTAGATTCAGATGCAGTGTCTTTGCTTTACAGTATACACTTATTTTATGGATTCCACACAATTTTGCCATTTGTTTCCTGCTCTAATACGTGACTAAAGTCAAAATTCTTAGAAAATGTTTCCTTAAAAATACGCGGTGTATATTCAATTGTTGAAATATTGATGATATTTTCAAATGTGTAAAACAAATTCAAATGAAAATAAACTCTCGAAATGTGTGAAATAAATTCTATATGATATTGTTAAGAGGAGACAAATATTGCTAAAAAGAGTAATTAATATAATCTCTTTATTTGTTTGTATAAAAATAATATGAATTTATAGTATTAAAATCACACTAGATTTCGCATGCTCTCGCTTTCTTTGCACATTCTGCACCTAAAATTTGAGAAAAATTTGAATTGTGAAAAATATCGATATTTTTTTACGTTTTTAATTTTTCTTCAAAAATCAGTTTTGCATCTCTAGATAAAGGTACCTCGTATGCATCAAATAAAAGCAAATCAAGTGAAGTGTAGACACAGAATATTCCTTTAGTTTATAAAATGGTTAAATATTGACTCTGGGATTCATTTCATTTTTGTCCCAATGCATTTCTCATAGGAAGCGTATTTGGAAAATTTTAAAAATTCGTTAGACCGGTGCTCAAAAATAAAATTTTTATATGATTTGAAAAATTATAATCATTATTTATTAACGAATTTTAATTAGTGGGATTCTAAGAAGAAGGGTAGAATTGGTGTTGTACATAATTTCTCTGTCCACAATGAAGATCTTGATATGAAAATTTCACATGAGAGAAGTAATCAAACTCTTACGATCGGAAATTTAACAGCTTCCCTGAAGGATATGTTTTTACGCATAAAGAATCTTTGAGTGATTTCAAGTAATTTTAGAATAAATTTAAAACAATCACAAACGTTGGGATTAAAATTTTAAAATGAAACACTGCCTAAATTTTAAGTAAGTCCCAAACTAAAATCTTGATATCAGTTTCATTTCATTCTTTGCAGCTATTCTAAGATTCAATTAGGAAAAATATTCAACGGATACTCAAACTAAAGATTTGATCTATATAGATAAAAATGAAAATACATAAATGTTTTTAATTCTGTCGTAATCTTTTTTGAGATTATGTTACTTAATATGAAAGTAAATTCCTTCACACAACTGTGTTTTATTTAACACCCGTATTTAAATTTATATATTTTTTGGGTATTTTAAAGATAAAACTAGATTTTCAACTTTGAGAACAATTTAAAATCTTGAAATTACTATATTTCCTTAGATTTGTCTAAATAATAATTTAAAACTCTCTATTCTAAACTCATTAGCGTTCTTTTCAAATTTAAATCGTTTGTTCGTTCTACATGTTGTTGTTATTCGCATTACCATGTATCTCGCAAAAGAAGAAATATAAGACTACCTGGGCACTGGCAAAAACTGCAGTTGCCAAACCGACTGGGTTTTGGCTGTAGATGATATCTTGTAGATGGCCCATAAGTGTCATTAAACTTCGAAACCAAGCTTAAGTGTATTAAATGAGAAAGACGGTCACTCGAAAATGCGTTTTGGTGTGAGAGTTTGGACATCTGGATAGTTTTTACATGGAGTGTTGACTCTGGTTTCTTCAAGATATTCATTTTCCATTTTGACTGTAAATTCAAAAAATGGAAAATGAACATCTTGATGAAAATTAAAGGATTCCTCTGATAGATTTGAAATAATAAGTAAATATTAAACTATGCACTGTGATTGTTTCATTAATATTTACTGCAGATTTAAGATAAAATGTAAGTTGCTTATTATGTGACTTATTATTTTTGCAGAAGTTTTTGACCAAATAATGCATGAATAATCAAATATTTTTGTCTAATTTTTCATATATTTAAGACAATAAATTTAAAAAATGTAACAAATACAAAATTACTTCAGATTAAAAAAAAAGAAACTTCTTTTTAAACAAGGTCGGATTAAATATCGAATTAATAGGAAAATTGAAGCAACTATCACACAAAGCCAAGTATAAGCTGAAAAATTCAATGAATAGACTAATAAGTAATTAATGTTTTTCAAAAATTTGAAACATTCACTTAGAGATCAATTTATTTTAACTACCACAGAGAAATGACAGTGATTAGTGGCAAAGCATGTGGATCAATAGAAAAATTTCTTTTTCAGATTCTTTTTGACCTATGTGGGAATTGACTTAAAACATTTTTCTATATTATTTGTAAATTGCTAACTATATTTGTTTTCTTTAAAAACTGATTCGCCAACAAATAACAGCTATTTTTTATTGTGTTTAACCTATTAAAATCTCCCTAAAATTTTTATGCATTCAAACTATTTTAATTCAAGCTATTTTCTTAATGAGATTTTTCTAGATTATTTCAGTAAAGATTAAATGTCCTTTGCTTACAAATTATTACTATAACATCCGTGTTAATCCATATAAATTAATTCAAAAAGCACAAATAATCTTAAATCTATAAATTAGAAAATGACATAAATTAATTCAAAAAGCACAAATAATCTTAAATCTATAAATTAGAAAGTGACATAAATTAATTTAAATGCAAAATATTCATATTTCATTAAAATATAAGTATGAGAGGTCATTAATCGATATAATTTGACTATATCTATATTTATAAAATTAGAATTTCTGAGATTTTGTATAAAAAACTGATTTTTGAATCATATTGCTTCAGGTAAATTATATCTTATTGCATTGGATTCAGATTTTTATAAGAATCAATTCAAAAACAATAATCATATCAATTAAATTTATCATGGGATAATATGATGAATCAAAATCAAACCTATACTGCGGACAACTATCGTTTATAAGAAATTATGGATATCTTTATACAGTGGAAATCAATAAAGATGAAAAGCAAGGTAAATGTTGTAATAATTTCTGCTCGATAAAATGTTCCTGAAGCAAGCAAACATGAATTATCTTAATCTTTCAATTATGTATATATTTCTCAATTATGACTAAATCTGATTTTTTTTTATTATTTAAAAATCACATAGTTAAAAGATATTAAGATTCCGTTATGCCACTAACAACCAATCTCATTAAAGTAAGGGCATACTATAATATTGTTATTGGAACTCACAAAATAAATCCAGTAGCGACTGTGCATCCTGAACATGCATTTCACCCTAATTTGATACCGAATGAAACTGAAGCATCTGGCAGCACATATTTTTATACAAGTTTATATATACTATATTAGTGTGTATACCTAAATTTGGAAATGACATATTCTGTTTAAATTTCATCTGTAGTTCAAATAGTATAATTAGGTAGAAAGCATTCATGTTATAACAACCGCATGAAAATCCACTGCAATGAAAATCTGACTTTATTAATATTACTGTTTATATAAATTTATTATGGTAAATTTTCATAACAATTGAAAAATCAATATTTTAAGTGAGTGAGAATTTAAAGGAATTTATTAAATTCTAAATAAAATACAATTCTTGATTTAAATAATCGGGTGAATGTAAATGACAATACATCCTAACACTCAAAAGCAGCTTAACTTGATTTTTTTTTAAAAATTAAAGGCGAACAAGAGGTTTGACATATCTATAATAAAAATTATATGATAATATGTTACATAAGCAAATATTAAGTTACACAAAATAGTAGCTAAACTTTAAATAAAGTTAATCGAAAGCTTTATTGGAAAATATGATGAAAAAATAGATTAATATTCACAACAAATATCTTGTGAAAATTCTTCACAAACTGAATATACTTCTTGAAAGAATAATAGCTTAAATATTTCATCAATAGACAAGGAGAGAATTAAGGATTTTATTTTGTGAAAGAAATTATTCACAGTAATCTGCAGAAAAGTTAACTATTAAAATTAAATTCAGCATTCACACTTTGCATATAATGAACGAAAAAATAAATACAGTAGATTAATTTAGGAATCATATCATGATTGCGGTAATTTATTCCCACATGCAAAGCAATATCAGAAAAACTTGCATCTGTTACTACATTGCATCTGAATCAGATTATTTAGTTTGATTTGTAAATGAATTTAAAAAATACTATTTTATTATTGATTTGAAAATATAACTATACAATTGTACATAAGTACTATAAGCAATAGCTTACTTTATTAATAGTTTCTATTAAATTTATAAAAACAAAAATTTTATTTCCACATTTAGCATTCTCGAAAATATTATCCAGAAAATTAATAAACTTTTATTATTATTAATAAACTTATATTATAAATATTTCATTTGACCACTTCTTTTCTCTCAAATAAAAGTACAGATTAAATTATTTTGTGTTTCAGTTTTAAAATTTTTATTTACATTTTATTTTAATTATTAATTTTTTAATTTTTTTAAGAATTAATTTCTGAAAAATATGTTTTAGGAATATGTTTAAGAAATATTTTAACGTTTTTAATTTGATAGTTATTCTAATATATTGTTAACTTCTTATTTATATATTATTTTGAAAATATTTAAATTTATATTTATATAAATCAACTTCTTTATAAATTAAATGTCATTAAATATAAATCAGGACTAAAATCAGCATTTTTAAACATTTTAAAAAAATACAAAGAATTAGATTTCTTATATGATAACAACTGCGCGTGTGTGTTAATATGTTTTAAGATAAAAAAGTATTTTCGTGCTATCAAATAAAATATTCTGAAAAATGTTTTGAATCATAAAAATGAAACAAAGTTTAACCATTGAATTTCCAAGGAAAACACACTTTTCACGATATCGAATCTACTACATTACTCGAAAAATGTCCAAATGTATTCCACAATGAATATAAAAAGTGTCATGAAAAACATCAATAAAGGTCATCAATTTTACAAATACTAAAAAAAACTAATTATTCAAAGATTTGCACAGAATATAATCTTTTAAAATTTCGATAAAATCGTAAATATGCATAAAAATTAAAACCAAAGAAATCTCTATGAATAATGGGAGAGAAAAAGCAGTATTTATATTTCAATGATGGCACATATATTAAAAATTTTGTTACTACAACTTCTTCAATCTGTTCATTTAGGGTCATTTCGATTCTTATTTAACTCAGATTCCACTAAACCAGTTTTATTGAGGTAGAGAAGAAATTCAGCTTGAAAGGATGTACAGTTTTCTGAATTATTTTCATCAGCAAAATTTTCTTTTAATTTAATAACTCTTTTTGTGAAATTACTTATAACGTTAACAGATTTGATTTTCTAAGCAGGTGAATGTAAATATATGTATAGCATTCCCAACCTACAATTCAAGTTATACTTCCATTTTATAAGTATTTTTAGGTGAGATATCATATCTTCGAGGGTAAAGACCAAAATTTTGCGACATGAATGTTCTAAACGATGCTCCACGCAGTTTACATGGCATTTTTGAGAAATTTTTGTTAAAGACTACCTTCTTAATTTCAGCATTTGCTCTGCTGCGATCTTTATTCCAAAATTATGTAAATATAAAGTTCAATATCTGTCAAAAATTATTATGAATTTTAATGAATGTTAATAATGAAATATAAAAATAAATAAATAAAAATACTTGACTTGGATGGTTTTTGGACAGTGCGGGAAATCTAGTCAAAGTTTCCAAAGCAAAGAAATTATTATTCAAAATATTTAGGAGATGTAAATGTCAGAAAAAGTCCTGAGGAAAATTGTCTATAAAAATTCCTTCAGCGAGCAATTTATTCAATGGATGTTGTTGTTAGTTATGGCTCTTAGGCAAGCCAAGATCGCTAGCCGAAAGGTGAAATTAAGTTACAAGAGTGAGTCTGGCGCTTAACTAGCGCGCCACGAAGGTTAAAGTACGTCTTTTCTTTCAGTCTCCACCCTATATATGGCACCACCAGAGGATACACACCATCAAATTCACTTTGATCTGGAGTGGGAGGAAATTTTCTTCAGACCATACAACCACGGTTACTGCTTACCCTAAGACTTTCGATTCCACAGATTTAACAAACTCGTATATCGCATGTACTTGGTGGTTCTTTGGTGACATTGGGAATCGAACCCCAGTCCTTCCTGAAAGAAGTTCGATACAATAACCACTAGGCTACACGGCCCTCAGTATAATAAAAAGCCTTCTGCTAATATACTATCTACTTCATGATGTCAAAACCTCAAATGTTTGTTATTATTATTCATTTTTTATGTATTTTTAAATTCTTAATTAAATTTTATCCCACATGTTATATTAAATAATGTATGATATAGGAACAAATTTTGTGCTATTTTTCTAAAACTTCCATCCCGTTTTCTGAAGATGTATTTGTTTTACATGCTGATACTAAAATATTGAATATATTATAACAAGAATACCATTTTTATCAATTTCTTTCAGTAAAAACATATTGATTATGCATACCAGTCAATAAATTATCTTGGTTTGAAGATACTAATATGTGTATAAAGAAAGTATTAATAGGTTATAAAGGGAGTACTGACGAATGAGAGTTCAACGGCATTTCAAGGATCAAAAATATATATAGAGACATTCTGAACTTAAAATTTCTAAAGTTATTTGTGAGCAATTATAGTGTTCAATACTTATGACTTTTGCGAACAATGTTCATCGGAAGAACTCTCTCAAATTAAACCGATAATTTACTACAGATATAAATTTGGAAGAATAACTTCCTAATGGCATTTCTATTCTTTCAAATGCTGTAATAGTTTATAATTTCTTCTTTTTCTCTTTTTTAATGATTGTTAAAGTTTTATGCCCTATCTAAATCCGATAAAAAAATGTTATATTCACCAAACACACATATTAAAATGCACAAATGAAATGTTTTTCACATTATATCGTTCTTATTTAAATTCCATATATGCATGTATATATTTATATACCATTTTATCATATATTTACAATTTCAGGTATCTAATTATTTTAACATCAAAATTAGTATCTGAAAGCACTAAATCGAGTAATGTTGTTGTTTTGTGTTATAATTTGATATAGAAATTCATAGACGACTAAGAGTTGTTCGTTGTCTAGAAGGATGTCCATGATTTATTTCAGAGAAGAATTTACCGATTTTCAGATTCTAATTACTAAACATTTTGAATAATACGGGGGCATGCTTTTATTTTTCTTCAATTAGAAGTGAAGTATTTTCATTATTTTTACTAAAACTTTTGAGATAGATAACAAATAATTAGATTAAACTTTCAAAGTACACATAATTTTTTATGTTTTCAAGTTTAAGCAGTTCTTAGAGCTCAATCTATAATTATATTATTTGAAGTAAAGATTAAAACTTAAAGAAGGTTTGTTCCTTAAAATTTAATTTTATTTATTCTCAATATAAAGTTATGGTTATGAAATAACATTTTTATGTTGAATAATTTGTAAAGGTAAAAATTTTTAAAATACCTTCATAATAAACTTCTTTACCTCAAGAAGGTTTCTTTTTTACTTATTCTGAAAATACTAAATAATATCCCTCTATATCTTTTATTATTTTATTACATGCTTCTGTCATCAAATTAAAATTTTTAATTAGTTTATGTCTGTTTCATTTCTTCCTAATTAGACTAACTTCAAAGGAATTACTCATATGTTTTAAACATTAAAAATATGCCTGACAAATTTCAGCCAAAAAAATTTTTTTTGTTAGAAACTAATAACTTTTAGTATCCACCTCCTGACTGAAATATAATAAACTTCCTATTTCTAATAATATGAAATTAAAAAAAAAAACACGTCGATTTACTATGACTTTTTACTCAAAATTATTACGAAATGTGTGACTAATTACGAATTTTAATTACGAAATGTGTGACTAATTACGAATTTTAATTACGAAATGCGTGACTATTGCATTTCGAAATCAAAGCTGAAAAGTTTTGCCGGAATCGAAATCATTATAAAAGTGATAAAGGTTGCTGAAAAATAAAATGTCTGCTATGTAAACTTCAAAAATTAATTTAGTTTCTACGAAAAATGTAAGGAAAGCAAATAAAATTTTAAATGCATTTATCGCTGAATAATTATATATACGATTTTAATTTAGGAAATAAGATAGAAATATTTTGTTATACAATGTTATAGGCATAGCTTCGTGAGAGCTGTTAAAATATTAACTAAAAATGACTTAAAATGAAACGCTTCATGTGTGCTTCTTTCTCGAAAAAATTTTTTTACTCACTGACTCGTATAAAATTCTGAAACAAAAAGCTTTAATTTCATATCAGATTACGTAATCTAAATTTTGATAGTAATGTTAATATACTTTGATTAAAAGCATGGTTCTCTCTTTTTCTTTCAAAAATGAATTAAAGCAGCTATAATTATTTCTCTATAATAATTGTTTTATTTACAAACAAATATAATAATTAAGCTAAAAGAAGTTTGTCATATATCCTTAAGAAATACTGTAGTAGTAGATGTACAATTTGATTTCAAAATTATGTGTAACACATTTGTCTTTTTTTAAGAAAGTCGAAATCAAACTTGAACAAAACAAACATTCCTTAATGAGATAAATCATTTATTAAATTACTTTAAAAAAATACAGAAATAAGATTTAATAACATTTTAAAATTATTTTAAAGAACATTCTGTGCATCAAAAATGCATAGGAAGTGCTGTGTTTAGTAATAACAGATGTATTTAAAGCAGGATAATGTAATTCGTAAAAGAACGTCTTACTTCTATAAAAGTCTGGTTATGATATGATATCCAAGTGACTTTCTTTTAAAACTTAAATAAAAAATGCTATTTTTTTTCAAATTCATTTAACAATATGGAAATTAAAACTTTTATTTTTGAAAATTGCAATTGAAATTTGAAATTTTTGATCTCGTTTCATAACACTAATCTTTTATTTAATTGTATGAAATTATTGGTAGACGAATTCAGTTGGCAATGATAATACAATACACATAGTATTAAAAATTTTCCTTTTAATTATTTTAAGTAAATGCTGTTCTATATTTCTTATGTTTTAGAAATTTGTAATAAAGTTTCACATATTTTTTAAGTAATTATATTTTATTTTATTTTCCTGTTGAAAATACATTATATATAAAAATATTGAAATATACACTGTTGAAAATATTAATTGGGAAAGCAGTTAAACAGAATAAATGTATCTTCTTTTATTACTTGAAACTCAATTAATCTTATAAACATTCATGTTTAAGTACACAAATATTTCATTGAATCTAATAATATCGAATCAAATTTGTTTCATTGAATTAAATATTTAAAAAGATTTATTTAACATCATAAACGATTTTTACAAATCCTAAATTCATGGAGCATTGTAAATCACACATTTTTAAAGCATGTGGGACACGTGCTTGATAAACTTTTCAGCCTTATTACCTCATATTTTCAATCCTATTTTCAAGCATTGTTTTTACAAAAGTCGCATATTGGATATGTAATGCTAAATAAATGGAAATTGAAATAAATGTGTCTTCCATAAATTTATTAAATTTAACTAAAACAGTTACTTAACAAGATTTTATAAAATTGTTAAATGTGGAATCAAACAAATGGTTTGCTAAGATTTCTTGCATAGAAACACGTAAATTGGGATTCCAATTTTTCTACAATTTCTAAAATTCCAGAAGTACGTAAAAATTTGGGTGGAACTTTACTGCAGAATTTATAGACTACTATATTAAAAACTTATCAAATATCTTAAACATAAAATTTAAGGACGGTGTATTTTTTGATTATGTTAAATATATTTTATAGTTAAAATTACTAAAAAACACAAAAATATACAAAGTTGATTCATTTCTATGTACTCATGAGATATGTTTGCTTGCCAATAAACAAAATTTTCCTCTTAAGTCATGGAAAATTGTATTGTTCTATGTTCGGCTCTTTTCTTAAAAAAATCGCTTTAACCTTTGAGAGTTAAAATATTATTTTTTTTATTTTGGAAAAAAAACTTAAAATTTTATTTCTTTATTTCGTTTGTAAAATCTGATGCATTAGCCCCTTGTGCGCTATAATCTTGGAAGAAAATCGAAGTGGTTTTTTACGATTCGTCTGTGCAAAGGAAAGAAATATATATATCCACAATGGAGCATTTTTTTAAACATTTTCATGGTGAAATAAAAAACATATACATCATTTTATGGTAGAAATTTTAAAGAATTATTTATTTTTATTGAGTTATTAATTTTGAAAAAAATATTTAAATATCACATTACTTAAGTTGTTTTTGTCAAATAAAGAAGATAGTATGTTTCTTCAGTTGGTTGTATCATATAATATATAAATTGGTAATAATGTGATAGTAATACCCTATATATTATTATACTATGATATTTAATAATAGGAATAATTATATTTCGTACATGTTAAACTCTAAGAATTTTTATTATAATTTAAATGTAACTGTTAAGAAGGATTTATAGGTGGATTACTGACCAAAAGCTTAAATTCTCATCAACTGAAACTCCTATAATATGATTAAATTAGATTTTATAAAAATTTAATGCAATAGAGTAATCAAGAAACTATAAAGACCTATATTATTGATACAATAATCTTGTAAACAAAAATTTTAAAATAATCTGTCAACTATTTTAATTATTTATGTGTACTGAAGAGATAAATATTAACGAAAAGAAAAATGAATCAATATAAATAAAAGTTATCATTGTTATATTTCTTGAAAATATAAGTTAAAATATAATTTTAAATGAGAATATATCACATTGAATTACCAAGTATTATTGTTTTGTTTTTCTTGCTGGATACCATTTTTAAATACTCGTATAACTTCAGAAAAAAATTTGCTCTATAACTTTTATTTACTTTTGTGTGTGTAAATATCTTAATATTTTATTGATAGTATATTATTTGCTTAAATAAATCATTAATTTAAAGACTACTTAATTCTAGATTTAAGTTTTCTTAGAGTTAAAAAATATGTATATGCATTTTTCGTTAAAAAGCACATAAAATAATATAGGAATCATATGAGTTGCTTTTGTAAATTAAATGTTTTCGAAACAAATAAAAATTTGAAATCTTCATAAAATCAACCTAAAAGCCAATATTAAGCAATTTACAAACTAAATATGCATTAAATTTGTTTAAAGAGTTTTTTCGTGGCATTATATTCTGTTGCATTTTATTATATATATTATATTTTTTGATATAATCTATTATATATTAGACTCAAGTGAAAACGTAGCATTTAAAAATTTAGAGTGTAAAAAAAGAATAAACAGATATTACATAACCATTAAGTTCATATTTATGGTAGAATCAACTCAGCACTTTCTCTATTACGATCAAAATAGTGAAAAAAGAAGTAAATTCATAAAATTGCAATAAAAATCAAGATTGATATGAATAAAAAAACCGTTTTCAAGTGTAAAAAAAAAAAAAAAAAAAAAAAAAAAAAAATCAGCGGAAAACTCACTGTAATTTATATCGTGCATGTGCCGCTCTTTAAAGTAATAAAATTACAAAAAATATCACTAATGAAATTGGTTTATTGTTTTTCAATGTGCATCATTTCTACAAGAAAAACTCAAATGGACTAAATCTGTTGTAAGTTATCTTGACGCAAACAAAGGTGTTGTCGTATCAGCATGCCTCTCTGTACTTAGCCCTGAATTGGGGTTTACCAGTTAGATAGAAGCAGCCGGATTGAGTCTTCTTAGTAATTTTGAAGCAGGGACCAAGCAGAAGACTCAATACTTGGCCTCTAGCCCCCAGAGGTATCATTTTCCATGGACTATATTGCGATCTAGCCCAGCTTTTACGTGCCGTAGCCGCCGTTAGTAAACACGACGGATTTCAGATTAAATCTGAATTATATCTCATTACCTACCGATTATGAGAATGACACTTTAACAAACCAGGTCACCCCGGGACACATAAGCAAAGTAAAATAAGTAAATAAAAAACCACTTTTTTGTAAATTTCTTTATAGATAAGAAGCATTATTTACATAGTTTACAAGAGAAAATCAAGAAAATTCCCAAGCACTCACTTAGTGAGAAAGGCATACAGAAGGACAAAATCCATCTCAAGTTATTAGCCCGTAAACCTGTCTCAAATCCTTGAAATTTCGCGCTGTCTTCTAAAAGTTATAGAGAGTCTTTAAATAGTTATTTAAAACGAAAATATTTTAATCTTTTAAATTACACTGTGTGTTTCGCAGCAGATTTTAAATTGTATTAAATAATATTTATAGACAAATGTACTAACAAGATCTTATTAAGAGACATTATACTGAATTTTATAGAGCCCAAAAAATGTTATACATGTATAGCCAAGTCTTATTCATTTAATGTTATTAATTCACAAACAAAAAATACCAGGAATTTTCATTCTACAGATACATTTCTCGCATTAATGGTGCATTAAATTTGTATGAACATTTTGTATTGTATCAAATAATGCAAGTGCGATATTGTAAAAGTGTCATAAAAGTTTTCATAACTAAAAGTTAACTGGCATATAAACCGTTATTCAAGAATGACCGTCTATGAATAAAACTATAAACCGAAGTTACTGATGAAATTGTGAATGTATTTTTATACTAAAACTTTCCCTTCCCAGGGGAAAAACGTGAAAAGAAGAGACATTTTTTCATGTTCTTACATTGATGACTGTTAGGAAGGTCCTGGGTTTGAATCCCGGTTCAGGCATAGATGTATTTTCTCTTTCTCAATCCTGTCTTTGTCCTTTCCTTGTGTGTGTGAATGAAGTATGAATGATGCCTACCCTATAAACGGGTCCCTATGGCATGTGTGAGTGTGCGATGGTAGCCCACCCCCTGCAGTGCACCCGAGGCAACACCTCGGCGGAAAAAAGAGGTCGCTGTTTCTGGCCGGTTCCTTGGGTATCAGGGAACAATTGATTAATAGACATTGTTGCAGTTGTAACTGTCTACAATCTGCCATTGGGAAAAAGAACATTAGTGATTGTGCTAAAGAAACAGTTCTAAGCCACAACAAGAACTACTTGAATTAGAAAGAGAACTATATTATGATTATTTTTACGTAGGTTTATAACACAGATATATTTGTAAACAGTCTTAATCACTTTAGAATACACCATGCTTTACTTTATTAGAATTTATTAATAGATTATTATGCTTCATTAATATTATTTTTAGGTAAAATTCATAATAACTTAAATAGAGACATAATTCATTTTTAAATTTGTAGGCTAATAAAATTATATTACTTATTTAAACTCTTCGCATAATTTATCATACGAATAATGACTATATAATTATACATTGAATGAATATTGGGCAGATTCAAACTAGTATAAAGTGTAATAGTTTTACTTAGAATTGTAAAATGCACAATTTTATTCAAAATGTTCTAAATTTTTCTATTCTTAATTTTACTAAGATAATAATTTAACGTATGGTTTTCATTTATAATTTGAATGTTGCTGTTTTCAAGTAAAAATTCCAGTGTTTATTTGATTTGTTAATGTTTTCTTTATTCTATTTGCGGCGAAGTGTCATAATAATTAAGAGTGTCATTGATTGCTGGTTGTCTTGTTATGAATCTTTTGAATGTTGGGACTGTTGAAATTCATTTTTCTACCCTTATGATTCAGTATCTACATATGTTATATATTTTTACTAATATTTTTATTTGCAGAAAATTACAAGACATTTCAAGTTTGGTGGCTTACGGGTAACGTTTAAAACTCCCAAGGCACAGGTCCGAGGTTCGATTCTCTGACTAGGCAAGGTCGACTCAGCCTTTCATCCCTTAAGGGAGTCGATGAACAAAGTACCAAGCATGCTTAGCAATGCAACACTGAGGGTTTCACGTTAAACTGACCTCCTAATCATGACATATGCTCTGTACTTCAGGGCCTTTCGGTCAAGTAAGCCATATCTCATATGAGCTGTCCTGCCAGAGAGTTTAGTTACTTTTAGGAGATTTTTTCGTACTTGAAATCTGAATATCCATTCAGTATTTCTGCTCTGTTCTTTAAGTTTTTGACAGGGCTCTAACATCAAAAATTAAACATCTGCAGGATTTCAGAATAAATGCCAAGAATGATTAAAGTTTATTCATTTAGAATATTTTTTCTTATTTATTTTCACCATTTTTCTTCATACGTATTTGTTATAATATTAAATTCATCTACTGATAAGTTGATATGAATGACTATTTTAGACATCTTAATTTACAGTCATATATCCCATTGTTTCTAGTAATTTTGAGTAAGTATCAAATTCAGAGATTAATATATATATATATATATATATATATATATATATATATATATATATATATATATATATATATATATATATATAGTTCACAGTTATCATATTATTTTCCAACCAAAGTCACGTCTCAGTGGCAGTGGTAGGACAAAAAAGATTGCTTAAATTTTTCACTACACACACAGTCTCTTAACAAGACATTAATGTAACAAAATGTTCAGTACTTTATTATAAGGTACAATATAAATAGGCCACAATATCATTTACTTTTAAGAGACCTATTAAGATAAAGTATTCTTTGAAATAAAATTGAAAATAATAAAGTTTCTAAACTTATCACACACAATTATTATTAATAGTAAGAATTATCGTTATTGCCATTGTCAATGTTATTCGTATTACTAATCATTTACCATTTAAATATATTTTTTCATACCTTTGTTGCTAAAAACTAACAATAAAATATTATTGACAGACTTTAAGATGCAAAAAGTTTTCTCATTTAAAATGTTTAGTTTGAGTTGTATGTTTAAGATTTGCAATACAAATAATATCAGAATTAGTAATTTGATCTAAAATTCTCGTAAACAGCAGAGTTTTTTACCAATGAGAAATGATATAAATTGATAACAAATACCATTACTTAATTGTATTTGCTTTCTATTGTTATTTTATTCCGTCGATTAAAATAACCACGTTTTTAGTTAGGTATGATTACAAAACGAAGACGTAAACTTAAGCTGGATCAATATTTTTTAATACCTACATTTTTAATTGAGTTTTTGCTAAAAAATTTATTTCTCATATGAAATTTGTAATTCTATTATACAAACATATCCATTTTATTAGGATAATGCCTTAAACAAAAATTAAAGGTGCAAAAATAATACAAACTTGATTTGTTCATAAAGACTACGCCTGAAACAATAGGAAAAGAAAAAATCGATATTATTTATATATGGTACCAAGCATACAATTGGTGCCATATATCCCCGTACAACAACTGATTAGTATGATTTTTGTAAGAACGTTAATTCATTGTTTGTCTCCCACGAAAGGAAACAAAGACCGTACAAAGCCGAGGCATGCTGAGAATCACATTGTCGAGTTGCACTTAGGGCAGAGAATACTACTCAGCAAGCAATGCTCTCCAAAAGTCTGGTACAGATGTTATAGTTGGTTTAAGGGCTGCGATTTATCTGCCAAATATGTCCCGCAAATGTTCAATCGAGATTCAAGTCTGGTAAGATTGCTGTTCATTCATAATGAGTGATATCATCCAATTGAAGGCAGCTATTAACGTTGCTCGAAAGGTCAAGATGGGCGTTATAATCCTTAATTGTAAACTGATCATCCATGGTAACCCTAAATAAGTGTACATGTTATTCTAGAATGATGCATCGGTAAATTTGGCTTGACATGATTTCAATTTGAATATGCAGATCTGTTCTGGAGCCCAGTAAAATGTTTCTCAAAATAGGCAATCCTGGACTACTCTAACGTTGGAACTCAATGATGCTGTCTTGCTGGTAATAGGAACCTAACGCGTTCTCCAGATAAACTTCCGTCGTGAATCAAGCTACAAGCTAAACCTCAGCCTGTTGGAAAACACAACACGATCCCACTGGGATGTTGTGTGTATTTCATGTTTTCTACTGTTATCCGACCACTAGTGACTGTGAGTTGTCGTGATAGGAGCAAATGAGACTGGTGAGCATATGGGCATATAGAACATATTGTTTCAAACGTCTGTACAAGGTATGCATTGAAACAGTTATATCTGTGGCTGACAAGTCCGCTGCTATTCTCTGTCTCATTCTTTGTGCGGTTACTATCAAATGCCTGTTGTTATTCAGTGTTAACACTCTAGGATGACTTGTTGTGTAACCTCTACTGATAGTTCCATCATATAGGAATCATTACTACAGCCTAGAGAGGAAGCATCTGGCAACAATGAGTTCATTGGCTACTGTTATCTGCGTTCACCCACATTTCAAGAAGTCTATAATTCTGACACGTAAAATATCACCGATATGCGTCTGCCATATCATACCTACGCGGTCGCGAAGACATATCGGGAGGAAAAACAGGCCATAGAAGAAATGAAACATTCGGTGCACTGAAGAAAGGGTATGAAGCGAGAGAAACATGTACATGGATATTGTCCTTCTAAAATATCTTACCTGGAATGGGTTAGAACTCTTACTCCACAATTTTCTTGATGTAGTGAATTTTCCCAATGTGACAAAAAGTTATATCCATTATCTCTTAATAGTATAATACGAAACGTTTTTGCGATATGATACTCCAAGAGACACTAAGATAACAAATATTCTTCGTGTGATGCATACTCTTCTAAGATCTCCTGGGAACGCTGTGCAATGTATTGCTGAGCTCCCTAAACTCAGATACGTCTGTGAGGAAATGATAAGGAAATGCTGAGTTGATGAATCCTTACACGCTGTTAATATTACAAAAGATCGCGATGAACCATAGGTATAAGGAAGAAAATATTTAGTCATGATCCAATGCTGTGCTAATACACCCGCTATACAATGAATCACACCATGGGGAGGAGATGTTGATCGACTCGCGCAGGTGCCTATGGAACTGAGTGTTCCATAATTATATTTTCGTTTTGGCTGATTCTCATATGTTCGCTTCTTCCAGACATGCACTCACGCATCACTGTTGTGGCACTGTATGCGAGTTACCATTTCTCGATAAGAAAACCCAACCTCTCACTTATAAAAGATGCAACCTCTTCGAGTTCCATAAGTTTTTGGTTTGTCCCCCACCATTTTTAATGTCACATTTTGACCCTTAACTACCACTGACAAAGGAAGAAAACAGACATAACGCGTCTTTACAGTCTTTTGTATACATAAAAAAAAAGTGGCTGATAAGGTGTTGGTTCTCCCTCCATGCATGTGCAATAACTTTGTAATTACAATCATTTGCGTGTTTTATATCACTTTGTATTTAAAATAAATTGTTTAATTTGATTTGGTGCTTCGATTTCCTCAAATGTGAGTTTACCATATGTATATACAGTAATGACCAAAATTGTGGACGCTTTTGGAAATTTTTATGTTTTTGAACTTTGTATGCTTATAGAAAATGTTACGTTTCGCAAAATGCAAACTTGTATATATCATTTTAAAGAGAATTTATTACTGAATTCAATACAAAACACATAATTCAATTATTTGCAACACAAAAAAAATGTTAAACGATAATAGTTATCAATATACATTAGATAGTGATGATTGCAGTGAGTTATCAGTACTTAGTAGAGTACCCTTTATTTTTTATTACAGCTTCACACCGACGTTTCATTGAGCTGACAAGAGTTTTAAGCTCTTCTTTCACTAATACATGATGCCAGGGCACAATTATGGCGAAAAAATAAATTGCTTAAAAAGTTTTCAGACACTTTATTCATATTAGAATAATTATCTTTTCCTTGGATAATACTTATCTGTGAATAATAAAATTCTGATCTAAAAGGATTATCAATTTGTATAGTGTTCAGAACGTTTTTTGATTTGGTTCGTTTCACCTAAATTTCATGTAGAAAAAAATATAAACGAGACTATCTAGTAAATGAGATAAGCAAATGGCATCTAGTTAAATCAACTAAGATTCTGGTTCGATTAAGCTCTTAAGCTTCATTTTGCATCTAATTGTAAAGAGCAATACTATTACGGGGAGAAACATCTTCGAAAGAACAAAATGAGAGGATAAGCGATTAATCCGCTCATAACTAACTTGTAAATAAAGTATCGATTAATCGTTCCATTCTGCAGTAATAATCCTTAAGTTTTATAGGATTTCAGCTCTTCATCTGATTTCAGATAAGAGGATTTTCCCTTAGGATTCATCAGATAAAATTTCTGCAAAATCTCTTATTCCAGTCATAATATTTAGTGAATAAACCGAAAATTGGATTTTATAAATATGGATGGAATTTGTTCCTTAAAGGCAGGGATTTCAATTTCTAATTTATTTAATTAGAATAGGTATAATGAATAGTATAAATAAATAACTAGCTCATAAAATTATTATATATATATATATATATATATATATAGATAGATAGATAGATAGATAGATAGATAGATAAACAAGAGCATAATATTTTACATTAAATATTGAGCTTACTTGAGAACATAATAAAATTTGTGGAAATTCGTTTGTTCTTGTCATGAAAGTTGATGAATAAACGTAAAATATAATTTCATCAAAATAATTTGATTTCCCATCCTAAATTTGTAATTTTTGATTTATCACTTTTCTCTTCACGCTTCTTACATATGAGTAAAAAGAATTGTATGCTGTGAAAAATAAATTCCCAAAGAACATTATTTTCATAAGGACGAATATTATTTGATGGTAATTAGTAAGTTGGCAGAAGAATGAGTTAATATTATTGGAACATTTATCGCCCTTGTTTTGATATCCAGTTAATAAACCGTGACTAGGATTCTGTCAAAACGATGGGGACGAGAATTGATTGACGTAGCACTGTTTGGTATCATTTATTTAATTCAGAACTACAGCTCCTACCTCATAATGAATGAATCGTATTAGTTTATAATCTAATTTATGTTTTAAATTGTGATCAAAGTATTCCCCATTTCCGAAACATTTTCACAAAGTTCTAAGTAAATCAATTTATAAGGAGTAGACCAAAAAATCTATATTTGGCACGTACTACACCATCGTTTCCTTAATAATCTGTAAAGAAAATTCTGTTTTCTTTATTCTTATCAATCAGTCTTAACTGATTACTATATTAGCTAATATTCTTCAACACCGCTGTACAAACAAATGTGTATTCGTTAAAGGTATTATTTGACTATTTAAAAATGTAAATTTCTCAATATTTATCCATAGAAATAATAATTAAAAATTTTTCACAATGCTTGATTTCAATTTCTCTTTAAACCATTCCCTAACTTCAATATAGAATATATAGCTATATTTATTACAGAAGAATATATATATATATATATATATATATATATATATATATATATATATATATATATATATATATATATATATTAAGTACAAAATGCAATCAATCAATTAAATAAATTAAAAATAGCTTATTTGCTAGTTATGTTTATGAAAGCTTCAATGTATTCATTTATCGATATCGTATCGTATATTAATTCACTATGAGTATAGTATTTTTTATTATTATGGATTAAATACAAGAAATTACCTGGTGTTATTTTCTAATTTTGAAATGAATTTTTTATTCAATAGTTTTAAAATTTATTGTTTATACAATGTTGAAATATACAAATATAACTGGAATATATTGCTAGATTTGATTGAAAGGAAAAAGTATTCAACTAAATTTTAAAAAAAATCAACATATAAATTCAGTCAAACATTAAATTTTACTACTGCTAAAATTATAAAAAATAATTCTAAACAAGAAATTTCAGAATTTTTTTCATGTCTTAGATTTTATTGAAATGAGATATTTTTATTTTCATTTATCACATTTCAAAAAAATAAAAACTTAAGAAAGTAAAGTAATACACAAGCTATTTTATGCATATCAAATAAAATAAATTATGAGAATATTTCTATATTACACATTCAAGATATTTTTTTTATTTTAGTAAAATATGCAGAGAAAAAAATACTCCAAGAATCATATCTAACTTGTGAGTTTTCAAATATTAAATTTTTAAGAATGCGTAGAGCCCGACATTTCAATAAACTTTCAGAACAAGTACTCGTAAAACAAATCAAACATGTTTCATTTAAAACACTACTTGAAAATTTTATCATTGAATGAAGGATACAGTATGAAAAAACAAGCTTCTATTTCTTCCTCTATTTATTAATTTTTTGGATGGAAACCATGAATACGTTTTTTTACAGCTAAATAAATAATCATATTAGTTCATTTTGAACTTCAATTCTCGTGATATAGATAAATAACTAATATTAATCACGAATATTCAGAACAGATTATTGTTATAATTTAACATTAAAAAGGCTTCAACTCGGTAGAATGTTTTATTCGTTGATTTTCCAAAATTTAAAAATTTGCAAATTTTTCTCTATAGTGCTGAACAAAGGAACATTGTGAAAAAGCAATGCATCTATTAAAATAAAACAAAAAAAAAATTCATTGATTTGAAGCTAAATACACTTATTAGAGATTTTATATGAAAAGTAAAATTCCCACAATACTAAATTACAACATTTTTAAATTTTTACAACTCTAATAATGAAACAATCCGATCGAATACATTCAAATATATCGGGATATTAAGAAATTTTAAAAAAGTGTACAAGTTGTTTTTCAATATGGTGAAGAATTCAAAAAAGAGAGCTCAGCTGAAGTGAAAAACAAATAGCATTACAGAAAACAACAAGTCTATTGAAACAAGAACAATATACATTTTTAATTATTGGTTGGTTGGTGTCGTGTCTACGGGGAAGACTAAATATGACAAAGGGTATGCAGAACACAGCTGACTATCTTCTTGATGTTTTCAGAGTATACTCTTTCCCTTATGTAGAAGGGGAATTCCCCGAGCTGATCAAGAGATCTTAACATAACAATGCAGTAAAAATGTGTCTTCGCGTTCTTAGTGGAATATTATCTCAATTAATGCAGAGACGGCCACAGTTCTGTTACCATTTTTCAGGATCTTTATATTTCTATTGTAACCGGTTGTAAGACCAGGGATGGTTTTAGTAAGGCCTCTATTGGTTTTTATTTCACGTATCTGTGAGTTTTTTAAAGATGCTTTCTCTTAGATGGTATCTTTCAATTGTATTCACATCGTCAGGTGTGAATTTGAAAGTCTTGAGTTTTCTCCATTCCTTGGCAAGTTGATTTGCTACTTCATTTCGAAGGATGCCAACGAGCGCGGTCATCCATTGCGGAATACAAATTTTGTTTAATTTTTCAATTTCTTTCAATTGATGTATAATATCATGGGTTATCTTTGATTGAAAGTTGTTTAATTCTTCTAACGCAGCTTTGGATTTACAAAAGATGCCCTTGGGTTTGACAGTTTTGTTGTGTGAAAAAATTTTATGCAATGCATGATTTGTTGCTCAAAATTCATAGGTGCAATTTGAGACAATGGATCTAGTGGTCAATGAATGGTTCATAGTTATACCATTGGTACAAAGTGTACACCTGCTCCGCCTTGTTGAATAGTGTCATCATTTGAGTCATCAGTATGTACATGGTTTAGATTATTTTACATTTGCATTGATAGTCTGCGAACCCTTTTCAAAGTCAATTGATGTTATTTCCTTTTTGGTGGTTGGAACGATCAGATTAGTATTGACAGTAATATTCCTGTGTAAGTACTAGAAAACCGTAGGCTCTTATAGGGGTCCAATGTTTTGTGCAAAAGACAGATCTCTTGTCTTATTTCGGGATAATATTGTAAAGTGGATGATCTTTTTAGTCTGGTTTTCTTGGATCAGTTTTCAAAGGTACAAGAACTAATAAGAATGGTGTTAAAAACAACGTGTCTGTTGAGACGGAAAATAATAAGTATAACGAATAGATAATTCTATTGTTACAGAAATCAACAAAATTGAGTTAAATTCAACTCGTCTATTAAAATGGAAAATAGCAAGTATGAAGTAAAAGCGATGAATTTTTTTAAACTAATTTGATAATTTGTTTATTGGACTAGAAAAGGACTGGAGTTAAAAAGCGAGTTAGATACTATACATGGGGATACTAAATTATTTTTAAAATTTAAAAGCTGTGACAGTACCCTACCATACAAGATATAATTACATAGGAACATAGGGTCGCATTCCACTCTGAGACAGAAAAAAGAGAAATGTGAAAACACATCAACAATCAATCACGAATCTACCGTATGAAAGTTTCCACAGAAAAGCAGCATTTTGTTCTTATTGGTTACTTGAGAAAGCCAATCAGAGTAGTTTTTGCCCTTTAAAAACACAATCAACACTTTTGTTCTGACAACAATGCCCACTGTACAACTCCTCGTAGACAACAGCAGAAACTTTCCGTGAACATTTCGGCATGTATCCTAGATAAATACCTCCCTTACATCATGCTAGAGCATTTGTCCAGCGCAGCATACCGTATCTTCTTGGAACAAGTCTTCTTAATTTAATACAGGCTATTCCACTCCCCATCTTGAGACACGTGTTGAATGCATGGTGGAGCTACGGAACATTTTCCATCACGATCTGTAACTTTTTTATTGCTATATATCCGCATGATGAATTGGACGTAGCGGATCTGTGATTTGGCTTTCTCCCTTACTGGACTTCAACTCACTATACTTTTTTCTCACATGAAATATTTAATGTACGAGACGACGGTGGACTCAACTGAAGACCTCGTGGTTAGAATTGTTGTTGCGGGGTCAAAATTAAAAAAGCACCAGGAATCTTTGGGATAGTGCTCCAGTTGTTTCTTCGCCTGTGTCAACTGTACAACGACACACTTGGGTGGTATTTTGTGCATTTGCTATGATGCTTTCACTTAAAAATAAATATGATTATGAAATTATTGTTTCATTCATTCGCATACCCAACACAGTTGCAAGTAATGGGCAAGCACTGTCAAGTGAGTGGGAGTTCCTTTTTGTCTCTCAGAGTGGAATGCGACTAATGTATGATAATTGCTTGTTTGGATGAGTATTATCACCTCTCTTAATCTGTAAAAACAATTCACAATCACTCTGTATAAAAAGTACTGTACTGAAAATCTGATTATGTTCAGTGCTATATATAAATCCTCCATTCTCAAAGCTCTCCACATATATAATCCCAATGCTTAAAGTCTTTCTTCGCCTTAAAATTGATTAACTAATTACTTAATTAAGCATTGATTAATTAAGTTTTAAAACTAATCAAATAATAGACACGGTTACTTATAAATAACATTAATTAATTAATTAAAGCTAATTAATTAATTAGTGTTATTCATGAAACAAATGAAGATCATAATCATTAATATAGCAAATGAAGGACAAGCAATCCAATGAATGAAGGACACATTTTTGTCATTGATATTTCACTAATTAATTGTTTAATGTTCTTCATTAAAGGAAATTATTTTTACTATTTTCTAAATTTACGAACTTTTATAAAATAACATGTGAATGTCATATTAAGTACACATCTTATGGATAATTTTGTATCAATGTGTGCAAAATTCTATTAAAAAGTAAAAAATATGTAAAGTAAGCATTCAGTTCGTAATACGATAAATAATAATAACGAATAATAAATAATAATAATAAAACTGTGAATATTCAATGAGAAAATTATATTCAGTAGAGAAAGTTCTATAGAAATAATTTTTTCTATATTAATGTTTAAAAAAAAGAACTGACGAAAGAGTTAATATTTAAATATTTACTAAGAAATTTTGCTAATTCCGCATTTTATTTATTTTTCCTTAACTCGCACTTTCACTCATATTTTTAGTTGATTAAGTTCTTTTGGTTCAGTAAGAAAATTATAGTACATAATATTAAATAATAATGGGAAAATATATACTCACATTGTAACCAACAGTAACTCTGTATAGATGTGCAATAAAGCTATTTTCACAGAGCAAGTTGCGCAAGAAAGTCCCCTTCCCCACACCTTTCGTACTCAAGGTGTGACACTACTCCGGAAGGTAGTCTTCTCCCCGTGACCTGTCGTAAATTCGATATCCAGCATCCATTCTTCATCCTTCGCTCGGAATCCATTTTTCTTCGTCACCTAATATCGGGTCGTGTCATGTGATTTGGCCAATGGGATATTTCTTTCCGATATTATTTTACAAGTTGTGTATGAGATCCTCAAACAACAAATACTCCATTTTCCACCATTCTTTGAAAAGATGTTCAGGACACTGAAATCTTATTTCTTTCTGATCCTACCACAGGATTTCTAAACAAGCTTTGATTCAGAGTTACAAACCAAATAAGAATATACTTTGAAATTCTATTGCTTCTCCGAATTTCACAGCGCATTTGTTTGATAATATATTTAGATAACATCTATATCTATATATTAATGAATGCGTATGTAAAACAAGGTGCTTTATATTCTTAGATATTATTGTAACATTCTTACAGTATTTATTATTTTAATGTTTTATAAGTACATTTGCATAAAATATTTTTTATTTAAATATTCAAATTAAACAAGTATGATGACTTTAAAATCCAATTCTTTCTGAACATCATAGCTATTGGCTTAGATTGAAACCAGGAGTTAAATGATTTTTATAATTTTGCTGTAGAACTCTCTCCAAAAGTATAATGGTAGTAATTAAAGTACTTTTGATAAAAAAAATTAACAAGTTTCAATCTTACTATAGTAAAATAAATTACATTTGTTTAACAGTTTTGATTAGTTTTTTTATAGTTATCATTAAATTTTAATTAGATTTGTACAGCAGATTTTCTTAAAAAGTTTTGATTTAGAGATTCAAATTAAACAAAATAATTTATATTGAAATGCGTTTGATTCCGAACTTCATAGCACAGTGATAGGTTTAAATAAAAAAATAAGCTGTCTGATGCTTTATAATTTTGCTGTAGAACTCCCTCCATATTTATCATGTTAGCAATTAAAGTACATTTAATAAACAATTTAACAGATTTAACCTAATACAAATTTTGATCTAAATATTATAAATTACATTGGCTTAACAGTTGTGATTAGTTTGTTTCTAGTTAGAATAATGTTTTGATTAGATTTATGCAACATATTTGTGTAAAATATTTTGATTTAGATAATCAATGTAAAAAAAAAGATATGTGTTTGTTTCTGAATTTTATAGTATAATGATAGGCTTAAATAAAAAAAAATAATATGACGTTTTAAACTTCATGATTTTGCAGTATAACTTTCCCCAGAGTTATCATGGTAGTACATAAAGTACATTTGATAAACAAGCTTAATAAATTTAGTCAAAAATATGTTTTGATCTAGATATTCGAATAAAAAATTTGTACTTTATTTATTTAATATTTTTTTTGTTTAAAAAGTTACAGCATAGTTAAGCAAGAATTTATGAAAATGAATGAGTTTCGAAATTAGTATTTTTATTTATAAAACTAAATTTTTTTGCAATATTTAAGAAACGAAGGAAAAATGCATAGTAAAAAAATACCGTAAGCTCTTTGTGAAAAATAAACTTGCCCAATATTTACTGAATCACAAAAATTAAGATATATAAAACAATCAAAGCAATCTGATGAATTAAATTCATTTTAGGAGAAAATATTACCAAACAGGTTTTATAACATTAGAATTTCAATATTGTAAAAAATTTAGTTATGATTCTGAACCCTTATAAACAAAGTTTATTCGGAAGATTAGTACCGTTTCACCGTACAGCCGCCTCAAGGCTACGGTCAGTGTCTCGCACACTAATCTTTCTCAATCACTGGCTATCAGCTGACACCATTTAGGTTTCTAATTATTAGGCACCATTTAGGATTCATCATCTACGTTTTGTTTTCTGTTTGTTACACACAGTTAAATGTTTAATTCATCTTCTGATTCCGCTTACTGTGAGACTCTATTGTCAATCAAATTTTGACCCAAGTAAATGTGAAACCAGATGAAATTTATAGAAAAATTAAAGATGTTTTTGGTGAAGAAATGATGAGCTCTTGTATGAGGAGAAAGTGGGTTAGAATATTTAATGAGGGTCAAACAAATATCCGTGATGAGACTAACAGTCGTCAGTATTCTGTTATCAGCGATGATGTGGTAATAAAAGCTGATGACAAAAATAATGACGATAAGCTTTTTCCAATGACTATGCGTTCAGATAAATTTCCGCAAATTTCATGTACTATTTTGTACGGACTTGTAACAGACCACTTAGGTTATCACAATTTGTGTAACCTCGGTACATTCCAAAAATACTCTCTGACGTTCACAAAACCAAGTGAGTGCAATATTTTTTCCAAACGACAAAAAAGAGACAAAACATTTTTTTTTTAGCTAAATTTAGCAAAAAGAGGAAAGTGGATTCGCCATGACACACCAGAATTGCAACAACAGTCAATAGAATTGACAAACATTCAATATTTGAAAAAACAAAAGTTCAAAAGAACGATGTCAGCACAAAAGGTCATGTGCACTGTGATCTAGAATATGAAAGGGGTTTTGCTCATTGAATTGCTTTCCAAAGGGGAAACAATCAATGCGGTACGATATTGTGATGCATTTAGAAAACTATGGAGGGCAATTCAAAACAAAAGGAGAGGAATACTACGTAAAGCAACTGTATACAAAAAGTACTAATAAGTAAATTGACAGAAAATATATAATATTCTTGAAGGAAAAAAAAAACAAAACAAGGAGTTGTATCAGTTATCAAGTTGCTGACTTGATGCACATGTTGGAGGTGACAAAATTAAACATTCACACATCTATTATATGCAAGTTTTTTTAAAAAAAATTAAATGAGAGAGAGAGAGAGAGAAACTAGAAATTATAAGTTGAGAAATATAATAACATGTGAGAAACTTATGTCATATTTGTCAAAAAAAAGTAAATGTATGAGAAGTTTAAGATCAAAATGTTTTAATATGCTTCATAAATTATATCTAAACAAAGTGAGACTATATTTTAAAGAGATATGAATGTATAGGAAATTGTTAAAGAAGGATGGGGTCATAAAGAATGTTTAATAGTTTTTTGTGTATTATAAATCATGTGTTATGTTCCCTGTGTAGATATTAAAAAATATAGCAAGTAAATTATAGGAATCTAAACATGAGATAAAGAAAAATGTTAATAGTTTTAAAGTTAAATATTCTTCCCAGGATATTGTATGATAAAGAAGTTTTTTAATTGAAATTCTACAGCACACTATAATGCCAATTTTTCAAAATTCAAAATTTGAATTCAATTTTATTAAATATGGCTGGGAAATATTAAAATTAGAACAGAAAAAAAGAATAAAATAATCATACATTTCGAATAGAAATTATAAATTTGATTAGGACTTGTATACATTACAAATAAATATGCAACTTCATTTCATGGATGATAGATTAAAATCTATTATTGCATCAGATTGAAGTTTAAGTAGTTTTATGAGAAAGAATTTAATTTTGTTACCAAGAAAACATATTATGTTTATTTTGACAAAAGGAATAAAAAATTGATTAATTTTAAATAATTACTAAATTTTCCTGGTCCTTTAAATTTAAAATACAGATGTTTGATTGAACAAAATTTGTTTACTTGTATTCTCGATTTACCTTAAGGCTTTCAGAGCGCATTATAATACTAATTTTTTATTTTATAAGTTTGTAATTTAATACTAAATTACTGCATAACAGAAGTGTGTATTTACTTTTGATTATGTTAAAATATGAAGTTAAAGAGAGGAAACTTAGAATTATTAATAATTAATATTGATTTGAACAGTATTAGAAAATACTTACATTTTATTTAGAAATAAAAAATAGAACAGAGAAAAATAATAATATTAATCATTAAATATAAAAAAGAATTATTAATTTGATTAGGAATTTTATATAATGGAAACAAATATATTAATTCGAGGCATGGATAACAGATTAAAACTGTTACCAGGATAGGTTAAAGTTAAAGCCATTTTATATGAAAAAAAAACAGTTTGGGTACCGAAAAATATATTGAATATGTTGTATTCTTGTTAATTATGACACTTGAACAAGCGGAGGTCACTAGCCCACGGCTATGAGAAATTCAATCAGAAGAGTGGATCTTTCGTTTTAAACAGAGCATTATGAAGTGCACCAAAGCACGACTTTGCACTAATATTTCTCCGATAGATGGCACCACCTCAGTCCCTTACTTTTGACTTTGATCTTGAGAAGGAGGAATTATTCACCAAACCATTGTATCCATTGTAACTCCTTAAGGGCCGTCCACAGGGCTTTCGTTTTCACAGATTTAATGAACGCGTATGTGGTTATGTTGCTGATTATGAGCATTTTAATCTTATAATTTAATACTGAATTACTATACAATAGAAGCATATATTCACTTTGGATTATGTTAAAACATGAAGTCCCAGGAATGAATTTTGAAGCAACCACGGTCAATGTATTATCAAATGTATTATCACGGTCAATCTATTATCATGGTCAATGTATTAACAAATACAATTAAATTATAACAAAGAAAACATCATAAATGTAATTATTCAATAAAAGTATGATTAAATGATTGCAACTTTTCAGTTATTTAAATCTTTAAATCATTAATGTTTCATTCAACACAAAACTATGCATTTATCCATTGCATGCATTAGCATAGAAGCTTAACGATAGTCACAAAAGGAGAATGTTTAGTTTATACAATATTTAAAGCTGCAACTTAAATTAATCGAAGTCTTTATACTATCAAAACATTTTGCATAGATAAATATAAAACCAGGACTTTTCGAGTGAAATCTTTGAAATAAAAATAAGCGCGCAAACATAGATTGTAGAAAACAGCAGGTGTTCGAGCGCTCCGGTGGATTAAGCTCAAGTGCATCTAATTTGTGGGCTGTGATCGGAGTCCCTATATTTCAATTTTATTTCTCAGCCTCCACAAACACATAGAATTGTGACGTTGCCCCAATGCCCTCGCAAATAAAGAATAAAGCATTTATTCTGAGCAATTTAAAGTGTTATTGTGTGCAGCACGCATTCTTAATTCTTTAACAGAACTAATGTAATTATTTACATTTTTAAGGTACTTCTTTTCGGTAACTATATGTTTTATAATAGTTTTTATTTGAATAACTATTTTTTAAATTATATTAATATGCAGTTTATGTATTATTTGTACAACTATCCGAGTACAAAAATTTGAATTTCAAAACCCGTAATTTATATTGGTTTTGTACTGACTTTAATTTTAATTTCTGATGCAGTCTACTTCAAAACTTGAACGAACAATTATTTATATATCATTAGTATTTTAAACAAAACATTTTAATGCAATTATATTACATTTTTCCTTTTTAAAGAGTATTAAGGAATTATATAATTTGTGCTTTAAGTTAATTAAGTTAAATTTAATCTGTCCGTTACAATATGGCTTCATTTGATTGGAAATTTCAAATTTGTATATAGACTAATTGTACATGTTTCGCAATAATGTACATTTTTATTATACAACTGTATTAGAACAGAGAGTGAAGCCATATGTATTTATTTCGTTGGTCTATTGTAAACTCAGTCTTAATATTAGTTTTTATTATACACATTAGTATTTAAATTTGTTGGTCTATAGTAAAATCCATTTGAAAAATTGTCTTTTTTTTCTTAGTTTCATTTAGTTTAGGAATCTACTAAACCGTTGCCTTAAAAAATAGACTAAAAAAGACATGAGAATCGACTTCCATTAAATCACAAGTACTTTATTTGATGTTTATTAAGCCCAGAAATATAGAAAAATGTGATTCTGCCTTTTTATTTGAGTTTCTTGAAACATTATACTAGTTATTTTTAACAGATTTTTCGGTTCTGAGTTATTATTATGAAAAATTGTTCGTCATTAATCTACAGATCATCCTATAAAATCTTAGAATAATATCCTGGGGAATGACTCTTAGAAAAAATTCTAGAACTAAACTTTTCAGTAGAATTTCCCCATATACTGTACAGATGATCCACAAAAGAATTTTCTGTTGCGAGTTCAAATTTATTTCATTGATCTGAAAAACTATTTGTCATAGCTCTACAGATCTTCCAATACAATCCTAGACTAGATTTTCAATCACGTGATATAAATGAATACTTAAATTATGGATAGATAATACAACTTTTCCGCGCATCAAATGCTTGACTTTAAAGAAAGATTTGAAATAAAAATCTAGTTTAAATTGAAAATTCAAACAAAAATTTCAGAACTATATATATATATATATATATATATATATATATATATATATATATATATATATATATATATATATATATATATATATATATATATATATATATATATATATATATATATATATATATATATATATATATATATATATATTTCTGAAAAGTTTGATTGAAGCTTCCATTTAAACTTGATTTTTATTATATATAGATATATTATGTATACACTATTGGCTTTTAAAATTGCTAAACCAAGAATGGGACATGCTACAGACGTGAAATTTATACGAAAGGAAGAAGGTGCTGTGATAGGCAAATGATTAGCTTTTCAGCGCATTCAGACAAAGCAGGCGCCAGTAGCGACACCTACATTGTGTTTAAATAAGGAAATTGTTCAGCCGGTTCCTCATACACAAATTGCATTTGAACGTTGTTGCCTGGTAAAAAGTTGTTGTGATGCCTCGTGTAAGAAAGAGAAATGCGTACCAGCACGTTTCTGACTTTGATAAAGGTCGAATTGTAGCGTACCGGGATTGTGGTTTATCTTATCGCAGTATTGCTGCTCGCATCGGCCGAGATCCAATGACTGTTAGCAGAATATGGATTCAATCGGCTCAGGATGGTATTACGGAACGCCATGCGGGATCTCAACTGCCACCTATCACTAGCAGCCGAGACGACAGGCATATTATCCGCATGGCCGTAATGGATCGTGCAACCACGTCACGAACCGTGAGTCAGGAAACGGGGTCGTTTAGAAGACAACAAGTGTCTGCACGAACAGTTCGACGATGTTTGCAGCAGCATGGACTCTGAGCTCGGAGACCAAGACTGCGGCTTCCCTTGACGCTGCGTCACAGACAAGAGTGCCGTCAATGGTGTGATCAATGACGAACCTGGGCGCACGAATAGTGAGACGTCATCTTTTCAGATAAATACAGGTTCTGTGTGCAGTATCATGATGGTTGCATTCGTGTTTGGCGGCATTGTGGTGAACGCACACTGGCAACGTGCATTCGTCATCGTCATACTGGCCCATCATCTGGCGTGATAGTATGGAGTGCCATTGGATCCACGTCTCGGTCACCTCTAGTTCGCATTGACGGTGCTTTGAACAGTGCACGTTATATTTCTGGTGTGTTGCGACCCATGGCTCTACCCTTAATTCGAGCCCTGCGAAACCATACGTTTCAGCAGCATAATGCCCCACCGCATGTTGCCGGTACTCTACGTACCTTCTTTGATACGTAACATGTTCGCCTGTTACCCTGGCCAGCACGTTCTCCAGATCTTTCACCAATAGCAAATGTCTGGTCAATGGTTACCGAGCGACTGGCTCGTTACCAAACGCCAATCACTACGGTAGATGAACTGTGGCATCGTGTTGAAGCTGCATGGGCATCTGTACCTGTACATGCAATCCAATCTCTGTTTTACTCAATACTTAGGCGTATAACTGCTGTTATTACTGCCAGAGGTGGTTGTTATGGTACTGATTTCTCAGGATCTATCCAGCCAATTTTTTTGAAAATTTAATCACTTGTTATTCCTAGTATAATATATTTGTCCAATAAATATCATTTCGTTATCTTCATCTCTTCCTGGTGTAGCAATTTTAACGGCTAGTAGTGTATATATATATATATACCCAAAAAATAACATGGATTACATAAAGAGTAAACTATTGTTAATTCTGGAAGTAAAAACCATCGTCATCCAGCACCTTATTTCAGCTGTGTAAAATACAATTGATTTAACCACAAAAATCCGTGAGTGTTTCGCAATAAGTGTGTTTTATGGCTGAAAGATTTTCCACGATAGTAACTGTCCACGGAACGGCAGGTGTTATAATCTGTTGGTTCAAGGTCAAGTGTATAAAAATAAGGGCAATAATTCTCCCAACCAATTCTGCCTCCCGCGTGACAAGCTGCATAGCATTATCAGCCAAAAGTAACGCAACCTTGCAATTTACCTGTCCTAGATCTCTCTGTTGCAATGTGTATGACACACTTAAAATTGTTGTTGTTTAATACCCCCGAAGTCAGCAGTTCTAGACCAGGTCCTTGAGCAAATAAACCTTTAAAATGCATCATAAGTGGTTTTCCATAAGATCTCTCATCGAGAGACTAAGACCTTGTAGAACATGTGCAAGAGTGACCTGTTCACATAAGTACTTGGAGCAAATTTCGAATTTTTTCGTACCCTCGACGAATTTCAAGCTACTAAGATAGCCAGTTCTGAAACGGGCAATAGCCATTTGTTCTTGTTCTATTAAGACCAATAGCCAAGGAAGCACCTGGGCGTGGGCAGCGGTACCAATGATTTTTAGATAGGACAATGCAAATGGTTTTATTATCGTGTTTAATCTTTGAATGAATCTCCTGAAATGTGAGAGGTTCTGACGGCACATCGTCTTCAGCCTCACCAGCTTTGGCCAAAGTGTCCGCAATCTCATTCCCCTCGAGATCCACGTGGGAAAGAATCAATTGTAGGCAAATATGATGCGATACGAATATCCGTTCTAACATTTGAAGTATTGAAACCCCAGTCCTCTCTCTCACTTGTTGCCATCTGGCCAAATGCTGTATTTCACTTTTAATATCAGACAAAACCCAAATCTCGGCTCCATATAGAAGGAAATTCAGGGAGTCTAGGGCTACCTCTATGGCAATAAGCTCACTACGGTACACCGAGAAATAATAGGGATTTCTCTTTTTCAGCCTTAAGACACTATTTTGGTGTTTGATGTAAATCCCCCTGCCAGTACGGTTAAATTCATCGTTACCACCATCTGTCTAAATCTTTATGGTATCGCTCGATATTTCTCCAATTCTCTCAAGGGACACCTGCCTCAGAAAGTTGGGAACAGATCGTTTATTTACATGAACCGGCAAATCCGGATGGAAAATGACACCATCTAGATTATCCGATGGGTCAAGACTTTGTTTCAGGTGATATGGTTCCACGGCATCTTTAGCTATGTTCATATTGGCTACTTGGTTTTAGGGGCTATTTATCTTGATATTACCCCAAACCCTAACATTGATTGAGATGCAATTATGAGAGTCCAGAGCACAAAGTTTATTATAATATTTGGTTAGATATGCGCGTCTTCTAGGGCTAAGCGGCTTAAGGCCTGCCTCAACAAGGACTGTATCTCTGGGATAGGAATTTCTCAACACGGTGATGATCCGAGCTGCACTGAACCTTTTCTAGTTTCTGGAGATTAGTATCGGAGGCACGACAATAAATTAGAATGACGTATTCATAACTGTCTTAACTAGTGAGACATAAGTGTTTCGTAAAGTATCAGTGCAGTTCGTAAGCTCGCAGTGACCATTCGGCCTATTGGTTGCAGTTCATAGTGATCTATATGATGATAGGTCCACCAGACACAAAATATAATCTTGCGTCTGTGAGTAGGTTGTCTGGCGCTATGTGGGACAGTATCCTGGAATGACAACCAATGCTCAAAAAGCTTAGTTGTGCCCTGAAGGACCCATTTTTCAACTTTACATGGCGCTCGATTTAACATAGATGAACTGCGTTAGCGAAAAAAGAAAAGATAAACAGGCTTGCCATCGTTGTTGCTTAAGGAATTCCAATGGCAAGTGACGAACTTACTTGATTAGCGTGTACCTCACTGCTTGCTAATTTGCTAACAAAACGTTTCCTTGATAACAGGGGCAGATGAGGTCCAACCATTTCACCAGAAACGATAAATTGTCTGATAGTTCACCACACGTTTGTCTACTATCCTCCTCAAATTTGCATGAAGGCCATCATCACCCAAATTCTGTATTATCCTCTGCGAGATTCATCACAGAAGGAGAAATCTCCTGAATTTGTGGAGCCACTGGCACGCTGTTCGTTCATTTACAGCACTATACCCAAATGTTTGATATTTTCGGTGATTTGATTCAGCAGTTGAGTCTACTTTGAAGTCCTAAGGCAAATAGCAATGGAATAGTTTTTTCGATACGTCTATTTCTCTTAGCAGCTGTACTAATTACGATTGATGAATGTGCGTGGTGGACCTTCCTTTATAACGATTGGTATTCCTACTTTCGTCTGAGCTGTTTCAATCATGTCATATTATAATCTGCATTTTTATTCTCAATATATTAAATGGAGCGCAATAACGGTAAGATCATTTTTATTTACCTTGTGTGTATGTGTGAGTGTGTGTATATATATATATATATATATATGTGTGTGTGTGTGTGTGTGTGTGTGTGTGTGTGTGTGCTTTCTTGTTTTTCTTTTTCTGAGTTGATTTGTCTGAAAGATTTCCATTAACAAAAAGTTTTATTGAAGGAATGTATTAAGAATTTTACTACATTTTATTGTTCTGATAATAAACAAAGATGTCCCACACAGAAATACTTTTAGTTCATAATAAAACCAATGGAGTCGAGAATAGTTTTATAATTCAGATTTTACTATTTATTTAAATGCAAATTTAAAAAAAAAAGTATTTTTGATTTAAGCAATGAAAACATATTTTACTGACCAACTTATGCCTAATTTAAGATTCTCCATTCTCTGGTATCCTTTTCAAGTTATTGCTTCTTAAAACATACAATCAATTTAGGATAAAGTGACTCTTCTCATTTAGTATCAGCCTATCTCAGAACTATTTAGCTCAGAATAGAATTAAAGTTGCGATTCTTTTCCTTGACTTTTTAGAAATACCATTTTCATATATATTTGAACCTGGATGGAGAAGCAAAGTTTAAATATAAAGTTACTTAATATCATCTGAACAAAACGAAGAAATAGAAAAATAAAATTTGATATTCCTTTCTTTCCATTTATTAAACTTTCAAATATACTTTTCATGGAAAAGAAGAAATAAAAATCTTTACTGCAGAAATATAAGGAGGATCTGAAAACAGATTTGGCTGAAAAATATTGTCCACTTGTATCTCTTTTCATTGTTCTTTGTCTCTTAAAAACAACTTTTTCAAATATTTTGGAAATTTTAAAAAATATACAAAGAAGTGTTTTATGGTCTTTATTCGCATATGATTTTGAGATATTATTCCAGTGTTCTTCTATATGGATTCTTATTCTAGCTGTGAATAAAACATTTAGTTACTAACATGTAATGTTGTGTTATTCTTGCACAACATTACATGTTAGTAACTAAATTGAATAAAACATTTAGTCACATTTAGTTACTAACATGTAATGTTGTGCTATTCTTGCACAGGACATTCTTGTCTATAAGGAGGAAATTTAAAAATTGCAGTTTTAAAAAGCTGTTAAATATTAAATATTTTGATTTGCTATTTGAGATTTTATACTGATTTAATAAAATGTTCCATTTTGTTTCACTAGTTTGATGCCAGTGATATTTAAAATATGGTGAAGTTTATAAATGTACAAGTTTATAAGATAGATGTTTCGAGAAAAATTAATAAAAGCAAACCCTATTTTTTCATCTTGTGTTGTTGTTGTTCATGTAATATGTGAATGTGTAACACTTTTTCTGTAAATGCAAAAATCTGCGGATTGTAAAAGTACACAAAATTTTCTGGAGTATTAATAATATATATAAAATATCGCCTATATGAAATCGATTACGATAATTTGAATAAAATTATAATGATCTTTAGGAAGCTTTTAATTTATTAGAATTATCAAATATTTCATTATTAAAGGCCAATTATCAGTCAATTTTTAAATACTGCTACAAACAAGCATATATAAATTTATGGCGAGAAAATAATCTTTTTGGAAATAGAATCATAAATCATGAGAAACAAATATGTAATTTCAATTAAAATAAAAATAAAAAATTAGTTAAATATTTTTATGATGCGGTAAAACAGTCATATTGATAAATATGTAAATAATACATTAAATCTGTGAATGCAAATAAGGAAAACTGTAAAATACGATAACTTTAAATTCAGAAATATTTACACTTCTAAAATTGTAGTACATAACTCATGGAATATTTTTTTTTTAATTTATTAAGCTAATTTTTAAATTTTCATTAAGTAAATTAAAATAATTTTAATTATTTGAGATTGTAATACGTCTAAACTCTCAGAAATATGACTACTTGTTTACTAATAAGTTTATAATTCTTTTTGAAAATACTTTTGGGAATTGAATATTAAATCTATTTCAAATTTCTAGCACATTCATCGTGATGTTTGTGAATTATATATTTTTTATTTAATTATAAAGGGCTGGTTTATGAACTATGTTATAAATGCTACAACATATTTATGACTAATATTACAATAACATAAATTTTATAATAACAATAACATAAATATTACAATCAACATATTTATTACTTAGAGATAAGTTGAAACAGGTAGTAAGGGCAAAATATTGAGAGAAATAGAAATAATTCTATGCATATATTCTTCTAAATTTTATAAATATGATTCATTTATATAACTCTAGAGATAAATAGCTATTCATATAAAATATACAAAAGTTCTTAAATTACATAAACTCATGATAGATTGGCGTTGTGTATTCATTATGAAAGTTTTCAGATTAGTATGCAAATTTCCAATGAACCAACGTTAATTTATGTGCGGTTGATACCAAGTAAGAATTGAAGCTTCGGGCATTGTTACGAAACAATGGAATAACTAGTTTAACATTCCCTTGATTGATTGATTGAAGCGTTGCATTTCATAGAAGTACGATGTTTCTTGAAACCGTGTATATGAAGATTCAATTTAATAACATTTAACTACAACAAAATATTCTATACTTGTGCAGAAAATGGGAAGCAGATCAAAGGATTTCTACCGCTTCAAAGAGACATTTCAATATATTTAAATATATATCAGGTTCTTCATTCTATCTCTAGACAAAATTTTAAAGTTATTGAAATGTGACAACCAGAATTTGTAAATTACAATCATTAATAAAATAAACAACTAAAATTTACATGTTTCTCACCCATTCATTTGTAATCACCAAAAAAAATTGTTTGGATATATTTACTTAATATGAGTCTGTGTTTCAGTACAAGATATAAAAAATTATATCTATCAATTAATCAATAAATAAATAAATAAATAAATATATATATATATATATATATATATATATTTATATATATATATATATATATATATATATATATATATATATATATATATATATATATATATATATATATATATATATATATATATATATATATATATATATATATATATATATATATATATATTGTCTTGGTTATTGTTTTTCTAACGAATAAAAAGTACAAAAATACTTTAATCGCTATTATTGTACTCAGTCTTCCTTTTCATAATAAATGAAGGTTTATCGATTAAACATGACCATTGTATTTTTTAGTTCATATTTATTATTTTCCCCTTAAGTCTATTTCTCTATTTCCGACCTATGGCGGAATGATGAATGTCCCTAACTGCAACATAATAGGTCCCGAGTTCGAATCTTGGTTACCCTTTTTCTCAGGGTGTTTCTCTCTCCTTTCACTTTCAAGGCGATTGCAGTACAACCGATGGGTATAAATAACCATTGCATTCACTACTCTTGGACATGAACAGGATTAAATTTCTAAGGGCAGCCAGGATAAACATTCTAAGTCTGTTTCAATTTAATTCCATGATTAAGTAACTTATCTTAATTATAACTTTTATTATTTTAGATTAGATTGGTAAATACCTAACAGTCAAATACCATAGTAGAGTAATTCAGTATTAAATATTTATAGCGTTTCAGAAAGCCCTTTCCTTAGTTACTCATCATTTCCGCTTATCTTCAGTATAAGATCCACGAACCCTGAACCACCGCCAACCATAGAAAAGAACATGCAGAGAGAGAGAGAGCAGAGCTATTTGTAAATTAGAATCTGCTATTTTGTAATCCAAAGTATGGGATCTTATTTATGGTTTCATAAAAAATAAAATCTGCTTTTATTCCTGGAATTTATTTTCAAACTTATAAATCCTTTAAACTTTTTTGAAATAGAGTTAAAATTTTATAAAAAAAAAATAATTACAATAAAAGTTTTACTATGCTAGTTTCTGGAAATAAATAAATGATACTGATCAATTAGAACTTAAAAAAATTTACATAAAATCGATACAATAAAATAATAACAACTAACCATGGTGAAATTTTATTTTGAAATATTTTAGATTTTTAATACTTTGCCATGTTTAAAATGCTTCAAAGTAAACGTTACAATACCCGTGTTTTATGAATACACATAAGCATTGATAAATATACTAAATTAGACATTTTATAAGCAGCAGAAAAATTATAATTATACTTTCATAACTGTTATTTAGATTCATTAAAAAACAATATAATGTTGTTTATTGATATGATATATAAAAGTAAAGTTACTTTTTATATTCAACAATTTTATATAAAAAAAATACTAAATGAAACAATTTTGCGATAGGAAAGAAAATAAGTAAACCATGTATGGAATGAATTCTATTTTGAGGACTGCGCTGCCCTAATTGGTTAGGAATATTTCTCGTTTCAAAAGGTATAAAGTTCGAAACTGGGTTTAACTGCATATCCTTCGACTCCTTAATCGCCATATGTTTAATAGGCCCTCCCGCAAAGAATATAATACCTCTGGTTTTTTTTTAAGCAAGTAAAAGAGAATTTCCAGTTTGTCCCCTGCTTCTAAATTAAGGAATCTCACACTCGGTAGGTTCTATCTACCTGATATAAAATCCGATTCTGAGTTTGAGGAAAAGAAGAATGTCTACGCACACACTAATAATAATGAAAATTTGCGTTATTCTATTAATCTATCATTTATGAAATCAATATATATATTTTGTTTTGTTCTTTGATGTTAAATGATTTCTTCCGCAGTTAATAAAAAGTTAAATTTTTATAAATTTAATTTTTATTACCACTGTTAATGACATTAATTTTAATGAATGGCGTGTATTCATTTTATAATACTTGTTTGTTTTTAATTAATTGCATGACGAGGATATCGGTTTAATAATGTCATACGTTGATGGCTCTGAGAATAAATTAATCATAGCTAATGAAAGCGTTAGCTTTTTCCCCTTTGTGTTCGGGCTGAATAGAATCCCTTGAGCCTACTTATATCCAACTGTGATCGAAACCAATTCCTTCATAAATCCCTGCGTTAAGGAGATTCGCTGTCTCTTATCTCGAGTGTTCCCAGGGCTTCGCTGGTGAATGCTCTCAATCAAAGCAGAGAAATCCACAAAATAAGTAGATAACCCAAGGAGGGCATTTTTTTATTGCTTGTACTCTCTTTCTTTATCACCTAATGTAAGAACCGGAAACACTTTCTCAAAATAAAACAAGGACTTCAACAGAAATTTCAGATTACTCATAAAAATTATTATTTCCTACAAACAAATATTTTGCATATGACAATTTATATTGCTTTGTTTTGAAAATGCTCAAGAGGAAACGATTTTTTAAAACATAAAATTAATAATATTGTAAAATTTCAACAATTTTCTTTCCAAAAGAATTATTATAAATTAATGATACCAGACGAGAAAATATTATCTAATATTGATTGTCAAGTGAAAATCGAAGCAAATGTTAAATTATATGGAATTCAAAACATTAAATTCAAGAGGGAAATTTAATAGCATAAGCAGTTCAGATAAATATTAACATGTAATAATATAAATTATTTCGTATATAAATTACTTGAAAAATATCAAATAATTTATGTTACTAGTTTTAAACTTTTTCGAAAAATATAAATAAATCTATCACTAATGACTCAAATTCATGTCTATAAAGTACTTTATAAACACACAAGTAATTGTATTTTCGCATGTTAAATTGCATCTTAGCATATGCTATGTATCCTTCAAATGTGTTCTCAAAATTTTTATCTCTACTCATTTTGCTGGAAAATATAATAATCAAGGTTTATTTCAGAATACATACTGTAGTATTTCATCTTAAATCAATGTTTTGTAGTAATAATTATTTCCTCAATTCTAACAAATTCAATGCTGTCTTTCAGAAAATTTTCAGGACGTGTTTAGATAATTTTTTTATGAATGATACAAATACATAGTCGGGAAGATATCAAAACCAATAGACCACCTTCACAAAAATACTCATAGAAGTGCTGATTATTAATGCATGATTAATTAATATGTAATATGCCTATAGATCAAATACCTTTACACTTGTATTGTTACTTGTTACTTAAGAAGTGGATATTTATTTTTTTCCTAGAATGTCAATAATTATGTTATTAATTTAACCCATTAACAAATTTTAATCGATCAAACGAATTGCACTAATACTTAATATTTTCACCAAAATCTATTGTTAAAGGCGAAATAATAATTATATGTTACAAATTTATTGGTAAATTATTCAATGCTAAACAATTCAGTTCCAATTTCTGAAAAAATAAATGTGTAAATTTAATTTTTGAAGTTACGTAAATTTACAATTTCTAAATACATTTAAAAACTTAATTTCATTGCTTTTGTTAAATTAACTACGTGCATTATTAAACTTCTTTTATCTTATGGTAAGCATCTTTAGAGATCTTTAAATTTGCATATCTGATTATTATTTTCAATTTCAGGAATTTTATGGTGGAAATGAGATATTAAAATTAAAATTGATATATTAATATATAATTGTCATTCTGTCCAAAGCATTTAGAGCAATTTCTGAAATAACGGTTAAAAAAACAATTATTTTAAATTGAATTTTTTGCTCCAATCGTTAAATCAGTATAGAAAAAATAGAATTGCTAGAAATCGCAGTTTTAAAAAGTATTTTTTTTCCAAGTCCATTATTTTTCGATCTAGACAAAGCACCAGGATTATCTAGATTATTAAAAAGTGTATCTCTTATCAATCAGAGAAAGGACACAACCGAAAAATGTTTTTGGTATTAAATCGCCAAGTCACATGGATATAAGTCTAAAAGAAAATAAGATGAAACGATAGAGAAATAAGATTTTTCGAATCATCTCCTCCCTTGCCCCCTGACTGTGCAAACATACCCGACCAAGAAAAGAGGAAAACTGAAAAACCAGACGACAGAGAAAAAAGGGAACGAAAAACAAACACAGATGTGGCGGAAAGAGATTTCTTCCCTGTTTTCCTACGTATTGGTCCAGGGCTTCCGTAGAATCGGTTTGTGAACTGTTTTCAAAGTTTTTAAAGAAACAAAATAGTCAAGAGAGGGTTAGCATTGCATTATATTCCGTGTACGCAATCCATTTTGAGAAAGTTCTTTCGACATTGAAATTCTTCTATATTGGGAATAATCGTTACAAGCGACTGGCATTAATTGCCAGAAGTTAATGTTGACTTGTGTTTGAAAAAAAAATCTAAAATGAATGAATGATATTTTTTCAAGTGAACAAAATATATTGTTTACAATGACGTGAATGATAAATAAAGTGATTGTTGTAAAGTTCGCATTGTTCTTAACATTTTTAAAGTGTGCATTCATTTTAAAATGTGAGGAATAAAGTTAAATTTTTGTTTGATTATCTTCCAAAAAATTACACAAGCATTTTTCCTCATAAACTGGAAATCATTTTTATACTTGGTGAAAGAAAATTTGTTTTGCATAATTTTTTTCACCAATTATAAAAATTGCAAATAAAATTTATTCAAATAACAAAACATTGAATATTTCATCCATCTGAGTAAAAACTAATTCCAAAATTATTTATTTACTAATCAAGTTCTTTTTAAGGAGTACAAAATCAAGTATATTTATTTCATTCAAATGTCATGCAAAATAAATAAAGAGCTTTAAAATCTGTGTATTTTAATATGTGTATAATCTATAAAAATATTTTAGAAACTGCTCAAGAAGAGAATAAAAAAAAACATTAAAAATTGTTAACAGGATAAACAGCTTAAATACAATTTTATTATTATACAGTCATAAGATTAAATTAAATATTTCTAACTATACACTTCATGTTATGCATAGAAAAATTGTTCAAACGAATTTTCATAACTCATTTTCATTAAATGTTGCTACATGTTGAAATTTTTGTATATGTATGTCACAACATATCTTAAATTATCACAATAAAAATATAAATTTGAAAGAAAAATTTTCTTCTGAATTTTTAACATATGGCTTATTTTCTCGTATTTTTTTAACATGCAACGTAGTGACTTTCTGATAATTACTAGCCGATTATCCCCGTACTTAGTGAATGATTACCACTGGTCGATAGGAAAGAAACGAACTTTAATAGTATAAAAATCGAATTCCTAAAAAAAGGAAAACAATGATTAAAAGGTGAGAGAAAATCTTTATAGAAAATAGTTGTTGATAAACAGTTCTTAGGTGAAAGGGAATTTGATGATCTTATTGTATAATCTGAACTCTGTAAAAGAATGCCAGCTGTTGCTGGAAATTGTTATTGTAATGAGATGACTAGATTTATCTAATTATCTTACCTCATTATATATAAAATTTCATAGCTATATTCTTCTTCTAGTTCAATATAAAAGCAATTCGCAAATGTTAATAAAATTTAAACGCAAAATATTTTAAAATAATATTAAGCGAAAAATTATATTATTGAAATTATATTACTATTAGAATTAGGAAAGACTTACATAAGAATGTGCGACATATTTAAGACAAGTATTATAAGAAATGTTTTCTTTTAGTACTAAAGTGCATTTTTATTTCTGCAATAATTACAAGAAACTTAAGCAAATATTTAATATAAATTTTGAATTTAATATAAATAATAATGGAATTGTTATTTTTCCAACCTCTTCCATTGTATGTAGTAAATACAGGTATGCAATCCAGTAAAGTTATGACTTATAAGTATTTTACAAACTAACTATATTTTAAAAACATTATATACATATATATGTGTGTGTGTGTGTGTATGTATGTATGTATTTTTATAAGATTAGTGTAATGCATTCGGTCATTAAATATAATGAATGCTCTTAGTAATTTTTAAATTTTCAGGTTTTATTTTTTGCCTTCCTTATACTTATACTTATTTTCTGTAGTATTAAGTTCAATTCTATGTAACTGGAATATTAGGTTTACGTCTTGTCTAGGTATTTTTAAATAAAGGTATTAATGTGGATGAGAAGACAAAATCTGTACCATTAGAATTTTACAAATTTCAACAATATATGAATATCATTTATATTTCAATCTTGCAGAAACTTGTAAATACTACAAAATGTATTGTATAAATACCAGATAAAAAAAGGTTTCGTAAAGAATTTCTGTGATAAATATGGGAAAATTCTATGATTGCTGTAGAACCTTATCCAAAAATCAAGAAAACCCTTTATCCTCTTCTTATTTAGAAAAACATAAAGTTACACTGTTAAATCAAGAAAATATTCACAATCTGCTCATGACTCCCTTCAGTATGGCATTTTTAATTTAAGGTTTATTATTACATGCATTATAAATATTTTCATTGTCCATGAGGAAATATGTACGTGAACTATTTGCAATTTAATAAGAACTAATTTAATTCGAAAAATAAATTTTATATTTTCGAAGCATTAAAAGGTATCAGGAAATCAATATGTAGTTTTAAGTACATAATGTTACAATTTATAATAATATGTTCCCGAATATAGCAAGGTTGGATAACATGTCGTAATGTTGGAAATGAAATTATTCCTCATAGTATATTCTAATTGCAGGCATATTGTTTAGATACATCGTATGGTCCGCAATCAGTGCGTCAAAATCCCCACAAATGACGGTTGTCACTGCTTCATGTAACAGAACGTGACAGATTTATTCAGAATGCTCTAGACCTACAGCCGCAACAACGTGGCATAATAAAGCCCCAGAGAAGATGTTACGTATGTTTATTAAAGGGCAATACGATGAAAAGATTGCAGTAAATCTAGATGGGTTCGAGGTATATACATGCGAATGATATTAATCTTAAAATTTATTTTATGTTTTAATTACTAGATCAAAACTTTCTTTTTTGGAAGTTACTAAATTAATGAAAACAATGCACATTATTCTCTTTAAATGATGCATATAAATGAAGGTCTCATTCAGTCATCACATATAATTTTACGATTAATAGTTTTCTGTTAAACACAATTTTATAAGAAATAAATAATTAATTAAGTTGATTCAACTGCAATTGAAATATGTGCAAATTAAAATGATCACTATTAACATTATAACTATTTATTTAATGCAATCATTTTTTAAGTAAACGAACGAAATCTTATGAGGGTTTTTAATGAATATTAATCAAATAAAATGTTTTATCAAAATTTTTAATCAATACATTTTGTTATTATAAAATACTTTATAAAGATTAATGGAGTGAGAGAAAATAAATCACAATGAAATGTAAAGGAATTTTCATCTGAGTTACATCTTTTATTATTAAAAAGTGTATGCATTTTTTAATGTAAGAAAATGAAGCACTGAATCAGTATTCAAAAGGATTATTATTATGAAACTTAAATTGTATTACTGCATGACCAACAATGCAGAAAATTCAATTTATGGCAGAACACAAAATAAATTATAAATTTTTAACCAGTGTTTAAAAATATGCATTTTATAATAATTATAATGCATTAACGTTAACATACGTAAACAGTAAATATGCATTTTAAGAAAAATAGTCAGCCAGTTTTTAAACTGATATTAACTGTCTCTTTATATATGAATTTGGAAACAACAAGAATTTTTTTTATTTGCAGCATCAATATTATTTTTTATTTCTTTAACATTATCATGACTAAATTTTTATTTCGTATTTTTTGTACAAAGGCTTAAACGAATGTAAAGTTCTAACAATTAATAAATTGTAAACATCCAGAAATTTCAAAATTATTGATATTAATGTCAAACAATGAATTAAAATTTATTAGAGAAAGAATATTATTAAAAAAGTTCTCACATTATAAAACATATTGTTAACTTAAATTCGGTAAAAAAAAATTCTAAAAGAACATAAATTATTAATTTAGTTTTTAAACTTATTACATGGTTTAAAAAATCAATGAGAAATTTAAAACTAAAAATTAGCAACACTATTCTTTCCAAAACATCAAATAAATTGTTCATTCAAATTACTACTATAAAATTCATTGTTAGTTTTAGTAAAATTGTAATTTAGTTAAGGATTCTCACAAAATATTTTTATGATATCTAAAATTAAATGGGTTTACTCTTTTGAGGAAAAAAAATTATTTGCCTATATATTTTAAAACAATTGGGAAATATAAATAACTGATTTGTAGCAAAATTTACAATCAGCCAATAATTGGGCTTACCGTGGCTTAATGGTAGAAGAGCACTCTTCGAAGCACAATAATGTTTCGGATTGGATTTCAGCCAATGTAGCACGATGAAGGAGATGGATTTTGCGCTTCTGCCTTTGGCATGATAGGTAGATTTCTGGGTTTCCTTTCTTGATACGTGAATGCATCCCACTTTAATTGAAAATACTTTATGAAGTTCAGTTTACGTGGTGAATTCTAAAATTCTTTTTAACCTTTAGGATTTATAAGTACTAACTTTTAGAAAAATAATCCATACCAGTCGGATGTCTTCATCCTGAGAAATTTGAGCTGAAATAAGCATTGATAAAGGAATGCATTTTTAAATTTGAGTTCGTAAAAAATAATCTATGCTTTAAATTTTGAGATTTTTTTCAATTATAATTAAATTAAAAATATTACTTTATTTAATTGAACACAATCAATGAAATTTAAAATGAATAATTGTCTGTAATTCAGAAAACAATTTTATTTAGTATTTCTAGGAGCAATAATATTAATGGAGCATAGATTATTGATGTAAGATCATTAATGTTAATAATTTAGAATGCCTAAGATCATTAAGTTAACTACACAAGGTAACAGGTAGCAATTACCACAAGGGACATAAGGTAACAATTAAAGTATTACAGTTTAGATATTTTTGCCGAGAATTTCAGGCATTTCATTTGTTTTAATTTTAGGAATAGGTGTTTCTAACTAAATGGAAGTAATTATAACTACAAATTATTCCTTACATGAACTGCAAAATTGTACTCTTTTTAATTACATCATTTTTTAAATTTCATCAAGTACACTAAATGAGCATCTTAATACATTTCTTATACCTACAGAGTTTTATTTGCACAATAAGCGCTTCCACGGACGATTGTTCCCAAAAAAGAAACATTGATTTAACTTTCTATAAAAAATAATATGCGTAAAAAATAGTGATATTTAATATTTTTCAATTTTCTTATCATTGTTCAAGATACTGTTTTAAACTAAATACAGATCAGCAGTCCGTGGTACAAATTTAGTTCCTTCTATATTTTGTGCTAAGCACTTAACTTGGCAGATATTTAGTTAACTTGTTAATAAACTAGTGTAAAATATATTCCTTAGTACAGGACCGCAGAAAACAAAACGAATGAGGTATGAATGGATTGGAATTAACACTATTTGAGTAGTCAATAAATACTGAATTCTGAACTTCCTTCAACAAAGTTCCAACGTATTGCCCATTAGAAACTGACTGGGAAAGTTGCAATAAGTTGAAAATGATTCATTTTTTCAACATAGGAAAACAATAATAAAGGTATTGTACCCAGCTTCGGGGTTCGTGTCAATTGAGAGTTGAATAAAGCAACCACTTAATGAATATAAGGCTTCTATTCGTAAAACTTCTACTCGATATAAGAAATTCCAGCTGTAACAATCATAATTATACACTACAATTCGTCAGATACAATAAGAAACAGCTTAAAATCACAGGCCTAAAATACCTCAGACAAACAACAGCTTCTGTAGACTAGCAGTCACGACTAATCGTATTCACTCACTGTCTTTACAAAACCTCCCGTCTTCTATGTCAGGCTGCGATATTTATACCTGACTTGGCGGAGAAATCTACCAGTTTCGCCAAGGTTCTGGAAACTTCTACGATATATCGCTAAATATTTGTCCTAGAGCTTAGGTGATGGATGTTTCCAGAAGTATCTATTTCTCGCCAATTCATCAAAAATCTCTCAAACTGTCACAAAGTCACCAATTTTTCTCGCCAAAACTTCGCCAGGTCACCAAATCAATAAAAAAACTGCTCTTAACGTATAACATGTCTAAATACTGCAATTTTTGTCCAAAATGAATGTAAGTATTTCTGATCTATCTGAGATATTTTAAGAGAAATAAAATAATTATTTATAAATTTGTAACATTGTCCCCCTCCCAAGGACTGCACGTACCGGGCAGTACAATCCCCTGATAGGAGGCCAAATTTAATATAAAGAATTTACATTTTAAGAGGATACAGAACACATTACATACAAAAAACTGAAAACATTAAAATTATCTAGACTATTTACAAAGTGACTATGGTATACTAATTTTTACTTTACATTACGATAAGAAGCTAATCTATCATAATGTACTATCTTTGGTTTTGAAGAACATGATTTCCTTATACGAACCACGACGTTGTTCAGTCTTTTTAGGACTGTGTAGGGAACTTCTCAGTTGGTTTTCAAATTTGGAGAAAATCGTGTACGTCAAATCGGGTTCCACAACCAAACTTTGTCCCCTTCCCGAAATCCATATCCTGTCGCTCTTGTGCCAAATTTTGTCTCCATTCTTTCACTCGTCAGGTTGATTCGGTCTCGAGCGAAGTTATGGACATCTTCAAGACGTGCCTGAATATCTCAAAGGTATTCCTCTTGCGATGAAGATGCATCCGGTGGACGACCAAACTGAGGATCACAAGAAAACGAATATAATGTCACGTTGGGCTCCTCATGCCTGTTTGAAATTTTCTTCTTTAAGCATTCAATCTCCTTATTCATTTTGTATAATGATTCTTCAACGTTTTCTTCTATCTTCAAAACTTTAGTTTAAACTGAAATTACCTTATCTTCCATTGCATTCATCTTCTCCTGAATGATGTTGGAGAATTTTTCTTTAACACTTACAATGTCCTTCTTAAGTTCCTTTTTAAGCTCCTCCTGCCAATCAGAAGTGGGATGCGAACCCACTCCCACAGAAGTTGGCTGCGAATCCAGGAGTTTAAATTTGAAATTACATCCATCATCAGATTCCCATTTCCTGTATAACACGCCATTTCTAATATGGGGTGAGTCCCAAAGAGCCCAATATTACTTAGTAGCAGGAATGTAGGTGGAGATGTCCTGCCAACTTGGTCTCATACTGGAAGGTTCGTTTAATTCAAAAATTGGATTTATATCTGGGTCTTCTTTTTGGGCTTCTCTAAGTCCTGTATCAATCTACGGGTCTAGTTTCGATGGCGGTGAAACAGTAACTTGGTGTACCGAAGGGTTTACTAATTGACAGTTCACTACTCTAAGAATAATATCGGCAGCTTCCATTACACGGTTTCCTTGATACTGCATCAGCATTTTCATGAAGAGTTCCTTTGCGATGACGTATTTCAAACTCCTGGATTCATTGAATCCTTTTCTGCTGTGGTGGAAGATCATTTCCAATATCTTTTGGTTTTGGGCAGTCTCTTCGAATGTGTCCCACTGCTCCGCAAGTCCAACACTGAATTTTCGTGTTTCAGCCACCTTTACTCAATTCTAAGCTACGGAATTTTTGCCGCAGATCTTCAATTTGCTTTCTTAGATCATAATACGTATCAGTAACAGAGACGGATCTTATTGAGTGTCAGTCCTTAAGCGCGGCCTGCTGGGCAGACTCATTCTATATGCGTAGACTAGGGCAGATCCGATATCTTTGACATCGGCGAGTCTAAGTGTTTTTTGATCTCCGGATCCCGCACACTATCGATGAAGTAAAGGAGAGCCAGATCTTGACGTGTCTCAGCTGGGCAGTCCAAAAATACTAGACGGGAAAGTCGCTGAATATCGGCCGCCAATTCTTGCAGACTTTCAACCGCTTTTGATAGAGAGACTTTAATTGTAATCTGCTATATTCTTTAGTGTACTTTTCTCCAAATTGCAGCTCAAGTGCTATCGATAGGGCTTGGAAATTGTGTTTCTGCTCTTCCGGAAGCCTCTCCTCATAAAGAAGTCGCCAGATGAAAACCTTGATGGTAGCGGAAGCTAATGAATGGCTCGGGCATTCCATCCATTAGCTTCCGCTACCATCATAAACTGGGCTTCTATGCTTGCCAGGATGATTTTCCATCGAATGTTGCGAGTTTAATCGTGGCTAAGGAAGGCATAAATACCACGTTGGGCTCCTCATGTCTGTTTGACATTTAGTTCTTCAAACATTCAATCTCTTTATTCCTTATGTCTAATGCTTCTTCAACGTTTTCTTCTATCTTCAAAACTTTAGTTTCAACTGAAATTACCTTATATTCCATTGTATTCATCTTCTCCTGAATGATGTCAGAGAATTCTTCTTTAACACTTACAATGTCCATCTTAAGTTCCTTTTTAAGGTCCTCCTGCCCAGATTTTATCTCTTTCATAATCTCTGTTTTAATCTCTTCTTGTTCAGCTTTCATCTCAACTTTCATCGCAGCCATCTGCTCCGTTAATTTTTCTAGAAAAAATTTTCATTAAATCCATATTCATTTTTCTTGTGACACGCTGCATTAATTTTTCAATTCCCCTCCTGACATCATTTGTACCGAACTTCGGCGTTCGTGTTGATCGAGAGTTGAATAAATCAACCACTTAATGAACACAAGACTTTAAATCGTAAAAATTCCACTCGATATAAGAAATTCTAGTGGTAACAATCACAATTATACAACGCAATTCGTCAGATACAATAAGTAACAGCTTCTAATCACAGGTCTCAAATACCTCAGACAGACAACAGCTTCTCTAGACCAGCGGTCACGATTAATCGTCTTCACTCACTGTCTTTACAAAAACTCCGGTTTTCTATGTCGGGCTGCGGTATTTATACCTGACTTGGTGGAGTTCGCCATGGTTCTTGAAGCTTCTAGGATATCTAGCTAAATAATGGTCCTAGAGTTTAGGTGATGGATATTTCCTGAAGTATCTATTTCTCGTCAAGTCGCCAAAAATCTCTCCAACTGTCGCCAAGTTTTCTCGCCAAAACTTCACCAAGTTACCAAATCCTTAGAAAACCCGCTCTTAACGTATAATACGTCAAATACCGCAATTTTTGCCCAAAATGTGAGTATTTTTAATCTGCCTGAGATATTTTAAGACAAATACAATAATTATTTATAAATTTGTAACATTGCCCTCTCTCAAGGACTGCACGTACCGGGCAGTACAAACCCTTGTTAGGAGGCCAAATTTAATATAAAGAATTTACATTTTAAGAGGATTCAGAACACATTACATACAAAAAGATAGAAAACATTAAAATTATCTAGACTATTTACAAACAGACTATGGTCTACTAATTTTACTTTACATTACTATAAGAAGCTAATCTATCATAATGTACTACCTTTGGTATTGAAGAACATGATTTCCTTATACGAACCACGACGTCGTTCAGTCTTTTTGGACATCTTCATGACCTGCCTGAAAGTCTCGAGGGTATTCCTCTGGTGATGACGTTGCATCCGTTGCACGACCAAACTGAAGATGACAAGGAAACGAATATAATGACACGTTGGGATCCTCATGTCTGTGTGTGTGTGTGTGTGTTTTACATTTGTTCTTTATATTTTCAATCTCCTTATTCATTTTAAATAATGATTCTTCAACGTTTTCTTCTATCTTCGAAACTTTAGTTTCAACTGAAATTACCTAATCTTCTATTGCATTCATCTTCTCTTGAGTGATTATTTATAAATTTGTAACAATATTTTAATTTCAAAATCATGCGCTGTGGAAAATGTCTAAAAATGTTGGACCCAATAGCACAATATTTTGTCCTACGCTACAGGTTAAGCATTTATAACAATTTGGGGGAAAGGGGTGGAGGGAAGAACAACACACTTTTATTCTGGATGTGGGTAGAATTTAAAAATGGTGTCCTCGCTGTATCGCTAACTATACAGAGAAAAGGTTCATCATTTATTACGGTTTAAATTGGTTACAAACAATATAATCAAAACACTATCATCATAGTCATTGTTTTAAAGTAAGTAATATTTAACATTTTAGTCACACTTGCCGCCTAATCCCTCAAAACAATTCCTGAATTTGGTGATTTTTTTGGCGGATTTCCTTGTTTATCTCGTAATTTAACTCTTCATTACTTCATGGAGATCAAGAATAATTAAAGCATTATTAAGAAAAATATATATTTTGACAATCCTAGTATGGATGTCATTATGTAGTAATGTAAGCCATTATATATATATATATATATATATATATATATATATATATATATATATATATATATATATATATATATATATATATATATATATATATATATATATATATATATATGCCTTTTACTTCTCAGATTTAAAGTTGTAACTAAGATTGTAAGTGTTTTTCAGGAATTTAAAATATCACATTTGCGCTATTTTGGCAATTTTTCCTTGTTAAAAAAAAGTGAAAAAAAGCGCAGTAATTAGGATTATGGATTTTATGGCAGCTGTGCCAAATACGGAAACTTTATATAGTTTCGGAGGATTTCAATTTAAACTGTAAAAAGAGAATTAACATACTCCTTGGTCCATGTTCCATATTAAAAACATATTAAGGATTTTATTCATACAGAATATACAAATTGCTATTTCTTGCCAAATGGAAAAAAAAGAATTCTCATGCGATACAATATATATTTGCAAAAACTAAAAACTTAAACTCTTAATCATATTTTCCTTTATTTTGCTGAAATCAGCACATTGCATTTTTTTCAATAAAAAATAACCTTATTTGCAACTATGAATATGTTTGAAATAATATTTTAGCAAAATTTAAAGGCCTTTAAACAGTACTATTTAACTATTCTATTCAAAATATCTTTTTTAAATTATATAAAGTTGCAAAAAACTAGACAAAATCAATTTAATATGCATTTTTAAGTATTGTTCTTGTGTATCTCTATACGTCCAAATGAATTTATGTTGTTAAACATGATTATTTTCAACAAAATTTTCATATCCTAACGCTGACATGATTATGTACATGGTTTAGTAATTAAGTATAAAATTATGAGCTTGAAAATAGCTTATTAACATGAAACTAAATTTAAAACGCAAAAATGGGGAAGTTTATCCTAACAATTACAACGAAGATTGATGCCATCCCCGCGATAATCAAATCAATTGCGACATTTGATACGCAGTCCATCTTGAACCATCAAGATCCTAATCACTAAACAGTAGTTATTGACTTTAATCATTTTACTATTTATCTCCAAAGAAATAGTAAAAGTTCTAATAAATCTCTTTTCCAAAGCATTTAAGTATATATATTTTCTATTTTAATGAGTTTAATACATTTATAAACAATGTAAAGAATTTGGAAAGCACCAGAAATGCTCTAATTGTTGGGGAAAAAATCTAAATTCATGAAAACCATGAAAAATGGATTTTTTTATTCATTTTGTGTCGTATACCAGTAAATCGGTATATTAGACATAATTAGTTAAATTTGATGGTTATAGTATGCCTTTAATGTAATAGAAGTAAAGTCTGATTTGAAGAATTTCTGGTACGATACGTACTACTGATAAAGAAAGGGAAGCATCTTCATTGCATTTGTACTTTCTGTTGATTAAATTTCCCAATGGCTGTTTGAAAAATTGCAAAATGAATATAGCTCACTATCCAGTAAAAATTACCTAAAAGACGTTAGTTCTATAGTGCATGAAATTAAAATAAAGTTTTAAAACTTTAGGCTACTAAATGTACAGAGAGAGAACATTAAACAAAATGCACATCTATTTCCAAATTTAAAACTTAAATACGCATTTAACATCTGTTTTAAAAACTCTTATAATGAGAAAAATTGTCAAGGAATTTAAAGACAAGCTATTATGAAAAATATATAAATTGTCTTACACGCAATTAATGGTCTATCTGAAGAAAATACTTATGAATATCATTAAGATTTATTTTGCGAAATCAAAACATTTTTAAAGATGTAGATTATTTCAATAATAAAACATAGATTTTGATTAATGTAGATTTGCTTAACACTATTTTTCACAGCACTCCAAATGAATCTTAAAATTATCTCATTTTTAAGTGGAAAGCTGCTATGGCTTTTTCTAGTGAATTATTAATATAGCTACCCCATTGGTGCATTCGAAATATTTTATATTTTAAATATTTGTGTGAAAATATGAATATAAAATGAGAATATTCTACAAATGAAATATTATTAATATTACTCTGCCATTTTAATTTTAAGATGAATTCAATTTACAATTAAGAAAAAGATAGTATTCCCTTCTTGTATTTATAATTATAGATAATGGTATTTACATATAAAGTTTTATTCAGCATTTTCATCAACCCTTATAAGTATAATGGAACATATAAAATTAACAAATGTTTTTTCCTACATTGTATTGTTTTACACATAAAACACTTAAATTAAAAAGAATAATTTCTATTTCATTTTATAGCTTGTTAAGCATTCAATAAATTACTCAAATGCTTAAGTGTATCTTGAAACAATTATGAATGCCAGTCACAATATTAAGTTCGTGAGCACTTCTGATACATACTATTTAAATTATTTATTTTAGTCACAAATACTTTACAATTTTGGTGCAATAAAATATTAAATATTTTTATTTAACAAACATTGAACTAATTTGCATTATTCAAGACAACTTCACTTAAGAAACTATATTTTTATAATACTGTTTAGTTTTAAAAAATATTATAAGAAAGAAATGTGATTGAGTATAAATTTATTTCGGTCACAATTTTATCTTGTTATTTTAACTAGTTGCAATTTTAGACAGAAAGGTTTGTTTTCTATCTGCGTGAATAGAATTAAGGCTAAATAGCAAGGGGAAACCTCTGCAAATATAAGCAAATCGCAGACAATGCTCTCTGGAACGAAATCATCCATTAAAAGCGTCAGTTTTGGCATGTTTCTTTTTATTCTCTTAAAATGCATATTTATAAATATTTATCTTTGGATTGCATTACAAATTCATTGGTTTTGGGATAAAATATTAAAATGCTTTGCATTAAAAATTTGTGTGTCAATACACCAGTCATTAACAATGAAAAGATAAAATATTAAAAATATTATTCATTTTTTTTTTAGTTATTTTCTGCTTTAATTTTTATATATTTTGTAAAAGATTCGCGAAATAGTATATAAATAGCTATGCAAGATAAAGGAAATAAAATGTGCAACTAAAAATTAGAATTTAATAAATAATTTTGATTCTGAAATTTCCAATTTTTAACTAATTATACACGTTAAAAATTGATCTCCTTATTTTGAAAATGTACACTTTTAAAATAAATTTACATGAAATGCAGTAAAATATTTCAGCATTGTAAATTATTTCAACTTCATTTGCTTGTAATTATAAAAGAAATGTAGGCTTGATGTGTTTAACATTTTACTCATTTATTACATGAAACATGAATTTTTGAAAGAAAAATTGAAAATGAACATACACAAATTATATTTTAATTGATACCAACATCACACAGTTTTATTATAAGTTCACAGCTTTGATTGTGATTTAAATAAATTACAAATATTTTGCTCAAAATTTTGCAATGAAACTCTAAGTTAAACGGAGACCAACTATCTCATAACAGTTTTATCTCATTCCAGGCAGTTGTTGTTAATACAAATTAAACAACAAAGGAAACTTTCCACTGGAAAATATTCTTTTCTTAAAGAAAAATGTTTCTAAAACATCATGAGGATATTGAAACTCAAGTCTTACAATGTATGTAGGTAATGTGTCAATATAGTGTTTTGCATAGTAAATACTAGGTGTCGAACGTAAATTTGACACATAAAACAGTAAGAGTTTTGTTAATTTTTCGTTCAAATACATATTTTGCATCAGGTTAACTTATTTTTAAATTATTGCAATCAATTATACATTAGATTCTCCGTGACCGTAAGTTAAATTTTGCCACAGCACGCTTCTCTGTTCCTAGCTCTGTGTTGTGCTCTACCAGTTGGAAGCAGCCGAATGGAGTTTTCCTGATTTTGAAGCAGGGACTAAGCAAAAGTTAAGTCTTGGGGTCGGAGGCAAAGCATTTGGCATAATTTCTCCTAAAAGGTATTGTGATCACACATAGTTTTAAAGCATACTAGCCACCTTTAACAAACGCAACAGATCTTTGGCTAAGCCTGGATTCGAATTCACTGTCAGACGATCATGACGATGACCTACCCAACCAGGCCACCATGACCATGACCTTGTCCAGAGAAGATAAAGCTCTCTACCTATATTAAGAGCCCTTGATTGATTTCACCTGCTGTTGAACAATAGTAAATGTATGTTTCGTTTCTACTTTCTGCATGAAACATATCGTATAACCAATAATGAGAATGCTTTCTATCAAGATTTTTGCAATCTATTGTCTGGCACCCTGGTTCAAAACTCAAATAATCTAGAAATACGTTTTCTTATATTTATTACAAAACAAAACAGCACAACACATACAAACATAAAATTAGACTGAAAATTATTGGAGCAATCGAGAAGTGCTCCTTCGAGAGGGTAAAAAAAGAGAGGAGTGAGGAAGACTATTTACAGATTCGAAAGGCGGCAGCAGTGGCTCCGCCTTCAAGAAAATAGTTCTTAATACAGCATCGGTCTAATAATGTCTTCAGTGTACCGAGATTTCTCCTTTTCGATGTATATATGTCTGTAGGAGGGATGGTTGGAAGCCTTCACGGATTCCATCTTTGCGACTCGAAAATATAGACCACAGTCTATGAAAAAACTTCCTAGAAAGTGATTTGCGTTGTAGATATTAAAATATTTAATACAAATCTAGTGTTGTAAGAATGTTATGTGGGAATTGTATGAGACAATCTTGTTTTTCTAATGAACTTTTCATTTTTTATGATATAATAATGTATATGATGCCTTGTTGACAGTTGAAGATACAGTTCAATATTGCGTGTCTCATAATCCCGTCTAGCAAATGTCGAGCAATGTTTTCTTGGAATTTATTTCTAAGGATTCTTCTTTTATATAACATCTTTTATATAACAGGAAGGGAAATATCCGTGGTGATTCCATTACGAAATATATGAAGAGAATTCTTAAGCGATTATATATCATATTTATCACTGTATTTATAGCATATTAAAGAAAGCAAATTTCAAATTCTGTATATTGCTTTTAAAAATGTATCTGAAATTATACTTTTATTACTTAAATCATTCAGTTTTGTCAATTTAAAAGCGGAAGGACATTTTGCTTTTTCTGTTCAAAAATATTTTATATTAATAAATCAATGAAACAGATGCTTATATACAGGTTATTGTTCAGCCAGTACAACGGACAAAAAAGAAATTGTAATAAGGTATAAACTTAGGATGTTTTTTTTTACACTTAAGTGCAATCTTTTTAAGAAAAGATTGCACTTAATCTTTAAATCTTACAATCTTTAAATATTACAATGTTTATATACAAATGATGAAAAGTTTATATAAAAATAATGAAATAGATTTTTATATACAAATGATAGTTTCTGTACAAAGGAATAATAAGGAGATGGTAATAACGTATAAGATGATGTTTCTTACGCATAAATTGAAAGTATGTAAAAAATAAGATATCTCACCAGTGTAAGAATGTTTCACATATTTGATACAGCAAATAAATATGAAAAATGATAAGATTTTAAAATTTGTTTTCAGTGAGTAAATAACTTTTCAAAATTAGCCTATTTATGTAGATTAAAAATATTATTATTGAATGTTTAATGGAAAGATTTAATCATTAGAAAAAAAATTTCTTAAATGTTAAAACTAATGGTACCTAATATTTTTCAATAAGGTTACTCAAATTGTATAGTAAAGAATTTATTGTTTTACACAAAAAATAGAGGCAACCGTTATTGAACGATGCTATTCAAGCTATATTATTCATTAAAATTAAATTTAATTCATACTTATAAAATATTTCTTTCATTTTATAGCTACAAAAATGTTAATTTAAAAATTTGTTTATTTGGAAATTCCTATTGAGAAAGATAATATATCTTTCAAAATTATAACCTAATTTATCGTAAACAAAGGAAACATTTGCCACAAAATCTTTGATTTATACAATTGTTTTGAAAAACACATGGGACTTAAATTTAAACATTAAAAATGAACTTCTGAAATTATCAGGTTAATGATTTTTCAAACATAATTAGTCAATTTTAAAAGTTACAATGACCTTAGAAACTGCAATGAATTCACAAAGTCTTTTTCAATTATCTTAATCTGTTGATGTTTGATTGGGGATCTTACTGGACAAATTTATTTAAATTGTATGAAATAAACATGATGCTAAATGACTAAATTATCAGTAATTGCTACGTATTTTCATTTGATATACATTATTTATTGGACTTAATTTGAGATCGCATATTTTTTCAATTTTATACATTAGAACTATTTTATATTCCATTTTTAATGCATAGCAAGTCTCAGATAAATCGTCATATATGAAATACTTTAATATAAAATCTAAACCGGAAAATTGGTACTTAGAAAAGGTCTGAGTTTTCCAATAACTGCCGATGAAACAAGAAGCCATCTTAAAAGTAGACGTCAATGCTTGATTTTGTTAAGAAAAGGGAATATTCATTTGTTTCCAAAATGAAATTTTAATGCAAATGTTTAAAGTTCTTTTGAAACTCTCAAGATATATTGACAATATTCAACGTTAAAAATTCATTAAAATTAAGTGACACACACACACACAAATAATAAATGGCATATTGTCTTTGAATTTCTTGACTTCAAACTTTTCCAAATAGAAATTACAGCATTACAAAAATAAGAAATTTTGAGAATATATAAATCAAATGCCATATAGAAGACAAAATTCAAGTATCAAGTATTTAAATGAAGTCAAATCTATTCATAACCGAAATTTTAAGTCAACATGTTCTAAAACAAAACAACAATGTATTAATTTTAATTTTTTAATACGTCCAAATTTTTTCAGTAGAGAGGAATTTTTTTTTACCAAAGATTCGAAAACTAAATCTTTCCTTCCCTAATTGATGCTAAAAAAAGTTCTAAGAATTACGAAAAACATCATAAATCCCAATACATTGTTCAATTTCCTTGCCATAATCTGATTATGAAAAGAACAAGGAGCATTCCAGGGAGAAGGAAAAGAACAAAAAATTAATAAAGCGTTCGGACTGCGTTTGCGTTCTGCTTCGATTCATTAATTGAACAAAGAGAATCTTATTCTTGAGTAAACTATCATCCGTTTGAAGCCCAGGATTTAATGGCCGGCGATCGACTTCGAGTTCCTTCCAGACGATCAGAGGCGAGTCGAAAGATTGTTCGAGTGAAATAATCTCGGGACATGGTAGTTTTCCGCGCAGACAAATCCTCTTCCATCTATTTAGAATGCCATATTTCAATAACTTGTACAAATGCTTGCTTTCTTTGTTTTAAATGCAAAAGGAGCATTTGTGAAAATGTGCTAGATAACATGACTTGTAGAGACGACTAAAAATTTACATTGCTTTTTTTTTGTTTTATTATATCCCTATGATTTACAGGGGGATGTTTCTTTTATTCAGTATAATTGTTATGAGGAAGAACTTAAAATTCGAATTAACTTAAAAAAATGGCGCAAGGCTTAACTCTCGCTTAATGTCAAAGAATAACAGTTTCATGAATACAAACTTAAACAAGAACGAAATCACAAATAAAATCTAATAGAGTAAGAAAAATGTTTTTTAGAACAAAGTTAAAGTCTTAACCTCACAATGGCGTATCCAGTAACAGTAGATTGCTTCGGTTTCATCAAATGATTTGAAGAAAATAATAATAATAATAACTACGCACCCCCATACTTAAATTAGGGCACAATGAATGATAATTGATTTTTATAACTTTTACTCCTTACAAGAACTTTTTATTGGTTGAATAATTTTGAAATTTAGTAGGAAATATAAATTTTTTTAATATCAACATTCTCTTTTATTTTAGAAATATGGTTCAAAGGAAAGTGATTCAGGGACCTGTGTAAACGAAGCAAGAAAAATAAATGAAAAAAAGAAATTACAGGTAAGAGAGCATCAACTAAATTTGTTCTTAAAGAAAAAGTCTGGATGAGAGAAATCTCAAAATCTGAATATTGAATCTAACGCCAGACTACTGAAAATTCTAATAAAAATTATGTAAAAAACTTCACATTGGAAAAAAATACTTCTAGAAACAAAACATTAGAATGTATAAATTATACCAGTAGACGATCTGTAAAATGAAAGTGTCCTACAACCATAATCTACTACTGGTTACTGTCTATTGTTTTAGTAAACCTGAACCATTAACATTGTGATTCATAATGAGCAATGCATATTTTAGATTGTTGTAATCTGATTTCACATGTTTTTCAACACTATTCGTTATGTAAAGCATCAACCATTCTTATTTTAATTGAATATATTAATAAAAACACTTTATTAATCAGTGATTGCGTGCATGTATTTATGTTTCTTAACCTAATATTACACTTTTTAAGCAGTTATAAATTTAGTGCTATTCAGTTAAATTTAGGGATCCTTTCGATTAGGCGATACCAATTTTTTTTTCACAAGACAAATAAATTAAATTAATCGCCAATTATTACTGGTCATGAGTTTGAAGGCAGTTTCGAATATTTTTGTGTTTTCATTTTACGGAAAATAATGGAAATAAAAATATATGCTTAAGACTTACATGGTACATTATGTCTACACAGTATAAAATGTGTTCCAGTAGTCAGCATTCAAATTCATGTGGGTTCTTTAATAATTGCATATTTTTATAGATTGAAAAATCTTTTGCAAATTTGTAAATTCCTTAATATTGTGTAAGTTACAATATATTAATACTTTAATATATTTGTCATTTAATAGCATCCGTCAGATATACTTAAGTTAAGAAAGCATTATTTTCAAACTGAACTGTTTGCAGAACAAATTAAAAGATTTTTTGAATAATACCAAAATTACAATCTATTAAAATAAAATATCTTTACATCTACTGTATATGGTATATAACAATTCAATGAGATGCATTTGAAACGGTTGTAGATTTTTCAACGATCAGAAATGCGGAAATCTCTCTTTTCTTATTCTATCGCATTCCCTTGAATATATGCATTTGATTTTCTGATTGCCTAAGGTTAGAAGTCTGAATTCTGATCATTCAGTCCATATGGAACATTGTTTATCTACATTTTATACAAAACATATAGAGTTTACCATTAACTTTTCTTTACTTATGTTGATGTTTTTCTAAAAAAACATTTGTAGTCGTAAAAATATATGTTAAAATGTATGACTTGAATTTACCAGAATTAGGAAATTTATAAATAATGTTTTCTATGCATGATGTTTTATAAAAGGTCGATGTTAAATGATAGGATTTCTAAAGATTAAACTTCATTTGTTAAATATCATCTTAATACATACATGTATCTAGAGGGAAAATTTATACATTTGCTAATTAATATTTTTCAAACCAGTGAATATAGGCATTCGTTTTTTTATGACTATATTATTGCTGTTTATTCTCAATCATGATTCTTCATTGTGACAGTGTCAGTTATTTTAAGGAAAATTAGGATTTATAAATTTTATTGATATTTTCCATTAAAATAACCTTTAAAACTATGAAATTAAGTATTTGTCGCTTATATATAGGTAGATGTCATTTAACACATCAGTTTATCATATCGTTTCTTTTCTATGTATCATGCAGTGGAATTTTTTTTTGTTCCTATGTTTTGTTTTTTGAGGTCTTTAGGGGAATACGGAGTTTTATTAGAACGGTTTTGTTCGAATTTTCAGTAGTCTGTAGTATTCATCATTGTGGTGTTGGAAGTTTTGCTCGTCCAGGCTTTTCCGTAACTGATTATAGCGACGTCTTCCTCTTTGGTAATTGTTTTCCTCTTTTATTGTTTTATTTTACTTTCTCTTTTATAGTAATCCCGGAATATTTTTCCCCTGAAATATGTTTTTAAAAAAATATTTGAATTTTGATATAAAAAATATGTTTACTACAAAGCTAAAATTCTGTATTCTGTAAAATGTTCTTATAATGAGCTAAAATACAAAAAATGCAATTATCCTTCATTGTGTCTTCATTTGAATGTGAGTGATTAATACTATTTTTCTCTTCACAAGATGTGATGAGGCCGAAGCGTTCTACTGTTACTTGAGTATGTAAATTATGAACACATTGTGTGTTCATAATTTTCCCTTTATTTTAGAAAACATCTTTCTTGCATATAAATTATGCTCCTGATCAATTGATGGACTATTTTTGGGTTAAGTACTTTAGGATTTCATTCTCGATTTCGTTTTCATTTATATTTGTATTCATAAAAGGGGCTATGCTTCGACATTAAATAGAGTTGAATGTTGAGCCATTTTTAGGTAAATAGGAATTATTGAGTTCTACCACGCAAGACATTATCTTCTTACAAATATATTATTCCCGAATAGCAACAATTTTCACTTGGTGTCGATGCTTGTATCGTCTTAATTACAGCATTAATCACAAGAAAATTTACAACTTATCCAGATTCATTCTATCATTTGTATGTATGAAGTAAGATAACTGTCAAATAATTATATATTTATTTTTACATTTATCTTACAATACTATCAACTTAAAATTTTTACGCAAATCTGATGCGAATTCATTTTGATCATTTTATAACGCTAATTTTTATGTTTAGTTGCACTAATCTACGAAACAAAAAAGAAAAAAAACTAGATAGTTGAAATTTAATTACTTTCTCTTTCGTGTCACAATTACATTACTTATACCTGGTCGCAAGTTTCCTATACAATTTTGATCTTTCTTTCATCTCGATTAAATTAATCCAAAAGTAAAGTTTGTATTTAACATTAATTAAATATTTTTCCGTCATACTCACATGTGAAAATAACGAGTGGCCTACACCTATGGTTCCCATACTGTCAGCAATGTTGGTTTATTTATGGTTGTTCTATCGTGCTTTTTACTTCATCCTGCTTCGTCAAACATGTACGAAAACCAGATTGGATGAAAAAGCATCAATTTTTTCCATGGGGTTTTCTAAAATTTTTTTTTTCTAAAATAAATACCCATTACATGATAATATAATTTCATAAATTTTACTTATTAATCATAGATTCAAATTACAATTTTATAATAAAAATTGTTTAAAACAATATTTATAAAATGAAATTTTAATTGTTACTTGGTCCTTAGAGTACAATCATTCCTAAAGAAAAGTTTGTCCTAAACACAAAACTTTCTCTCTAGATTGTTATCCTAATTATTGATCATAAACTTGAACAACCATTTCCTGAACATTTTTATTACAGTTATATTACTCCTGTTAGTTTTAGTCAGGTTATATTATCTTCGTAGCATCATTGTTCAGAAGAAAATACTTGTATTTTTACCTATATATTAAAATATTCCCTTCCAAATGCCGATGAAGCTGGATATCAGATATATTTTTCAACGAACATTCATTTATATTTAACCTGCATTGCTCTGAGATTCAATACAGTCATCTACATCATATTAACAAAGTTTCCTCTATGAAACCAATAAAATAATATTCAACTTGCATGAGAATAAAACAAAATTTGTAGAAAGAACTAAATCTTCAGAAACATTATTAATTTGCAGTTTTTTTAACTTCTTAATTTTAATTCACCTTTTCACACTTCTCTAAATAAAAATATTATGGCTAGACGAAAATGATCCTAAGCGTAAAATAGCGAAGAATAAGGAATACATCACGTCAATACGCTAACACTTTTTTTGAGGCTTAAAGAAGCGTGTTTCTCTCTCCCAATTTCTTCCTCTCTCTTAATAGTTCACTAACACTTTACACAAAAGTCTTATGAACACAAATTTCAATTAGAAACACAAAAGGAATCCTTACAAATATAGGAGTTTATCAATCATTTTTATTACTCGGAGGAAAATCAAAAATTCTACATTACTTAAGAAATTGGCGAAATATGCTTGACTGTCATTTAATGTAGAAACATAGAATTTTCATGAAGACAAATGTAAATAAGAACGAAATCAGAAATAAAATCTCAAAGTGTTTAATCAAATGTTTTTTTAATAATTATAGAAAAACATAATTAATTTGAAAGAAAAATATTTTCTAGAACAAAAGGTAAGTCATGACCATACAATGGCGTACACAATAACAATAGATCGCATCGGTTACATCAAATTCTGTAGAGAGAAATTTATTTACTCACCCACCCTTAAATGAAGATGCAGCGGAGAATTCTTGATTTTTTATTAATTTTGCTTCATACGAGAACATTGTATAGGATACATAATTTTGAAGTTTGAAGTGAGCATTTACATCAACTTTCAGGTTTCCTTTTAGATACATGATTGAGGTGAATATGGTTCAGAGGCCTCTGTTAAAAAAGGAATAAAAACAATATAAGTAAAAAATACTGTGACGAACACATCATCTAAATCGATTTGTTAAAAAAATCAGGAGAAGCATATCTCGAAAATTTCAATGTTAAATCCTTTACACCAGTTTACTGAATGTTTCGAACTAAACCGTTCAAAACACAACATCATGCTGCCCAAAAAATACTTCTAGAAATAAAATTTTCAGAAGAAAAAAAATCCCACAAGAAAACGATCTTGTCCTAAGCTAAAAATGTTATACAATTTTTATATTTTATAATTATTTTTACACTTGACCATAGCAACGAACCTCTAGTATCACTTAGCAGTTTTGTAAAACGCAAAAAAGTTGTTAGAAGCTTAAGATGCAGTAAAGGAAATAAAATGATTAGCATTCTGAACTTGACTTTGAAGTTTCGATTCTCGTCTCAAGGTTGAATATTTGTTGATAGCTTAATAAATTTCAAAATACTGACTGTTTTGAAAAAAATTTGATTATTAAAATATTTATATGATATCAAGTGAAATAATAATATTAAGAATATTTCTTGTAAATATGATATATTTAAATTAGAATAACTAATTTTCTAATAATAGTTTTGAAATATTTTTTGCAAATAAAAAATAATTGTTTTTAGGGTGTGAATTTTTTGACAGCATCAACTGAGACAAAATTGAACATCACACACATATTTAACCAAGATCAAAAAAATCCAAATGTAATAAAATTTGGTGTTTTCTCTGTTCCCCAAATAAATTCACCAAAAGTATTTAATTGCCGAATCTAGGTAATAATGGCGCCATATCTTAATTGAATCAATGCATCACTTCAATACTTATGAAGTGCAATACATTCAAAAACATGCGACACCTCTATGTTTGTCATGTGATAAATATTAGGTACAGATTGCTTACATTACATATTTGGTTATATTTACATTTGAATTTTATTGTGTCCTTTTTTATCCACCATATTGATAGTATTTGTTTAGAAAACATTTAGGCACAAAAAGTAAATAAACCATTAAATATATATGTGTTTTTCAAAAAAAAAAAAAAATACTACACATACAACATTTGGTAAAAGTGAGTTTTACGATCACAACCTCACTATTTGGAGAAAAAAAAATTTTGACAAGCAAAGGAGACATTGGTAATGGAATTTGTTTTACAACACGCAATGGACGCTACTCAACTGTTTGAAAAGAGTAATAATTATATCAGAATTCGGAGTTTTTCCCGATTTCAAACTGCTGAGCCTAACACTAAATAAGAATTGATTAAAATATTCTAATTAAAAATATTTCATTATTAAAATTGAAGGAAATAAAGTAGGAAAAATAATTAATGATTGAATAATAAAAACTGTTAATTGAAATTTACATTTAATATCATCCATTTAAAATAAATAAAAATGAAATCTTTGAATTATTAATTTTCTTTATGTACTTAATAAAATAATTTTGATAAATCCAATGATTTTGGATAGAATTCTGGAAATCCTTTTATAACATAAAAGTACAGATTTTTAAATTTTGCTTACCAATTTTACACAATATTATCTAGTAGAACATGTATATTAAAAATTTCTCGGAATTAGGTTAAAAATGTGGTTTATACAAAAATATCACATTTAATGCAATTTCTCAAAAGTAAAAATTTCTACGATAACTGTTAAATAAGAAAAGGAATCTGAAATTAATTTTAGAAAATTTCATTTAATGAATCCAATAACAGAATAGTGGGAAATTGTTTCATGAAAGAATGTTAAAAAAAATGAAATAGAACAATACTGTTTCTTTCATTATTAAAAATTTAAATACTTAAAATGCATTCTAGGAATTCAGAAAATAGAAAAATTCTGTTGTTTTGCTTATTATTGAAAATTTAAATAATTAAAATACAATTCTAGGAATTCTATAACTAATTAGAATAAAATTCTTACTTTCATTTTTCTTCTGTGACTGTATCGTGATTCTAAAAAGAATATATTTAAATTTCCAATGCAATAAAATCTTTAGAAAATAAAAAAATAAAAAATTTGTTTTTAAGACTGACGTAAGCAAGTTATTAATCTCAAAAAAGAGTGTTTACAAATATTGCAATTAGTAATTTAGAATTCCCTAAGTTAAGGAAATTTAAAAAAATTTAAATCATGCTTGCCGATTTTAACTATTTATATAGTAGATGCTTTGTTTTGTTTTTTTTTCCTTTTGTTTTTTCTGCTGTTCTATTGTCAACGTGTTAAGGATTTAAATCAACGGAAAACGACTTCTCAAACTGGTGCTTTTGGTCTTTCTATAAGAAATTATTTTATATTTGAAATTATTATAATTAATTATTTTAAAAATACTTCGCATATAGTCGAAGACAATATTAACAGTATGATCTTCGATTATCTGTACAGACATTCGATGATGAACTTCGCTTTGTTTGTCGCCCTTCGAAGAATGCGATTTGGCATGAAATTCGTCATGATGTAAATTTGTCGGGAATGGAAATTCGTAAAAATATTGAGTTGTTCGAAAAATAATTTCGTTTTTCATGAAAATAAAAAGTGCAGCAAATAAATATTGCATTGCACATTGTCCATTCTAGTCTAATAGCTTTTACCGTCTTTCGGGTTGTAGCACGATTCCACGGTCATAAAGCGGTTGGTGTTTACTAGCAAAATGCTGATTCATGTAGGAAAAACGAAATTATTTTCCTAACAACCCAATAGAATTTTCTGCATAATTCTTTTAGACCTCCATATCTATGGCATAACAAAAATCAGTTTGCCAGATATATATGAAAATCCGCCGAAAAATCACCAAATACAGAATTTGCATCCAGGATTATACGGCATCTGAGCAATAACACATGATTAAATCACATTTGCAGGATTAAATTTTTTTCATGGAAATGTTCGATGGGAGACATATATATATTTTTCTTATGACATAATTATTAAATGAACTGTGTAAATATGTATTTTAATAATTTGCAGAATTCAGTATTAATTGATATTATGAAACCTATCTAGTTAAAACAACTTAACCATTTCTAAAACAATTTTTTTATTTAGTTTCTAAGAAATTTTCAAATAAGCTTTAAATTAAATAAAACCAATTTTTAGATTGTGTTACATAATTTCTGTATCTTTATTACCTGTCTTGCAGAATATTTTTTTCAACATTTGCTTAAAAATGTTCTCAAAACTAAAATAAGTAATAAAATATTCTTTAACGCATCCTTATATGTTGTTAGGTTTAACGTTATTTAAAAGTGCCGCCATCTTAATCTCAATTTCTTATATGATTGTTAATATGCATAAATAACCAATTTTGGAAGCACAGTTGTGTTGCTTAAAAAATTTGAAATCTGGCAGGAAAGTAATGACTAAATGCTACTTTGAACATAATGTTCACTTTTACTCAAGATATTTTACTAATAGTTTAAAATATGTTATATTTAAAAAGGAATTATTATGTTTTCGATAATATTTCCATTTAAATGAAAACTGACTTCAATGTCAAAATGGCACTATTTTAGCCTTGTAGCCTAACAGCAGTGATTCAATTACTTAAGCAAAATAAGATTATAAATTTTGTGATATATGTTACATGTGTATGTTTTATAACATTTTATCTCAATTGGTAATTCAATAGCAGAATATTAACTTCTTTTAACATTTAGAATTCTAATTTATATAACATTTTAATTAATAGAAATAGAATCAGTGTGCCATTTTTAATAAACACAACAATAATTTTATACATTAAAATGTAATTAATTTTCACACATTAAATGAATTTAAACAAAAATCATAGCATTATAATAATAAAAACAAAAGCATTATATTACATGCGTCATATCAAAATTTAAGGAGAAATGACAATTTTTTAAATATGTTTTATGAAAAATAAACATTAAATGTAATGCTTGTTTTCTAACATACTTTTATTTGATGCTGTAACAGACCCATTTTAAATTTATTGACAATAGGTGGCGTTACAGCCCAATAGACTTACAACTTTCAATATCCAATAAGAGAAAATTGGAATAGAGATGTAAGGAATGGAAGTTTAACCATCCGGTTCCTAAATAACTTTGTTTATACTTGTATCGTACAGGTACTATGCAGCCTTGTTTATAATTATAAAGTATTTTCTTTTTGTAATTATTTTTAATCATGTTTAATGTCATAATAAATATTTGTTTTGTTTTGACTTCCATTTTCTAACGTCCCTACAATACTACATAATAATTTGCTATTAATATTAGTTTCTTTAAAAGTTTCGTATAGAAAAGTAATGAAGAAAATTTTAATGTTTTAAGGATTTATGTTTAAAATCAATTAGAAGAAAATAGTATAAATTTCTATAATGTCCTTGTGTTTTTATCTAAAACACAAATTTTAAGTTTTAGTAATTTCTATAACTATTTTATTTGTCATTAGTGAAATCTATTGCTTGATTAATAGGAATGTTAAAAAATAAAGAAACAGTTAATATAAATTTAATTTATAAAGCGCAAAATCTGTAATCTACTTTCCATTGAAATATTTGTTCAGTATTGAACTGAGATCTATTACGTGAAAACAAATTAAATTTATATAAATTTAAACTAATGAAAAAGAGTTTTATATCACAATTTAAACTTACATATTCAATTATTGGGACGTGATGCAATGGTGCTTATGCAAAACCCACCCTATTTGAAAATTCAACTTGCTTCATATTTAACGGTAGATGATTCTTTTCTCTCTGTAAGTAAGCATTTAGAATAGAAAAAAGGGGAAAAATAGGTTGCCGCTTGGCGGAAACTGACAATTCCTTTTCGTCAAGCTTGTTTTCATGGATAATTGAAGAAACAATAAAACACTGAAAAGACAATAGAAAAACAAGAAATAAATCTACACTACTAAAAATATGACACCAAATTAGTGAGAAATTGAGGGCCATTCTAAAGTATATTCCACCCAAAAAAGATACTTATGCCACGGTCTCGTATTACTTTTTTCATATCTATAAGCCTTGAAAAGAAAATAAATGCTACGGTTATTTTATAAAATTTCTTGAACTTTTTAATGAAGGCATATTTTTTTTATTTATTGCGGTTAGATTGTGTTTAATGTGGTTCCAATATGTCAGCAAGCGAAAAGTTATAAGAATGAAGAAGCATGAATTTAAACCTTGAAATTCCTTAACTGTAGGGAACTCTCAAGTGTTCTCAATCTCACTTTTTTGTATGTATATGATTAGAGTATGAAAGATTGTTAAAATAATAATAGTGATAAGCAAAGTTTAGTAAATATAATTATAAATCACAGTTTTTTCTCAAAATTTGATTTACATACTTTAGAGAAAGATCTTCCCCGCTAACGTTTGTGGATTTATGAAGGAAATTTAATGTGTTTGACCTATGCAATGTTTTTTATTTATAAAAATTCCATAATAATGATTACAAAAAATGAATTTTTTTTAAAACCAAAATTTTAGTTTAAAAAGTATTGTTATTTAAACATGAAAAAGAAAAATAGATATTTTTAAGTCTAATTTCACATGAATATTCTATTTATTTCTCATTTGATAAAAATCTGTTTGGCGATATTTCTGTACTGAGTTCTTTATCAACCAGGCTACAACACAGAAACAAACCCATATTTTAAGGAACTCCTCACAGTTTCTCACCAATATAGAACCAAATTATTAACAATTATGCTTTATTTGTGGTTTGTCTGTTGTTTTTCAGGTATCGTTTAAACATGGATAAAATTTCTCTCCTACATATTTTTGTGCACCCTATATATTTTTCTCACAAACTTATAATTTTCTTTGAAATTAAAAATTAATAAAATAAACAATAAAAGTGTCAAAGTTGCCTTGAACAACAATAGAAGGCAATAAAATAAAATTGTTCTAGAATCACTTGATATATTCTCTTCCAAAAAAATCCTCTCTCCGGCATCAACTTTTACCTAAATTAACTAAATAAAAAATATTACTCTCGATATAAAATACACACACACACACAGCAAGTCAAAAAATAATCTTTAAAATTAAATTTATTAATTACATAAATTATTTATGAGCCTAAGAGAAAAATGAAATAATATATTTAAAAAAGAAGGAATTTCACATTATGAAAAATAGTTTGCGGTGAAAGTAAACCAGTGTCGTTTATCATATGCTTTTACGATAGATCTTATAATCGCTGTTTTTATCTTCCTTGATAAAAAAGTGTTTCATGATATTTTAATTATGGACGTTTCTTACTTTTTTCTGAAAAAATGAAGTGTCATTTTCTTGAAAGGATTTTTTTACCATAATTCTACTTTTCCATTTATTTTGTTGCTTGCACTTTAATTAAAATAATTATCAATTCCTGTTTACATATTTTCGTTATACTTATGTTAAATATTTTCATTTTATTAATAAAAAAATTTGAATAGTTTCTTCATATCATTGTTAATCTACATATTCTTATGTTTAATTTTCTGCATGCAAAGAAAAAAACAGAACATTTTCTGCTATTGTTTCCATTTTGTAAATTAAATAAATACAATTTTTTATCTGCCTTTTAACATTATTTTCATACAAACCTCAAAAAATACTTCTTACCTTTTTTTAGATAGAAATAGGTTGCATAAAGTATGTTTTAATTTAGGTATCTATTGCAGTAATAACATTTTCCTAAAGTATTTGTAGGCCATCCATCGGTGATATTCTATATATACCAAATATATAATATACTACTATATTTCTGTACATGTAACTAATGGTATACCGGATTAATTCAAAGCTGGGTTTTTCCTAACTATGAGAAGGAACTTTTTCAGAGGGTGTTTTTTGTTTTGATTTTTTTTGCCGCTTAGTTATATTTTATATATATTATGGAAATTATATGACGACCTATACATACATATAGTTTAAAGTAAATTACAAACTTCAACAAATCTCAAATCTAGGGTGGATTTCCAACCAAAATTTGATGAACCAAAGGAATAACCATCCATTTTCTTCCTGACTTTTTCTTTATCACAGCTTTGAGTTAAAGGACTGCAAGAACACGTTAAAACTGGGCTTTTTCACAACATCCTTTAAGTGAAATGATACCTCTGGAAGTGGTAGTCCAATACTGAGTGTCTTCTGTTTGTCTTTTCTTCAAAATCACGAAGATTCTTCATGACTGCTTCTAACTGACTGGTAGAGTTCAATTAAGAGGGTACAGGGAAACGTACTGGTGCAACAACATCAACATCTTTGAGTTGCAGTAGTCTAACTGATATATTTTCATTTTCATTGATCTAGTCGGGTTGAAATTGTGTTTGTGTAACAAATAGAACCTATTGTTTCTCCACTGATGGAGTTGAAGTAGAGAATTTCAAAGCGCTGGTAACAATTTCTTCTCATACCCAAAGCCCAAAATAATGAAGTTAAAAGAGACATAACAGACAAGTAATAAACCCGGGAAGACAAATGTTGTTAAAGGATATACAGTTGGTGATAAATACGTAAATACACACACTGTTTCCAAAAATGAGTTATTTATCCGAAAAGCCATCATAGAAAAAATATGCTTAAAATTTTACTAATTTACATACATAAAATGTTTTAAACTTATTTGTGAAAATATAAATTTTCCTGTAAACGTTACATTTTTGGAGGTACCCTAAAATCAGTATTTTTATAGCTAAAATCAATATCTTGTAACAAAAGTTAATCAATTAAAATGCTTTAAATTATATTCTTACATTTATTTTCAAAATGTACATACAAGTTTCTAATTTCTGCAATTTTTATATTTTGAAATATTCATAAAAATAAATTGTTTTTTTCTGAATTTTCCTTATAAGCATTCATAATTCTTTGTATCTTTTTTATCTATATTATAATTTATACGGATTATTGAAATTTAATTCAATTAAAAATGTTAATACCACTTTGATAAAATGATTTTTGCATACATATTTTGGAATAGAATATCAACTAATTGTCATTTATAAAATTCTGGTCACATGTTGTAACTTTTCGTTATGACCCTTCAGAAAATATTAAAATAATGCTTTGCATACTAACTGTCCCATTTTATATTCCGATTAAAAGTTATCTTACGACATATGATATTTATTGATATTGATGTAATAAGGGGTTGGAATTATATATTGTCCTGATTTTAAAATTATAACACTTCCAGCAATTACTTCTATTATTAAATAGCTTCATTGTACTTAAAAATTATCCAAAAGAGTAACTTAAATAGAAATCTTGTAAATTAAAATGTATGGGAAAGATAAGATAATTAGAAAGGTGCTTACAATAATTCAGTTGCGGAAATCTGATTTTTGTAGAAAAAAAACCCACGTTCATTTTTTTACACCTATGCTTATTTATTCCACATCTAATGAGGTGCGGGCTTTCAAATTTTCTTAATTTGCCACTTTATGAAGTGTAAATACGCCTTGAAATCTTTAATGAAAGACAATGGATTGTAAAAGAGAATAAAATCCATTAGATATGATTACCTATCTATTACACAATGTTCCTGAATTCTTAGACCTGCTAAAGGTAGGTGCACACATAAACATATATAATTAAGCTAATCTGCTACTACATAATTAAGACAACAAAGTGGGCATTGCAAATAAAAGTTACTATATTAGTTTGTATTATTTTGTCTCCTCAATTAGTCTTTTTATGTTTTATTAAACGAGTAGGAGAATACACTTTAGTTGCTGTACCTGGAAGACGAATTTAAAGCTTGTAAAAAAGCATTGTACTAAATTTCAGCTAACATCTTCGCACATAACATCAACTAAGTATCTTTCTAGTGCAATATTTTGATATAGTTGCGATATTGAAAGAATGAAAACTGAAATGTGTATTATGAATGAATTATAATATAAATTCATTCCATATTTTATATATAAAAAGGCCGCGATGGCTTGATTGCTTAGGTTGCTCTTTCTTGTTATCGCAAGGCAGTGACTTCGAATCTCAACCCAACCGCAGATCCATTGCGTTTGCTAAGAGCTGCTAAAGCATGTTAAGTATGTCATAGTTGCAATGTTCACCACGTGAAATGATACCTCTGGAGGTCTTTTGCTGGGTCCATGATTCTAAATTAAGAATGCCCAACCACTTTTTAGGAAACGACGGCACACCTGTTGGGTGCACCACTGTGTAAGTTACCATCACTTCCGCACCATGAAGGGCTGAAAGATGGAAACGCTAGATATCTGGAAACTGGAAAGAAAAAAAAAACATAATCCTAATTAAATAAATTTTATTTCAGGACAAAATACATTTATCTTATGAAAATAGGATAGGAATTTTATATTACCCTTTTTAATAAATTTTTCAATGTCTGAAATTGCCTCTTTTTTGCTAACATAAAAGAAATAAAGGAAGACAATTAATTCTATTGTAGTATCAAAGAGAGGCCAATTTCCTTTCTGTAATTATGTTGCGGGAAACAGTTTTATTTTTATTATAAAACATTCTTTTAAATTGAAACAAAAGGAAAGAAAATTGAAGTCCAAGCAACACAATTGAAATTGCTAAACCACAAATAATTTTCCAAAAGCAAAAGTTAAAAGAGATTTTCCGGCAGAAGGCCATTAAGCCAATAATAGCTGCAGAAAATAATGTTTTCCCATTCACTCTGGATACTATGAGAAGAAACAAATAATTCGCTGGTGAAAAAGCATTATTTTACAGAGTAATTCAATTTTGAGACAATCGTATTGTTATCTTAATTTCCTCCTGATCGAGCTCATGTATAATCAAGCTTGCATTTGCTTGAGAATGTTAATGATGAGAAATTGACTAATATTTTAAGTCTCCTGTATTATTTTACAGCCTAAATCTTTTAAATATTACTTCTTGAGTTAATCCTAAATATTATCGCAATTTTACTAAGGGAATCATTTCAGTCATGGATTTGTTTGCTTATTTATCAGAAAGATATGCTTATTATACATTGGCTACCAATATCTGATTTGCATTTTAAAACGATATTCATAATGATATTATAGTTCATTTATAAAGGATTAATAAAATCTGAAAACAATTGGTAATATTTATAAATTTAATTAGCTTTAAAATAGCTGTACTTATTTTAAATATTATATACTGTAAAAGATTACCGCTTTTATAGCAAGAGGTTATATTTCAAGGTATGAAATGTCTCAAGGAATTTTAGGTAATTATTTTAAAGTTTGAAATTAATAATTTCAATATTTATAGTATAATTTCTACATCCATATTATTTTCACGATGTGAATAAAAATAGAACAATATCCAATTTTTTATTAATAAAATAAAGAAGTATGCTAAAAGTGAAAAACAAAAATCATGGAGTCAAGTACAGACTTGTCTATAGGATTTTTGTTTTCTTTGTTGAATCTCTTAAATCCAAAAGTCACATTATTCTGATTAGTTAGGCTGTTCGTTCTTCTTATCGGAAGGTAGTGCGTTCGAATATCGACCCAACCGAGATTTGACGTCTTCTAATGGTGATCGGAGGACGTTAAATACGTCTTTGCCATTAAATATCTCAATGTCTTCCATATGAAATGATATTTCTGTGCCTGGCAGATACATTAACTGGATGCCCCACCATATAATAAAACATCATTTATTTTCCTTGTTGTGATGAAAAATTTAAATCCAATTAATTGTTTAACAGTTCACACTATGTAGAGTCAGTGAACAGCTGAAGTACATCTTTCCCCATTTATTCTTTTTCAAACCACTGACATTTTATTTGTCTTAAGTAATTACTTTTATCAAATATTTTCAAGAGACGCATTTTATAAAAACCATAAACCTGTTGCGATTTGATGATAAAGTTAGGCAATAGTTTTTTGCATGGAAAGTATTAAATTTAATGCCTGGCTAAAACAAATACGCTCTATAAAGGACAAAAAGCTTCGATGTAGGATGGTGTGGAAATCGATAGAATACTTTTAGTTTTGACTTTCTTCCTCATTGTACATAATTACCTCCTGTCAGTTTATACCTGTTTGTCTTATAAAAAAAGGTTGATGAACACATGTGGTAATAACCTAATTTAAATTGTAACGAATAAAGCATAAACAAATGAAAATTGCTATAATATTAATTTGATATTCATTACCAGTTATTATTGTTACGTCTTCGTTAATTATTTATTGTATCTAATTTATTGACGTTATATTAAGTCGAGGGTCTTCTCATCCGGAAGTTCAAGTGGTAATATATATTGAAAGCCAAGAAAGTTTTACATGAAGGGCAAAAATAATGAATTGAAATAATAAGAAAATGGCAAAAATAATAAAGGGTAAACTTAAAAATGTAAAAATAATAGAAAGCATATATATATATATATATATATATTTATTTATGCTTTTTATTATTTTTGCCATTTTCCTATTATTTCAATTATATATATATATATATATATATATATATATATATATATATATATATATATATATATATATATATATATATATATATATATATATATATATATATATATATATATATATATATATATATATATATATATATATATATATATATATATATATATATATATATATATATATATATATATATATATATATATATATAAAAATAATAAATCATAATTAATTATCTATAAAACAAAAATAATACTCATCTAAAAAAATAGTAAACAGTGTTATATTTTTTTTTAATATGATGTACACTGTTGGAATGTTAAGGAGGGAGTCACATTTACCATAAACATTAACAGATAACGTTCACATATTTCATCTCCAATACAAGAGTTTCAGAGCAGAATGTTACCTTGTTTCATTAAATATTATCCCACTACAAGCAACTTTTCAGTGATTTTAAAGCAGCATATATTTTAAATTAATGTATAATTAATAATTATATTTTAAATTAATCACAAATAATGTAATTATTTATAAAATTTCCAAATGAAGCCATTTTTAAAATAAGTTAGTCAAAGATCACATCCTGGTATAAGCTACAATGCACCCCACGTTTTTTTTTCCAGTTTCCCGTTGAGAAAATTTAACACAGAGGAAAAAAAAAAAAAAAAAACTAGAAAACTACACTGAAAAAAAAAGAATAAAAATAATTCTTATATGTGTGTGCTGCAATTTAGAACTTAAAATATCACAAAACAGCTGTCATTAAACTCATGTGGTAAAATTTCATATCACTAAAAGAAGAATGACTAAAATGAATTCAATGATTGAAAGAAAAAGAATAAAATAAATTCAATGAATGAAAAATAAAAGGAATAAAATGAATTCAATGAATGATAAAAAAGAAAAAAAATGAATTCAAATCTTTGTCTTAAATATCAACATAGGTAAATCTTATAATATTTTTTATATTTTCAGTTAGTAAATTACTGTTCTTTCTTCTTTTAGCTGCATTCATAATTCCCTATAGAATTAGAAACTATAAATAGCATTAATTTTAAGCAGTTTGACACCCTTTTATCAAGATTCGATTGTAATTTTATATATTTTGACCTCGTTTTGGTGTTGGATTATGAAATTTATTCTATGGATATGATCCTAAAGAAACTTAGGTTATAGAATTTCTTGGTTTAATTATGTAAACTATAAAATGTAAATATATAATAGAGGATTGGATAAAAAATTAATTGAGGGTTTGATTATGTTTAGCATGAAAACTTGATATCCCGTATAAAGCGTTTTTATGATACTATCATACTGTTCATGAATAATAGTAACATAAAAACGTCTTATAAAGTAATATCAAGTTTTCATGAAGACATGAATCATGAAGATAAATTCATGGATTCAAGATTATTTTTCATTGTAAAATATTCGTGAAGATTTAAGTGTTCAAAACGCGTAAATATTATTGTAATATTTTAATAGTTATTAGAATATTAAGAATATAAACATTTTTCTTCTTTTGTGTGTGTGTGTGTGTGTGTGCTGTTTAACATAATTATTATTTTTATCTAACAAGTAATTCATATTATTATTCCTTACATAAGTATAGGAATTACTTATCATTCAAATTAAATAATGAACACAATATGAATAAGAGAATTATTTTAATCGTAGGGAAAATAAAAGGATAACTATTGAAGTTCTTAGCAAGAGGCTGTCTGCTAAGAAACAATTCGCAGAAAAATACATATCTATTGAAATTATACCCGATAAGCGACAACTAATGTAAGGGAAGAATTATTTCTCTGTAAAGAATTTACTGATAAAATTTTCAAAATTTACCAAATGGTAAATAAATACACGACCAAAGTAGTTTTTCATAAAACTTTCAAGATACCATATAGGAAACAATCAAAAGCATTAAATTTTCGTAAGCATATAAATAATTTACAAAATACTTATTTAACACAGCAATTTTATAACAGAACACATTATAAATAAGTAAATACCTTGATTGATGGAAAAATAAAAAGATAAATATGAGTGGTTAGTAAGAGATTATCTGCAATTAAAAATTTCGCAGAAAAATACACATGTCTATTGGAATTATATGCAGTAAAATAAAACAATTATCTGGGAAGAATTTTTTTTTCTGTAACGATTTTTTTTCATTAAAAATTATTCATATTTGATAAAATAGTAACTTAATACATGAGCAGAAAAAATTTTCATGTAAATTTCCCGACACCATACTGGAAGCAATGAAAAATGATTAAATTTATATTAATAAATGTATATAATTTCCAAAATTATTAAAACAATCGATGAATACTAATCGTTTTTGCACTTATTTTATACCTGTATTTGATGGATAAAATATCTTGTTGATAAAATAATATTGCAAGCATACGATTCGCACCTATTACACATGTGTGTGTTGGGAATTCTTCTGCAAAGAAGAAGAGACGAAATAAATTCCAGTCGCCTTTCTTAATCACCCACTGGCAATTAAACAGGAAAGACAAAAAAGGAAGCGTCAGGACTTTGTAAGTGAATAAGAATTTAGGAAACAATTAGAAGGAACAAGACCTGATGCGAATAAAAGAAGTCCAGACTAGGCAATTTGTGTTTTGTGTACACTTCGCTCTCCACCCTACCACCGCTCCTCGTTACATAGAAATTATCCTCCTCGGCTAATTCTTTTTCTTTCCCCTCATGGTACATTTCCTGTTTTTCTTTTCTTCTCCTTGTAACAGGAAAAATCCAACCTATTGACTCTGGGACTATGTCGGATTTGCACTGTTTTTTCTCTCTTGCCCCGCGACATTCAAGTTTACTTAAATCGCCTGCAGCTACTTTGTGTGTTGGCTCAGATTTGTCAGAAAGTAAGCGACTGTTTGACTTTATAAGGAAGGGATGTTTAAGCGCTGAAGGGGCTCAGTTTAATATGGCGCATTCAATTTTGGTTCACCTTCTAATTAACTTCCAAGACAGGTGATTCATCTATCATGTGACTCTTTTTACTAAATGCTCATTTAAATAACAGCTATGAAAGTAAATAGTGCTCTGTACCATGAAATCTGTAACTTTCAATTAGGCTGGTTTATATCAATAATATTCAAATTAATTTTAGTATAATGAGTTTCTATTTCACTCCAAACTCTTTCAAAGTGTTTTTTGGTTCTCTAATTTGCTGCAGTTTTTAAATGAATGCTCCAAAAAAAAATGCGCGCGTAAAGTAATTGTTGGGAAAACTCGAATTTATTTAATCAGAAATTTGAAATAGGTTTCTGACACATGCATTAAATATTATAATGCTAAATAGTATAGGTAAATAAAGTTTACTTAATTTTTAAAATTAATGTAAAGTAATAATTTATAAAATGAAAGTATATAAACTTCTTGATCCTGATTTAGATAGTAAGTCTGTTATTTTCTTAAAATTGTTCATTAGAAAGTTTTGAAATGTTTTACTTTCTTATGTTTTGAAAGATTTTATGCATATTTTATTTTTTTTTAACTTTGTATACTTAGAAAGATCAAATGACTGCTATTTTCTAACAATGTATGTTCAGAAAGATTAAATATTAATCACAATCTGGAGCTTGTGTACATTGCTATTACTTTAAAATATAACGTGTTACCTTTGTATACAGTAATTTAAATATTTAATTTTTATCCTCCTGAAGAAATGAAATATGTGAGTGTTAAAATCTTTCAAATATTAAGGGGTGTAAATAAAATGGTCGTTATAATTAAATGAAAAGAAGTATTTTCTTAATACTAAACTGCAAATGTAGAAAACATAAATGAGCTGGTCATAGAAGAGGACACCTGTTTATTCTCAATAATTTTAAATAAACTAGTATGATATCAATATTTTAGTTTATTTATCATTTTAAATTAATTAAAATGAAAAATAATCTAAAGTATAATATAAAGAAAAAATAAACACTATAAAGACATCAGAAAAAAAATGTAACTTATCTTTAAGATTGGTAAGTTATATATTCTAAATTTACAACGAAGAATGTAACCATAAAGCTATGAAAATTTAATTTTAATATACATTATTTTATAGTAATTTGTAAATTGTCGCCAGTAAAATATGACAGGTTGTAAACATCCTGAGGGTGAACACAAAAGCAAATTGATTATTTTCTAATGCACACTTATTCCTTGTATACAAAGTAAATAGCCAACAGAAAAGACTTAAGACACAATGAAACACTTAATCGGAAAAAAAAATCCATTATGAAGCTAAACTCTTATTAATTTTAAAATTAGTATTACAATTTTTAGGTAGAATATTCAAACAAATGTGTCATTCTCTGACATATTATTAGTGTATTACAATGGAGAATATATATACTTTTTATAAATCATATTATCTCGAATAACATTTTGATAAACACCCACAATTATACAAATTTGACTATTAATACTACAGCAACGAAAAAAATAAAAAATAATATTTAAGGAAGCAAATATAAAAAATGAAATTTAATCTCCCTAGACAAAATGATATGAATACAAAATGATTATATTTGCAAACAGTTGATTGTATATAAAAAATATGAAATTAATCGAAAAAGTTGCATCATGGAGAGCCTGGAATTTTCTTACTTCTATAGGCATGCAGTGAAACTGGGATTAGAAGACAGAAAGAAATAACTCATACCTCTTTGTGTGTGCCACATTTCCTAGTTTGTAACAAATGGACTGAGGTAGCTTAGCAATCCAGAATTAAAAGATTTCAATTGTTAAGAAATCTGGAGACCCAGAAGTTTAGGATTGCATTAAAAAAGTTCCTTTACAAAAAAAAAAATCTAACACGACACGCTACACGTCAATTATTTAGTTCAAAATTAACATTCTTCTGGTTGAACGATATGTCAAATCGTTGCCTTGAAGATTGTAATTTCAACTCTTGACATCAGCTGAAATCACTGATAACCCAAACAAATGTGCATGGCAGAGTGTATTCACATTCATGCCTGTCACATGTATGTGTATTCAATGACAGTAAGCAAATAGCAAATTAAAAAGACAATGAGTATGATGGGAGTATACATTGGAATCTCCAAAATCCTATGGGACCATCAGAATGCTGAACACAGAATCAGGATCTATTTTATTATCCAGTTATATCTTTGAGAATCTTAAAGTCAACGTGATGACACTCCATCCAGCTGCAAATGTCATCGAATTGTACCAGTAAATGCGGAACATGTTATAATCAAATTCATTTCTTAAGTAATGGAATGTCATAAAATTGTACAGTTTTACAAGACCACAATTATAAATATTCCCATCCTCTAAGACATTATTCATAGCAAGATTTTACAACGTAGCAGAACATTCAATGTAACAATCGAAGTATAACATCATATTTTGAAAAAATAATTATAAGGCCATTTTGGAATGAGAGTTTTATTGCTTCACATTTCATTTAAATAGTGTCATTTGTAGTCATCGATGTCATTTGTTTCTCTTACGTCGTCTGAATGTTAGAACAGCTAATATTGTGCATATTGTTCAATCATTTGATTTTGACGTTTGAAAAACATTCCTAGTCCTGCGATGCCATTTTAATAGTTTAAAAGTTTTTCCACTTAAAGGCATACAAACTTAAAAGAGAGCTGGGATAACATAGATGACTCGAAATCATTTTTGAAAGTAATGCCAAAAAAGCGTTCCAGTCCCATTAGATGCCATAAAGAAAATAGAGTCGTTTCAAATTGCTGAAGCTTTATTTTGAAACAGACAGAGCAGTTTCTCAAACACGTGGTAAAAAAGGGCAATACAGGGAAAAAGTACCATGTTGTTCTGCAGTCTTCGTTGCAACTGAAGTTACATTGATTCGAGATATTCATTTGATTTATGTACACTTAAGTTTTTTTTTCTTTTAATTCTTATATGTTTGTGTGTGTGTACTGCGAACAAAGAATTTTGTCACCTTTTTGTGTTTTGTATCTACATCTCCAACACCTTATGCCTATGTTTTTATACTGTGTTAGGTAGCAAACATGCTACACATTTTGAAGCAAACAATCATTAAAACTGATGCACATTTTTGGTTTGCTGTATTGAATAAGAAAAATGTTTCCAATTCACCATTGCAATTAAACATAATTCTATTCGGGAAGTGAAAAAATGACAGAAGCACTCTGTATGCAACCCACCCACATGTAGAGATGAATATGTAAAAAGATAGATAGATAATATGTGTGTTTAAAAGGAACTAAGAATATTAAATTATGGACTAATTTACACCTTTCATAAATAAATCTCCCTCAATGAAAATATAGAAATGTTGTATATGCAAAATTATATAATCCTATTATTTGTTTGAATATTTATATGCAAAATGACAGTAAATGTATGTATTATTTCTAGTGTTTCCTATATATATTAATAGAATGTCTCTTGACTTTTCTAAATGCTTTATTTTCGTTGGAGTTTAACATGATCTGCTAAGAATAGATGTGTGTTGTAACGAATTTAACAATGAATTTATTTTGTAATTTCATAAAGTTTACCCATAATTAGCGATTTTTACTTATTTTTAATATTTAATGGATAAGATAAGATGAACTTTGCGCTAAAATTCCATATTGTTGTGCTACCCTTACAAGCCAATTTAGATTCTAATTTTAGAATGAGTATTCGCATAATAAATAATATCCCTCATCCTTATGGGTAATAATTCTTCTCTTTATAAGCATCAACCTTAATAAAAAAGGATTTTTAAAATTTTTCAATTTAGTTAGCTTTTGCTCCTCATATAAACCAATGAAGTAAGGAGTGGAGAGTCATTAAAAATGCAGCATTCGAAATTCTGAACATAAGAATATGGAAATAAAATTACGATAAATTAGAAAAAAAAGGTTTCTCCATTAAAAAATAACAAGGTGATCCCTAAGGTTTCTGTAACTTTATTTACCTTTTGTCTTGATTTTTTGGTTGGAGGATTGCATTTTGTAATTGCCTAAAGCGGAGAATATTTTTAGCGTGGGGAGAAAAATGAAAATAACTTATATTTTTAACTCAGTTTGTGAGAGCTTGTTATGTGGATTGTTTCCTCCGGCAGAAATGTGTAAACGAACCAGAGGAATAATTTTTGCTTGCTGCGCAAAAGTTGTGGGTTATAAATAAAATCAATTCCTAATAATCTCGAATTTTACATCAAAAGAATGTTTTCCGTACCTATAGAAATAAAGAAAATAAATTCTCATTATAAATATTCTTTTTTTTCCCTGATTCCGGGGAAAATAAATGACAAAATCTATTCCTGATTGTGCAATGCTTATTTGCAAAACAAAAGGGGGAATATTTCTAATCAACTTGCAAATAATTTTTTATACTCAAATTTAACTAAAGCTTAACATAAAATATGATTGATATTACAGGGCACGGCAAAATAAATTTCGTTTTTCGCATTGGTATAACACAAAGTATTTAAGTTATATTTTTACTCATTTTTGCATACAAAAGTTACATATTTGAAGTTTTTTAGTTTACATAGTTTTAAATACCATAATGAGCAATATGCGTTGCTCGCCATTGGCGATACAATGTGTGAACAGAAATTTGCTGTTCTTATCACTCTCTCCAGTAAATAGGCAGGAATGTTCTTCGTTTCTCTTTGAATGTTTCTTTTCAGATCCGAAGATTGTGGATGGTCAGTATTTACAAATGGTTTTAAATACTCCTCAGGAAAAGAAATTACATGGGGCCAAATTTGGAGAACGCACTAACCACTCCAAATAGTTTCTCATAGAAATGAGACACCGGAATAATAGGCCTCTACCACAAATGCACGGTATTCATTACTCCAACACATGATAGTGACTAAACCACAATGTCACACAACTTTATGATCTCTTCTCTGAAATGAGACCACACCAACCTCATTATCCGCACTACTTTTTCTGTTATTGCAATTCAAATACGGAAGTTAACTTGCCGCATCCTGTTTATCATTATGGTAAATTGTACCACAAATTGAACCCGATTAATTTTCATTTGCAATAACAGACAAATCAAAATTTTAACATTCCTAACATATATTTATAAGTGATATTATATTTTTTGTACATTTTAATATTATTTTATCGATAAAACATTTTTAATATCACTATTGATAATTTAATTATATAATTTGAAATTTCTTGACATAATTAAATTATTTTAATGACATTTGTGTACTTAATTTAAACTGTCAATTTAAACTTTTCAGTTATCCTGAGTATCAATGATAATTGAAGTAGAATGTCTGTTGAAAGGTACCTATGAAAACCCAAAAAATAGTACATTACTATTGTGAAATTCACCTAGAAAACATACAGCATTTTTCATTATAGGATTTCTTTCTCATACACATACAATATATGTAACGAAAGGACAGCTGATTTATCGGTGCTCTAGTCTTCGTTTTAACAGAGTTAATAGGTGCTGTTCAAAACATATCATAGAATGCTCATAGTAATTCCAAAAATCCACTTTAAATTTCCATTCTAGGTTTCCTAATATCTACAGGGAGACAGCAATCCAAATCACTTAATATATGATTTACGCTGACAAGTCACCAAAGACTTTTATCATCTGAAAGGCAATACGTTTCCATGGTGATAAAACAAGCCTTCAAACAACAATTGCATTTCTAACATCGATCAAAACACAGAATTATCGCTCTTGATCTGCAGAAATTCTGCTGAAGGAAGTTCTTCTGCATTTTTAAAAAAGAGTTGTCTGATTGGACTCATTGTAACATTTGTCCTCAGATCATGTTGTTCTCTCTTCAGGAAATTGGTTCTTTCACATTTTTTGTTATGAAGAGCTATTAGATACTGCAGATGTGTGAAATTTTATCTAATATAATGAAACACATCAATTGTTTTCATTCAAAATGAAATGTGTGAACACTGATGTTTCAGTATATGTAAAATATTTTTACCCAAACGGATAGAAATCAATAATTACACTTAAAATAATCCAATGTTTTTCATATTGAAATTTCTAAAAGTTAGATTATAAAACACATTAAAGATTTGATTTTAATATCTATATGCATAGTATATTATATATTTGAGCTAAACACAGAATTTAAATGTGTGCAACACTATAGTTTGTTATTATATACTCATAAAATACTTCAGTATTCAAATTTGTTACATTCGTTTATAAATTTATCACAATATCGGATTAAATAGGTTGAATATTTAAACCATGATCATAAAAAGTGTTTTTATCCACTATAGAGTATGTTTACAGTTTTTTCAATACTCTGTCGGATAGATTTACATTAGAACTATGTTTAAAGCAGTGGAGAACTCAATATTTAATAACAATAGCACAAAAAAGCTTCAGTTTTAAGTCTTCACTTCTTTATTCGAAGTGATAATGATAATAACATTTTGCTACGTTATACTGAGAATAAGTTATATAAAAAGTAATTAAATTTTATTAAAAAGTTTAAGGCGTTACTTTTTTAATAATTAAGTATCCTATGCAATATTATTTTAAATTTTTATTGGTATTTTAAAATATATTCTATTAATTTATATCATTATTTTGAAAGGACAACCTTCGAATTAAAAATTTAATCCTATAATGGATTTTAAATCATATGTTATTTGCACGCTCGTAAATTGTCTTCTTACAAAATGTTTTTTGTACCAATCAATACATTTTCGTTTTCTTAAAATAGTTTATCCAAAATATTAGGATTTTTTTTAATAATTCTGGTCAAAACAATTATTTACATTTAACTAGAAATGTTTGGACTGAAAAATTGACTATCATCAATAGATGAATAGAAATCAAAAATATGTTATAAAATTATACACTGACTTTAATTGAAGGGAATGTTGTTTCAGAACAATTAAATATAATAAATAAATGAATTAAATATAATGATGTGAGCAGAAAATACAAGGAGTTTTGCAATTTTACTGAAAATTATAATGATTCTAAAAATGTTTCTTTCTAATAGATGTATGATATTAATATTAAAACTGAATTATATTTTTGTAAAGGCAAGCTAGATATTTATATCTTAGCATCTATTGATGAGATTGGAAAGTGAGATGATAACACTGTCTGAACTTGAATTATGTCCTAATAACAACAGAACAAAAAACTGCATCTATTTCCTCTTTATGTTTAGATGCTATTTCTAAATATTTATTATTTAGGTGCAAAATAGAAAAAGAGAGCTAATCAATAGGCGCTAAGAAGTGAAGCGTTGCCAAAAAAAGTGTGCAAGATAAATAATGACAGGCATCGCGTGCTGCCGTAAGGTACTCTAAAGCAGGCATTTTTCCCCGAAAACCTCCTTACTTTTAAATATCCCTTCCTGATAAACATGAAAAATAGACTTTGATGACGGCGTACGGAAAAATCTGGTGGAAACAATCCTTCCTATTCTTGATGTCGAGATCGCGTGAAGCAGGCTGAGGGGGGGGGGAGGCTTAGTAAGTCCCGGCCTCAACAAAATGAGGTTGGACACGCTAAGCAAGCGGCCGCCCCTTCAGCTGAAAATTTTGAGAGGCGTTTTGTGTTTGTTGACTTATTTATGATGCTTATTTATGGAAGAGGGGGAAGTCGTGTAGAGGGGGGCACAGAAGGGCTTAATCAATTTTTGTTTACAGTAGTCTAATGAAGGCTGCTCGCTCCCTTCAGCGTGTTCTCTCCCAGTGCAAATATCGGAAAACTGATAGTTCTGCCATTAGGATGGGAGCGCAAGGCATGCCGGGAATTTAGAAGCAGTTTAGATTTTCAATCCTCTAGTCTGTAATAGGCATTCCTAACGGAAACTATGAATTCTTCAGTGAAAACCCCACATGCACAAGGCTTACCCACTGCTTGTAATTTTAACTTGATTAGGTCATGCAGCTTAATGCCATTAAAAAATGAAGCTTTTATAGTAAAACTTTCATTTATAATACAAACTGGTATGGTTAATTACCAACTTATTGATGTCTTACTCCATCGATAACTTTTAAAAGGAAAACATACATTTAAGTTTATTTTAAAGAAAAATTGTTATTTAATGTTCCAAAAAATACTTTTTATAAAGATTTTATTCAATGTAGCGTAATATTATAATTGCTAAATGTTTAACTATGCATATTAATGAATAAATTAAAGACGGAGACATCATATATTTTAATAATTTGTGTAAGACATATTTTTGATAAATTAAATACCATAAGTTTCTACATAAATATTAATCATATTATCATTTTTTATGTTAACATAAATATTAACATAAAATCTACATAAAAATATATTAAATAATGAAATTTTAGTGATAATTACATCTAGTAAGAGAGTAAACAAGAAAAAAGTCATTTAAATATTACCATTCAAAGTCTGAAAATCTGCAATTCCAAGGAGATGGACCACCGTGTGTTGTACAGAAATTTTTTAATGACTATAGGAATAATTTAATTGGCTTACGAAATTATGGTTCAGTTTTAATGAGGCACTTTTGAAACATTTATTCTGATACTGAACATTAATTCATGAATAACAAAATATCTTCTAGTATTTTCAAACAATGTACATAAAATGAAATCCACCTCTCTTTTGCTTAATAAGAATAACAGCTTTTCATTAATTAGCCTTAAAGTTTCATTTCTCTTACATAAAAATATTTTTAAAGATGTATTTTCTACCACTAAGTAAATTAGTATAATCGTGTTTAATCAAGTTAACATAAATTAATCATATTTGTATAACATTAGAGACCACTTAATCATTTTATGTTTCGTGTCTAGCATTTGAATATGTTTAGTTTTGATATTCCTATTTTACAGACTTTGTTTGCTGAGTAGTTTATAAAAAATAAATTTACCATTTAATTTGTTAATTTTTGTCTTCAGAAAAATTTGAAAAAATGCATTATTATACTTATTGAAAAACTTGCAAGTTGGCCAAATTAAATTGCCTTTTCGCTTAGATCATACAAATTAATAAATATTAAGCTACATTTTAAATTAAATATTTAAGACCAAATGTATCTTCGTAATATTATTGAGTAAATTTTAATGTTAAAATATTATGAAACGACATGAAAATATTGATAAATCTCTCAAAAAAAATTGATTGAATGTTTTTGTCAAATATTTGCTTCCGAAACAAAACATGTCATATTTTAAAAATTTTAAAATTAGAAAATTTTCTTTTTTATCATTTCAGAGTATCATTTTAATTAATTTTATCGTTGGTGTATTATACAGTGCAAGGCATATTCGAATTTGTTTCCTTTAAAATTCTTAGGGATCTTGTACTGCAAAGGAATTTTATAAAACTCTATAAAACAATTTAAAATATCCGTAAATCTATATGTGATTCTTATTTGTCTATTTTATTACTCCATTGCTATTAGAAGCTTAAGAGATTGTTTTCTTTACCGAGTTCTTTAAATGAAAACCATTTTGATTAAGCAAATCCTCAAAAGAACCTTATGATTATTTTCAATAAATTAGTTGGCAAAACACATTTTTGACCTTTTATTTTGCTGTTGGAGTGCAGCAAGTGGATAAAATGATTTCTGAAATAGGAGCTTACCATAACAAACAAATATTTGTGAACTGTTGCAAAGAGATTCTTTAACATTTTTTCATATGTCTCGATATTTTGCAAATTTATTAAAAATATGTTAAAGACAGCAAACAGAAAGTTGCTTGAAAACAATTTTTGCTTAGATTTTATATTTCAGTTTAAATTTATATAAATATAATAGAAAGCATTTTCAAAATCACCAAACATTATAAATATTTTGAGTTGGTATTAAAATTGTGAAATGATAATGAAGTTGAAAGGCAATAGTTTGCTAAGATCCTATTCATACTATAAAATAACGAGATAAATACATATTCAATTCATTCCTCTCCCATTTAGTAAATTTATTCTGATACATTTGGGATTAGAAGCCTAATGAGAAAGGACAAAATAGATTGGTGCACTGAGTGAAAAAAAATTTAAATTAAAAAAACATCTCACAGTATAAATGTAGAGAAAAGAAGACACCTGATGTCATTCCTGTTTCTTTTCTACTTACAAAATTATTCATTGATGGTAATCGTAAATGGGGTGGGGGGAGGAAAACGATACGTCTCTGTATTTTCAGCTAGCATTATTCTGGAATAAAGTTACAAAGTTTAAATGAATTACATCAAATCACTCTTATTTACCGAAGACAAAGAAGTATTAATAATTTAAATAAACTCTGTAAGCAAATTTTCAAAATGAAATATAGTCTACATTTTAAGTTTATTAGAACCAACATTGATTATATATTGATATTGATGAGATATTCATTTTCTTCTGCTTTTCTTAAATCATTCTTTACCAAGAATTCGAAAGGAAATTAGAGTAATGATTTTATTTATATAAATTAACACTTGAAAGAATTCAATTTTAGCTGATTTGGAATAACTATGTAAGAGTAAAAGTATCTTTTCTATTACTATTTTGGTTTGTTATATTTTAACTTATATTTTAAGTTTATTAGAGACAAAAATCTATATGTGATATTTATTTCGTCTGGTTCTATTGTTCTCAAATCAGCTCTTAAATAAATAGAAAAATAATGATTTTACTTATGTAAATTAACACTTCAATAAATTCATGTTTAGCAGGATTTTGTAAACATGAATTTATTGAAGTGCTAATTTACATGAATGAAATCATCATCATTTCCTATTTATTTAGACAAGTAATGCTTATTCTTTATATAACTATTGTTTTGTTACATTTTGGCCTTTGTTTTAAGTAATTAGTTTATAATCTATTTTTTAAGTTTATGAGAGACCAATATCAATCTAGAATTCGAAGGAAAAGTATACTTAAGAATTATATATATATACATATATAATATATATATATATATATATATATATATATATATATATATATATATATATATATATATATATATATATATATATATATATATATATATATATATATATGTATGCAGTTGTACTAATAATACTGTTTATTTATAAAATGTTGGAATGTTGGACATAATTTTTAAAAATTCTATAAACTAAGGGATCATAAGCGCATAAACAAACTCATTCGACATCGAATAACTTATATCTTTTCAGAAATGATAGTTTGTATTGACTATATATTCCTTTCTGCATATAAAATTTACAAACGTTTTCTTGTTCAAAATATTTTTTTGATTTGACCATTTCCCAAGAAGATGAACAGAGTCAATTCTATGGTCATCCTAAATAGTATGCAATATTTTTCGTTCCTTAAGGTTATTCACAGATTTACAAAACCTTGTTTATAAAATAAAAAAAATGTATTGATTATATATTTTCTTTCTCCAAATGAAAGTTATTGTGGTTTTCCTATTCAAAAACTTCTTGTTTATTGTTCCTTTTGACCATTTTACAAGAAACTGGATTGTGTCAATTCTTTGTTCACCATAGGTTGTCACTGAACTAACGTTATATTTTTCTTTTTTTTAAGGTTATCATTCACAGGAATAAAATGTTGAATGCTCTTCAATTGAAATCCAGATTTTCAGTCGCAAAACCTTTGTAGACGCACATACCCTTGCCCATACCTTACGCAAATGTGGATTCTTTCGTACGGCATTCATTGCACATGTGAGCGTCAAGGGGGATAAAACCTTCTCAGTTCACCTAACCATATGTGTTATCAATTTAAATTAATATGCATCATTTTAATAATTTTTAGTAATTAAAATGTATTCAATTATATATAGATATAAACCATACTCCTATTTAAATTTACCATATAAAATATTTTTATTTAAGCAATAACGGGTCTTACTTAAATAGTTGTGTTCGGTCAAATAATATTGTTTGAATTTAAACAGAGATATCAACACGCTGATGTCAGTGCCAATCCATTTCCTACAGCTGTTCTCGAATCCATTATGGACAAACTTTTGGCGGATACACAAAGTGAAGATTATAGTTTGCCAACTTTATTTTTCAAGAATGAAAGAAGGAAACACTGATTGCCTTTTCCGAGGAATTCCGCTTTCTGATTGTCACATTGCCAACATCCACTGGAGAGGAGTGGGGGCGGTAATGGAGGTATTGTCCGAATGCCGCACGCGTCTCATTCGTTAGGAAATGAAAAATAGACGGACAAACGCTACAAGATGTCTCGCACCTGCTGCGCGGCACGCGAACGCCCGCTGCCTTGAATTAATTCCCTTCCCTCGCCATTCGAATTCTTCGATTACAAAAGTCGCATTACGAAACGAAATACGAGTGCGTGGGCTGCAAATATCGCCCACTCCGTCCAAAAAGCACTCGCCTGCAAAGAACGGACGGACCTTTTATTGTTATTTTCACTAGACGCCCAAAAAGATTAGGACCAGCGCACGGGGAAACGGGTCGCCGGAAATTAAACCTTGCATGCAACCGTGTGCAGTGGGCGAGGAGGATAGGGTCATATGGAATCGATTCACTTCATTCTACTTTATTGTTTGGATATACTCCGTCACACAAGGGACATGGAACATTTGAAGTCTATATTAGAGTTGGCCGATCACTTGAAGCTTTTAGTTCTTATATATATATATATATATATATATATATATATATATATATATATATATATATATATATATATATATATATATATATATATATATATATATATATATATATATATATATTCAAGATTTTAACTGAATATTTATAATTATAAATTAATTAGACGATTTTTCTTGTTTCATGCTTGCTTAAAGAAACTGTTTCCACTTGTATTCAAAAATGGAAAAAAAAAAAAAAAAAAACGGTACAAATTAAGAAGAAAAGATGCATTGTTGTAAAAATATTGACGTTGATTCCGGCTATATAACTACAGCAACAGATTAATGAATAAAACTTACAGAGAAAAATGTTTTAAGCCTAGGGCTTTTAAAAGTCATAGTGATTTATATAATGTTTATCTGAAGAATTGACTACTAAACAGCCCAAGGCCAAGGAGAAAGTGTTGTGTGTGGTAGCATTGTTAACACTCTTTGGAAAGTCTTGAGAGAAGAGCAGCGAATATTGTTGGAAGAGATATAACGACCTCAAATAACCTTTCACAAACATCAGGAAGGAACCCTGAAAACTGTCTGGATAGCAACCACCTGGATAGACGTGTATGCATTGTCCAATTGTGGATGGAATGGAACCTGAGATCTAATGTTCCGATGAGAACTATCCTACCCATATACATGGTTGGCTTTGTTTTATTGTTGCAATCAAACATTACCTTTTCCAGAGACACTTATTTCTTACATACTTTCATTACACCAAATAAATTAGGCCTATTACAAAAAAATAGATTGGGTTGATTTTCGATCAATAACTCTTTTAATTGTTAGTGATTCACAAAACACTACGCCCATACTATATTTCAAACTATTTTACTCTTAAGAATTATACTTATAATTTAGTATATTATTTCGAAATTTCTCAAATCAAACCAAAATTATTCTCATTAATTTGTTTTATATACACACGCAGTATTTTGAAATCACTTTCTTAATTTAATTTATTAAAACTTTATTTGATATCTATTGTTGAGAAAATACTTCTCGTTTAACATAAAGGATGTAAATATTTACTCTTTCCAACCTTTTTATCACCGAAATGTATTTGATGTTCTAAGTTTGAAATGCTCCGAGTTTTCGTTCTCGCATACCTGCTCTTGAGCAGCCAACACTGACACGGCATAGCTAATAATTGTTAAGAAGGTACTGAAAAGGAAAATGAAAGAAAAAGGAGAAAAAAAATACGAAGTTTTTAACTCTAAATCTCATTAAAATCAGTGAAGCGTTGGGTTTGACTTTTTGTCACGGAGAAAAGAAACGAAGACCTGTGCTCGCGGATGCAGAGGAAGAACAGGAAAAGAAAGGCAATTATTTATCAAATATTCTATTCTGATGCTTGGAATTTTCAAGTAATGGAAAATTCAAGTATTTTTTTCTCCCAAGAAATTACTAGAAACGTAATGAGAAGTAAATTCGTTAAAAAAAAAAAAAAAAAGCTAAAATATGTGTGTTTAGGTATGATAAAAACTTTTCGTGTAACGTTTCGATTCAAAATAAATGTCACAGTTCACGTTTTCCGATGTTAATAACTGAATTAATACATATCTGAGTAAAGAATATATATGAAAAAACTAGATATTGAAGATACAAATTTTTGTAATATAAAGGGAAAACAAATATATACAACTTGACTTTGTTATGTTTGAAAGAAATGGATGCAGAAATAAACTTTTTTTTACATTTTAATTCCTTGATTAAATTGTTGATAAATCATTTTCAAAAATAGAATTCATTTAGATAGAATTTTATCTATTCGGAATATTTTTAGGTAATATTTAAGGACTTTTCCCTTTTTAAAAATATGAGTACATGTAAAAATTAAGGATTTAAAAAAACTTAAGTTTTTTTGACAGAAATATATAATAGGTAAGTTGCATTAAAAATTGTATCCTTATTTTTGAAAATGAATGAATATTTTCTCATAAAACTGATTTGAATCTAATAGAGACACACAAGAAATGTAAACTTTTAGCTATACATAGAGCTATTAAATGGTATGTATTAAAGAAGCAGAACTATGTTTAGTTGAAATGCAAACTTACTTTTCATGCATAAGCAAATCGTTGAGAAATTATAATTTCTGCAATTAGATATTTTTCTGAAAAAATGAGCAAGAGAAATAATTGGTAGGTAAAACAAATTTATGGCGTACAAACCGTGTGTGTTATGCTCCTGGTGACAAAATCTTCGACAAGCTTAAGCCATTTAAGATAAGAGCCAGGAAATCATTCTTTTGACTGGTGTTGACTGTATTCTTCTATGATATTCTCTTAGGGATGTTCGTCCTCTTGAAATAATATTCGATTACGGACTCCCCAATAACGTCTTTATGACCATCTGAAATGTATCAGAACCTTTCATTCAAAAATACTTCGTTAAAGAGAATTGATTCATGCTCATGATAATCTGACAAAAAGTCTAAATCAGGTAAACAAAAAAAAATCCTAAATCAGATAAACAATATTTAATACTAAAAAATATCTAAATGTAATTTTAGAAAAATTTCTAAGTCATTTACAAGGATTTGGTATATTTATTCGAAATAATTCAAATATAATTTTTTTTATAAAACTGAAATCTCCCTTAAAGCGATTGCTTTTCAAAAATTTGAACATTTATTAAATTTTGTTGAAAATTTATTTTAAACAATTCCCTTAAATATCCTAAAATGCATTTATTAAATAAATATATAAATAAAAGGGAATTTCGCATTCCATAAGAGCCAGTATATTTCCTAAAGGGTAAATATTTATTTTAGAAATTCATTTTTCTTAAATATATTGATACTACAGAAAGAATAAACAATCCCTTATCTTTGCAGATCTTAAGTAAATAAGTCAGATTTTCCAAAGAATGCTTAAAAGATTAGATCTTTAGTGAACACTAGATTTTCCGTGGAGTCATGGAAAATCCCAGTTTCCCAATTTGAAATTTTTTTTTATGTTTGTTATTTTAAACCATGCTTGCAAAAAATAATAAAACGATATTTATTGTTATACAAAATAAAATGATGCATTATAAATTCACTTCAAAGGTTGTGTAAGGAAAAATAAAACTTTTGGAAAATAATGTAGTTTTAAATTAAAAGAAATAGTGTTAGTTTACGAATGTTTATTTTATTTTTTATAAGAAAACGTTTTTTTTTATATTTGATAAAGTCCTATTTATAAAAATTTAGAAAATAGTTTTGAATAATCTGAATTCTTGTCACGATATAAAAATTATATATGGCCTAAAATTGTTTTAATAAAAGAGAAGTTCTTTAATATAATACTCCAATAAACCAAAACTTGTATGATCAAAAGTAAATATTGAAAAAATTCTTTATTTTATAATCAATAGATGAGTTATTCAATTTGACATTTCTAACATTTCAAAACTTTCTCTAAAAAGCAATTTGTTCCAAGACTTTAGATTGTATTTTAAATTTACGAATTCCTTAAATATTTTTGTAAAGAATTATTTCCGGCTAGGGAATTTTCAAAAGATTTAAAACTTTCAGATGTTATTCGAAGAGCAAATACAATAACATAAAGTTTTGAATAAAGTTTCTCGAATGTTAATTCAGATTTAATAAAGCCAATTGATCGCAGAATTAGAATTCTAAACTGAGATTAATGTATCAAATCAAAATTTGAGAATAAATAATGAATAGTAAGACTTAGATGAGTACGATTCAAAAGTTAAACTGTAAATCCACATGAAATATTTGAATTTCAAAGTAGAACTTAAATTTTATTTCGATCTAAGTCTTAGATCACTTTTAAAATATGTTAATTTGTGTTATAAATCCTAATTCAACATAAATTTAATTACAATATTTATGGAGAATTTTTAATCACAGTTCTACATTATATTTACTTAAACATGCTCCGAACTTGGTGGCATAAATATGATTAAGAAATTATATTCCACTGAACAAAATTTATTAAGTCATTTTAATAAATCAAATTGGTGAATTAAAAATTTTATGATATTATAAATTTTACCCATCTTTTGTTTATTTTTATATGAAAAATTAAATTAAGCTGAAATTAGTAAATAAAATTTGAACAGAACAGAAATAATTTCATATGTACTTTTAGTATGCAATGTTATCCATGCTTAAAAAATAGCAAAATTTCAGTTATATAATAAAATAACACTAATTGAGTCAATTATCTGTTAAATAGTTTTCTTAAATTATGTGTATCTAAAAGAGAATTGTGGTTCAGAATTTGATACTCACCCTCAACTAGGAAATTTGCTTATGAAATCGAATATATATATATATTAATTTTGAAACATTGAATTAAAAGATAATATAAATGCAAAATTCTAAACTGAGCACACACCTAATAGAATTTTAAATAAAAATGTCAAAAGAATCATTTGAAGACTTCTGTACTGCTTTGAACTAATTATCTTTAATTAGTAAACCAAGAAATGAAAATTTATACTAAATGCCTAATACGACATTATATGCGACTGAAATAATTATATCTAGGCACATATTCAGACTTAATTTTTGAAAACCCAACTGTTTAGATAACTTAGTTTCATATTTATTTTTTTGTGGATTTACAAAAATATTAATTCATATTTCATATTTGAAAATATAAAGTTTTAAATTCAAATTTGAAACTTAGAATTAATTTTAAATAATGTTACAATATGAAAATACTTAAGCAATGCCACGTTGTTTAAAACTGCAAAAAAATGAACTTAACTAAATATAACTAGAAATTTAATTAAACAGAAATAAAAAAACATTTCTTAATTGTAGATTTTGGTAACCTTAATATTGAGCAGACATTATTTCATTCATAATTCGGATACTGAAATAAAGATTAACAAAAAAAAAATCTAATCAGAAAGTCATAATAGTGTTTAATTGAAAATTTAATGGCAATTTAAAAAAGGATATCAAATGTAAATATGTCGACATATAATTGAAAAATGAATATTATTGTACCGTAAGAAGTCGGAAAGCATTATCTTCACTAGAAAATACGAGCTGCACAAATTACAAAAAATAATAGATGAATATTGCACATATTTTAAAATCAATAATGCTGAGTAAGCTTCCTACATTTGATAAGAGATAATAAATGAATTCAATTGAAGAAAAAGAAAACATTTTTATATATAAGTACAGAATTAAATCACCAAATCTAATAGGAATGACGTATCAAACCAATTGATTATTTTTAATATTATAAACATAAATAAATGTTTTTGCCAATTTAAGCATTTTTAACTATAATTAATGAGACTGTTTCTCTTTAATTGAATTCCTTTTAACTGTTTTTTGTCAATTAATTTCAATTTTTTCTATTATTCATTTAGTTGAGTAAAATATAATTCTTATTGACGAATCGATCAGCTTTTCTTTCTGAAAACAATGATTAAATAACTGAAATCAAAATTTATTTTGAATAATTTAATAACGAGACAAAATAAAAAATTAACAAATTCAAAATTAAAATAATTGTTTTACAAAAATTCCTACAGAAATCTCAGTAGAGAAAATCAGCAACATATGAACATAATGTAAGCATTTTAATACAATAGAATAAATGGTAAAATTGTTTGTAAAGAATAACAACATTACAAATTAATTGAGATTTAATATATACTTGCCATATTTATTCCCTAAAATAAAAAGGGAATAAAATATTTTTTCAAGATTTATTTCACACATGAAAATATATATAATTATAGAAATAATAAAAAATATAACCATTATTCTAATTTTGAACCACTTGAAAAGATTTGATTTTTTATCACTGAAATTATATTTATATCATTTTTTATTTTCTTAAAATAAATTTTGTTTCTTAGTGAAATCATAGGCAATGAGTTCCATAAAGATTCAGCGTGGTCGTAATGTTTTCACTGTGAAATGATACCTGTAGGGATGCAAGTTCAAATATGGGGTTCTGCTTCGTTCCTGCTTCTAAATTGTGAGAACCAACCGACTTTTGAAGTGAGTTTCAATGGGTGTTTTAATTCGAAATGTACCATCAGATACATCTCTCTGTAGAGTCAAAAAATGAATTTCTAGTGAGTGGAATTTATTGAAAAAGGAGAGTATATATATATATATATATATATATATATATATATATATATCTGTGTGTGTGTGTGATTGTTATAGATTATTAAAGCATTTCTGCAGTGGTATGCATTATTGAGTAGGTGTTACTTTTTCATTCTGTAAACTATTGAAATATATTATCAGTTAAAAAAAATATTTGCCATTTCAATTGAAATCATGATAACTGTGTACAGTGAAAACAAAAGAAGCAAATCATGGTAACATTATTTCATGTTCTTAATTTTAAGAAAAATAATGATAAATATCTTAAGGTGTTTCTTCAAAATTCATTTTACTTTAACATTTTTTTATTGACATAAATATGCTTGGCATTTGTGAAGTCATTTCCAATTATAATTTTCTTTCATAAGTAGTAAAAAGATTCCAATTTTTTTTAACAGAACAGAAAAACCATTGAAATAAAGAAGAAAAAATCAATAGAACCTGGACTCGAAATACAGTAACTTCTTCATTTGTGATTAACTTAATGATATCTGATCTTTACGAGCAAAAAAGCGATACTCTGTGTGGGAAGGTGTAGGGGTAGGACGTTTTGGATGTTTTTTATTTTATTGTTTTACATTTTGCTTCTGTTTTTTTACGTCATTTTTTATTGTTACGAATGGGTCTCATTTATGAAAACTCTGATTGCTTCGCATCCGAAGGGGAAAAGGGAAAGTTACAGTTAAAAATGTTAGAAAATCTCATTTATTTCTCAATATCTATAAACCTTTTGCCTGTTCTAAAGTTCCACCTGCGTAATGAAGGGAAAGAGGACGAGGCGAGTGCTAAAGCGATTGCCGTTTTCCTTCGGTACTAAATAAAAATTCCCTCTGCAGTGTGAAAGGAGCCTGCATAATCAGATAGTATTAATGAGACATATTCACATATGACAAACATTTTTGAAAAAGAAAAGGGTTTTTTGTTGCATTTCATCATTGTTCAATGGCTATCTTTCTCACGGATTTGAGTGCTGGTATGAGATTTGTAAAGAAAGAGTGAATATCATAAATTTCAGTTTGATTAAATATGAAAATCGTAGCAAGAAAAATAGATGCATCAAGATTAATGTAATGTCAACTGAAATATTATAAATTGCGAATAGAATTCTATGTATACCGGTGAATTTCTTTTCCAAATATATAATATAATTTAAATCACAAAACATAAAACTTAACAATGGATAAAAAAAAATTTATGTTTTTTTTATATATTACCCCCACTGGTTAGGAACAACAATATGAACTAATAATATAGGTATAAAAAATAGCAAGCAATATTTATTATTTAAAATATTTTTATACAAAATATTCGCGTTCAACAGAAGCTTTTATTTATTAAAATAAATGAAAAAACCAGTATCAAAACAAACTTTAGAAATTGAGGAATTCTTGAAAACACCTTAAATTGTTTCAGTTATTTTTACAAATGTGTATTACCGAATAGAAAATTTGTTTTCTAAACATACATTTCTATAAATAGCAAATTTCTGAAAAATCATCAATATTTCTGTAATTTTATATAAAAATAATAGTAAAAGATAATAAAATAATAAAATGTAATTGATATTAATTAGGGGAAACAACAAAAAATAATTTGTTTCTGATATTCAGTTCCTGTTTGTGTAAATATAACACATAAAAAAAACGTAGATTTATATACCATCCCTTATCAAATGAGACTCATTTTAAACAAATTTAGACATTTTCACTCAGTATCAGTGGAAATGTGGAAATGCTCTAAAAATGAATGTCTAGAAATAAATTATTATAAAGTTAATATTTTAAATAAAATTAGAAGAAATGAATATTATAAAGTTTCATTTTTATGTATAAATCTAACAGTAATTTACCAGTTTCAACTATCAACAAATTTCGCAATATGAGATAAAAATTTGCAATAGATTTAATATTGAAAAGTTTTAACTATTAAACTTTTTAAATAAAAAAAATATTGTATATTTCTATAAAATACCTAAAAAACTATGCATTCTAGGACAAATAGTTACCAGCCTCTTCATATTCAATAACGTGTTTTCTAAAGAAAGCTATCAATGTGTATTTTAATTTATTCCTGAATAAGGAATATCAATTCCTTTAAAATCATATAAATTATTTTATATCACAGCTTTATATATAATTTATTAATGTTTTAAAAGTACTCTTCTTTGATAAATAAAAATATGTTCTTAAAAATGTAAAATATTTCATAAAGGGAATTAATTGACACTTATGAAAATGCAAAATTTAAAAAGCTATGTTTTCTAATTCCAAAGAATTTAAAGTCAATTGGAAATTAATTTAAATGACACTTGAATTATATATATATATAATATGAATAAGTGTCAAACTTATGTTAAAATCACCAATAGTCATTTCCAAAGAAGAAAATTTGTGTGAGTCTAATTAACTGCTGTAACTCTGACTAAAGTATTAAAGTTTTATTTTCGCTTTCTAGATTTACCATGTCTAAATTTGTGCACACAGTGTGATTGTGATGATGACAAACTTGACAAAGGAAAATAATGGTTAAAAGAGAAGATGAGTGAAAGAGACTAGCAGGTATTAAATCGGATTGTAGCATCTTAAAAAAGAATACAATTGCAAGTCAAAGGGTCTACAGAGTCCAGTCCACATGAGAATTTTCCTGTGAGAAAAATTACAGTTAAGGGGAAGATACTCAAGAACAAAACTTTTATACAAGAACAACATATTCTTAGTCTCATTTAAAACATTTTATATTGCAAACCATACGCCTAAAACGTCTAAAGTGATGCTACAAGTGCAAAAATGTTTAATTGATCATTAAAATGTAGAAAAAGAATGGGGATGCGTTTGGAGCATGTTAAGTAAAGTGGGTGACCTTAATTTTGTTTGTGCAACTATTGCATAATGAGGTATACCTGCCTTAACATAAACGTCAGTATCATGGTTTTCAAATGTATCCCTGAACAAAGTGATCGATGAAAAGAAGAGAGCAATTTTAGAGGACTAAATTTGTTTCTTGAAAAAGAATTAATTTACAAGAACTTCAACAATTCGTGTTGTTTAACGTATCCAGTTTTGGTTCATTAAGCACTTCGGGGAAATGAAACATCTATCTTTTCATGTGTATAAATGCATTTGAAGCTGCATAGACTTCAGTATAATGGAACTTTATGATATATTTTGCACCTTTCCATCCATATCAATACATCTTTCGAAAATTTTCCCATAGGATTTTCCAATAATTCCGGGAAAATGATCGAATATACTTCTTAAAGCTTTTCTAGAGTTCTTTGACTTGATTTCAATACAAACTCAATCTGCATTACATGATAGAGTTTATCACTCATTATGTATAAGAAAAGATTTGCTATTGAATCTAAATTATTTTCCTTGTCTAAATTTCTCTAGATAACAACATACTATTAGTGACAGTTAAATATTACTCTTTATCCTGAATCTTTACGACAAACAAAACTACAAAATTACTTGATTAATCAATAAATAATTATCAAAAAAGCTTTTATAATAATGAAAAGTTTATTAAAAGCACGATTGTGTAAATGCATTCACACATTTTAACATGTAATTCCTTCTAAAATTAAGAAGGTAATTTATTACTTATAGATACAAATATATTAAATAATTAGTGTCAAGTAAAGTAAGAACTAAAAAATAATAATTAATGACCTAAATTTTAAATTATACGAACATGCTATACATGCATTTGTTGTTTTAGTAAAATTAAATCCTATGAAGAAATGTTTTTCCGTCAATCGGACCATTTTTTGCATCAGGAACGAAGGTATACTATTTTACTTAAATTTTACCTTTATTTATAGATATATAATATTGATAGAATGATTAAATGATCTTTTTATATAAGTGTATTAAAATTTGAAACAAAAACAACTCTGATCAAATACATTCATTCAAAAAAATAAACAAAGTAATTTGAAAAGCAGCTGATTTTTTATGTAAAATCATCAGATGTATTTATTTGAAATAAATTATAAATTTAAATTTATAATTTTTAAATAAATCCTCCAAATACAAAGTTAATGTGAACATTCAATTGAAAGATAAATAATTTTCATTTAAAATTAATGTCAATGATTCTTAACATTTCTAAAATAAAGAAGCAATCCAAAATATAGTTGAGATAAAATATCTTTTCCAATTTACCATTAAACGTTTATTTGTTATAAAGTGAATTAAAGTTTACTTTTGAAATTAAATTTTCTTAATGTACAAATATAATTTATAGTAGAGAGGTTTCTTGTTTTATTCATTTCCTCTGCCATATATCTCAAGATTTGATTAAGAGTCATCATGGAATAAAAGAAGAGGCGAATTTACTCATTTGAGAAAAGGATCAGATTCTACTTTTTACTATTATAGTCTGAAAAACAATTTGATAGGAAAAACAAGCGATCGGAAGAAAGTATATAAAAGGGAAAAGTACTGTGGAGATCCTATTTATTGTGGATGGCAGCTTTTAAAATAATGCTTTGTGCTCTTCAAACTAAAAGAATGAACGTAATCTTCCCAGCATGCTCTCTTCATCCCTCTAAAGTTGGCTTTCCGCAACTCGGTGTCATTGTTCCCGATGTCTGATGTTTACACTTCAGATACGATTACAAGAAACGACTGAATATGACAATTTTGAAATTGCAGATCATTGTTTCTGAAATTTACATGCACCACTCGAATCAAACGTTTCCCATCAATTTAGGACTGTGGTGGTTCAGTAAATGGGAGAATTCGATGCATTATCTAGCAAAGAGCTGATTCGTTTCATTCTGAGGACAATACGCGAGGTTTGAGAATTGAAATGTTCTCTTTGAGATACAATTTAATTTAGGATGTATTCCAGGCGTATTCTTTTTTTTTTTTTTTCTTTTTTCATGTCTTCCGTTTGCAATTACACTCTAATGCAAAATCAATGCAGTCACGTGAAAGCTCGAAATCAAAATTGGATTACACAAATGTATTACTCACGAGTTCCAGCTTGTATTCAAATGAGAAAATTATCATTTAAAGGACAAATTTTTATTTCTTTTGTAGAGAGTTAATCTTTAAAAATAAAGATAATTGTTTTTTTTTAGCAATCGAAGTTGCCTTAAACTAGGCTATTATTAATAAAATTAGTAATTTTAGAAATAGAAATATAAGCTTTAAAACAAAAGAATGATCAAAATTTATTTTATATTATAAATAATGATTTCCTGCATAAGCAATTATGAAAGTATTTCTAAGTCTGTTTCGCTCTTTAGCTGCATAAGGCATGAAAGGTAGGAATTTCAAATAACTTTTCATACCTTATGATCTGTTCCCGACAGTACATCAAATCATGCTCTATATAGATATCTCGATTTTATTTATAAATTTATTTGCTTGTATTGAATGAAATGAAAACTACTTTTAAATTTAATAATTGAAACAAGAGTTATGATTTTAACAAATTAAAGTAGATATATAATGTAGGAGAAAATCATGAAACACTTCAAGTAAAATTGTAACATCCGGAAGTGGACAACGAAATCTCACATAAATAATGAATATTAAGCTGGACTTTTTACTGAAATGGACATAAATCACGTCTGGAAATGTAGAAGTTTTAAGGTTCTCTTTCCGATGAAAATGCGAAGAAAAATACAATACTTTTGTTCCTCATTTTGAAACAATTACTCAGATTGCTCAGAATTTGTTTCTTTTCATATAATTCAACCATTAATCCTCAGTAAGAAACTGGCAATAGGAATTTATTTAAAGCCTTGAGGCAATCTTTCTTGTGTCTGCAAGGTAGCATGTTCAATCACTGTCTCAGCCAAAATAATTCCTAAAAGATTCAAAGCAAACTATAAACACTTAATTAGCATTCATCTCTAAAATTCATCTCCATTTCTTACCTAAATTCCGGACTTGCATGTATATAAATGCAGATTTTATTCCTATGTGCATTTACCTGTACTAAAGTAAAAAAAAAAAGTAAAATCTTACTTCGGCCTCTACATTTTGTATTAAATATTTGGAAAGAAATCAGAGAAAATATCATTAATAACAGAATTCAAATATGTTTAAAACATAAAACTAAATAATTATGTTTTTTTTTACTTAGGATAAGTTTGTAATGCCAGAATTATTAGCTTTACTTCGGTTTTAATTTAGACGGCTGATGACTGTGTCGTTCTTGATATTTAATTTTTGGGTACCGGGTTCAAATCCCGGTCTGGGCATGGATATTTTTCACTGTTCTTCCTTGTTCTTATTTTTGATATAATGAATGAATGTAGTCACTGTATGAATTGGCTTAAAATAGAGTTGAATGGGTAATGCTACTCATCATCGTGACTTGGTTCAATGGGTAACGATAACTGAGTAAGAGTTACCAGTTTTGCTGTGGTGAAGGGTTAACATAAATGATGCACCGGCCCACCCGAAGGTATACGGTGTTTGTGGAGAAGGGTAAGTCACCCATTATATGTCAGTAAAACAAAATTCAATAAATATTTGCAAAATCATTTTAACTTGGATATCGAGAACTTCACACGATGTATCACATGATCATGTTGTTTCTGTTAGTGATAGTTAAAAATAGTAACATTTTTTCATTCAATTTTTAATACCTGGTTGTTGAAATATTCCTTAAAATGTTTTATATGTACCATGCATTTTAATTAAGTGGTATTAGTGTGCCTTTGTAAAAAGCAGTTTATAGTTTCGATAATTCGTATTATGGTTCTTTTTTAAATTATATTTTCATTTTATGCCTTTTTCCGGATTTGACAATATATCATAAATTATGGGTCAAAATTTGGCAACTGCAATAGCTATGTTAATGGCAATTTAATTAAGTGCATTATTTATGAGATATTCCATGCAAATTTAACTTTTATTTTAAAAAATACATTTTCTTGAACTACAGATTTTAAGGGGAATTATTATTTCTTCTAGAAATTGATATAACGACCTTATATATGTGGAAATAATTGACAGTGATTAATAGAGTATGCACACACACATTAAAATAAAATGTTCAGTAACATATTTTTCATCACTAATTTGAAAACGCTATTTTTAGGTTTCTTCCTCCCGTAAGAAAATAAGTTGATTTTACGTTAAAGTTCAGAACGATGATACTATATCTATCTCATTGCCTAGTGCTAGTTTGTAATTCTGCAATTCTTAGACTTATTAGCTATTTAATTGTGATGCTTTCAAAATGTGAAATGTTGGTATCTCAGATCCATGAGCTCCAATCCTCATAAGATCAAGAAACAGCAAGGAATTCACAAGGAAACCCCCTTAAATAAATCCGAGAGACAAAAGGAGTGTTGTGGGCTACCCGGGTGAAAGCTACTTTTACAACAGTAGGACAGAGCTTAAGATTGCCATCAAATTTAAGGCCAGGCCACTAGCAAACCAGGAATATGTAGTTGGGTTATCTCTAAAGCAATTGAAAGCAATAGAACCTAAAGGAATGCCACCTGAGTTCCGATCATGAACAGGTGGAACGCTTCAAGCAGCCCGAACACCTCCTTTTCAAATAGTGTATCTCAATATAAGTAATTCAGAATAATTGAGAGAGCATCTGTTGGAGAATTTCTAGCACTGCCCCTTTTATCCAGGCCCTCTTATTTCCACGGATATCAGCATCAATAGCGTTGCAATGGGTGCGAGACAGTTTCATAACGTGAAATGTGGGAACAACAAACGGAAATTTAACAATACTTTGAAATGGAGCGACAGTTCATATTTATATTCAATTTATGAAAAAAAAGAAACACTAAGAATTAGGCAAATTAAGAATATTTAATATTTTTAAAAAAGAAATATTTCAATGAATTATGTAAGAATAAATATTTTAAAAATAATTTGTGAAATGACGCTACAAAGTGATAAATATTTTTATCAGCTAAAATCTCATTACTCATACTCATCAACTATTTATTGTATTTTCCTCACCAAATAATTGTCGTAAGACGTATTGTTAATGTTACACGAAATGAAACAAAACTGATATCAGGAAACTTGAAATTAATTTAAACAACAATTAAATCAGATCCTCACTGTAAAACTGCTTATAATATTGTCCGCATTTAAATTAAGTTTCCTTTAAAAATATTTTGAGATAAATAATATTACACTGTGAATTTTATAATTATATAATGGAAATGGGATTTGAAGAATAAACACCGACACATCCACACACACACACACACACACACACACACACACACACACACACACAAATATATATATATATATATATATATATATATATATATATATATATATATATATACAGAACATACCTTTAAGAAATAACTTTCTTTATTTTTTCATTTTCACATTTCCATTCTGCATTACACACACTTCAGAAAAATCCACAGTGATGGATAACATTCTGATGACAATCTGCGCACCATGAAAATGAAGTTTCTATAAATACGTATCTAAAATCAAAGAAATGAAAATGATAAAAAAAAATTATCGAAGATTTTGAGGATTTATTTTACAAATCTACCTATTATTTTTTGAAGACTATTACTTAAAAGAAAACTTTTTATTTTGGCGCAAGCAAGCAATAACCTTAAAATTAAACAGAGATTGTTTACAGATATTGTAATTATTAATTTAGAACTCTATTAATTAATGAAAGTTTATAAAATTTTAATCACCCTTACTGACTTAAACAATCCATAAAGGGGATGTTTTTCTTGCCTTTTCATTTTGGATTTTCTTCGGGTTTGCTGTCAACGTGTGTTGAATCAATGGAAAACGGCTTCTCAAACAAATACATTGCTTTTTATATTAAAAAAATCGTTTTACTGACAAAATGAACTTTGACATTATCCTCATATATCCGATGGTGAATTGTGCCTTGTTTGCTTCCTTTCTAAGAAAGTGATTTGAAGGCAGGTGGCAAAATTCGTCTACAAGTCGGATTTTCAGTGCTGTCTCAGTACGATATGAATGAAATAAATGTTATCTGACGTCAATTATATTTTAAACTAATGAGAATCGTAATAAAATGGAGTACTCATGCTCTCAACTGTAACGACAGAAACAATCACTTCATTATTCTTTTTTTTTAATAAAATAAATTAATAAACTTAGAAGTGCACAATTTAAGGCCACTAAATTTAAGCTGATGAAAATACATTTCTATAATTCAGAATTATTATCTTTTGCTAATTAATTAGGCATAATTACAGAATCCTATTTTTATCAACGTGAAAACGTGTTGTTGTGATTATAAGCCACAGATAAAAATGAGTGTCAAAATGATAATTGTTTCCCTCATACTCATGCGAGGTTGTGCATTCTCCTTCATTGATACCTCGATTTACTTTACTTGATCGATCGAGATAAAAGCTTTTTACATTAGAAAAAATAGTTTTATTTTTAATCAATAAATTCGATGGTATTTGTAAGGAAAGAGCAATGAAATAATAAATCTAGTTTTTGATGATAAAGGTTGTTAGTTATTTTCTATTTTCTTTTTGTAAGCAGATGAATTCATTATCTTTATAGAAATTGAAAGAACATATTTGCATTAAGAAAATCTTTCTTTTCAACTAATTAAAGATAACAATTTTATAACAATTGGAAACATCTGTAAAAATAATTGAAAAGTAAAAAATTGAATCATTTTTATGAAGTTATTATAACAATATTTATATTGTATAGTCCATTATGATTTGCCTTTCGGAACGCCTTTTCATTTTTAATGAGATGTATTCACTTGTTTTAAAGGAGAAAACCAGGAAATTGTCCAAGCATTCATTGAAATAGATACAAATATTAAAAATAAAAATACTACAATCACCCGCTACATTCGTCCATGCAGCAAGCAGTAGCTGGATAGATTCCGGGAATCAAAAAACATAAATGTAACATCCTCAGTATTCTCATACTGAATGTTAATCTTTATTTACAGTTCCAATAATAGTGTTCACACAATAATTCCTAAAGTAAAATTTAATTTAGATCTTAAGCACGGTTAATCAAAAATTAACCTTGCTTAAGAGATTTTAAAAAGGGATGAAAGATATATTAAATGATATTATTTTAAATATATTAAGATAAAACATATTTAGCAAATTAAATTATATTCAATATTTTAGTTCAAGACAACAACAATATTTCACGTTGTAAATATATTTTTTGTTAACAACGTAAATTATATTCAATATTTTATTTCAAGAGTGGTACATCAAAACTGCTAACAAGAATGAAATTCTCAATTTTTACAAAAAGCAATGTGAAAATTTTGGGCATTTAAGTAAAGGCATTTGCAAAAATTGCCAAAGAAAGCGTTCCTGACTGCTTATAGGGAGATCCTGGATCCGAATACTTTACTTCCCTTACTATCCCTTACCCGCATGGACGTACTTTCTCACGCTATCTATCCTGTCTTTGTCCTTTACTTGTGTGAATGGTTGTCTACCCTATGAACGGATGCCTATGACATGTGTGTACTGAGGAAGTCGTACTCCATGCCAAAATATGGTTCAGTTGGAAAAGTGGAGCAGTGCACCCTATAATGCTAGCCTAACTGGCACTCGACAACAACAGCAACATGTGTGATACAATATAAAATTTTTATAAGTATTAATTACAAAAATTAGGAATTTACTATTCCTTATATTTATTTAGTATTTAGTTTCATAAAAAGTAAATATTCGTACAATAATATGTATATATATGTGTGTGTGTGTGTGAGAGTGATTGGAAATGGTGTAGATGAGAGATATATCCAGAGCTTCCTCTTAACTCTTCCACCAATAAGAAGTCGGATGGAACATGACGTAACAGCGCGCTAAGATTTGTCCAAGCGGGACCTCACCGTTTGAGTGAAAAGGAGATGGAGGAAAAAGACGAACACGTTGATAGAGGACGATTATTTAAGATTTCAAATTGTTATTTTCTCAATTTTGTTAATTTCACATTTAACTTTGATCTGTAAATAATTTTTCTATTTGTCACTATTAATTAATCTCAGTAAGCTAAACATTAAATTATTCTGTTTTGATTTCTACTTAATCTCTAAACTCTCTCATTACATGGGAGCCCGGCCGATTAGGAGAATTTCTTTTACCTCAAACATTATACCCTAGACAGCCTAGCAACTCTAAGGCCATCCTAATCAACCAAGACTACAAATGCCGATGATTGATTCCTTTGAAACGGTGAGTCAGCTTTAAACTTATTTATAGACTATAAGAAGTATGGCTTCCTTAAATGGTTTTAAGAAAATTGCTAACTCAATAGCAAACAGTAGTACTAAGAACATTAAAAATCTACATAAATTAATATTTGGTACAGATGAAGGGCGAAGAAATAGAAATAATTTACGAAATTTTACTGGTTTTGATTCTGACTATCCTATTGAAGAAGCCATAACTTTATTTAGTGATAATGATTCTATTTCTATGTGTAATGTGCTTAATATTGAATTTACATCTAATGCTAAAAATAATTGTGATTGGATTTTTGAACATTTAAGAAATTTCGATTTGTTTCGAAATGCTGATTCCGATTCCGAAAGTGAAACAGAGCTAGTAGAAACTTTTAATAATACACTTAGAAATCCAGTGAGTTTCATTAAGAATTCCTCTTCAGAGAATTGCGGCGTCAGTGGTTTTTAAAACGAAACAGTAAACAACGCCCAGACAGCAGGCATACACAACATTTTATTCTGGATTTGACGCCGAAGATGACTCACAAAGGCAGTCAGTCTGCTAATCCTTTTTCTCCCCCAAGTCAGGTGCAAAACACTAACTTCCTTTCACACAACACTAGTTTTGGCGGATCTTTATTCTATGAAAGATCTAACAGACACTTTACGCTTTTTTAATGGTACAGGCAATTGTTCAGTCGAACATTATATGCAAGAGTTAGAAGATAACTATTGTTTATTTAATATTACAAGTGATCGACAAAAAATACTTTTTGCAAAAAATCTTTAACTGGTACTGCAAAAACTTTTGTTCAGAGTATACATGGTTTGTTTACATGGAAAATTTTAAAAGAAACTCTATTGTTAGAATTCAAATCGAAAGTTAACAGTAAACAAATTCACACTATGCTTCAAGGATGTACTATACGAAAAGGTGAATTTCTTTTCTCGAATATTTTGTATGCATGCGCGAAATCGCTTCTCGAGGTACAATTAATGAAGCATCTTTAATGGAATACATAATAAATGGTATACCTGATACCTCAAGTAACAAAATTTTGTTATATGCTATTAAAAATATTTCTGATTTCAAAGAAAAATTAAAAATTTATGAAAAAATTTACATTTTTTTAAAAACAGATATTTTCCAATGTTTCCACTAAATTTTATGATAGAAAAATTTACAATCACAGCAATCGTGATTTAAAAAAAGGCAATATTAAAGTTACTCATAACAATCAAGATTTGTCGAATGTATCTCCAATAATTTGTTTTAATTGTAGCAAAAAAGGTCATAAGTTTTCACAGTGTTTACATAAAGAGAAAGGATTTAAATGTTTCCAGTGTAATAATTTTGGTCATACGGCCATGGACTGTCCTAATACTCTCAGTTAACTACCACAAAAGTACCCAAAAATTCTATTCAGCATATTCAGACAGATTATGATGTATCACTTCAAATAAAACCCATGCACATTCCAATTACTTTATGCAATATTAAAATAAATGCACTCTTAGATAAGGTAGTGAATCTTCTATGATAAAATATTCAATATATAAACAAATTGATTCCCCTCTCCTTAATTCTTCCCCTTTTGCTTTTACTGGAATAGGAAATATTAAAATTAAATCAATGGGATATTTTACGGATTTAATTCAAATAGAGGATTCCTCATTCTGTATAAAAATTCACGTAATTCCAAATGATTGTATTTCTGTAAATGCAATTATTAGAACAGATTGCATTAATCAAGTTGAATTTCACATAGATAAAAATGGTATTCATTTGGTTAACAATAATCAAAACTTTCATGTTAATATAATTAATGTTTTCGATGAGATGGACACAATCGAACTTTCAGGTATTAAAAATGCAACTTATCGAAAACAAATTAAGAAAATAATTAACAACTATAAGCCAAACAAAACTAAGAGTACAGATGTTTCAATGAATCTAATTCTTTGTGATTCAATACCGGTAAATCAGCTTCCACGCCGATTACCTTATGCAGAACAAAATGTCGTCCACGAACAAACAGAACAATGGTTAAAAGATGGTTTTATTAAAGAAATTACTTCCGATTATGCAGCTCCAGTGGTTCTGTGCAAAAAGAAAAACGGTAAACATATATTATGTATCGATTATAGACAATTAAACAAAAAAAATCATTTGGGATAGATTCCCCCTGCCCCTTATTGAAGATGTACTTGATAGCTTAGAACATTTTCAAGTTTTTACAACTCTAGATTTAGAAAGCGGCTTTTTTCATGTTCCCGTAGATCATGTTAGTAGAAAATACACTGCTTTTGTTACACATGACGGACAGTTTGACTTTCTCAAAATGCCTTTTGGATTGTGTAACGGTCCTTCTGTTTTCCAACGATTTATTAATAATGTATTTCGTGAATTATTGAAAGATGGCACAATAATAGTATACCTAGAAAAAATTATTAAAAAATTAGATCGAGTTCTTAGAGTTGCTTCAGAGTATGGTTTGGAGCTTAATTTTGATAAATGCAGTTTCCTTCAACGCAAAATTGAGTTTCTTGGCTACGTTATTCAGAATGGAACTATTCAACCTTCTCCTTTGAAATCCCTTGTCGTTCAAAATCTCCCTAAACCTACTAATTTAAAACAGATTCAGAGTTTCCTAGGATTAACTCGATATTTTCGAAAATTCATTCCTAATTATTCACGCATTGCTAAACCCTTAAGTGACCTCCTTCGCAACAACCAAGAGTTTAAGTTTAATACCGAACAAATAAATGCATACGAAGAATTGAAAAACTTTCTGTCTCAAAAACCAGTCTTACACATCTATCGACCAGGTTCACAGTTAGAATTGCATACCGACGCCAGCTCACAAGATTTCGGCAGTCCGAACTGTGCTACTTCAAAAAGGAAGTGATGAAAAATTTCACCCCATTTACAGTATGAGCCGAAAGACTTCTCCTCTACAATCCAAATATTACAGCTACGAACTAGAAGTCCTTGCGATAATAGAAGCTGTGAAAAATTCCGTGTTTACTTACTAGGTAATAAATTTAAAATTGTTACAGATTGTGCTGTTTTTAAATAGACTATAGAAAAGGAAGATTTTACTCCAAAAATTGCCAAATGATCAATGATCCTTGAAGATTTTGATTACGAAATAATTCATAGATCTGGTAAGCAAATGCTTCATGTTGAGGCCCTAAGTCGTAACACAGTATATTTTATTACACCTCAAGCACAAATGATATTAAAAATTGAACGAGCCCAATCTGCAGATGATAACATTTAAAACTTTATGCCAAACAAATAATACGAACGACTACATTATCAAAAATAACATCCTATACAAATATGAAAAAAGTAACGAGCTTTTAGTTGTTCTTCAAGCTATGGAAAATGATATTATTAAACACGCTCATAACAATGGACACTTTTCTCTTGCACAAACACAGTCAATTTTACAACGTGATTTTTATATTTCTAATCTGTGGCCTTAAATGGAAAATATAATAGTTAATTGTGTACACTGTATTTTATATAATAAGAAATGATGAAAAGCTGAAGGTTATCTTCACCTAATAATTAAAGGTAACCTTCCTTTCGACACTTTTCACATAGACTCTCTTGGTACACTTCCCTCTTCAAGTAAAAAGTATCAATACATATTTTTCTGTAGTTGTTGCATTCACAAAGTTTACATGGTTTTATCCAATAAAATAAACAACAGGAAATGATGAAATAGAAAAATTTAAAATTCTTCGAACAACTTTTGGGAATCCATCTAGAATAATTTCTGACAAAGGTTCAGCATTTACTTCTAAAGATTTTGCCGATTATTGTTCCGAGCAAGGAATTGAGCATGTAACTATGACTGCTGGTCTTGCACGAGGTAATTGACAAGTAGAACGCATCTATGGAATCATTATTCCTATCCTTGCCAAGCTTTCTGTAGAAATGGTTTAAATATATCCCAGATGTCTAACGAATTCTGAACAGTGTTACAACTACCACTACAAAATATATACCCTTCGAACTTATGATTGGAGTGAAAATGAAAAATAAAGAGGATTATCGAATAAAGAAACTACTTGAGGAAGAGTATCAAGCAAGCACGATAAAAAACAAAGAGGAACTTCGAGAAGAAGGTAAAAAGAATATCCTGAAACTACAATAACAAAACCAACGTCAATTCAATCGAAAACGGAAGTCACCACGAACATATAAGGTCGGTGATTTAGTTGCAATACAAAGAACCCAGTTCGGTACAGGATTAAAGTTACGTCCAAAATTTTTTGGCCCGTATAAAATAACTTCAGTTGAAGAAAGAGATCATTATGAAGTTGTGAAAGTCGGAAATCATCAAGGCCCGCATAAACACATCAACTGCCCGACTGGAACTGAATGGAAAACGATGATTTAAGTCTCAGTTTAACACCCTTTTTCTGGATAAACAAATGCTCTTACCATTTTTTTTTAAATATTTTAATTGATTCTTTTCTTTTTTTTAGAAGGCTTTCATAATCAAGATGACGCAAAAGAAAGGTGAAACTTGCTAAAAGAGAAGACGAATGGCAACAACTAACAGGCTATTGAAGAGCAGGCCTGTAAATAATTTTATTCTTTTCTTAATTTATATATATATATATATATATATATATATATATATATATATATATATATATATATATATATATATATATATATATATATATATATATATATGTATATATATATATATATTGCTTTCTTTGTGCAAACTTAGGAGGTACAAAGCCATCAGGATGCCCGAGTCTGATCAGAAACGGTGTAGATGAGAGATATATCCAGCACCAGAGTTTCCTTTTAACTCTTCCACCATTAAGAAGTCGGATGGAACATGACGTAACAGCGCGCTAAGCTTTAGCCAAGCGGGACCTCGCCATTTGAGTGAGAAAGAGATTGGAGGAAAAAGGCGAACACGTTGATAGAAGACGATTATTAACGATATCTAATTGTTATTTTCTCAATTTTGTTAATTTCAGATTTAACTTTAATCTGTAAATAATTTTTCTATTTGTCACTAATAATTAAATACAGTAAGTTAAATACTAAATTATTTTGTTTTGATTTCTCTCATTCCATGTATATTTATTTTCAACATGTTCTTTAACGCACATTTTATAAATAAACGGTGTAAATTTTAAATATTAAATAAGCATTAAATTTAATTCGAAATTATTTCCCGTTCTTTTCTTTCAGTCTGAAAATTATTCTGAAAAATAAAATTTCTTAACGCATTTCCATAAAGTTTCTACCACAAAGAAAACTTATAGATTGTTAGGCATTTGACAGGTTTGAATAGGAACTTTTAATGGTGAAGAAAATTGCAAATTTTAAAACTTCCTTATTAAATTTAATGATCTTAGAATACATGAAGTGAGGATTATTTGTAGACATCGTAATTTTATCTGAACAAAGTGTTTAAAATCAATAAGAAAAAAAGTACCCTTTTAAGAGTAAATGAAACGGTATCCATAATGGTGTTCAATATGTAAATTACAAAGACTTGAGATTATAAAACATCGTACTTTAGGACAGTAAATGTATAGTAAAAACTTTAAGGTAAAAGAAACGGTTATTAAAATACTTTAACTCTGAGCGATGAATATGCGTTCCTTAAGAAATGTTTAGTAAAAAGAATAAAATGTAGTTTTAAATGAATGAATAAGTTGAAAAAGAATGATTTTTTTCTTTTTGAAATTAACTGCATTATGAGTGATTATTTCTAAGCTTCAGTGTAATTTATCAAACTCTTTCCTTTTAGAATGCATTGCTCTCTTACAATCATACTTTAAGTAATGTTTTTAAGAATGGCTTTTGTGATTTTGAATCACCAAAACACTTTTGATTCTTTTCAACGTATATTTTTTTTCATTTTTTTTACTGTCATGTCTTTTGTTTACTGGTGACATTTATCACATTATTCAGCTTTACAGCATTTTCCATACAATATTAAGATTTTGAATTATTTTATATAAATTTAAAGTTATAAATGACACAGATTATTTACTTGAAGAAATACTGTATAGAGTTCGCGAAGTTTAAAAGATATATTTATATTGCATTACTATGGAGATTATTTTATATTTATTGATATACAGGACTTTTATATCATTTGTTGAATATCCTGTAGACATATTTTGTTCCTAAATATAAAAAATGATATTTTATGTAACTGAATAAATTATTAGACTATTAAGTTACATACACTTTTATTTAGAAAACTTATAATGGTGCATATTTTGGAATTTAATTTTAATAAAAAAATCTTCAATCAGATTTAAGTGAAAATTGGTATTTGGTAGCTTATTTGAGTAAATGTATACTAATTCTTGACGAACAAATATACAATATGAATTTATTGATATAAAATTGTATGAGAGATATTATGAAAAATAATTCAAATTATCGGATATAATTTAGAGTGTAGTTCTGTAGGTAAAACGTTTTAGAATTTAAATTGTCTTATCTATTTCAAATTATTATGTTGATGTTCTGAAGCTCTGAAACACTGGTATTGAGGTAATAACAAATTTCCGGACAATTCCATACAGCTGTAAGTAAAAAGGAGTGAAGATACATTCTGTTCATTTGAATACTGCTGATAATGAAAAAGCTAAAGAAGCTAAGAAGTTTGGAAATCAGATGCTTTTAATTTTTTGTATTTAATATGAATTTTATGTAGAAAAGATATATAGAAAATTGTGTAAAAAGAGTTTATCAAAAATATTGTAATTAAAATAAATTAATGTTTTGAATCTGTAAAATTACAGATGGTATAATTTTTATACTCCAGTAAATAAAAATGCTCAACTTTTGCAGTGAGAATTCTATTCTTAATTTTAAAATATTCATAATCTGCATTTATATTCTGTACAAAACTATTTATATTGCCAAAATATTCCTACATAACGGCATATAAATAAATATTTTTAAATAACTATTAATTTCATTATTTTTGTATACATATTTTTAACATTTAAAAACAGAATTAATTAATACAGTTACATATAGTTAGTAATAATAATTAACTATATTCATTAACTATTAATTTAGAGTTTTAAGAGAAACAGTTTATTGAAAATAACTTACCGTAATTGCTAACACTAGAATTGTCAATATAGAGAGAGATATTACAAATATTCCTCACTAATAAATTTATAGAAAAGTTTTGTGCTTCCCACCCTATCGAGTGGTCAGCCTGCCTGTTTGCTGTTAGAGAGATCGTAGGTTCGAATCCCTGTGCAGACATCGATTTATTCTCTCTCCCTCCTGCCTTTTTCATTTCTTTGTATGATTGATTTGTGAATGGTTGCCTACGGATGCATCTGGCATATGTGTACCGAGGAAGATGGACACCACACCAAATTACGGCTCTGTTGGTAAAGCGGAACAGTGCACCTCTTATTACCAGCCTAGCTGGCAAGAGACAATAGCAACAAGAGCATAAAAATGAGTTCTCTCTAACAGATGTAAATATTTAAGTATAAAATTTCTAATACAGAAGTGAAGGAAAACTTAAAGACACATATTTAATAACGTTTTACAAAATTATTTTATAAATTAAATAAAAGTATATATATTCGAAATTAATATTAAGAACTTAAATACATTTGAAGGTACTTTGAACTTAACATATTTAGATTATTACTTAATATATTTCAAATAAGATAAAGAAATTTTTCTAAATAATTCGAATCAAGAAATTTTACATATATCTTCTTCATTCACAATGTAAATATCGATACTTAAATTCAATTAATTCTTTTATAATGAAAATTAGAAATTATTAATTAAAATCAAAATTCTAATAGTACCCAAAAATAATAACTCTGTTTTTGGAATTCTATTTCTTTTTTAAGAATTGTTTACTGAGTATTTTTTCTTTAGCAAATTTAAATATAACTGTAGAATTACATTAATCTAATTTCTTTATAATTGTTTTAGATTTAAAACTAATATTGTTTTTAAATATCGAAAAAATATTTCCTAAACAAAAAATCTTAAAGGAAACTCATATCATATCTTATACGAAAAATTATTACCTTATGTTACACAAAATTATTACTTCATATTATTATTATAGTCATTCATAAAATATGAAATTGGTAAAAATGAAAAAATGCAACTAGCAATGAATGTATTATTTATCAATATTTTTACAAAATACATACTTAATTAGGAAGATGAAAAAATATAGTCTTATGATATATTTATAAACTGAATTTTTTATGGCTCCTATAAATATGACTGTTTTACAATATTTCAAAAATATTGCAAAAATTTTAATTTTAATTCGTATGAAAATGTTTAGTGATGTAATAAAACAATTTTGTAAAAAAGAGTTCTTATAAACGACATAGTTTATTTCAGTTTATATAAATGAAACCTATAAAAAATATATGAAAATTAATATTTTAAGGGGCAAAACAATCTCAAGATTATTTAAAAGGAACAATTTCATATTTCTTATATTTATATTATAATATATTTAATCTTTAGAATGTACTAATTATGTAATTTATAACGTATGAATTTTAACAGTAGTGAGTATTTTTTATTATTGTAATAAATTACTTATTCATAATATAATCTTATTAAGAAAAGTAAGCATGTTATTTATTCATGAGCAAAAGCTATTTTTTTCTTTATGCACAGTATAATATTATACAGAATATAACGATATTGTACATGAAAAGATTATACAGATACATAAAGAGCTCACTTATAATATTAAATTATGACAAAAAATTAATAATAAAATAAGATTTTAAAACTAATAATTATCCATGTTTTAACTGTATTAAAGTATTCAGTGATAAAACCTTAAAAAATTTCTGATTTTATTAATCAGATAAATAAAAACATCAGTATATTTTAAAATGAAAGAAGATATATTTATATTGTTGAATTAAGTTCTTATTAATAACACAGGAATGATATTTTCTTATTTTAAATCTAATGAAAAGAAGAAAATAAAGAAGTAATTAAATATTTCCAGAAACATAAATTAATATATCAATGAACATTCATTTTTTCAAAATGCTTGATTCTAGTCAATAAATAGCAGTAAAAGAGAACTATATCATTTTATAATATAAGTATGTACTTATCATATGGACATAAGCTTGATGTGAAAGGGAAAAATCCCTGAATTTTTATTTTACTTTCAACCGCATTGCTACTGCACTTAAATAGATCAAGAAAAACAACTGGTAACTTTTTTGTGTGCGTCACGCTGTTACACAGTATCTTGGTAAAAGAAAGGTATCGGATCTTGGTTGACAATTGAAGCTTACCGTTAACAGTACATCGCTGTTTGTTCTACTAACAATAAAGTGCATATTTTTGATATCCTTTGACACTGTTTAGTTATAGATAAGTGGCCATGTTTTTCTAGACAAAAAGAAAACTCCCTAGTACAGTCCCAGATAGATGCGCTTGCAGAGGACAGAATCACAATATCCATCCACAGTTGTTCAATAGTGGCTGCGATGAAATCTAAAACCTAATACTTCGAAGCGCACAGCTTAATCCTAGGCCATGGTGAACCCTTGATATCACGTTCTAGTACAGAGTGGAGAATATTAAAAAAAATAACATGCCAGTGCCAAGTCCTGCTTGACACTGCATTTATCTTTCCATAAAAAAAGTTGTTGCATCCGTGTTTTAGGGGGCAGCTTTCCTATGGAAAGATTCTGCAACAATATTAAAAAATAGAGTAAAATGTAATGAAGTTGAAACTAAAGTCTTATTTATTAATTAAAATATGTGTTTGTGTTTCAATATAAAAAATCTAAAAATAAAAACAGTTGAATTGTGATGAATCCAAAATATATATCTAATTAATTTAAGAAAATAATATTTACTTATATAGCGTTTTATATCATTATTATATTTCTATTAAATTTAAGATGAAGTTCTTTAAAAATAACAATACAATATAATTTTATTCATAACTAAACTGCAATCTAAAAATAAAAACGTTTCAAATAAATGATTCTTACTTTGAAGCAAAATATCAAATAAAAGAAAACACAGAATAAAAGTTGACTTGTTCATACAGCTTGGCATCCGAACTTTTAAAATTCAAAAATTAAATTAGAATATAAATCAAATAAATACATAGGAAATAATAAAATTCCTCGATATAAATTATTTTAATTATTTTCCATTTATTTTCATGAATTTCGATTCCACAAAAATTTTTCTTTAATAATTTGTCTAACTGCTAAAATTATATATTTCTCTAAAAAGGATTTGAATCCATTTTAAGTAATATTTAAACTAAATTAATATATGAAAAGAAGTTAAACCTAAGCAAACTAATTTACAGATTCAGTATAAATTTTGTTTATCATTTTACATCATCGCTAAATACTTAATTGGAATTTATGCATTTAAGAGCATTTAAAAATAAAATAAATTTCATAAAACATTTGTTGGTAATTAGTTTATTGTTAGTAATTTAATTAGAGGGTAAATAAATTTTGTCTCTAAGTACTGAATTAAAACTTAAATCAAATATTATTTGTTAAATGAACCACTTGATATGGTATTTAGATTTAAAAAATAATTGAGATTATATATATTTTTTATTTTTGATTTCTAATAAAAGCAATACTGTAATATGATTTGCGCAAAGATATTCATCAAAATATGAAAATATGTAACTAATGTACTTAAATTAATTATCTAAAATGTTAATTCACCTGTAATTTTATTAATTAAGAAATGCTGGAGAAATAAGTATTGCTGTGAGCTGTAATTCCTATCTTCAAGTTTCTTGAATTCATGAAGTTCTTGTAGCATTCTTCAAATTTCTTCTGAAATGTTGTTTTAATTATTGTTATTAATAAATTAGGTAGTTAAGCATGCACCATATATATATATATATATATATATATATATATATATATATATATATATATATATATATCCATATATATATATATATATCCATATATATATATATATTTTAAATTAGTTTCGTTATAAAAATCAGAATTTTTCGTATGTTCAATATTTATTTTAGAATATTGAAAAAAAATTGTTAAAAATAAAAATATTGGTGCTATGAATAACAATTTTGAGTAAATATTCCTAATTTAATACCAGTCGGTAATATTACTTTATCTAATTTATTATTAATATATAAAATTTATATGTATTAAAATATCTTGAAAGTAAATTATGGCTTTAATAGATTTATATCTACAAGAATATCATTAATATTTATAACATATCATAAAAAGCACCTGTAATGAAATGTATACATTTCAAAATTCTAATTGTAATAATTAAAGAATAAATTAATACATTAGTGTATTCACAAATATTCTGCTAAATCAAATGTTCTAATATTTTAACTTTTAATATTCCAATAACATTAAACATCAATTAATTTAACATGATATACTGTATTATTAAATTCAGTTATGGAGGAAAATAAAATGTATTGATGAAATCTGAATATTTTTTATTCAGAAATATCATGATGCTGATCATGAATGATAATATCAAGAATCTCGCATCGGAAATTATTAATAAAAGAAATGTTTTTTATGTCGATAAATATAATTAGAAATGATAGAAAACAATTTTTGATTTTGCATATTTATGGAATTCCTTTCTTTATGTAATCCCATTTGCTTTTTCCTTCTTCCTGGAATCGTGTTAGTAAATATTTCTAGCTTGATGATATTAAAATGCAGATCAGGAAGTCAAATGTAAATAAAAATATGCCAATTATGGCAGTTTAGATCAAGGGAATTTATGGAAATGCATTTATATCACTCTTTCTACGTAATATTTCTATAAAACGTTCTTCTCGCAGTTTCTCCTAACATTATTAGTATTAATAAGGATTCAATCTTATTAAGTTATGCAATATGTCAAATAATTTATTGAAATAGGAAATAGTTTTATTAAATTCTGTAATATATTTTCAATATTAGATGCTTCTGCAGTGATATCTAAATGAAATCAGATTGCGATTTGAGAGCAAATCTTTTATATAAATATAACATAAGAAAAGAACAATAATTTACTAATTAAATACAATTGCATGATAAATTTCAGTAACATTAAGAAATGTTATGCTTCTGAAGTTATTATTATGGAACATCGTGCCAAATTTCTTTTTTTAAATATTTCATTTCTAAATTTTTTTGCCTATAAATAAAACAATAAAAATAATATATTTTTGGAATATCAGGTACGATATTATAGAAATTTTTAGGGAATGATTCCAGAAAATACAAGTTTTGAATTAAGATTATTCTAATAGAATTTTAATGTAATTTAAAATATAGGAATTTAAGTAAAGGAAATTAAAGTTTTTATCAAGATTTCATTTAATTCTACAAATAGCGGAATTTATATTAAAATTTATAAATATCTTTATTAAAATTGTTTTATGTAACTTGTTACCCTTATTATTATTATGAAATATTTATTTGTGGCTTGAAGCATTTTTGTGAAATATTGCCAAATATATATTGTATTGATATATAATGTTATTTTTTTAATTTTATAAATGCTTATGAAATGAAATCCCATTTAAACATTATTGTTTTTATAAATTTTTTGAATTTTAAAATTTGTTGACATAATAAATAAACTAATGAAATTTTTACTCTTGAAATACTCGTAAAGAAACAGATTAAAAGAGCAAAGTGAAAAGAATTGATCTTTCTATAAGTCCTTTTTTCATAAATTGGGTCAAATATTAATAAATTTAAGAGAGTCTGCCTCATTCCTGTTGTGTCATGTAATTTAAAATTAATCTTAAATGTCAATTATTCGAGCATTTTTATATTTGATTTTATTTGTTTATATTTGATTTTATCATTTAATTTTTACATTCTAGTTTTGTCATGTAAGTTAAGGTTACTTTTAAATTTCAACTATTCAATTTTTTTATTTTTAAAGAAAGTAAAAGATAACCTCATATACTTAGCCACAAAATACGTAAAATTTAACAGTGTGCTTCTAAGAACTTTGATTTACAATACAGTCTGCATTCTTAAATTGCATTGAAGAAATATCAACAATGGCATGCATTTTGCCTGATAATTTATTTATTATTTTCTAAAAGTAACATTACATTTTATAATATTTTTTTCTGACTTCAATCTTTTTATTGCCATTAAACATATAAATATACATTTTAAGATTTGCAAATGAAAAATTCAGTGTATATAGAACAATTGGCAATGTTTTAAAATTTAAGGATTAGAAAATTCAGCGAAAAATATTATATTTTTATATTACTTTACTATATAGTTATATAATAATTTTCAAAATGACTTTGAAAAAAATACACGTACAATGGAAAAGGCATTGTTACTAAAAACTAGAGAAATGTTTTAAATAAATCAAGATCAAGAGCTCACAAATCAAGATTCTGTATCAACCGTTATAAAAAAATGATAGAACACAAAAACTTTAATATTATTATAACAGTTCCAAGAAAATGAATAGTTGTTTATTTTCCTATGTTATTAAGATCCTTTAAATGAATATTTTTTCAATCGATGTTTTCTCAGCACTGCAATAAAATACATCAGCAACATCTAAACGTGATTAATTTTAAAATCTCTTATAAACTCCAGTATTGTTGATTATTTTTTCATATTTTTGAATGCTCATCAAAAATTAGATTTTGTACTTCTAACATCATTTCAGATGTTATTGATACAAGTTATAATGGTATAAATAGAGTATAATAACCTAGAAAATTAATAAAAAGGAATAAATAAATGATTTCAGCTCTAATAAATCTTAAAATATAAAACTAATTTAATGATTTTTAATAAAAAATTACGAAAGCAATTTTATAACTCGTATGAGATTTTAAAAGTATTACCTTATAAGTTTAATTGATAATTAAAATTAAGTGATAATTTTTAATTGCAACTAATCTTTTCACAGTTTTGAATAAAAAATGATGGTAGGAAAAAAAGAAAACTGAGCAAGAAATATTCAATGCAATAAATGCTCTATTGTAAAAACCTACTATAAAGGATGAACGGATGGCAATAATTTGTGTTTATATCTTATTAGTCCTTTTGAAATCCAGGTGTTATAAAATATATAAATACCTAATTTAATACTGAATCATATTTTGCAAAGAACTCTAAGAGTTGAAAGAACTAATAATAACTTAGTAGCATAACATTAGGAAATATTATGCTACTGAAGTTATTATTATGGAACATCATACCATCAAATAACCCAATCAAAAATATATTTATTTCATACTAAATTAAAGCTTACTTTTGAATTGTTTTAAAGGAATTAAATTGACTATTGTTTACTGAATATAAACTATATTTTAGTTAATTAAATGTGACTTAAATTTGAAAAATTTTATCCCTTAATAAAAGTCAATGTAATGTAAAATTATAATAAAAAAGTGTATTTTCTATTTTATCTTTTATAATTAATAAGTGGACTTGTATATAATATATTCTGATAGCCTGTCGTTCAGCACTTGCACGATATTGAAAATGCAACATCAAAAAAGAGTAGACAGAAGTCATGCAAATTTCAGCATGGAGCGTTTGCGGGGTGCTAATGAAGCCAAAGTGATGTCATCACGCGTGGACATATATATATATATATATATATGTGTGTGTGTGTGTGTGTGTGTGTGTGTGTGTGTGTGTGTGTGTGTGTGTGTGTGTGTGTGTGTGTGTTAAAGACATATAGCTTCACATAAATCTTGAACAATCAAAACTATAAATCTATAAAAGTAAAATATTTAATTTTGTGTATACATATTTTATAAACATTAATGAATAATGTTTATAAAATATGTGGGAAGGATATATCCAACGTTTAAAAATATTTTTGAATTTTTAAACTATGTATGTTGAACATAGACTATTTGTCTTAAAATTAATGGAATATTTACATGTTCTTTCTTAAACTACGAAAAAATACAATGTTAAGTGAACAATCTCCTCTACCTAACATTTTGGCATACATAAATTAGAAAGGTATATTAATGCGGTTTTATTTGAAATTTCTTACACCCATTTAAAATGATAATTTTTTACATCGTCTCACCAGTATTTGAGAAAATATAAGAAGTAACTTTAATCCTGTTAAAAAAGATATTCTTATAAGTAAAATAAAAATTCAATTTTCAATAGTCGTTCAAGATACAATCAACTGCTTATTTTTGCAAACAATTACTCTCGATTCATTTTTTATTAATTCCACGCTTCTAGGATGGAATGCCCAGTTCAAAAATAGAGCGAAAAATATTATTGAAAGCTCAATCTCATTTGCATATTTTTTATTCTAAAAAATTACTTTTCTCTCTGAATGAGATTTAAGAGCTCCTCCAAAAAGAGAAATTTTCTTTTGTTGCATTTTTTAAACATTCACTTCGTTCCCGGTGCATCGAAATATTTGATTCATAATTTTCCCATTAACGGAAGAAAATTTTTGTCGCCTTGTGAAATACGTAGCTTGACTTTTTTTTTAACTTTCTTCTCAGCTTTCTGAAATAATGACCCTTAAAGCGTCTGCATTACACTTCAATCGTCCACAAAATATACTTAATAATGAAGTCAGTCTATTTCGCATGTAAAGAACTTTAAATGAACTAAACATAAGTATACAGCTTTAAACGTCTTTATATAAATTTCTGAAAAAATGAATTTTTTACGTAATTCTAAACCACTAGACGTGCCATGATTAATATGTTAATTGCATTTTCCCTTTTTTCTTTCGCGTGCCTTATCGTGAGATCATTAAATAAATTTGTTTCGGAAGTCCATACTTATTTTTTTCAACAAATATAAAAGAACGCATGGAATAATTGAGCAAAAAAGGGGAAAAATGATTGTTACTTTTAATTGCTTGTTGAAGATTAAGAACACAAACGTAGATTAAATGAAAAAATAAGCATTTTTAAGAAGTCAAAAAGAATTTAGAGATACTTAAATGCAATTTAATTAAAAATGATAAAAATCACGTTTTATATAAAATTTAAAATTTCATCTGGAAAAGAGCACTTTATCCTGTAATTAAGCTCATATTTGATTTAAAATTATGCCGACTTAAATAAATATTTATGTATAAGCATGTTCAGCTAATTAGTGATACTTTGTTTTCTAACTGCTATGTTTGAAACTCGGATTTAAATGAATTGAAATAAGAATACTGAATATTCATTGTAGAATGACCTATATTAGGTCATCGGGAATCAAAAATGTCCAGTAATATTGTAACCATAAATATCAAAAAGGAATCTTTGTATACATTTTAGAACGCGCGTACGATTAATTTATTAGCATATTAAAAATATATGATTTATTTAGATATTACAAGGAAATTTATGATTACTTATGAAATGTGAAACGCTCAACTGAATATCGAAGATTTTCAAGTGCCATTGTGCATTTGAAAAGGCTCACATATTCTAGGGGTAGAATGAGGATTCCTGAATAGTTGGTTTGTGTCTTAGGGAGAACTATACATTACCATGAGCGTGCAGAACACAGCTGGCTATCTCCTGGGTGTTTTCGGAGTATAGACTCTTTTCGATGTCGAGCAGAGGGAATTTCCGAGCTGAGCCAGAGATCTTAAAATGGTAAGGCAGTCAAACATGTTTTTTGATGCTACTGAAATATTATCGTAATAAATGCAGAAATGGTAGGCGCTGTTGCCATCTCTCTGAATCTTCATATCTCGAGTGTGACCAGTTCTAAGAGGAGTGATAGTTATTGTGAAATGAGGATTCTTCTTTGTGCTAAATGACCGCAAGAACAGGCACTACCTAATCACAACTTGAACTGGGCAAGGATATCCATAACATATCCATATGAAAGATGACTCTTGGAATTCCTTCTGCGGGATCAAAACAAAATCTTAAAGATTCAAGTTCAACCTCACGAGATATTAGGTTTAAAGATTTTTCCAGGCCAAAAGGGGTGAATTTCTTCAATATTTGTGCCAGTTGGGTAAATACAAGGTAGTACGATGATTCAGAGTTTCTTTTTGTATGTTGGTAGCAATGGAATTTCTTAAAATAGTTAACTAAGTTATTTCTTTTTCTAATGTACAATGGTTGTAAGTTTGTCTCGTATATATAAAGCTAAAAATGGGTAGTTATTTCTGAGGCCAAGATGATTCTAGTGGAACTCAGTTATATTCCTTCTAATTTAAAGAGATTCATTTCAGATGCGCAGGGTTGCAAACTGCACACAAACTGCAGAATTAGCGCCATCACTAATTCTGCAGTTTGTTTATTATTGACACAACTGAGCAGATAATAGATTAAAACAGAAGTCCCAATAAGCATTTGAGTATTCCCTACCTGAGTTTATTTCCAAGAAGACTTTTCATTTGTAGAGGGCTGAATGTTCATGTATCACAAGGATGAAATTCCAGAAAACTAACAAACAACCCACTGATAGATTTTAATGCAATGAGTGAAAGTGCAAGATTTATTATTAATAGCAACATACATATTCCTTTGTAAACAACAGCGTCAATATTTCATTGTTAACAACAGATATTTCTCATTGTGAACAATAACACCTATATTTAAGAAGACGGCATTGAATGGGAGAACTTCTCTAAAGTGCTGTCTTCTACCACTAAATTATAGTCATCCTGAAAACATACAAAGTTAAATAAATTCTATGAACCTAAATAAAACAGTCATCCTGAAAACATACAAAGTTAAATAAATTCTATGAACCTAAATAAAACCACATAATTCAATTAATCATATATTATCAAAATCATAAAAGATGAAAATGTTAACTATAGACGTAACAAATGAATTCAAGGGAATGAAACTAATATTTTTGTATCTTAAGAACTCATTCATTATATATTCAAATGAATTATTATTTGTGTATCATAAGTATTAAGAAAAAAAATGGCAATTTTTAAATATGTTACAGAAAAACGAATGAAAACTGATGCAAATTTTAGGCTTAGTTTTTCACTGAATATATTTATTTAAATTTTTAGCTTGTTTACTTTAATATAATATAAGACATAATAACAATTTTATGCCAACGTTTTGGCTTCGAGTATAAGTGCTCATGTCAAAAAACGGAACTGTAGTTAATGCTTCTTGGTCTGTCACAACCAATATTGAAGCTCGTAGCCATGTAGTGCCAGCTCTTCTCTCACAGCCTTTATTCAATAAAATAACCTTAAATTTTCAGTTAAAACCATCTTTTGAACGTATTGACCACATAAACAATCAACAGCATGAAAGGACAACATAGTATCGTGTAGCGTACTTTTGAAAAAAACATTTAAAGATGGTTTAAAAATGAAGTTCGACAACTTATTTCAATGAGTCGAAACTAAACGAAAAGTTATTTAAAAACGCATGTTAAGACATCCAGTTAAGCGTCTTGATTTCGTAGCTCGTTGAAAACTGCATGCAGAAAAATGTGTGATAGCAACTTTACTGTCACACCAGCTTTTTTTTTTTTTTTTTTTTTTTTTTTTTGAGACTAGACCAGTGATGGGCCTTACCAACTGCAACTCTGCCAAGGTTTGTCTCTAAACATAACATTTCCAATTAATGCATCATGATTTATCATTGTATACAATTTGAATCACAAGTACCTTTATGGAGAAATACTACAGATATATCTTATAAAAATGAGGAAGATCTACCTTTTGCAGACATACAGTTTATATACTTAGATAATAAGGGCAGTTAATTTTCTTTTGGTAAAGAGCCTACATTCAGCTATTTAGGTTTTGTGATATTATCCGACGATTCCACCAATTTATGAGAGTGAGCATTGGTGATGATTCGATCTACAAAAAATATGCAAAAATAATTCTAAATACCTTACATTCTGGTTAGATATGACCAAGAGCTTCGTAACACATAGATGACTATAATCATATGTTATGTGAATAACTTATGATTCCTAAAAAGAGTAAGTCAATATTGTATAAAATGATAACTTTAGCCTTTTGACGTTGCCTATATCTCATAACAAAACTCTGATTTTGGGATGATGTAACGAAAGCCACAATATTTTTAAAAACAGTTTTATTAATAAAGTTTGGATTATTCTTTTTTAAGGTTAGGAGTTTCCCAAAAAATATCATTTTATATTTTGAAAAACTTTCAATTTTTGTGAATTTTTTGGCTTACAATACTAAGTAACACTCATGTTAAAAATGAAATTTAACTTTATGCAAATATAATATTTTTTTTTTCGAAAGCGGAAGATTGCATTATTATCAAATATTATAATTTTATCTTTTTAAAATTTGATATTTCTTTTACACATATAAACTTATTAAAATTTATTATTTTAAAGAAAAATAATTGAAATCAATAAACACACATTTTCAATATCATATTTTGTGTTTCTTAGTTAAATTATTATTTTTTTCTATGTATTAGTTGCAATCAGTTGTTTCAGTTCTTGATATCTGGGGAACTACTGTTTATTTTAAGGGAAACTAACACATCTACTGAATGTGATTCCTATTATGACATCATTCCTTCAATTTTTTATCCATTAAAAACTAATAAAATTCAAAATGCACTTGTAAATTCTGAAATATTAATTTAACCGTAATAATATGTTGTTAAATTAATTTCTATGATCTATGATAACAATTGTTTCATAGATCATTATTAAAATTAAATCGATGATAACAATTGTTTTATAAATTCTAATCTCACAAATTTCTTTATGTTTTTTTTTTTTTTTTTTTTTTTTTTTTAAATTTCCATGTATTTATTTTTGACTCTTAAGATGCACATTTTGCGAAAAGAAAAAGGTAGAATAAAACTTTATTTGCTTAATTAAAAATTATCGGTGAAAAACATAATAGATTTTTAATAGAATATTTCATTAAACTTAATTGTTTCTTTTTTATTTTTAATGCCAAGATTTGTTTTCAGAAATAATCTTGAGAGTTTTCATAAATATTTTAAGAGCATCATTTTACTGGTTGAGTAATTCTGCTTTTTAAGAATATCTTTTGAAAGTAGTGAACATTTTACGATTCCTCTTACGCGAACTCCTTTCCTATACGCGATTTGATTTATTGCACTTCCACGCGGTGAGTTACTATTCCCTTTCTTTCCCCAGGTAGGGAGTATAAAATGAATCAAACGCATGGTGGAAAAGTGCTTAACAAAAAGGAGGGAAGAAAACATGAACGAATTCGTAATACCCGTCCTTACGTGCCTTTAATACGCTGAAAGATTGCGGAAAAATTCATTGAGCGTTACGGAAATTCTTTTCAGCCAGGGATTTAAGACAAGGGTCTGATTTTCAGAAGCTGTAAACAAAATGTAAAAGAAAAAAGATAACTGAATAAAAAAAAAAGCACAGATAAAATGCGAAAAAATAATGCGTTAAGCTTTTTCGAACGAGATAACATCGATCAAGCGTCAGAATGCGGTGTAAACGACTTATCGGTCTTGAACTACAACACATCTTTTTGACAAAAATCAGTGTTGAAAAAAAAAGCTACGAAGATAAATAAAACACTCGATACGCACATTAGTGCAAGTGAGGCCATTTTAGACTGCTGAAAATTCCTTTGCAGGAAGCTTTCCACCAACTGCTGAATTTTTATTCTATTTATTCGGTTTTAGGGAAGAAGAGCAAACAATTCTGATGGAACCTGCCTTCCGAACAAACTATTTGGCAGGAATTTTCCCAAAGTTCAAAGGCAAGAGAGAGAGAGAGAGAAAAGAAATAGATCCGCTTTTCTCCAATCCAATACCTCAAAAGAATTCCAGAGAGTGTACGGAAAATTAGGCCCTATATCAAAGATTTAAGGTACAGAGTACGGCTATCAAAGTACAAACAAGTAACGACGTAAAAATAATGAAGACAAAATGCAATCCGCTAAAAGAAGAGTGCTCTTTTTTTGTTCCTTTAGTTTTATTTTGTGATTTGTTAATTTTCTTTTCGAGTTAGTTCATTGCAGTGTGCTTTTTACCAGTAGTCGCGGTCCTTTCTCCCATCTAGTAAAAGTCTTAGTGTGAATTGTCGAAAGTGGTGCGCCACATTTGGCGCTTCATCTCTCTGTCACATGGGTAAAGAATCGATTTCGCTACTCCTATTCATTTGGCAGCAGTCAGATTACTCCCAGAATTATACGTCACCTTGTGATACGACATCACTGAATTTAACGAGGAAAATGATGATACCGTAATCTGATTATCTAACTTTTCATTTCATAAACATTAAAAGGTTTTCGCTTTTTTTTTTTTTTTTTTTTTTTTTTTTTTTCAATTTTAAGTACATTTCAAAATTACCATTTAAACATTTGAATACAATGGCCTTGACATTACAATTTTGTTTAAAGAATATTTTATAACATACAATTCAAATGTGTTTTATCTTTAGGTACCATTTGTTTCAAAATTATCGCAGTTTTCTCATATCAAACATGACATCAAATTAATAACATAAAAACGTCATTTTCTTTTAAAAATGGGTATTTTTTTTTAATTGAAAAATTAATTTTACGGGTGTCTGTTATAGTGGAAAATTTATCTGAATAATTTTGAACCAAAGCATGATTTTAAAGTTCATAACTTGCTTTAAACTTGCTTGCAGAAATCGTTTATAGTTGTTTTATTTAAAATATGCCAGAAGCGAAATATATTCCTAAGCCATAAAAACAAATTAGATTTTATATATTTCTTTATCTGAAGGTACATAAGAATAAGAAATACCGCATTGATGCAGTGAAACCAGAAACCTTCTCTCAAAAAACATTTTAATAAACGTATTGATGAAAAATTTAACCCTTTCACAATGGAAGTTAGTGTAAGCACTCAGATTTAAAATTATTATCTAAAAGATTAAATTAAAACTTTGAAGATTCTTTATATATATATATATATATATATATATATATATATATATATATATATATATATATATATATATATATATATATATATATATATATATATATATATATATATATATATATATATATATATATATATATATATATATATATATATATATAATTTGCTCTTAATAGTTATGTGTTTAAGTTAATGTGTATTTATCAGATTGCAAGCAATTAGTGAAGAAGTACTAACGCATAAGTCGAAAACGTGTATTTGACTACTAAGGATAAATAGTTGTTTAAAATAATAATAATAAAATATTGTCTACTGTATATTCTTATTTTTGTTAGAGCCATTTTTTTGTACTATTAAGCGAAATTTTACATCTATATACTTTAAACACTGGTTGAATGACGTGTTGAAAATTAGGGAGTTCATTTTAGTTATGTAGTTTATATGTAATGAAATCGAGAATAATTTTACACACATAAAATATATGTTATTAATTGGAGTAGAATTAGTAAAAAAAAACCCAGATAACTCGCTGGGATGAAAAAAATATTTAGCGAATTAAAGAATAAAAATCGCGTTATTTTCTAAAAACAAAATATAAATTAATAAATTATGTGAGAATAAGAATGATCCAAAATCTCATTTGTTTTCTTTAGTGCTAACGATTGCGAAAAGAAGATATATTTTAAAGAATAGGAACAATATGAAAATTCATGCGAGTTCTATTAAAACGAATAGTTCCCATAGTCTATGCATGAATGAATAAAAAACTTTACAGTGAAATTAAATGATCGCAATATACGGGTGGTATTTATACATGATTTAAATTAAATACAAACACTTTCATCTAAATTTTGAAATTAATCATATTTTATAATTTAGCAAGATATTAATATGTCCTGATAAAACATTCAATTTTTGCAGACCTTTTTTATTTGTCACCTGTAAAAAAACTTCAAATATATATAGAAAACCGAGATTTTATTGATGTAGATAAAGCATATCCCTTGAAATCCATCTACACTTTCATTAGAAAATTGAGTCAAAAACACAACAGAGCTTGCTTTAGCTGTAAATTTTCAATAGTTTAATAATTTTGTTGCATTAAACTTTTATTTATCGCCATTATTTGCAAAATAAAAATTTAATGGATGTTGATTACAAATTGTCAGATCGATTAATTGCTCATTTAGAGCATGCGATTTTTCTCGCGAATATTCAAAGCCCATTGGACTTTGCTCCAATATTTTACGCGAAGGAAGAAACAATCTCGCATAAATTTTTATTTTAAAGCATAATCGCGGGGCTATAGATTGGCAGATAATTACCTGTCAAACGCAGGTCTATCTATAAAAACGTGAGAACTCCCCATTCGCTTGAAAGATAAACAAATGCCCTGGTTTATTGGGGAGAATAAATAAGCCCGGGGGGAAGACAGTGTGCTGCCCCCGTAATTTTCACAGCTGATTTTTTATGCAGTCGGAAGCTTCGGGTAATTTATAAGCAATTAATTTTGACATAGTGTATATCAATTTTAAATTTCAGAAAAATAAGGATTCAAATTTGTTATTGTTGAACGCGAATAAATACAATCTTTTCAGATGAGAATTACATTAATTTTGGCAATGGTTTGTAAAGAAAATAAATAAAGATAACAGCCACTAATTTATAATTGTCTGTTATACAAGGTAGAGTATTCTTTAACTTGTTTTTTTTAAAGATTTTCTTTGTTATAAAGCTACTTTCTACACACACAAAAAATAATATAACTAAATAATAACGATCACAAATTAAAACAACTTTCTCTAATTTGGTATTTAATTTAATTTTTTAAATTTGAGTTACATAGAAATTATTTCAGAATAATAATATACTTAGTTTGATGAAAATAAATTTATCTGAGATGTATATCATATATCATTGCATATGTATAGTACACAATATATATTTTTATATATATATTAAGTAACTAGTATTGTTTTATATATTTATTATATAATTGTTTATGTATTTTCAGCAATTTAGTTGGAAAAACTCATATATTTTGAGCTAAATGAGATACCATTTCGTTTCACTGAAATAGCAGCTTATATTTAGAAACATTTACAGTTTAGAATTCTACATATAGAAATTGATATGAAACCTACAATTTGTTTTCACTAAAAAAAAAAAAAAAAAAAAAAAAAAAAAATTGTATAAATTCTTTAACTTGACTGTTTCTTGTTGGACTCCCGCACCATGCATTTTGTTTTTTAAAACTAATATTTTTAGCAAGTATTAAATGAATTAAGAACAGGATATATCAATTTGTGTTCTAACTAAGAAATCACTACACGGAGTCTCTTTCTCTTTCCTTTTGTTTTTTGAAAACTAAAAGCTTTGTATCACAAAATAACATCATTCATATTTTTAACACTGTTTTAACTTCTTTTTTTAAATAGGTAGCAATATTAACATTAAACAAGTAAACATTATGACAGTTTCACTAGAAATTGGTTACACATTGAGAGAATTTAACAATTCAATTGATTTATTCTTCAAAAATTTACGTACTCTTGCGTTGAAGCAAATAAACCTTTCTTTATCGAAGAGACATCATTGGTAAGATTTCTCCAGGAGGATTTAGGAAATGGAGAGTCTTAATTGCTTATAAGTTGAAATAAATGGATTCCTCCTTTTAGTTATACGTAAGAAAGAGCTTACGAGATAGTTAGCTAAGCTGTTGGTTTAGATACAATTAGACAATCTCCTTTTAATGGACTGTATCCCATTTAAGTTTGAAATTTCGGAACATGGACGCTGAATATATTAATTCAACTGATAAAGAGGTAGTAAGCATTGTAAATTCATTTCCCAATGAATATGTAGATATTATATTTTCCTATATCTATTCCTTATAAAAATAAAACCAATTATTCAAATTCACCATTGTATGAAAGGAAAAATTTAAGAAAATTAACTTATTTTTATTATTTTTTGTATGCCAATATTTGCTAAATTATTCTTTATAAAAATTCACGAATTTTAATACTTCAATTTGTTTCAACAAAATGGGGTTGCGTGTAGAATTGGTTACTCTTTAATTTGGTGAAGAATTTGGAGATAAAATTTAATTTATTTAATAATTAAAAATTTAATTATCTTTGCTAGCTTTTAAGTCAAGTCCATTCTCGTTAAATTGCAATAATCTGCCAAAACATCAAAGGGTTACCGTTTGTAAACGATTGACTATAAATGATACAAGGATATCATACTCTAAAGTATTAATATATATATATATATATATATATATATATATATATATATATATATATATATATATATATATATATATATATATATATATATATATACATATAATGCTTTTAACTTATTCAATATTTCTCTTTTTCTGAGGAATAATATTCACTCTAAATTATCCACTTTGCATTCGAGACAAATTAAAATAATGAAATTTAATAATGTCAAACATATAATGAGAGAGAGAGAAAGAGAAGATAATTAGATTTATGTAATTCAAAGTTGGACGGAGTTTAAAATTAGCTCACAAAAAAAGAAAAATTGAAATAATAAATCATTAGAAATTAATATCAATTTTTATTTCAAAATCTTTAGCTATTGAAGAATTGCAATGAATTTATCTGATATACTTTTAGTAGTAAAAGCTATCTATAATTATCATTTTTTAAAAGATTCTTTTTTAATGTTTTTTTCAAAAAAAATTATGCGCAAAACATTTGAATATATCTGTATCGCAGGATGTAATATTAACGTGCATTTATTAATGAGGCTGTAAGCAATACTCCATTTAATTGTTTCATTCGGTGAACTTAACTGCATGAAATCAAAAGTTTGCTGAATTACAATGCAGGGGTTTCCTATGAAAGGTAGAAAACTTATGAGTGATTAATAAATTCATTGAATAATTAAGATATAAATAAGGTTATCCCATTTACACACAAAATAACTCATATATTTTTATTTACAGTGTGCGTTGTCAAATAAAAATCCCTTTTTCTTTTTGAATATCACTTTTTTTAAATATCATTTACATTAATGTTATGCTTTTATTGTTTCCTTTGTAATAACATCTGCCGGCGTTATTATTTATATTCTTTATTAATCTGTATTGTTATTGACTTCCATTAAAATGCAATACTCTATTTCATTCGAACGGAATTTGAAGGGAAAGAAAACTTGGAAATAGTCGCTCGTTGAAGGACTTTTACCCAGAAAGATGTATCTAGTATAGTAACTTAATTTTTTGACCATCCATATAATTTGATATATAAAAGGATTGGTATTTTTCATATAGTATTCAAAAAAGATAATAATTTTCAGAAAGAAAGTACTAAATGCTGATGACTTAAAGGCGAAGGGTTTAATTGCAGCAATTTCTGTCAATACATACATTTCCCCTCGCTAAGAACGATTCTCATGTAAAAGTTCACAAACTCAAGGACGGAATTTTTGGGGCAATCAAAACATTACTGTGTTATCAATTTAAATTTATCTTCGTTATTTTATGAAGAGTACAGCATCGAAAATGTATGTAAATGTTCGTTTGAAATATTACAAAATTAGATCTGCATACCTTATATTACTACAAGTAATGGCAAAGGTTTACAAATAATATTTCAGTTACCTTGTATATATATATATACATATTTACATACATACATATATATATATATATATATATATATATCTATATATATATATATATATATATATATATATATATATATATATATATATAAATATATGTTTGTGTGTGTGTAAATAGTTTATTTGCATAATTTTAGCATTCTTGTAAATTAGAAATTTGTTTCTAAAAGCACTTTTAGAATTCTAATATTCATTTTCTCAACATATTTATTTTTTTAGTATAATTAATGGGGCCAATTATTATTCGTCAAATTTTGGTAATTGGTATCACCCTTATAAAACAAGTTTTATGCCTTTTATCCTCTAAAGGCAAACATTTATGTATGTATCCAATAAGCTATTATATCTACACTACATATAAATATAATAGCATACTGAATGACTATGATTCATACAAGAGATTTTCATAATCATGTGCATGGTTCGATAGAAATCACATGACATTCAAGCATAAGTTTTTTTTTTACTTCCGTTCAAGTAAAGTGTAGCTGAATAATTATTGCAATATATTTTTGAGACTGCAATAAATATAGTAAATTTTTTTTAGCCTCTATTAATAGCAATATATTAAATTAATAGTCTTACTCTTTCAGTGCTATCAATAATGAAACAAAACCATTTTAAACAATGATTTTAAAATCAAGCCTTGGTATCATTTATTTTTCAATTATAAGCAATACAGTTAATACAATAACGCTACTTACATATAAATTGACAACTAAAGCAGTATTTTTGAGATGACATACATTTCAAAATGACCACCCTATGAAAAATTCTACCATTCAAAAACAGGGATCTGCTTTATTTCTTCCTACAGTTTTTTTTCCAGAAGCGTGTCGAAAAACACTTTCCTGTGATGCTGAATAACAAGGAAAAAATCTGGAAAAGCGTTTCTATTCCCTCCCACCCCATTCACATTTACAATCGCACAACACATTTCCCGCTTTGGACAAGAGCCAGTTCGGACGCTGCGGACGCAACCGCAGAAATCCCAATTTCCTTAGAAAAATTTCTCATCAGTCGAATTCTCATCAACCCAGCCATCTGCCACCCACCCACGCACACACACTCGGAGTGTGTCCTTCGACTCCTCTCTGATTAAACTTTCTTCTCATTCATAAGGGCACTCGTCCGACGGAAACGCAAATTGATAGAAGCATAAAAAAGACTCTGTAAGACAAATAAAGGCGAATAACAGAAAAAAGGGAAAAAAATGTTTCCTCTGCGGCAGACGGACTTATGCTTTTCCCATCTGCGGCTGTGCGCGGTGTTTATTGTACGCTCTTACTTAATTTAGATGACTGCGAGGCCGAAATAAAGAAATTGGCGAAGGAGTCAGTTTTTTTCCCCTAATGAATAGTGATTGTGTCGATAAAAGAAGAAGGGAGTGAAAAAGATGCGGATTTGCGAATTTCTTTTTATTCCTCGCATTTAAATTTCATACGTAGTTCGAATAAGCACGGGAAGCGAATTAATAAGTTGGTTCTCTATGAGGCAGTTGGAGGATTTTTTTTTTCAATTTCAATGAGGATTTCTTCAATGAAAAAGAAAGCCACGTGTACTCTCCTCTTTTATTAATGAACTTCTTTTAATGAGATAACCTCAAAAGTAAGCAACTAAAAAACCGATGCAATTAAATGCGTTTACATTTTTAAATCATATGATTCAGTAAAAATGTAAATTAGTATCTCAGATACCTTAATTATGTAGAATTTGAGGATTTAAATTTGATCTCCTCTTAAGCGGTTCTAATATATATATATATATATATATATATATATATATATATATATAGGAGAAAGAAAGGAAGTGTATCTAGTTACTTTTTTATATTATTTTAATCATTTTAATTTATGAAAATAATCATTTTAACTTAAACTGTCATTCATAATACGGGAGACAATTTGTAATGAAATATATGTTTAGGACATTTTTCATAAAAATGTTTATGAAGAATTTTTTTATTCTAAGCCTCAAATTTAATGTCTTTGCCAAATGACTGGTTATTTCATTTAAAATATATGCTTACATTTTGAAAGATTGGTAACTTAGCTTTGCCTACCATTTTTTAAGCCATAAGCGCAAAATGCGTATAGCTAGCTACATTAATTTCCTCTTAAATATATGATACCTATCTTTAGTTTTTTCCAGAATTGGAAATATGTGTATAAAGATACAACCACATATTCATATTTTATTATTTATACAGACACTGCATAAAATGAAATCTGTCAAAACTCCGGAGAAACAGGTATGTTATTTTTAAAAACTAACTTTTCAAAAATGCAGCTATATTAATATCGTGAGAAATTGTATCTGAAGAGAAAATTGGCGGCGTTCTCTTATTTCTTTATTAATATTTTCGGTTCTCTTTTCCATTATACCTTCGCTTTGGATCCTTTCTTATGCAGAAGCTAAAACAATATAATGTAGATACAATGATTTTAGTTTCTTAAAATTTTATTTAAAATTTAATATACACAAACATACATTGTTATTTGTTCAAAAATTGACTAAAATGTGATGAACAATGGTAAACAAGCTAACTACAGAAGAAAGCTAAAGCTAGTTTTTGCAAAAGATTGCTAGGTGATAATTTTAAAGAGATCATTTCAGTCTCAAACCAACAAGAGTAAAAAATGGTCAAAGATAGCAAAATTTAATTTTATCCCATGGAAAAAATTTAATTTTACATGATACTTACGCAGTCAATCACCGATGCGATTACTAAATAGTTTAAGCCAGAAATAAACAGTGTCTTTTAAATAAGTTTTATCAAGTAAGTGATAAACGCTTAGTTTATAAAATGCAAATACATAATGCTTGTTTCATTTTTTTGTAGTTTCTGATCGCGTAAGTTTTGTAAGCAAAGCAGGATGAAAATGGATTATTTAAGGCAATACCTTATGATTATTTTCTTTCTAATTAAGGTGATTAACAAAATCGAGGTATAACTGAAAGGTACCATTTATTCTTTGAACACTTTAAATACTAACAACAGTTTCTTGAGTTTCATAATATATTGCAAAAGAAAACTTTATAAAATATACTTACTTTATATATTTTTTATATCTCTGTTCTGAAATACAAGAACTTGAATCCTTAGGTTTAACGACATCTGCTTTGCTTTGAGAGAAATAATTAATTACTTTTCCACTTATATTTATTAGCCATAAAGTGGGTGTTTCTTTCATTCCAGTTGAGATCATGATTACCCCCCTTTATAACAATTCTCGTTGGTTTAAAATATCCATGAAGCCAGATAATGATTCATATAGTCTGCGTACTGACACTCCGGTGGACGTAGTAGTTTGGTACTGACCCCTATTGATTAAAAAAAAAACTTCTACTTTCACTCACAGCCGAGATACTTTTTCTTATAAAAAAAATTGTAATTCTAAAATGTAGAGCTAAAAAAAGAGAAATCCAAAATATTATGATACAAAAACACTTATTCTTTCTTTCATAGTTTAAATTTTATGTATACAAGAATATGGAAAGGCCTCATTTCTATGCGAGTTTTTGGCCGATTCAAGTTTACAGGCCCTGGCTCAACAGCATTTCTTAAGCCATTTCACGTTCTCTTAATATCTATTGAAGCCTCTCTAATTCTCTTTTTATTTTTGATTTGATGAACATTTTGTGCGTAAAACATTGATTGTTACGAGTATCCGGGTCCATGATTGCAGAAGTTGTTTGGAATAGTTTTGAGCCAAATGCCCTTATAAATAGCCAAATAGATTTGGATATAGCACGTACATCGTATAACGAATCTATGGCTTTAGCCTGTTGGAATTAATTAAAAATATTGTCAAAGTTCATTTTGTTAAGGAAGCAGTATCTTATATAAACACCAAAACATCGATTTTATAGTTCATTAACACGTTGACAATAGAGCAGAAGAAAACAAGAAATGAGAAAAACAAAACAAAACACCAAATTTATAGTTAGTAAAAACAATTTTTTTTTCATTTTTATATAGTTTTACTCTAGTAAATTTAAAAACAACTCCTTTCTTGCTAGTACAGTAACAAAAAAAAATTATACCGTTGGATGAAAAGTAAACAGTATTACCTTTTGTTCAAGAAAAATAATCTGCTTGATGTCTTTGTAAAAACAATTTAATTAAAAAAATAGTCTAAAGGATAATAATTATATTCGCAACTAAATTTCTCTGTATTGAAACTAAATATGAGGCAGGGCATGCAAACTGTATTAAATATGGGCAGCATGAATAGTTCATCGTTAGTTAGAGTTCACTGTATCTGAAGCTCAGTATAAGAAAACATGATCTTATTTTGAAAAGATAAAATTGTCATCAATTCCGTTTTGTTATTTTGACACAAATTCAAAAAGGAAGTGGCTGAAAGAGTAAAATGGCATAGGTGAACTGATATTAAAGGTAAAAAATTATGATCCATATTTACCAGTAGAGTACAAAATGAAAATAAACATCAGTTAAAGGTGTAAGGCAATAGCTAAAAATCTTTATTAATATCCTATTAATAATAAAAAAATTTACACACAGTATATGCATGAAATTCCATATCTACTGCGGTGTTTGAGTTGCTAGCAATTAAACAGCATTGTGTTCTTTTGATTGCATTTACAGCTTTTACTTCATGTAGCAATCAAATGAAGTAACATTGATGCGTCCACAAAATGCTTGCTAAAATATATCTAATGAGAGACAGTTAATGAAAAGTGAAATTGAAAACCTTGTTTTATGAACTTAATCAAAATATCGTCACGTTGCTTAGGGAAATAAATTACCACTGTAAAAAAAAGTACCCTTGACACACGGCATATAATTAATTTCACCTAGAACAAAATTTTGACAAACAAGAAGCAAAATAAAGACTTTGTTTACATGAATAAGCAATTATATTAATTGAAAAATGCCAGTTAACACTTAGAGACAACGGAAAGACAAAGTGTGTCGGGTTATTTGCTCTGAAAATGAATTTAATACATTCTGCTTCTAAACTATTGATGCCTAAAACGTTCTTTATGAGTTAAATTAATTAGAATAAACTTACCTGTCATAAGAATATTCAGATTAAGTAACAAGTCTATAAAGATATTACATATATTTTCACATAAAATAATTATGCCTAATTATAAAATTTTTATCATTTAACTGCATGATATTAGTGCTAAATGTATCGAAATGTGTGGAATTTGATGGATAGGTATAAACTCATTGCATATAAAACTTAAATGCATTTGCACTTAACAAAACGATATCATAATTAGGAATTATATAAAATTCATTACATAAATTAACAAAAATATTTTATTTTAATTAATTAAGCATGTGGGAAAAAAGTTACTAAAATATCCACTTGTATTCATTATAAGGGGTTAATTACTCTATGGATATTAAAACATGCACACACACAATGACAGATAATTTATTTTTCTTTTATTTCTTTTAATTCTAGAAAAATAAAAAAGAGATAATTGTTATGTTTAAGAAAGATTCCTTGAAGAGGGTTTCTTCACATTTCTGCAAAGCGTTCCTTTCACTTTACGGCGAAAAAGTACTTTTTCTCTTGATGATTGATTACGGAATATCCTCTCGGGGATTTTCTAAAACCGGATAAACAAAAATTCCGCCAACTATAAACACTTCATCCTACCTTTTATTGATTTAAAGTGTAATTCGCGCCGCGAGTGGTTACGCGCTCGGGATGGATAATCGAATGTAGGAGATGCCGAATTTCTAGGCTAATGCCATTCTCTAGGCAATAAATCATTCCCCGATTGATTCCGATATTGGAAACGTTTATTTTACTCTCCTTATTACCCGGAAAATTTACGCTTACATGTTTATTTTTGTTCGTAATTTCATAACATTAACTTATATGCAATGCAATTATATTTAATCGATAATAGCCTGCATATCAAAAAGTTGAAAGGAAAATCTTAAAACAGTTAATGTATTCATTTCAAAAGTCAAAATGAGATGCAAACTATCAGTAAATAATTTTTCATTTTAAAAAATAAAAATGATGAAAAATGTTGAAGTATTTCACAAGCATAAAAATAATAATCTGTCTAATATTTGGTTTTCAAGCAGGTGTATTTTATTATTTGATTTACATTTGTCGTACAAATAATCAATCAAAATATTTAAAAACAAAGAAAATCCTATAATTTACAGTGAAAATATTTTATAATCAGTTAAAAATTATCGTTTGCTTCATATGTGTTGTGAGGGATGTTTTGGTATACATTAGTTAATGTATTTAAAGCATAATGTGAAATATTACTAGTTATAATATTTTCAAGAATGAGAAAAATATTAATTTTAAAACAAAATATTAAAGTACCTATCCGAACCATACATGAAAAATTACGGAAATACACAATATTTGTTCAAACTTTGTCATTTATTCTAAATAATTACGTTGAGCAATGAAACATGTATAACTTTTGTTGTTATTTCCAGATTGCAAATATGTTATCTATTAATAATTGTGATCTTTTTGGTTATTATCTAAAGATTAATTTAGGAAAGCATAAATTTCTTGAAAAAGAGAGTGGTAAATTTTTGTGCAAAAACTGGAATTTATCGAGTGCATTTTGAAATTCTGCATTTTGAGAGGAGCATTTGGAAAGATGATTTAGTATTTTAGAAAATTATCGAGAGCAAACTGAGCTATTTTTGTGAAATATTTAACAGCTAAAATAGAAGGAATATAATCAGGGAATGAACAAATTTTAGGGTCTTTTTCTTCCAATAATGCAATTTATGTAAATTATGTTTCTCTAAAAGTCTTATTTCTTGTTGAGAAAAATTCGTAATAATGAAATATCACAAGATCAAACTTTATAATTATTTAATCTGAGAGATAAAGTCTAATATATATATATATATATATATATATATATATATATATATATATATATATATATATATATATATATATATATATATATATATATATATATATATATATATATATATATATATATATATATATATATATATATATATATATATATATATATATATATATATATATATATATATATATATATATAACGTTATCATAAGTGTTTTAGAAAAGATAGTAAAACAGTAAACTGGTTATTAGTAAGAAAAAATCAACACTATAGAGAAAAAGCTAATCATAAAGTATTTCAATAAATCAGTGTTTTGAAAGTAAACCAATTTTCAGTATTTTCAGAAAGTTTATCTCTGATATGTACTTTAGTGTGTTATGACTTTTAGTTAGTATTTGAACTTTGTTTTCCTAATACCAGTCAAGGATTTAGAATTTAATCACACTAAATGCTACTTAAAATGATAGCAATGACAATTATTTTTGCATTAGGACACCCCATGAGTATGCCTTTCTTGCCCCGAAATTATAAAGAAACACAAAGAGAAAGAAAGAAGCGCCCATGCTTTAACCACGATTTGAACCTGGAACCTACTGCTTCGAAATTAGGGAAGTTAATCACGTCGCCATTAGTTTTGACGTATTTGAAATTATTTTTATATTTTTAGTTTAACATTTATTTTAAATCAAATACGAACTTGTAGTATTTTATAGTATATTATATAATTGTAATTAATTTGTTAAATAGTTAGCTGTTAACTTTAAACATTCATTGAAAATTTGTTAACTAAATTGAAAACTGAAAGAAGTGACTCAGTGTGGTATGAAGGAGGCAAAATCATAGTTTCGCTAACTATAAGAATAATTAGTACCAAAAATATAAACATTGTTTATCATTTGTATCTAAGTTGCCTATACTGAGGCTTTTATTCAATGAATGTACTGTACCTTATTAAGCTCATGAGAACAATAGATTCTTTGCTTTTATTGGACTTGCGAGAAACAGCTCTCGCTTATGAAGGAAAGTAACGGTCAGGGACCATTAGAAATATGAGTGACTCAATTATGTCGTGCTGGCGTGCTTTTCCGCAATATTCTTTGTATAAATTTCATGTTGGCATCAGAGACCTTAACATGATAATTATTCAGCAGTTTTTCTGTCAATAAAATGTTCCGCTCAACCCGCGATTTTTCGGTTAATATTGCCGAAAACAATGCGGCAACTTGACAACCGTTCTTACGGATAATTTCAAGTCACGACATTGCGTGCGCTGCTACCAGTAATTGAAACAGATGTATCCTTATCACTAATAATCTCACAAATAACGTCATGCTACCATTAACAAGATTGATATCTTAAATTACAGGCGAAACAAATGGTAAATTCATAACATTTGTAAACATACTTACTGAAAATTGTAAAGATAATGACGTATATGTCTTCATTTCAAGTTAAATTTAGTTTGTTTTAGGGAAATTTATTTGATAACATAAAGAGCCTTGCACAGCTTTGTAGGGCTATCACAAAAAGTGTTTCACTTTAATCAGTATAAGATCAACATTAAATATATATTGGGAATTTTAAACTCATGCATGTAAATGGGCTCAGTGTTATATTTGTAATAACAAACTGGCTGTTACTTTTTGCATATTTTTTATTTATATTATGTATGATTATAATTTGGAAACATAGTCTAGATAACAATTAAAAGTATTGTTATTATTTGGTTTATACCTGTTTTAATACTATTGTAGTTTAATTTCATACCAGCTAAAATAAAGATCAAACAAACATATGTTTGATCACTAATATGAAAATATTAAAATCTCTACACTGTTAAAGTATATGCAGTTTAAAATATATTGTAAATAAATTATTTTTATGGAAAAACATATAATTATTGGCATATTAAGCTAGCACTAATTACTTTCAAATCCTAATGAGGTAGTAATCGTATCACAATAAAATATTTGATCTAATTCTTACTGATTTCTTAAATTTGATTAATCATTTCGCTCTCTAAAGCATTTTGTTGCGTATTTTAGTAAAAATGACATGTTCGAAATTTCTATAGAATACTAAGATCAGACATTTAATAAAGTGTTGGTATTATTTGACTATGAGTACATTATTTTATGTCATAAACATTTTTTAACTTAACATAATAATTACCTAGGTCTTCTTTTTAAAATGGATTTACACTTCCAGCAATATATATATATATATATGTATATATATATATATATATATATATATATATATATATATATATATATATATATATATATATATATATATATATATATATATATATATATATATATATATATATATATATATATATATATATATATATATATATATATATATATATATATATATATATATATATATATATATATGTATGTATGTATGTATGTATTTATGTTGTTTTGTTATGGTCTCTTATCCTCCAAATGTTTGACGAAATCCATCAGATCATTGATGCTAAGGAAATCGAAGACCAGGAGGAGGAATGAGTAAATGTCCTCTCTGGAGAGTCCCAAACAGTTCAGAATGAAATATATTGAAATATATATAAGAGAAAATTGCGAATATATAAATAGATTTAACTATTTATGTATAAATATATATAAGGCAAAGTAGTAAAATATTTTCTTTCCTTTTTCGATACAAAAATAGAATTATATCATAAATTTACTGAAAGAGCTAAGAATTAGGTCCCATTATGTTAACGAATTTAAAGAATGCAGCTTGATTTCAGGTTCCAGTGACTTAGTGAACATAAGGTGATTAATAATTTTAATTAATTTTTCAAAAATGTCTTCATTGCATTTTGAGTGATACTATGAGATATTTTAAGATAAATTTTTTCTATGGTTTTGTTAAATAGATTTAGTATTATTGCATTCATAGTATTCTCATAAAATTTTAAATAATATTTATTAATTTTTTTCATATCTCTCTAGTCTTGTATCTTAGGAAACAGTCATAATAAAATTAAGAAATTAAAATATTATTTTATATGTATACATTTTTAAAATATAATTTTATGTAAAAAATATTATTTTTTTTTATATTGTTTTGTGTATTGAAGAAATTTATTAAAATTACTATTCCAGCTTTTTATGGCATTATTAAACATTTTATAAATTCAACATATGGCCATTTTTCATCAATAATCATTCGAATAGATAAATTTACAAATGTTCGATAAAGATAGTTTTATTTTATAGGCTTAGCCTGAATGAAAGTTGAAATTACTGTAACTTAATATGTATAATGATCAATGAAATACGTCTATAATATCTGAGAAAAAGATCTAAATGGAACAAAATATATTCTAGACATTATAAAATGATTTTTATTGAAACACTTGAAAATTATTATAGGGAAAATACTTTTTCTTTCTTGAAAATCATTTTAATCGTTGCATGCATATATATATATATATATATATATATATATATATATATATATATATATATATATATATATATATATATATATATATATATATATATATATATATATATATATAACAAAATAACAAAACACTAAGCATTGTTGTTTATATACTGATAGTAATTATTGTGCTTTTAATCATTTCATTAAATAAATAAATAGAAAAATGAAAAAAATAATTTTAAATTAATGAAATTAAAGTAGCAGGAGAGGTATATAATAATGAAAAATAACTGCATATATATATAAAATAATAAAAATTATTTGGTAAAAATTTTTATAAATTTTAAGTGCAATTTTTGATACGAATTCACTCAGGAACAATAAATATCGATACTATTTTTTAGTTATTTAAAAGTATATTACTTCAAAATACGCAATTTCATAACTCAATTTAAAAATGAGATATGTATCACGCTTTTTTTTACTATATTTTGGCAGTTTTAGGACTAGTAGAAAATTGAATTCAATCAACAAATATAAATCATAATTATTTATTGTTATTCGAAAGATATTTTATTGCGTATCCATACATGTTACTTTTTAGACAATTGAAATTTTCTTGTAATCTTAATAATTAGAGTCAGAGAAAAAAATATGCATCGCCTCAAATCGTTCTTTCTGTGCCACCATTGTTTTTAATGGCCATTTAATAAAATTTTATTTTCTACGGTTTTTTAACACTTTTTTTGAACACAGAAGATAACGCGTTTTTGATTTATCTTGTGTGCCTTAGATGAGAAATACATGTGAATATGAGTAAACGAAGTTCAGATTTCAAGATATTTTAATTTTTTCTTCATTTTATGTATTTCAGCTAATTTAACACTAGGTTCATTTTCAAGCCTCTAAATGGTGTTTTGAACAAAGCTAAGTAAATTTCAAATGCAGCAAAAATAATATGTATCATTATTTTACCAAACTGCATATTTCTCCGAAGACTGTAGGCATTTCTATCAGAAAGCCACACTATGCAAAAACTGCCGGAGTTGTATATAATTCAATTTAAGGCGTTAATTATAATTTCGTTCATAACATTCTGGAAACATTAATTTAATATTATAAAACAGAACTGAAAATAAAAGTGGAATTTTTGCCTCCTCAGAGAATATTGGTTGGCTACTTTCTTTTCCTTTAATCAATAATCAAAATACAGAATCAAAAGCATGTCTCGGATTCATGCATTTAATGGGAAAATGCGACTGGATCTCCGAGTTTATCTGAAGCTTTTAATTCTTTGGTGGCGTTTTGACACATAGTTTCTAAATAATCGATAATAAGTGCTGCCACTTTGTGGGCCATAAACAAATAAATAATCATGATTAAATATTTTACAAGATTGTTGTCACATAATTGCTCTGTTTCAATGCTTCTCCTTGTCTCAATAATTACACTCTAAGTCTGGCTGATAGTTTAGCGGCATTTTTATTTCAAAAATGGAGCTAATTGAAATTTATTGATTTCCTTTCCTTTGAAAGCAAGTGCCGACACCGTGAAGGGCAGAGAGAATTTTCTGTAAGTTATTACATTTTTATACTTATAAAATTGCACCTTTCCACATATTTATTTATTTTTTTCAATTTCATTGGACTTTGAGTTAATGAGAATTACTTCGGGAATTTTTCGATGATTATAATGTGCTAATAATTTAGATAAAAGGATTTGGCTTGACTCATTTTATTTTATCTTGTTTGCATAAATGGTAGAGATGAGTGAATAGTTTTACATAGATACAGCAAATTACTTTTACTATAACAAAATTAATTAAGCATCCAGTTTGAAGTAAATAGTTTGCATAGCGTTGATGTGTGTGTTTTATTTCGACGTTATTGTAATGTATCACATGGTTATTTTAGATATTTAATGTTGAAAATTTGAAGAAAAACGTATTTTTTGTGGGGTAATTTATATCGCTAATTTGCTTAAATATTTTCGAATGATTAATAAATCACAATTTTATTAATAAGTTTTGTAACTTTTTAGTGTTTTATTTTATTTCATTTTCAGCCATCTTAATAAAACGTTTTTAATGTCCAAGAAACAAGAAGGATTTCATAATATGTTCTCACCTATTTTTTGTCCTTCTTTATCTATTGAGAGAGTGTATCATCTGGTGGTGTCATCTATCGGAGGAGTTTAGAGTAAAATGGTACTTTCACCTTCTTAATGCTTTGGTTGTAACGAAATACTCACCCTACTGATTTAAATTCGCATAGAAAATGACATAACGAGCTTGGCTAGTCCGAGCGTTATAATTAACAACCACAACAGTTTATCAAACTACAGATTTATGTCACTGTTACGTTATACTTACATTAAGAATAAATGATATTCATTATCGTTTCCTTTTTTTGTAAAAACGAATGCTGTAAATGCATTAATAATGAATAATATTTTTAACAATATTAATTGAGTTTAATATTTGTCTAAGAGATACATTATTTCAAACATAATTATTTTACTGCTTGTTTCAGATAAAGGGATTATGTGTTTCTCATATTAGCAAACGCTTGTATATATTTTCACAAATGCTTGCTCTTGAGCGCATTAAAGCTTTATTTATTAATTCCATTTTTTGCTATCTTTACTTTAAATAAAAAACGATATACTATTTAAAAATATAAATATTTGATTGATTTTTAATTAATTAAAGTAATTAATAAATCTTAAACATTCTGTGCCAGCATAAAGAAACTTTTAAGGAATTGTTTTAGATTTAATTAAATATTTTAATATGTTCCTTGAAATTTAACACTCAAATTTAAGAATACGGTTGATAGGGTAATGTTCAAATAGAATATTCAGCTAACTTTCAACATACTTTAGATATAATTTATCATATAATTTATATTTAAAAACCTTTTTAGAACTTCAATTGGAAATTGTATTGCATAATATTTTAATACTTTAAAATGATATCACTATGAAGCATCAATTTAAATGTATCATTAATTCAGCAATCTATATGCTTAAAATGTATTTGAAAAATTAAATGTTTGCTCCCAAAATAAGCAAGATAATAAATGATTGTTTTAAGTAAATTTTATCACAAATATTTGAATAGTTAAGTTTAAATATAGAGCGTCATAAAAAATAATATATTTGTTTATAAATGTATAATGTAATAGGAGGAATATAATGACTTTATAAGTTTATTTTTCTCAGCCAACCTAAATTAAAATAGTGAAATAATGTTACATGAAACATTTATTACGCATATTTAACATAATTATAATAATTTTTAAAAAAATTAACTTATTGAGAAACATTTTAATATTATAAATATTACATTCAGAATGATTGTCTATTTGTCAATACTTTATATTTTACAATATTTCTTATTTTTAGCTAATTTTAATTTATCAGTTTCAGGTAAGTTGTGAATGAGTATTTTACATATCAACTACATATTTACTGAAGTTTCTTTAAATTGTAGACATTATGTTGTTTTTAAATGTTTTACTAATATAAAGATTGAATAATCACAATCAATGCCTTATGAGTAACAATATTTAAAAACTCTTTTCATTCTGTATTAACATTTTCTTGCGATGTATTGCATATTAAAAATGTTATATAGCTTACTCAATATAGTACCTTATGTAATAAGGTCTTAAATACCAATAAAAGTTTATTAAATTTGAAATGTGTACCAAGCGATATTTAAAAATATCTCTAAAAATAATTAAAATATGTACTCTTCTAGTATTTCAAGATCTTTAATAAATGTGTCTATTCCGTGAAAAAATATATTACATAATCTGATCAATTATACCTAATTAAAGTAAAATTTTATTTATTTGCTGAACTGTATTGAATTTAAAAACGTCTTCGAGAAACAGTTAATAAAGCCTCTTTTCTAATATCTTGTTTAATCATCATGTATGATTATCGCGTTTAAAGCAAAACATTCTTTCCTAATCTGATCATAAATAACTAATTACACAGCAGACTTTATTTATTTTTATTCTACTAAACTTGTAGTACTTACAATTGAATATTTGAAGTGGTGTTCTCCAAAAAACAATCAATCTAAGAGTAATTTTAATGATCTTAAAATCTACACAGTGGACTATCGTATTTACACAAGAAAAACATTTCTTTCATTGTATGATCCACAGTACCCCATTGCAATAAGAACTTTGATATTTATGTGAAAAATTCTTTAATAATACGATCAACAATACCAAACTACAATAAGAACTTTTATATTATTATGAAAAAAAGTAATATATTTCATAGTATGTTCAACAATACCTAATTACAATAGCAATTTTCATATTTATATGAAAAAATCTTCAAAAGTATTATCAACAATTCCCAATCATATTAAGAAATTTGATATTTATGTGCAAATTAATTCCATAGACTAATCAACATTACCTATTTACAAATAAGAACTTTCATATTTAGGTAAAAAAATTCTACCATAGTACCATCAACAATAACTAAGTACAATAAGAATTCTGGTATTATTATGGTAAAAATTTCTATCATAGTATATACAACAATATATACAAATATAATTTCGATTCCTCTTAACTTTTAATATACATGAAATAAGTGAAAAGTAATGTTTGAAAAATTCTCTTAGAAGTAGTTAATAAATTCAGTTTTCTTACGTTTAGTTTCATCATCATCTGTAATGAATACATTTAAAATCAATAAAGATGATTAATATCAAACATTTGGTAAATTGAATCTAATTCAATTTACTTAAGCCTTAAATTGTATCAACGTCTTCCGGAAATAAAGTAGTGAAATGTTTGCCTATTATTCAGTTAATCCAGGGTATTCTATTATTTTATGCAAATAAGTTGAGTGTGATTTATTTTAGAAAAATTTCAGTGTCAATTAAGGAGTTTCCTGCAACGAGAGAGATAAAGCTGAAAAAATCTTGTTTTCTAATTAAAGATTACGGTGAATTAATCAGAACATTTTTATAATATCTTATTTCCTGTTACTGAGGACAATTATTTCTTTTTTAATACAGGATGTTGAATTTTAATTTTTTGATAAAACATACATATTCATTATTTCGTTATAAATAAATACCAAATCTCATTTGGAACGGAATGAAGTGTTTGAACAGTGCTAGTAAATGTGACAAATAATTTATATTATGTTACACATTAAAATAGGATTAGATTTTTATGAACTGGGTTGAAGCAACTAAACTTAGAATGCCATACGTCTCAAAATATTAATAAACAATTCCGTAACTTTATAAGAGCTGCATTCTAAAAGATATAGAATAAGAGAAACGTTCTTATTTAAGAATGATAAAATAAATTTATTTTAAAAACTATTTTTGATGGGATAAATACTGATTATAAATGGCATTAGGAAGGAATAAGGATCAAGTATTGACTCCCTTTAAAATGGGGAAAATGTTTAACATATGTAGTTAAACAAGTTTAACATTAATTTACCATGTACTAATAAATGTATGTCACAAAATATATTGAATAAAATGGGAGTTGAAATTATAGTAGAATGAAAATGAATTTCTAAACTTAATATAAATCTCTGGGATAAACACTCAAAACTGAATATCATGATTATGTTCTCAATATTTATGATATTATGGATTTTCGTATTTTTTGAAACGCACTGCATATACATAAATCCTTATAATAAATATGGTGAACATACATCCCAATATTTATAATAATAATACTATCATAAATAATGGAAACATACATTCCAATATTTGCAATAATGATATTGTAAATAATGGGAACATACCAATAAAATGTTCACGACATTTACGATATTTGAAGTTTGATATTTCTATGGAACATATGGCATAAGTACACTGATGTGTGAAATTACAAGACAACAATTATAAGCATTAGACATCAGACATTTTGATTGGAAAATTATCCTGAGATAGCAAAGAGATGATCAAAAAGTAATATGATATGAAATGTAGACGCGATGCGTATTCTCATCATATAGGATATCTTTATTTTGAAGATACACTCTAAGGTTTATCTAAAGGAAGCTTTTTTTGCAGGCATCGATATATCATGCGCAGTCCATGCTGATTTGGGTAATTGCAAGACTAATTCTATGGCAGACTCGGCTCATATTGATTGCCAAATTATTCTGAATTGGCGCTGAGAGGATCGAACAGAAATATTTCACTGAATGCCGAATCGAAATATATTTCATGTCTTGCAAAATACCTTTCATTCAAAATGCATCCCATGGATTATTTTAAAAATATGGGAGAATTTTAGTTTAACCAATCTATCGAAACATAACATATATAATTATTTATAAAGTTAGAAGGCACTGCAACTAAATCCCGAAGAAAGATACAGTTCCCTTATTTCGTCGAATCTGGTGAAATATCAAACTGATCTGGATTTTGCATTGTAGTTTGCAAAATTTGAGTATTGCGTCCAGTGATACATTAAAAACTAAATAAAAGCATTTTGTTTTCTCATGCGATAAAATTTTCTCACTTTTTTCATTTCCCTGTTTTTGTATTTAATGTGTTTAAAATAAAATATCTATATATCTATATCTATCTATCTATCTATCTATCTATATATATATATATATATATATATATATATATCTATCTATCTATCTATATATATATATATATATATATATATATATATAATATAAAAACAGAATTGGATATATATATATATATAAACAGAATTTGGACGGCTCCTTTATTACATTGCAGTGAATTCTATGATTTATATTACTACAAGAAAAAAATAGCACGGTTTTTTATTGATTATAGAAAGACCACAATCAAGACAAAAAGGCAAGGAATAAGACTTCTTGCGTCTTTTAAATTAATAACATGAACTATGTACTAGTGCTAAGCAAACATAAAAAGATCACTTCACCTAGGCTAACGTGGTAGAACATTTTTAAAGTGCAAATGATTTGTTTTAAACATAATGCAGATTAATCAATAGCACTAACAACATGTAAATCTTGAAGAAATTACTTCTCTTTAAGCTACATTATTTATCGAGGTAATGTTTTGAGGATAAATAGATCATTAAAATTTCTACATTGTTTCATTAAATTAAAACTGTATTATCCAATCTACAATGCAACGTACGTCATGTAATATTTAGATCAGGAGGCAATCTCTAATACATTAAGCCAGTCACACGCTTTCGTTTGGTTCTCATATTTGCGAAATATTTATTGTTTTTTATAATATGCAAATATATGCGTCTGGGAGTCTTTCTCATCTTATGTCAACTGTTTTACTTTACAGATATTTAAACTGCCTTTTCGGTGATCATATGTACAGCTTAGTTTTCACTTTCGCAGAAATATGTGATTCACTCTTACTCACTAATGTATTATTATAAATTTTTCAATTTCAATGGCATTGAATAGTTCATAAAAACATTACAAAATTTACCAAAAAAAAAAAACACATCAATTTCTTATTGTAGAATGAAAAATTTCCTATACTTGAAATGATTATTTAAATTTTTGATATTATTTGAAATCTGTTTAAAGAAATAGGAAATGGCAATATCTGTTCAAAAAATTGTGAAATATTAAAAAAATGACTTTAAAAATTTGAGTATAACTTGATTAAATTAATAACATTATTCAAACATTTATAAAAATTACATTATTAAATTGTAGATTGGTTAAAAAACACTGTAAATTTGTGTATTTCTAGCATTATTATTTGTTGTTGTTCTCGTGTGCCATCTAGGCTGGCAAATTGGGGTGCGCTGCTTTTCTATTTGAACTGTATTTGGTTTGGAGTCCGCCTACTTCAGTACACACACCTGACATAGGAACCCGTTTATAGGGTTGGCAACCAATCACACCTTATTCACGCACAAGGAAAGGACAAAGATAGAGCAGATAAAGAGAGAAAGTACATCCATGCCCGAAACGGGATTCGAACTCAGGACTTCCCTATCCGTAGTCAGGCACGCTGACCACTAGGCATGTTGATCGGCAGCATTTTATTTTACCTAAGCTATAGACTGCAATTTCATGTTGAAATTTTGATGTAATATTATGAACATTTAGAGCGACTATTTGTGTAAGAAACTTCGTTACAGTACTTAATTTTAACATTTATTTAAAAAAAATAATAACTCTCAACTTAAATTAGCTGTACTCAATACCATACGGATGAAAAACTGAAAAAAATCTGAAAAGCTCATTGTAAATCCTATTTTTCTAGACGTTGGTAGGTAAAAAAAAAAAAAAAAAAAAAAAAAAAAAAAAAAAAAAAACCCGTTATAATTGTTCTGAATTTATGCATAACTGAAGTACAGATGAAAACATGTGAGAAAAATTTTATCAGAATATGAATGTTAAATTTTTGTTGCTTGAAACTTATTTATTTCTGAGGACTCCAAATGTTAACAACATTTTTTCTGATGTTATAAGAGGGCAATATAACTAGAGGATTGGAATATGATCTGTAGGTTGGCATGAAAAATTATTCTAAGCGTTTCTTAATTAGAGTCTCAATATTGAATAATGATAGTGCATTATGAATCCATGGCGTAAGATTTCGATTGGGGGTTATGCGGATGCAACATTGCAATAAGCATTTTTTGTTCAAAGCATAATACTTTTCATGGTTATTTGAAGGATACATTCATGTTGAAGCTATTTTTCTGAATCACTTTGAAAAAAATCAATTTAAGGCAAATGTCAATGAACTAAATGATTTTTAATTACTCTACTTCATTAACAATGTTTTTCTCTTGAGTTGGAAACAGTTTTATGAACATTTCCTTACATATATCGTACGTAAGAAACGCGTTCAATTATTTTACCATTTTCAAGTAGCATAATCATTATCTTATTGCTTATCTTTAACTATTCCCAGTGTTCGTGTTTTAGGGAAATGGATTATACTTTAATTTTTACCATCTAATTGAAAGGTACACCTACTAATGTGAGATGAATTTTTTTATATTCATACATTTTTCCAATAATCGAATATAGCAGAGGTTGAAAGTGTCAGTTAAGGATTGTCAAAGAACTATACAAGGAATAATATTTTGAGATTTTAGTAGAAAAAATGGTTTTCAGAACTACTCTTATACTATATCTCTAATCTACATTTTCCTTAGATTCATTATTCTCATCCTCAACGAAAGAATTCACTTCAAATCTTGTTTCAATTTTGAACCACTCTGCATCTACCAACTAGAAGCTTAGGAAATTTCTAACTCATTTCCTAAAGTAATCGAGCGCAGCATAAAATGAGCGTGATTATCATTTTCAAATATTTACAAAATTTTTAGAAAAAAAGCCCACAATTTCAACTAATTTCTAGTTTTTGCAACAATATTAAAAATTTATTATTTTTCAACTATACAATTAAAATTAATATCATCCATGAACGCAACTCTCAAATGATTTGAAGCATAAAATATCGGTACTTTTGAATGTCTGTTGTTCAACTGTCGATTGTTTCAGAAAAAAACAATCACATTACGTTGTTAATTTTCATTTATTTTTTAGAATTATTTTTAAGCAACTAAGTATAGTAAAAATAATTTAAGTTATTAAGGACTCCACGGCAAAATAATTTAAATGATGAAGCATTCAAATATATGTAATCTTTTAACGAAATAAAAATTCAGCAAAGAAGCTTTGTTTTTAAGAAAAGAAAGATAATGTACATAAACATTGAAAACATATTTTATCTATAGTTAGTAGAGTTATATTTTTGAATAGAAATTGATAATTAACATAGTTATTTTCTATCAAATAATAATGGAAGTATATAATCCTTCTGAGCTTGGATTCGTTTCCAGCTTTTTCTTTATTCGTAAGCAGAGTAATTTAGAAACATTTCAATGGGTAACGTATTTATATGTACTGATTTATAGTTAAGAGATTAAATTATTTTACTTATTCAAACTTTTGTATTGAAGTGACAAATAAATTCATAATTAAATTATATTTTTGTTTCAAAAATAATTTTATAGTTTCGAATGAATTTTCCTGAAACATAACTTGCTTAATTTAAGAGACTCGAAGATCTTCACAAAAGTTAATAGCATATAATAAAAGAAACATTAATTTTTAATATTAATTTTATTATCTTTCAAACTTTTTTTTTTATCTTAGACTGAGTTTTGTTACATGTATTACTTTATTTTATTTTATTTTATTTCAATTAATTTGATCTTATTATAATTATAAAAAACATTTTCTTCAAGTATATTTAAATTTTTTAAATGTTCTTAAAATTCTATGATTGTGAAGTATAAAAATTAAAATGATAATTTCAAATATATATTTTTCATCATAAAACTAATTAGTATTATATAAATAGAATTCCAGTTACATTATTTACATATCAAACGGGAGTGAAATTATGTATGCATTTAAAATATCTGTTTTTCTAAATAGAACACTTTGTGTTAGTAATTACCTCGTTGTTTAAATATTTACAGGCATCAACAATGCCTGTCAAATACTAATTAAATCAAATCTAACGAAAAATTAATTTCTATCTAGTTTGATTTGGAATTTTCTTGAATTTTCTAAAGTGAATTTAAATTTAATTTTTTTTAATCTTCCTTTTTTTTCATTAAAAATTATTAAAGAGGTAATATTTCAATTTTATTTAAACAAATTAAATAATTCAATCTATAAATAAAAGTAAAGGAACTTAAACATTTTGACATAAAATAGGTATATTTAAGTATATAATTTAAAAAAATGTAAGTACCTCCGTTTTCTTTATTAACATTCTAATACTAATAAAACACTAAGTCCATGTAAATAAATAAATATAATATGTTAAGAAAAAATAATTATATTATATTTGTGAAATTTAGGCGAAAATTTGTTGAAATCACTTAAGAGAAATTTAAGCAGGAATGTCTTGACTTAATTATTAGAATTAATTCTAATTAAATTCTTAAAAACATTTTTGAAGCTTAATTCAAATTTTGACATAATACACCTAATCTATATAATTGCAAGCATCATTTTGTCTGTATGCTAAATTTTCGACCGTTAAAATTCTGAGAACGATTGCACCGAATTAAATGAAACTTATTTTAGAATGCCGTTCTACGACATCAGAAAAGCTTAATCCATAGAATGAGTTTCATCAAGAAATTTTGATTATGGTATTATAAATGATTGAAACCTTAATTAATTTTAATTTAAAATACTTATATGTTATTTTACATTGCAAATATTTGCGTTACCACTAAAAATATATGCACCTCATCAGCATCCTCTACTTTCTAAACTATGGAACATTCCTGCTTTTACACATTGTAGGGAATGTGTTATCTTTTCTTGAATAAATTGCTAATCAAAAATACATTGAAATGCCTATAAAAACAATTGTAAATTAAAAGTCTCATCCATTTTTAACTAAATAAAAAGTTTAAAAGTTACTTACCTCATTTAAGTTGTCTGAGAAGTTGAATGCATAAGGCCTACTTCTAGTATCAAAATATATTATTTTAAAGAAATATAAATAATTAACATAGTTCTAAAATGATATTTTTATTACATCTTAATTTTTCCCAAAATGTTGTTCACTTTTTCTTATGGACTTATAGTTCACTAAATAATTGCGCACTAGTCTGCCTGATATTTAAACATTATTTGCGAGAATATATATTCCTTTTGATAATTATAAATTAAAATTATGGTGAAGCAATATTAAATGAAATGAAGCAAACCTTAATTTAAAATGAGATAAATATTAAATTTATTTTCATTTAAGTATCTTTTCGTGGACTTTATATATGTTTATATTTTGTTTTAATATATGTATATATATATATCTTAATACCATATATATATATATATATATATATATATATATATATATATATATATATATATATATATATATATATATATATATATATATATATATATATATATATATATATATATATATATATGTATATATATATATATATATATACATATATATATATATTGAATTAAGTAATTTTATTTCTATCAAAGCAAAAGCAAAAATCACTGTTTTAAAAAATTACATTATATATTTATAAACTTAGGTGGGTGGATTTTGAAAAAGGCAGTGTTTTTCGTAAGTGATATAAGTAAATTTTTCAAATTGCAAAATCACCTTTTTAATAAAATTTGCATTCATCGCCTGATTTTTAAGTTACAGATTATTACAAAACAAATTTGTATTAGAAGACTTCCAAAAGGAGTGAAATAACTGTTTCTTAAATCAAAAAATTAATTAAAATGTTGAAATAATTAACAAATAAATTTTAAATAAGGATATGTTTTCATTTTAAACATTATTTGACTGGAATTATAAAAAGGGATAAAAAAAAATCAACACAAATTTGAGAAATGTAATAATTATTCAAGTTTTTTATAATTCCTTAAGTTTAAGAACTTTTGGTTATTTCTAGAAATTAATTTTCATTTTTTATTAAATTTTATTTAATTCCACTTAAAATTGCCAAAAAATAAAGATAACTTTCAAAGTTTTATTAAGAATGCATTACATAAGTCTTACATTTTAAACATTTACGTAAAGAGTTTATTAGATACATCTGAAAGTAACTGCGTGACTCCGGTTTTAGTCATTCTTACTGTTGTCATTCATAGTATAGATTGTGAGCAATTTATTATAATTAAACATAAAAGTGAGGGATGCACCAATTAATAAAATACAGAATTATGATAGAAATAGCATCGTTTGTAAGACAACAGAAACATGATATGCACCAATCGCATTTCAAGAAATGGTATTAAGTTAATTATTGTTGATTTAGAAATATTAAGATTAATTTCCTTTCTCAAATGCTCTTTTCAATAAATAATTGGCGCATTATGTATGCATTAATAAGCTTAAATAATATATTTTACTTCCATAATATAATAACGAAAAAAATATTAAATATTTTGTCATTGAATGTATAATATTCACGTATTAAGTAATATAATTGAAACACCCCTCCAAAGATATTAAAAATCTTAAGTATTTATTTAAAGTAATGGATACGTTTACAATTATTTAAATTAATTATGAAATTATAAATTAATTATGGAAATTAACTCAGTAACTTGTTTGAAATGAATTATGTTATGTATAATGAATATAGATTGAACACAAATAGTGATTAATTAATATATTTAAAAATAAAAATATAATGTATAAGCACAGAAAAATGAATTTATTTTTTATTTTACATGGTATATATATATATATTTAGGATAGTACAGATTACTGTATTCATTGACATATAAGTATAAATGAAAAATGAATAAAATTAAAAACACTGGACTGAAGTTTATTTAAATATATTAAAATAACGAATACTTTTTCTCATATCTTTCTTAAATTTTTTGCATTCATATCTAAAAATTTATTTGAGACGTATTTATTTAAGTAATTAATTGGAAACTTAGTTAAGTCACAAACTAGAAATTCGAATGTAATACACGAGAATGCATATAAAATTTATGACGTTGAAAATAATAAATTATTTCACTATAATGTTTACTGATATAAACACACTTGACCGTAGGATACTATATCATCCCTATAAAACTCTGCAAGTAATCTTTTCCAAACAGTTTATAAAATGTTTTACCTTCATTAGAGAATTAAATTGAGATTTATTAAACAGAAAATTTTACTTCCCATTATTTCAAATTCAAATATTCACTAAATTTTCTTACAATCAATAGTTTATACTTATTTAATCTTTAACGCACACCAAACAAAAATCATTACTGTAACTTATGAGTTTGTAAATTTTGATAATAAATTTGAAGTTTATTCCAGCTTGTTTAAAATGTACATTCATTACAAGATGTTTGCTTTAATCTACAAACTTAATAAATCCCGAGAGATCCTTTCTAACTACATGTTTCAACAAAAGAGATCTAGATAAGGAAATAATACACATTTTCCAAATCTCTTCTACTTGGAGAAGGTCTTACCTGTTGCCAGCCCCTCATTTCAAACCTCTTTTAACGCTTTCCAATTGTACAGTTTAGTAGATATGGGTGGGAGGCTGAATAATTCATCCGGTCATTAGTCCCACAACCGGCTACTTCCGGTAACTGACTGGCCATTTAGATACGGCAGATTCTAACCTCTCACAGTAAAACCCTACAACTAACTTCACATCCCCTTTCACCCGTAAAATTACTCTTGGAGAAATGGAGGCCCACAGCATCCAAGAGGCCCCCGTTCGAATTATCGGGCTGTAAACCCAATATAGGCTGCGATTAGAGTTAAAGCTTTCCTCCCCATAATCCCATCCGAGAGAATAATAACCGCGGCTATCGAGATGGTCATTGTCGGCCACTGATTTGTTCTCTAGCCAAAGCCCCAGCTCTGATTCACAAGATTTTGCAGCTAATGAACGGCAGCACGCAACCGGGGAATGAGAGGCTATCGGAAAAGAAATCAAAACGTTGTTTGATTATTTAAACTGAGGTGCTTGTGTCTCATGTAGACAAATGTTAAGTTTCTTGCCAAGGAATTGATTACAATCAAAGGCAGAAAGTTTTTAATGCAGTTCCTACAATCTCCTTTAAAACTAAGATGTCACCCTTTCCTCGAAAAAAATTGTAATCGAATCCCTTATAAAAGAAATGAAATTATCAATATCACAGAAATGCAATTATCATCTTCTGCTGATTCCTAAAATTATTGAAAATATTTAATTTTTTTTAAGTTCAATCAATTATGGCATGTAAATGCCATTAATATATATATATATATATATATATATATATATATATATATATATAATATATATATATATATATATATATATATATATATATATATATATATATATATATATATATATATATATATATATATATATATATATATATATATATATATATATATATATATATATATATATATATATATATATATATATAATATTAATTGTATTTCATTAATTATTATTAATCAGTTGCATACAATTTTGAAATTATTCTATAATTTATAAACAAATAGTTTTGTTTAAAAATTTTAAAATTAATTTGATAAAATAAATTTAGAAATTTTATTTTTGCCGAAACTTATAAAAAGTTGAGTGTATTAGTCCAAGAAATGTTCTCATAAGACTTGGCACTGAAGGTTTCAGCATCAGGTTAATGTTATCAAGTAGCAGATAAGCAATTTCTTGCCATGGACTTAAGACTAATAGAGTACTCTTCTGAGCCTTAATTCGGTTGGTGCTTTTGGTTATAGAGCCGTTTTCTAAAGTTGAGCATAGGGAAATGGTTTACGGTTAATTATAAGCGGAACTCACAATCAGCAGCAATTGTGTGATGATCCCTGCAAGCTCAAGGTAATGTGTAAGACGCCTGTACAGTACTATTTAGTTAATAGGATATACTCCTTTAACACACATATCTTTTTAAAAGGAATTTAGATAAAACAGTGGAGCAATAAGGAAGCCTGTAGTAACCTATCACAATAGGTTACTGCATCAAAGTTCAGAAAGTAAACATAATATAATATAACTATTTAGTAATTACCGTAATAAAAGAATTAGTTGTATTACTGCAATACGACGCAAAATTTTTGCATGTTTATCTTTAACTTTAAAAATGGAATTTTGCTCTGAGATAAATAATTTTATTCAATTTTGTATAATATGATGCGTAAAATCAATAAAAATTTAATTTTCATGCGAATAATAATAAAACAATAATTATGCTAAAATGTAATACACTATACACAATGTAATATAATAAACCACACATGGTTTTGAAGAACATTTTTGCTTTTATCTATTGTTGGTTTTCATCATAGTCTGTGGAAATACATCATTTTTAAACGTATTCTCTTCAGAGATTTTTCAGAATTCGAAATAGACATTATACTGTTTTATCAGTTTTTTCCTTCCTATTGTCAGCAATGTTGGATAAATCTGGAGTACTTGATATCAGTAGTTCTTTTGAAGTGAAATGGTTACCTATGTAAAAATCTATGAATGTGGAAATTAGGTTCAGAAAATGTTTAATGAATTAGGCATTCATTCATAAGGATGAACATTTCAACGAGTTAAACAGAGGATGTTGAGGGAAAGTCAAAAGGTAAAGTGAAATTTCATCATGAAATAGGTAACAGTCCAGCCAATATTCTTGTAGATATTGTGTGGACACATCGGATAATAATAGTAGAATAGGCACGTCATCGGGTGCTGGCGAATCCTGGCACCTTTACAATCCTTGGAATCAAATACTGTTCTCTGTTAACAAATGTTGAATAATTTACAAAAACAAATTGAATGGGCCATTATTTTAAGATGATATATTGATATATTGATTGTTATTTAAGTGCATGATACTTACAATTGCATCAGAACGCAATACTCTAAGTTGGAAAGAAACTATGAATGTTTAATATTTAGAATTTATAATTTCAACAACATGAGGCTCTGCTTACTATGCATTTCCATTAAAGTGCGAACTGGTCAAACAATTTTAGATCAAATAATTGAGTATAGGAGTTTCAATGATTGTCTCCCACGTTAGCCAAGTTGTAAGTTTTATAGATTTTTATTGCTTTACCTTAATCAACATATGCATGTGTTTCCTCGATAAACATTGTCGCATCTTGAAGAATACATTAGGAATTTTTGTGATAAAATACTACACTAAGTGCTCCAACGAGACTTTCAAGCGAGGATTCATTTGAATCTGAATAAGATCAGAATTTGAAAAGTTTCGGCATTCAAATAAAGGCATATTGCAATTCTAACTAATTCATTCCTTTCCTTTCATTTCTTTCCTTTCATTCTATCTAACATCCTACTGAAAAAAAGCATGAAAACTTAAATGCACTTTTTACTCGTTCTATTCTTTGCATTTAATGTCCGCAAGATGATTTCTCTTAATAAGTCGATGGTGCTCTATATTTTTTCAATCATATTTTCCCCAAATCGTTCCGTTCTTACGGTAGGTATGCTAACCTGAAGCATTTCCTTCTATTAGAACTTTAATAAATATTAGTCACCTCATTATCACATGGTAACGACACTAGAGCTAGACACCACTTTTAATATAGTAGAAGCCGTTCTGAAGTTAAAAGGGTTAAAATGATTTTTAATGAGCATAATGTATAATCCAGGTTTATAAGTTGAAACTGTAAAGCGAAGATAATTCAGATTATCAACCAATGACTGGGGAGCATCATTTAAGTGGTCCCTCCTTTCTTCGTGTACGTTTTCAAGATGACTTTGTAATCCTTTCTTCTTCCATTTCTTCTTTTCAATTATACTTTAAAGGAAGACACCTTATTTTGGAGAAGACGTTGGTGGACCTAAATTTTAAAAATATATTGAAGAATAAGCTATTTTTATATAAATATACAATTTCTTAAAACAATCAACTCTAACGAAAGCCCTTACATTTAATCTAGGCTCTTACATCAATTGATAAGGAACATTTATTTAAACATATCATTATTTCAAAATCTTCTCTGAGATATTATGAAAAAAAATTCTATGCTTACTGTTGCTACAACGTTGAAATATTTAAGTGAAAGGAAACTATTATTGATTCGAAAGAATCTTTAAAATGTTTCTAAGAATGATGGGTTTCGGAGTAAAAATGTAACTGAATTGCTTGAGGCACTCGCATTTAAAGACCTGGATTGTAATCTGAGACTGAAAACTCATTTCTCACGATCATTTCATGATTGCTTCCTTGATGAAACGGCGTTTCAGCTCAATTCCTTGCAATAACAGTTGAAATGCAGATTCGGAAGAAAAAACATAATTTCTACTTTGAAAAGTAAATATATTTTCCCGCATAAATTTCAAAGAATTGGGAAATTAAAATAATATTTCTTATAGCAATGACAATTAGTTTTTTTTATTCAAAATTCTGAGGGGAATCACGTTTTACATGGGATAGTAGTGCATAATGATAAAGATTACAAAGAATATATCGTAGCCATTGAGCAAGAGAGCAGAAAGTCTGTAATTAATTTTTTTAGTATAAGAAATAGCTCTTTCTGATGTGTGTATTTAACATTCTTAAACTTTAAGAAGGGATTCAGGAATACATAAAATAAAATAAACCAAGAGCAATTTTAATTTATTTTCAATATTTAATAAATTTGAATGCAAAATTATCCATTATTAGGAATGGCTTAAAATGTTTATACTTTCTATGAGTAAATTAATACTAATCAGAGAGTGAACTGTAAAATTAACGTTTGTGCCATAAAAAATCCTTTTCTAGGATTAGGAATATTTTTGCTTTTTACATAAGGATTAGGAAAGATAGAAGTAATATGTAAATGACAACAATCTAACAACACAATTTGAATTTAAATATATAATTAATGTATCATTTAATATTAATGTATTTGAGTGAAAAGTTATACATAATAAAGTTATAATAATAGTATAAAATCCATATAAATATATCTTTGAAATTTTGTATTTTTGGAATTATGCAGTAACTATCAACTATATAAAACAATTTTGGACAGCTGTAATGAATATTCCTGCAATTCTGCAGTGGTTGAAGTTTGTTTCACTGGGGTAATTATCTTATTTACTTTACATTTTTTACTACCGAAAGATTTTGTTGATTTACTACTCAATAGAAATATGTTTCATACGGAGACTAATCAGCAATATAAATGAATTCAAAACCCACAAAATTATTCAAATAAGAATGCGACTCGATTTCATGAAGTATTAGATTAAAGGTAAAAAGTTCAAAACATTCGTATAGCGCCTAGGTTGCATTGACGTAAGAACTCAAAACAAGTAGGATTTACAGCTAATTATAGAATATGTATTACAAATTCAGAGAATAGATAAATCACAACTGTGACATTATATATCTATATATCTATATATATATATATATATATATATATATATATATATATATATATATATATATATATATATATATATATATATATATATACATATATATATCCAGCCAACTTGTCTAGCAGTCAACGTGGCTGACTACGGAGAGGAAGGTTCTGGGTTCGAATCCCGGTTCAGGCATGGATGTACTTTCTTTCTCTCCCTCTATCCTGTTTTTTTTTCCTTTCCTTGTGTGTGTGTGAATGAAGCATGAATGATGCCTACCCTATAAATGGGTCCCTATGGCATGTGTGAAGGTGCGATGGTGGCCCACCCCTTGTGGTGCACCCGGGGCAACGCCTCGGCGGCAAATAGGTCTCTGTTTCTTACCGGTTCCTTGGGTAACAGGGAACAATAGATTAATAGACTCTGTTGCAATTGTAACTATCTACAATCTACCATTGGAATATATATATATATATATATATATATATATATATATATATATATATATATATATTTATATATATATATATATATATATATATATATATATATATATATATATATATATATATATATATATATATATATATATATATGTATATAAGATAAAACATGAATAATATGAAATTGGAAAAGCACTGAAATATATGAAACAAATGAAAAGAAGAAGAAGAAAGCATATAGGGGCCATGTCTTCATCAGGAGGGAGATGACAAGCTATGCAAAAAGAACACTCTTTTCTGACATGCTCGAAGGACAAATGTCTAAAAATCTTCGAGCAATTCTCCCAAAGGGTGTTCGTATTCTATGAACTTAGGTTAAAACTTTTGAATAAATATAAATGCAGAAAATTAGAAATACCAATAAATGAAACATAAATGCAAAAATTAGAGATACTCATATAAATGATACATAAAATAAAAAATTAAATACATAAGGCCAAAGTCAGCAAATCAGATGGAATTTATATATGAAAATAGTATGAGAGTTGCCAAAAGTAATTTTTAAATTATACTAAAGAAGTGTTGTCGGGTGTAATTAGATTTAAAATTTAAAGTGGTTTAAAAAAAAGTATAAATGTAGGTGTTTTCAGGATTCTTGTAAGAACTTCAAAGCTTCGGTGGCCCTTCTGTAGTTATAAAAACTACGCATTACTTCAATCTTACAAGCGATTCCCTACTTCTTACATATTTTAAAATAAAATTAATTGGAATATTATTATTTTTTAAGTGAGCTATGAAATTAAACCACTGATAGCTCACTTAAAAAATAATAATATTCCAATATATATATGTATATATATATATATAGATAGATAGATACAGCTCATAAAACCAAAAACACAATAGAAAGTAATATACATAAAATCTTCACACTTGAAGTCTACAATTTACAATAGAAAGACTAACAATTGAAGTTGAAACTCATTTTTTAATAAAAAGAAAAAGATGATTAAATTACCAACTCTATTATTAGGTAACATGTCTAATGAGGAATCAAATTTGTAAAAGTAAATGTTAGAGCATTAAAATTTATCCAATGGAATATTTCTGAAATAAAATTTAAAATCAAATGAGGATATACTTTTTGTTGAAAGTGAAAATACTCAACAAGGTCACAATGTTAGATTTTTATGTTAATTAATCGAATTACTTTTTTTGATTTCAAATTATGTTCAAAATTAATATTTAAATAATAGGAGAATATTGTACCATATGCTTAAGTACACGACTGAAAATTACACGAAATATATTTACACTTACGATGGCGAAGTTGTTAGCATCTCTCACTTGCAATAAATAGCTCCGGGTTTGATTCGAGCATGAATGTCGCAATATGTCTCTGTCTTCTTCTATCCTTTCTCTTCCGGTGCAAATACAGCACACCCAATGTAAAAAAAAAAATAAATAATTGCAATTATTTTTGCTTTTTGAGTTTCTGAATCTGGCTAGCCGGATATTACAAAAAATATTGCACATAGGAATTTGTATAGTATTTATATAAGTGATTTTTAGAATGGGGGGGGGAATACTTTTAACTGTGTAGCAACAAATATATTTTCTCTTTATTAATATTTTTAGGTTTTGCTTATAGGCTATCATTCACTTTAAAGTTGTGTTTTTGTATGAGTTGATGTGTAATGGCTTAATTTTGACTTTTAACCCTAACCAGATTACTCATATTTTTAAACCAATGGATCTATATTGGTGTTTCATTCAATTTTATATTCATAAATTTAAATTTCTTAAAACTTAAAACAAAATTATAATTTTGTTTGAAATTTATTTTTGTCTATTATTTAATTTCTGCTTTTGATTTTCGGATTTCTATTGCATATTTCAAGTGAGAAGATTTAGGTTTCGTATGTTTTGGTATTTCTACTTTTCGTTGCATTCTACTTTCACTACAGTTACATGTTCATTTTTTATTATTACTTCTGGTAATATTTGATCACTGGACATCGAAAATTGTAATCTATAACTCGCTATCTGACCTCCAATTTATGATGACAATGTCAAACATAGCGTCCTAGGAATAGACAGGCATCCTATTAAATGACCGCACACTCTTCTGTGGCTGCGACAGAAAGGGAGAGGTATGGAAAATCTCTATGTGACAAAAGGGTTGACTGGTGGGAGGTATAGTGTTGAACTATTGGAACTCTATGTTTGCCTTTTCAGGGGGAGGGGGAATTGTCCCTGATTTTTTTTAATTGACAATAACAAGAAGCCGCAAAGAGTTTTTCTGGTCAACGAATATTTAGAACGAGTCTAGAAGGAGAGAATATCGGATTTGTCGGATGGATTGGCCAATTAGATTTTCCAGTTTCATTTCTATAGCTTATGGCAAGAATTCTATGGGACGAGCAATTGCAAATTGTAACACCCACCAGAGAGCCATTCAAGAAATGAAAACAGCGTTTCTGAGTGAGGGAGATACTGGCCACAAAAATCCTAAACTACCTTATTTCCAGAATGAAATCAGATTACGAAACTTGCATACCAGTAATGAGGGAACAATACTTTCCATTAACCCATTTTCTTGCCATATTTTACAACCGATGGTGGAAACTTTCAGACTCTAGTGAGTATTGCGCACGTTCATGCATGCGTTTTATAACTATTGTACGGTTATTTGTATTGTAATGGATCAATGCATAGATACCTATCAAAGTTCATTAAAATCGGAGAAGTAGTTCTTTAGATAATCGAACCAATCTGGAGATTCTCTTAAATTTGAACACCAGACGTATATTTCAATGGTATATTTTATGCAGTAAATGTTTAGATAGGCTTGACTTCAAAAACAAAAAGAGACAAATGTATTATTTATTTATGATAAAATGTCATGACACATAAATATATTGTACTTTTACTTTAAATTTTTTTGTTTAACCAAGATACACTTTTTCTCTTAATTTTAATAAAATCTATCTAAACTGCTAAAAGCATTTGAATACAGTTTGATACAAAATTTATTCTTCTTCATTTATCATAGATTTTAATGTAGTACCGTTATATGCTTAATTTAGTTCACTTATGACCTAGTATGATGACTAAATCTATACATTTTTATGGATATATTATTTTTTTGAAGAAAGAGTTTTCTCGAATCTCTTGCAACTAAAAATGTTAATTTATGTGCTTAGACTTAAAAAAAATAGGTAGTGTACAATACATCAAATATTTGATATTTTTCAGGGTATCACAAAGAGCTTTATTAATTAAGTTTTAAAGCAAAAATTAAACTTTTTGCTATAAGCATATCATATGAATTAAATTTTGTAAATATTTTATGTGTAGTAATGTTAAATGGAGGTAAATATAAAATAAATATAGTGAAAATAAATATATCTTCCTTATTCACCAAATGTTTTAATAATTCAGAATGAATTAATAAGTGAGAAGTTTATTTCTTTTTATTCTTTACTTTTCTAACTCTTATACTACTTTTAAGAGAGTTAGAAATAAACAACTCTAAATATAAAATTACTTCTTAAGTAATTTTATATTTAATGAAATTTTAACTACCATTTCAAGTGATTTTTATAAATCTACAAAGTTCTCAAATATTTATAGAATAACTAAAATATATGTTTATTTCTTTTAAAATAATTCTCAATATTTTCTAAAACTTACATTTTTAAAACTAGTAGGCGGAATTAATTAATTTTTCATACGTTGAGTATAATATGGCTTGTATTTTGTTTGTTTTACTGTTTGTATTTGTAAAATTCATTTGATATCTAATCTAAAGTTTTATAATTTGTATCAAAACAAGTTTGAACAGAATAATTATTTATTTCTTTATTAATTTTTATAACTAACATTTATTATTTTTATAACAAAATACTTTACGAAATTATAATTTAAACTAATTGTTTGCTTATCAGAAGAAATTCATAAGCGTTTTTTCTAGTTCCAAACTTAAAACATTATTTACCAGACACAAGGGGTTTAAATTGTTAATCAAGTAAATACAAGCAAAATTCAACTCTGTTAACAGCAGTTATAAGTAAGGTAACTTTTATGATTAAATGGCTTACATCGTTGCTTTATTGAGATTTTACGTAATGAAGCAGATTTCTCTTGAATGAATAAAAATCTGTGATCTCATGTCAATTTCAGGTTTACAAAAAATAATTACAATTTTATTTTCGTTGCTACATAAATTACAATATTTGCTTTACTTCTTTATGAATTACTTATTTATGCATAAAGACAAAATTTACTTGAGTTACATAATATAATTTTTTAAGAAAATAATTTTGTTTTATTTTTCTTGTGTTCCTACTTCTCATCTACTTATGCATTATTTTCTTCTTGTAATTGGATATAACAACGAAATATAATATAATCATTATATTGCGTTATAAAATATGCTTAGTAATCAAAGCATTAACTTAATCACTTAATGTTTTTCTTCCTTTAATGAATTTTAATCATTCAATACTTCTTCATATTTCTTTTTATTTATAAACACAGCCCTTAGATTTAAATTTTTATAGGTTCATGGTTGTTCTCGAGCGTGGGCTATTTAATGTGGTTTGAAATTCTCTTTAAGTTGTCATTCATGATGAAATCAGTGAGTGTGTGTAAAAGAGAATGATAAAACAACAAAGCAACTAACATTAAATTTATTGAATCATTTTATGTAAAAAAATATTTAATGTATACAAGAGCTATTTTTTAAATTATTTTTTTCTTAAAATTGTAGCTTTAATTTTGGAATGAATGTCTTGCATTTGTACATCTGTTGAGGAAAAATCTTTCAATTTAAAAATTACTTTGCATTGAATTTTAATTTACAGTTCTATTATGAAACAATAAATCTTGTAAAAACTCAGAGACGTATTAAGACATACTAAATGTAGTGCGTTAAGAAAATAAAACACTTATTTATTATTAGAATTAGTCATATTTATTCTTAGCAGAAATTTTTCTATCTATAAGTGACTTTCATATAAATTAGATCAATCAAACAATAATTATGAATTTTACTTTAGAAATGTTGCCTTTTAGTATAAATCTATTATTTATTATTTCCTACATTGAATTACTATGTCTGCATGAATAGGTAATCATTGTGAAATAATGCAGAAAAAGGAAAGTACATTTATATACTTTAAGATACAATGTTTCATAAAACGTTTTAATAAAACAATATGTTAAATATAATATTAGATTTTTTAGCATTATCTTTATAAGTTTAAATTTAATTTTTTTTTAAAGTTTAAAAACAATTCTAAATTTCATTTGTTTTTCTTGAAATGAAACCCTTTTCTTTTAATTTGGCTTAATAAAAATAGCATAAGAAAAATGTGTGTACGTTTAACAACAATATATGAAATAAAAATTAAAACACATAATTATTCCGTTCGAACTAACATCTTAAAACTTATTTATTTCGATTAAAAATGAACCATGCTTTGTTTTGTAGTAAGATTATTTTCTTTGTAATGAGAGTTATTATTCTTTGCCTATGCAACAATTAAACTGTAAACAGTTTCAGATACCACTTTTCTGTTTCTTTCAACCATATTTCTCAGGACTCGTGTTTATAATTTCCCAGGCTTCTTAAGTTTCGATAAGGGAATTTTCTCTACTGGATATGAAAACGTTACCCATTGGTCATACGCACTTAGAATATCAAAACATTATAAGCTAACTAGAACTAATAAGCTATTCAAAACATCACACTAAAAGTGGTAAACGTGATTTTTAAAAATGCTTAGTGACCATAGATCACCATAATCAAGTTGTGTACTAATACAATGAACAGAACATTTGCTATGATGTTGCTATGCAAGACTATATTAACATAATATTTCTAAGAAGATAGTAGAAATGTTATTAAAAACTACAAGCAAGTATCATACGGTCCTAGTTAAAAAGCATCAGATCTGCCTTAATCACTTGGTAATTAGAACAAATTATGAAATGATTATGGCCAAATCAAGCAATTTTTATTTTATCTCTCTTTCTAATCAGTAGTTCATGTTCTCAAGTTAAAAAGCTAATGCTAATAAATATTTTATAATATCGTTCCTAATTTTAAAGTATATTTACATTAAAGAAACAATATTGAGAATGCTACAAATAACGTATAATTCTGTTTGATTCCAAAGATTTAGTAAAATTTCAGACAAAATATCCAAAGAGTTTTCATATAAGGATTGAAAAAGAATATTTTACGCAAAAATTTATAATAACTCAAATTTTAAATTAAAAAATAAAAAAAAAATTAATATTTGATTCAAATGTGCTTTATTTAAAATAAAATAAAATAAAATAAAATATATAAAATAATAACTTTTAAAAAATGTTATACATCCAAAATGGAAAGAAAAATAGCATTTGCAAATTTATCAACATAATTATTTATATAATTAAATGTTCTATTGACAAAGCATTCTGCTTCAAGATGTGATAATGCAATCAAACTTCTTCTGAGTTATGAAAGCAATCACAGAAGATAAGCATCGAAATCTTGTTTCCATTCAATGTGATTGTCTTATCAAATAAGCTTATGGCGAAATATGTTGTCGCTCATCCCTTCGAACTTCGCACAGGGCTGGAAAACGAATGGAATTAAAAATGCTAAAAGTGAAATTAGACTCCGATCGAATTTCACAAACTCGACGGGTGCGTTTCCTGTCACATGGGTGCATTTGGTGTCCATTAGCCATTGCCAAACGATTAACGATTTTTCCATCATCCTCTTTGATGGGGACATCAATTAATGGCTATTAGCCTCTTCCTGGACGAATCATTGGCATTCCATTTCGCATTCAGGAATGCCATAAATCCCCCCCCCTCCGTCTGAAGAGTGATGGCGAGACATTCGGCAGGCAATTGTTTGCTGTCTCGCATGGAGGCTAGAAGTGTTTACAGCATTAATATTATAAACAGGCTGATAGAGTGATTCACCTCTTTGTGGTTGATGATTTTAATGGATTTTGGTGAATTGCTTTTTTTTATATAATTGATTCTCAAATGCAAAATGTATTTTTCTTGCATTGACACAAATGCTGTATTGGTTATAACTCCAATTTAATTAGCAAGAAAAGTTAATTAAGATAAAATATATTACACATTTTATAAACTGAGCACATTTTTTTCTGGGTAACCATTAATTTGTATTTAAAATTATAAAAAAGGAAAGCAAAAAATGTTGCACAGCCTTTTTTTTTCCTTTGTATAATATTTTTCTTATATTTCAGTTATTTAAGAAAAAAGTATTTTTTCGTTATTGAAGGTGAAAATTATCATATTTTTCAGAGTTGAAAAGTGACTCTATATAGATGATATATTATGCTGCAATCAGAAAAAAAGTTAGAAAAAACAAGATTGTCCTTATGATTGTGTTTTATTTTTCAATATTTTTAAACTATTAAAAACGCTTGAAGTAAGCAAGTAAGCTTTCATGTGTGGATTCCGTTTAGGATAACGTTTGACATTCATTTAAAAAAGTAAACATATAGTATTATTTAAGAAGATTATAATTTCTTCATCGGTTAGTATTTTTATATGTTGTGTGTTAATGATGATATATATATATATATATACATACAGAATGAAAAATCTCCAATCACAGCTAATGTTGAATTTGCGAGGTGACAGCTGATCTAGCACACTCTACTCCAAGCAATATGATACTAACAGATGAGATTTAGCCCATACTGAACTTTTTAAAGTGCTTGGTTATGTATGTTGGTTATTCACCAAAGTCAGATAAAGGACTCGAAATCTTGTGGGCAAAATAATAATATCCTTGACTATTTGACCATTCTAACATCATTAAATATTGAATCATCATTTTTGTTAAATTTATAATGTAACCAAATGGCATTAAAATTTCCTAATTAATATCTACGAGTAGAATTTTCAATTCATAAAAAGCAACTAAATGGAACAGTTGTGCATCTGTCAACATAATATGATATCAGGTGTCTTTTCAAAGAATATAAGAAAGCTAGATAAAGGAGAGGTATGTAAAAAGGCTTTTTTAGTCTAGCCAAAACGCCAAAAGTCTAACATCAGAATTTTATTTATACCAAACCAGATAAATGATAATTTTCCCAAAGGTTAACATTTTAACTTTAGATTATATTTCTTAATTAAGTAGAAACTAAGTTCTATTTACTATTTAAGGTGATTTAGGAATGAATTCTTTTAATATTATTCGTTTAAAGATTTCTGAATCATTACGAATTTAAACCGATATTTTCAAAAGAGCTTTAATATGTAATTTCAAGAACACTTTACTAATTTCTTCGTTATATTAGATCTTTTTATGCCATACTTAAAATAATTTTATACTTTTATAGCCTTTCATTCAATTTAATATCATTCAACAGTTTAAGATTTTAGTAATTTTTCACTTCATTTCTTCTTTTACACGATGAAGGTTTCCAATTTTAAAGAGAATTTTATGCAAGAAACAGATATCAATGTTTAAAATAAAATATTAATGTTAAATAATTTCTTTAAACTATGTATTAACTGTAACCTACTTTTTGTGATTTTAGTATGTCTAAATTTTATGAAATTTAAATTTAAAATTATTAATCATGAATTATTTATTCTCTAAGATGAGCATATTTTCTTCAAAATTTCAACTAGTCATGTGCAAAGATTAATAACAGAGTTCACCATGTTCAAAAATTATGATTTGATATCAAAAAATAATTTCATGTAATATTAATGTATTCTTTTAACTATTTTCATATCAAAAATGAGAAGAATATTGCCAAACTCAAAAATAATTTATATTCTAATTGTTTTAAATAATTAGGTCTCAATGCTGATGAACAGTATAATCTAAAATGAATTTCTTTCATACTCTTAACTAAATACTCATTATAGATGACAAACATTTTTATCAGGTTCTGAAATAATTTCCAATTAATTCGATTTTCCAATTAATTCAAATATTCGATTTTAAAATGTACAATTGACACATGTGGAATATACTTACAAGAAAACAAAAATGCTATTTGAAAATAAATATCAATAACCAACTATTTATATGCATTGGTGAATTTTCAATCAGTTTCATTTGCTCATAAACCTCGGATACACAACTCATTTTAACGTGAGTGCATTTAGCAAATGTGTATGCAAAATAAATTTCCACTCTAGAAGTATACATTGTGAAAAAATTGTTCTGTCTCGGTGCTTTGACATTTTTTCCCGAAAGAAGAAGGGGACGATAATACGAAATGCCTTTTGTTTTGGCTTCTGTCCAGAGTTCCTTTGAAATAATCACGACAAAGGAAGGAAGATACAGACGAAATCACCACATAAACACAGCCTCCGGAGATTTAACTTAATTAGCATAACACAAAAGCCAAGATTGCTCAACACAAGCAAAAAAAAAAAAATCTTCAAAAATTGCTCTGCTCATGGGAGAAGGAGAACATTTCCTCAACAAGAATGCTGAGAAAAAAATTGTCATTTTTAATCAATTTTTCAACATTTTTCTTTCAGTTTAGAAAAATGACGAGTTTAGTGCTTTTCGCTAATGAAAGACGTTATCATTAGTCTAGCTTTTATGTTCGGGGTTTCTGTTTCATTTGACGTTTGCCTAATGATATTCAGTTTGTGTATCCGAAAATTTTTAAACCCATGTCATAATGTTGATACTAATGACCGGGTCTAAAACGTTATCGCTTTTATCTCGGCACAACATTCGTTCAGTATTAAGAGTTTTATCGCCGGCTGAAAACGAAATGAACATTTTACGAGTAATCGAATCGTGTGTATGGGCGAATATAATACAAATTTTAAATTACTTTTTTTTTAGTTTTATTTAAAATATGATGATAGGGAATTAGGATTTTATAACGATGCATATTATAAAGATAATACGCAACTTTAATAGGATCCCTCAAACTGGAGCATATTGCAAGCAATGAATTAATACAAAGGCTTTTAATTCAAGAAAAAAAAACGTGTGTAATTAAATATTATTCACTTTGGTAATTCATAAAAACAACTTTCTTTTATCCATATATCGAACATCAATAAATATTAGAATGCTTCAAGTGATTATAAAAATTTAATGACAGTCTTTTTAATATGAGAAGCTTGTGAGAGATTCCATAGTTTTTGGTTCTAACAACTTTCAAGTTTAAATATTTTTCTTGGCACAATTTTATGTTATGGTAGTTTTTTAGCTATAAATGCTAAATATGAGTTTTAACTTAAAATTAATGGAACTGAATTATTTTTAAAACGTTTTATTGGAATATGTTCAGAGGAAAAAAAGTGCTGGAAAAGTATTAAATTAGCATGATTCCTTACAATTTGTTTTATGAGATTACTCTTCAAAAGAAAAGATATATTTGAATCAAAACGGGTAAAATTCTTAATACCTATTTCTGTAATTATTGTGTATGAAGTTAAAAGAAAACTAATTTAATATTTCATGAAAGGAATTGTACTGATTTTCAAATATTCAAAATTTTATTAATTTTCAGAAAACATATTTTGTATAAAGTCAGCTCCTGTCTAATTCAGGAGTATATGTTGAAGTTTGCCTGGGCCTTTGGTTATAGATTTTTTTTGATTACGAATCCCCTCTGATTTGGGACTCCCAAATCAAATGAAAGTTTCATTAATATACCATTTATAATCGGTACTTGTTGCATTGAATTTGTAATTACGTACGTTTTTCGTTATTTATTGTTGTTGTGAAGCGGAGCCCCAAAGAAGTTTTACCCCAGTCTTCAATTGGGCTAATCTGGGCCCAAAAGGAAGTGAATATTAAGCTTCAATGTCATGATAATTTTTTGCAAAAATCCATATAAATTTCTCATTATTATTTTTTGCTAATATAATAGTCAGAGACTAACGATTTTCCATTATTATTGATAAAACCACTTTTCATCCTACATTTTAAAGTTGCAGTCCCGTTTCGTACATTTTTTGTATCATAATTTACAAAATGAAGTCATTAAAAATATTAACACTTTTATGTCCAAGTTTCAAAATGAAACTAAATAATTATTTTATGGTTCCTAATAAATTATATTCTAAGAAACTGACACGATAGTTACATTTTTATTTATGCTTTTTAGAAATCTGCAGCATACATCCACTCCAAATGTCGAGAATTTCGAAAAAGTTGGTGTTGCAAAACTTAGATGAATAAGAACCAGCAACGTAAATACACATAATGTATGCATTTTACATGCTCCCTATTTATAATTATTATCTTGTTAAAGTGAATTTCATTGAATTCGATATTGCATCAATCAGTAAAAATACTGTATAGAAAGTTATTATGAACGAAAAGTGTATGCTTGATTTTCCTAAATTTGTTCTAATCATGAAATTAAAAGAATATTTTAAACTCTGAATAAATTTACAAAAGTTATTAAATATTTTAATTTACATTCATTAAAACCAAATTCATTAATTTCCGAAGTAATAACACAATAACAGATGAAATATATTACAAATATAAAAAATTAGCATTGGATCACTTTCAAATGTTGAATTGAAAAAATTGTTACACGCCACTGTGTTATGCATCATTAATAATTCTATCCTGCCAATTCTTAAAAAAAATCAATTTTAAGAAGCTTTGAATTCAGAATGAAAAACATATCCTTGCAGTAATTTGAAGCAGGAAATAAGTTTTGTCTTATACAAGTAAAATTATAAAATATCAGTTGCACAAATATAACTTTTAATTAATAATTGCAACTATAAGACCTAAAGACTTAAATTTGTAAAATTAATTCTTGCTAATTAATATTATGACACTTTAGTATTTTAAATGAATTATAATAAATGTTATCATTTTTAATAATGTTAAAATATACTATTATATTTGAATATTACACGTTATTTTTGGTTCTACTAGTATTTGGTTATTAAAGTTCTACTAACGTTTGATAAAACAGTGAAGCTTTGAATTATTATCTAAAACAATAATAATTCTTAAAATGTACACTTCAAATGCAAACAAAAAAGAAACTATAAAAATAAAGGGGTCTTGAAAAAAATCATATTATTAATATTTAAAATAAATATGTATTGCTCCAAACCTTAAAATGCAGTCTGGGGAAAGTGTGCACTGCTTTGTGTGTCTGTATTGGCTAAAAAGGAATTGAACGAGGTGTTGAAAGCTTGAAAAGTCCCACTGGATTGAAGTGCTTAAGCTGAAATCTGTTTCAACCACGAGTCAAAAGGAAAAAAGAACCATACGTCTTGAAACGAGAAGTGTTCTAAAACTGCGTTTTATTTTTTTAAATGTAATTAAATGTCTGAATAGGAAATTTTACAGCAAGTTTAAATGAGAATTAGTAATGAATTGTCATTTAAACTTGCTGTAAAATACCTAAAATAGACTATTTTTTTAAATTGGTGGTAATATCACTTTAAAAAAAATAGTCCATAATTTAAATTAGTCAGCGACAGATATTCTGATATAAATTTCATTCTGTTACGTGCATTCGAATCCATTTACATCCTCCGACAGAAATTTGATAAATGGAATTCGGATTTTACTTACATAGCTTTCATCACTCAGACAACAAATTTCCAGAAACAATCCATTCTTTTAGTGCATGTACTATCAGTTACATAATAACTTAATTTATAAAATATGTGTGCAACACACAACTTGCATGTTCATATTTTGTTGCTGTAAATTGATTAAGTTACTGATACCGAAAACATGTTTGATGAATTTGTAGACATTGATGTGCATAGATTTTTGTTTTTAAATAACTTGGAAAAAATAAGTTAAAATTTCAAATAACACTTAACATTGTTCAAAATTTTATTATTATTTGAAAAGAGTTTATTATTTTATAGAATTCAAAATATTATTGAATGTTTTCTTACCCTCCTTCCACTGATATTTCAAAAGCTACTACGATCCTTATGAGTACGCTATGGTCTCTTTCGTTAAAGCGTTGTCCTCTATATTGATAGGTAGTGAGCTCGAGTCCCAGCATAAGTGAAATTCTTTTTTTTGCTAAAATTCTGTTGGGTCGCGTTAAATAGGTCTTTGAGGGAAATGATATCTCGGGGAGTAAAAGGCCAAGTATTGGGGGTATTCTGCTTGGTCCCTGCTTCAAAATGACGAAGACTCCAACCGAATGCTTTTATCTAACTGGTAGAGCCCATCTCAGGGCTTTGTACAGGAAAGCATGCTGGTGCAACAACAGCAAACTATTATTCCTGTTTAAAGCAACATAACAACAGACAGAAATGATTTCATAAATCGGATTTTTTTCCTCTTTAAACTTTTTCCCTTTAATGGAAAAGATTTATTTTTAAAATTCAGTTAATATTCGATTATTAATTAATTATTCTTACATAATGTTTTTAATTTAAATAATGGCATAAAAAACTTGGCTAAAATTTCAGTATAAATATTCAACTAGCCTTAATTATTTTATATTTTAACAAAAACTTAAAATTTCAGTACATGCATGCAAACATATAGAATATTTGGTATTCATTTTTTTCAAATATGTTTAATAGTTTTTAATGTAGCATTTTTTAAACTTTTTTAAAAAAATGCTTAAAATTGTAGACATATTAACATTTCTGAAGAATAATATTGGAGTATATCAAATATTACTATCTGAATATTAATGTTTTCTAAAGTTAAATAAGAAAAAAATGGTTACAATGTATATATGCAGTGTATTATAAAAAAATGCTCTAAACGTGTTCAGGTACCTTAAATTAAAACTCTGTAACATAGTCAAATTTTACGATAGAAAGAGAAACATTTAATTAATTGTATATAATTTATTTTTTCATCATAATTAAATTTTTAGCTTTTGAAAAATTAATTTTTACACACATTTATTTTCACGCTTTTTTATCCATTTAAATTACATTTCTGAGCAATATCTTCCAAATGTCATTAAAAAATAAAGATTTTTTTAAACAATTATGATGTAAAAATATAAGATTTTAGAACTAAAACTAAACACTGAGATTTTATTCAGTTTTTGTGTTGAAGAACAATTTGAATTTTCGATAATACTTGTAAACAATCGGTTATCAAGTATTCCGGGACTTCAAAGCAGAAAACGTTACCTTTTATAGCTGCTAATTTACTTGACATGAGCTAATTTACTTGACAGGAACTTTTTAAGCTAATTTACTTGACATGAACTTTTTAAGCTAATTTACTTGACATGAACTTTTTTAATAAATACATATTACCGGAAGTATTGGTACCGGAAGTATTGGTAAATATCGAATAAATAAATATCTTATTAGAAATCTTGTGAATCGCTAGCAATATCAGTTGACATGAAATCTGAGAACACCTAAAAATTGAATTCCCCAGAAAGTAAAGAAAGTTCAGATGGATTTTGCCTCAAATACAATGGAATATAGTTAAAGAAACTAAACTTTCAGTACAAGCCCCCACAGTGCTTATTTAATTATCCCTGAAGAAATGGACTCGAACGTTCGATTTATATCCTCTTGATTATAAGGAAATCGGACTTGACCTCGAGGAGACATCTTGAAGTTGCATTTTAGTTCTTCTTCCTCTGTTTCTTTCCAGACATTCTTTATTATCGCGAAAAGAGAATTCCCCCTCTTGTATTTTCTGCTACCAAACATATTCTGAGTTTTTCCCTTTGTAGAGGGAATAAATACATATAAATTGCTGCGTAATCCTTCAGGATTTCAAGTTTAAAGCATCTGAAGAGGACTCCAAAGAAAAGGGTTTTTTTTTCTGTAAACTATTTCTACAGAATAATCTTCTGTTGGAGTGGATATTAAAGATTTTGATTTGATAAATCTTTAAATTTGAACGAGAATGAAATAAAAGTACAGCTTTAAGCAGGTCCACAAACATGTATACAATACTCTATATAAATAGTTATACTATTTGAGTGTATTATAACTGTGATATATGATCCCTCCTCTAAATGTACTTAAATCTCTTTCAATGAAGGCTTTATCACTGTGTTCATAGGGTAGATTTTCCGCTATTTATTATTTCTTTTTTAAGTAAATTTCCCCTTTTACTTACTTTTAAAAGTTATGTTTTCCAAAGAAAATGTAATTTTAATGCAGTAATGTGCTTATGAAGTATCTAAGAATTGATACTTGGTTAACACATGAAGAGGAGGAGATGATCAAAACTTATTTCAAATGGGTGCCGAGTAGGTAATCCCGAAAATAGATGGGTCAACCTAATTGAGAAATCCAACAGGTGACTCGTGGATTAGCTTACCACATTTATAGGAATTATTTCACTTGGAAGACTTTGCATTTTTGTGTGATCCAATCACCTTTTGTAACATGAAGGATCCTCACCTGAACCAGTATGGAACTCACTACCCTTTGGTTTTGTGACACTACAGCCTCCAGTTATCGGTGCAAAGCAAGAAACAACAAATAAATTTCATGTCATTAAATCTATTTCGCAGCTGTATTTCAACTTTCAAAATAAGTACATTTTCTGTAAAATATTATTTAAATAACAGATTTAAAATTTTAAATATTACATCATTTTAACTCCTAAACTTATTATTATGCTATTTGCAAAATAAAATACTTTTTTTTAAAAAATTAAGGTAATTTAGCAGAGAATCGAGCCGGATATCCCTAGTTCCTTTCGAAAATGGACCCCTTTCGTTTTGTTAATTACATTTTTTAAATTGTACATTAGTGTGTTTAATTATAAATATACGAAAATAATAAAATAATAATTGTATATTTCAAGCAATAATCTTACTTTAATTATATGTTATTGCTCCTTTCTTATTAGAATAACAGAATTTAATACTTTACAAGAAATCTTAAAATGAAACAATATATCGAGAAAATATTTACCTTTAAAGGTATATGATATTTCAGCCTCAAATATGGATTTATAAGTGATCGGAAATTACTCTGCAAGTTATTTTTAGTTTACAGAGTTACTAAACTTTTTATTTAAATTTATATTTACTCTAAAATATGCACAAAAATACCATTATTATTATTCTATCCTATATTATAGCATTTTTATAGGACTGCTGTTTGTAAAATTGTTTGAATATATTATTTTCCTTTCAAAATGCTTGCAAATATTGACGATGTTGAATTCAAATCATAAACATTCATAAAATCCCAATGGATTATACGGAGACTGGAAGCTTTAGATTATTTTATGGAAGTATGTGATAAAATAAGTCAGATATATAGTATTTATTTATCATTTAGAAAAGTTCGTGTTTCAAAGTTGTTTCGTAATATTTATATTAAAATATATAATATTAAAAATAATGCAAGATGTAGAGAAAATATCTGGAATATTGTAAAAGTATATGAAGAATTTTTTAAAAACAATGTATATATTTAACTATTGTTACTAATAAAACATATATAAATGTATTTTTTTAATTAATTTATTCTCTTACTTATTTAGAATATAAATGCAATTATTAAAATATTTGACTAATTTTATGTAAAATAATGTGGAAAGAATTGCAACAAATATAATTGTCAATACATTTAATTCAGATTTAAATAATTTATCATAATAGATAAACTTAAGACATAAAAATTCTATGCTATGAATTTCAATTTACCGTTAAAACATATGCACATTGATGATGTAATTTAGACCCTGTCTCATTTTTCAGGCTTAAAACTGACAATAGTTTTTATTTTTTAAATTTAAATTTAAAAAATAAATAAATGATATTTAGAAATTGAGATCATCTTTGGAGTTTTAAACTAGCCATGAAGTGGATATTTTGTCTTCCTTTTTCTTTGTTTGACTTGAATCAATGGAAAACGGCTTCTCAAACCAATGCTTTCGTCTTCATATAAGAAAGCGTTTTATTAACAAAATGAACTTCGACTCTATTCTCTCTGACATTTAATTTCACCTTGTTTGCTGCCGCTCGAAGAATGCAGTTTAAATCAGGCAGCAAATGCATTGACAAGTCGGATTTACAACACTGTCTCAGTATGATGTGAAGGTTGACGAAACGTTATATGAGGTCATGGATACTTTAAATCAATGAGTATTACAATAAAGTGGCATAATCATATATCTCAATTGGAATGAACAAATCAAACATTTTATGAGTTAAAAAAAATAACGAAAACAGGGAGATAAGATATGAATTTCAATAATAAGTTCATGAAATTTTAAATAGTTTATGCTGAACTTTTCGGTACGCATTTATTCAGAATATCATTTAAACATGTTAAATGAAATTACAGTGAAGGAAAATAATTTCGATTTCTCAGCTTTTGATTAAATGGTTTTAATGGTTTTAGGTGAATTTCTAATGTAAATAAACATTATTTTTCATATATATATTTTTAAATTTAGAAAAAAAAACATTGTTTAATTGGCAAATACAATTTTTTCATGCCTTTTATGATATAAAAAGTTATTACTTTCTATATAAAGATTAAAATACATTTCTATAAAATAAATGTTATTGAGTTTGTAAAATTGTTAATTCTCAAGTGGACCACGTATGTTTTTCATCTTACAAGATGATATAATATCTTAAAAGACACACTTTGTAACATATAAAAAGATTCTAAATTTAATCTTTTTTAATTGTACTTATATTGTAACTTTTGTCCATGAAATGATATTTCACAATTAAAAATGGTGAATACATTCATATAATAAACTTAGAACAAAATTTGGAATAGGAATGATTATTTTATGAAAATTTAAATATTTAATGCCATTTCGATATCCCCTAGAAAAACCGCAGGTAAAATATTTAAACCAGAACTTTTTTTTAATTTTAAAAGAATAGTTGAATTAAATTCCTTTGATTTTTTCAGCAGTTAAGATTATTTCAGATTTCAGCCCTACAAAGAACAATTCAGTGTTATTTTATAAGTATCTAGGCAACGGTAGCCTGATGGTTCGGGTATCAGCCTTTTTTCCAGAAGGGTTTGGTTTGATGCCCAATGCTGCCAAAGACCCACTGAGCCCATGTAATATCCGTGCTCGTTAAATAGGTGGAATTGAAAGTACTTTAGTCATTGAGCAGTTTCAATTGGTGTAATAATTGATAGCAGTTACCAATGGAGTAATAATTGATCTGAAGGTAGAGAAAATTTTCTCCAGAAAGAGGAAATTTTTTCTGAAGAAAATTTCCTCCCCTTTAGATCAATTATAATTGAGGGAGTGGATCATCTGGCGGAGCAGTCTATCGGAGAAGTCTGAGAGCAAAGACGTACTTCCGCCTTCGTAGTGTTAAACGAAAGATGCGCCCTGCTGACTTAGCAAGCTTTGCATGCCAAAGTGTCATAAGTAATAATAGTAAAAACAGCAATGCAGATGTGTAATTATTGCCCTTAATTGGGTGAATTCTCAAAATATAGGAATTGGACTAAATGTACCACCTGCAGAGGCATCATTGCACTTGACGCATACTGTGTGAAAATAATACATTTTCCATGTCTTAGGCAGCATTATTAAATACGATTTACTAAAGGCTGAATAAGGATTTGAACTTCATATCTTTCATTTACGAAAAATGTTGCCTATCCCAATGGTGGTTTGCATACATTATATTTTTTAAATAAGTGTTTTCTGTGAATATCAAAAATATTTTTATTCCTGTACTGATATGTATATTCATATCTGATTTCATTCATTTTTAGTGATAGCAAACTTCGTTCAACAGTAAGATATTGTAAAAACTACATAATTCCTACAAGTACAACTTTACTGCATAGTAATATTGCAATCTATGCAAAATCAGTCATTTTCTCTTGTAGGGAAAATTTGCCTTTCTACAGATACATTTGGCATGCAATCTAAGCTGTTGTTTGTCCTAATTCATCACCTTCTAGATTGGCAGAGCAAGCATTCCTTGTAAGGCTATCGACAACGTGATCACGTGGTATGATTGAGGGAACTGCAGCACAATCCTCCCATTAATGAAGCAGGCGCACAACTCATTGTTCTCCTAATATTGACTTCTTGGCGTCGGTCCGAGGAACACATCGCCAATGAGCCCCAATGCAATCCTTTCAATAATTAGTACAGAATGATGACAAGTCTTTGCATTAATTGGTTAGCTTTGTTCCATACAAATGTGTCATCTCTACATCTTGGTAGCTGATTGGTGCAATAATTGGTAGCATTTACGTCATTCATGAGAGATAATAGAAAACCTTAGATTTCATTGAATTAAAAGCAGAGAAGGTTGATTTTACTTAATAGATTCCTCGATAACACGATAGCATTTTCTTTTCAACATAAATTCAATACAAAATTAAATTTTCATTAGGTAAGCAATATTTTTGAAAATATAAATATAGGAAACTTAAAATTAATAAGAAGAACACTTAATTGAATAAAAAATCAATTAAATTAACAAATACATTTAAATTTAAAAATAAGCATCACAATTTAAGTTTAAAATTAAGTTTATAGACAATAACTGGGACTTAAGTATTATTCACTGACAAATTTTACCAATATATATGTATATATATGCGTCTGTGTGTGTGTATACACAAATTATGTAATTTTTCTTATTTGTTTTAAAATGAATATGCAATATAAAGGTAATATATATATTCACTAACACAAATTATATATAGATAAAATCTTATTTTTAATTTATATGATATTAGATCCCGTCATTTAACAATGCATATTTTTCGTGAAATTGATCTTTGATATATTAATCCTGACTCAATAATTAAAATTACGATGATAATTTATAATAAGGAATACACAGATAAATAATTTCCAAGCATACTTTTATAAAATCCTTTTTTGAAATAATTTATATTTGAAATAAATATATTTTATGAAATAAAATCTGTTAGATCAAAATAAAAAAATATTAAACAAAATAGTTCCTTGGAATCTTAGCAAACTAACTCATGAAGAGTCTTATTATAATTTTTAATATAATAGTTAAACAATTAGTGGAGATCCATTATAATATTTTAAGCAGGAATTAAAAATTCTCCTCTGTATAATTTTCAAATTATTTCAATGAACACCTATATAATTATAAACCAAATTAATAAAATTGAATGATAAAACATCCCACATAAACTTTTAGTGTTAGAAAATTCTTATGCAATGAATAACTTAACTTGAAAGAAAATTTTTATCCTCCAGTACCTGTGAGAATGTGAGAACATATTTCTAATATTTTCCTGAAACCAAATAATTTTTAAGATATTTCTTTGAAGAAAGAATGAATGGAATTTAATATCATAAAAAAGAATTCCTTCCCTAATTAACGGATTAAAACATTTCTAATTACTCAAAATAATGCTTCAGAAATATTACTTATTGCTATATTTTTACTAACGCAAGATAGTTAACCGAAATTTGTATGATTTAAACTGCAACGGATAATAATGAAAAAAAGTTCAATGAATTTGCTGAGTGGTTAGAAACGCAGCAGTTGTTGATTTTTTCAAAATAATTAATTTTTATTGTTATTAAAACTTGTATTTGTATATTACTTGAATACAGCAAATTTTTTGCTATGCTTGAAGATTTTGTGATATTTATGTGTTATTACACACACACCACCCACACACACACATATATATATAGTTTGTTTTATGTGTAAATTTTTTCTTTTTTCATTTTATGTGTCCAGGTTCAAAAGTAGGGAGAAAAGTTCATTTTGGGTTTTTTTTTTTTTTTTTTTTTTTTATAGAATTCTTATTCAAATGAATTACAAACACTCTTCCTACTGGTCTATCTTCTTCAGAAGAAAAGGGACAATGTTTCATTACCTCTTTCTCTGTATGCCTTTCTTAATTCTTCTGTTTTCAATTTCTGTTTTTTTTTTTACCTTTGTAATTTTTATTTTTCTTTATAAATAACGTATTTTGTTCTTATTGAAATTTTTTTCTAATACTAAGAAAGGATTTTTTATTTGTCTTTTTAATTTGTTTTATTTTTCAATTTATTTCTATATTTTAATTTCTAAAATTTACTAAATGACTTCAATTTACTAATTACTTATTTTTTAATCTATTGAAAATTAAAATAACTGCTTGAAATATATATACTCATATACATACTTATTGTTTCTGTATCGTACGTATATGATTTCACACATGCATATACTTATGCAATCATACAAACCTGCACACACACAATATTATATTAGTGCAGAAGAGACACATTAAACAATGAGCTAACACTAATGAATTTTAATATTTTTATTGTTCTGAATGCTTACGATGTTACCAACAGAACAAATATATTATTGTAGTTCATTTTAATACCAAAAATTATCATGAGTGGTCCATTTAATTAAGATATAATTCCTATTAATAAAGTCGATTACTTCTTAGTAAGCATTAGCATGTACAATTTATAGAAAGAAATATTGTTATGTCTTCACAACTCCATTAATTTTGCTAGCAATTGATGTATCACAAATTTAAAAGCTTTGTGTATGTCAACATGTATACAGAAGTATAACTGTTCTTATTATCAATGCAATATTAAATTGACAATATTGCTTCAATGTTCCGTTGTGCGATTGGATTCATGATCTGGCCTTCCTCAGGTATCTGCCATTCATGCCCCAGATGACAATATTTATCAAGAAAATCAGGATTCCTTGTGAGTAATATTTTATCCTGTTAGTATGTCTAAGGGCAATCAGGTCATCACTAAACCAGACTGTTCGTTTTAAGTCGACTGCTGAAATGAAGATCAGTTGCATCAAACAGCATTAGTTATCCACTGTATAAAATCACTGTTTTTTGAGTGATTTGGCAAGAGTTTGACTTTTCTGTTAATAGTAGGTAGCTTTATGTAATATAATCCATGTCTGATGGAGTTCCACTAAATGTTCTTTGAATTCATTCGTCCTTCATGTCCTACCTACATGATTCCTCATTTCTGTAGAATTTTCTGATGATCTATCATATCACACATATATCCTCATATTGTATCATTTCCTACAAACAATGTTTGGCATCGATTAATCAATTACATCCAGTTCTTTGAATCGTTCTCATTCTTCAAACAGTAACTGGAAGCATTTAATTTGCATAAATTTCCGAAGATTGTTTTTTTTTAATTTACAACATTTCGGGTAACACAATCTATCATGTACAGTATACACGGATTATGAAAAGTATGAAAAGTACACAGATTTGTAGCAAACACTTGGTGTTGTGAGGCAAGAAACAAATATGAATTCATTCAATTCATTACGCTGCTGGTATCTACCAAAATTGTTGTTTTCACTTTGATTTGTGGATTCAAGCATAATATTCAAATTCAAAATTAGGATTCTATGAATATATACGCAACTACTACGCTTCTAACTTTATATATATATATATATATATATATATATATATATATATATATATATATATATATATATATATATATATATATATATATATATATATATATATATATATATATATATATATATATATATAATTGCAGTACAAAAATGATTTTGTATGAAAGCCCCACATATATAAAATATACTTCATATCTGATATATAAGTATGATAGAGAGTTTTCTTTTATCAAGTGAAAACATAATGGTCCTTTTACATTGAAAAATCATTTAATATACCTACCCTTTTGAATTTTTTTAAAAAATAAACTTATAAACATTGCTTTAACAAGAACACCATGCTTATAATATCTATGATAGACCTTTTAAATGTCCGATACTTATTTCATATCAAATACGTCAAGGAAATCATTTCTAATTAAATTTGGTGCCTTCATTTTGAAAAGCCAATAAATACATTAACAAGAGTTTATGTATCTGTCCCAGATTTATAAGGATTAGTTTCCATACTGTGGCACAGAGAATATCCTATCGAAAGATTATGTTGAGTTGAGGGAGTGCCAAACCCATGCTTAGAATTCATTGATCTTCACAGAAGTATTGAAAGTTTTAACCAATTTATTTGTTGGTGATAATATATTCCGTGTTATGTATGGATTATTTAAGGTTTAGGAAGCATGTAATCCACATTTTCTGATTTACACAAATCATTTGCGCCTGTCTTTGATAAAATACATGTAAAATGTATGTAATTTTAACAAACAAGATAAAATATTTAATCCTTAGTGATTTAAAGAAGAAAATTTTGTCATGTTTTATTAGCCCAGTATTTTAGTGAATCACATAAATATATTAATTATTTTTTTTAAAATTTATTTTAACTTACATTTTTAATCTAGGCCACAGTCACGACCTAATTTATTAGTCTCGCATCAAATTCTCAGCTAATTATGATTCAGAAATATTTAATCAAACTGGGTTCTCATAAGTATAAAGCAATCGAGGCCTAATTATTTTCGCGACAAAATCTACATATAAAGTACAAAGTGAATTCAAATTATAACTTATAAAATTAGCAAAATATTCATTAACATGTCTGTTCAATAATACGGTGTATCGTTTGCTATAACTCTGTAGCTTTGGCGTTGCGCGGGTATGTAGGATTAACGATGCTATTTCTGGAATGTGACTAATAAATTGTGTGTGATCTAAGGATTATTTTTCAATTTATCACTATAGTTTTGAATATTAAATACTGGTTTATCTTTATCTTTAAAATATATTTCAAACACAAGCAAAACTTTTAATAGTTTTAACATTTTATAAGCTGTTTTAAACATTATAACATATTTGGAATATGACGGTTTCGTTGTTCATGTAGCTAAAATTGAAGATGAAAAAATTATTAATGGGTATTATATATAAATAAAATGATGTATCATTACAATATTAAAGTAAATATATTAGATATAATGATTTTATAATCGTAAGTCACACAAACATTTTCAAATGTACTAAAAATAGAAAATAGATTATACTATTCAATATCAAGATATTCTATTTGCTTTTATTTTATGAATATTTAAGCAATTTCCTACTTTGGTATTCTTGAATTAATTTATTCCTAACCAAAAATTGTACATAAATGGAAAATAAGATATAATTGCTCAACGTTTGCTCATTTTCTCCCTAGTTCGAAGTTACTTCAGACACAAAGAAACCTCGCTACCCTTTTCATAAAATAAACTATTTCTTTCATCGTGAAACTCGCAAATTAAAATGAAAAACGGTCCTTGTGAAGAAACGTTTTCCTTCACTCTCCGTTTCAATGATGCCAGTTTTCAGAGGAGCTGCCGAGAAGAATTTACCACAGGATAAATGTTTTTTCTCTCTCTTGCCTCTTTTGTCTGTATCTCTCCGAGTAATATCCATAAAACATGTCACAATGTAATGTTGTTTCGGAATATTAACTTTTGTTTTGTACCAGAAGCGATTTACGAATCGCGGGGATTTTTTTCCCCCTTTCTCGCGTAAGGAAGATTTCCATCAGAAAAAATGCGCCTTCTTTCTGTACATTTCATTCAATTCGGCCATATATAGAGATTGTAAAATTCTCGTAAGGTATAAAGTTTATATAAATTAGACCTGTATGTTCCAATTTTACAAAAATGCAGTGAATAAGAAATCAATTTATACTTCTTTAGACATATTTATCAAAAACATTTATTTTATTGTTCTTATATACCAATGGGAAATATGGATATAGATTTTAGGTAAAATTACAGAGTTGGAAAATAAAAATACATTGTATATATTAGCGATATTTTAGTTTATAAAGTTTTGTCAAAATAGAGTTTTATATAAATACTCGGATAAAAATAAATTAAATTAACTGGGGTGTATTCGTAATTTTTTTTTAATTATGGTATTAAAAATATTGAAGTAGAGACTTCTTTTATGCCTGTTTTGATAATTACTGTCCAGAGGTGAATAGCGGCAAGAGGAAACATGTTTGACAACAGAAAGCATTGAGGTTAGCAAAAGTTATAGCTTTTTCCTAAATTCAATAAAAATAGACTATCATTCTTTAAAAAAAACTGCATCATTAGAATGTAGAAAAAAGGAGAGTTGCCATACTGCACATAACTTTTTCTACATTTTAATGTTACGCCTAGGCGACAATTTAATGATGGAGAAAAACAAAACACTTTGATTCATTGAGCAAGCAGAATTTAGAAAGAATGTGTACCAGAACATAAGCAATTTTGCAGAAAATTAATATTTACAATAATAATAATCACACTGTTGTAATCAAAATTTTGAATTGAAACATACCCGGAAATATGTTTCGATGTCCGCCTACATTTGAGTCAACTCTTTCTAAGAACTAAACGTAATTTTACTTTATTTTATTTTTTAATAAAGGATAATGTAAAAACATTATCCAAAACTTTAATTACGTTTAGCATACATGTTTTAAACAAACATCTAAAATTGTACAGAATACTTTAATGCATCAATTTTAATTTAAGTTGGGCATAAACTTTATATGACAATGATCTTTGAGATGACGCGGAATAAAAGAAGCATTTTCAGAGATAAAAAATTAGGTTTGAAAAAATAGAGCAGTATGGATATTTTACGAAACGGTACTGAACATTAAAAATGAATGTAAATGAAAAACGTTTTCCATATACATCGAAAACTTTATTCCATTTCATAGATAATGACCCTCGTCATTATCCTTGAGTCGTGCTTCCTCTAAATTCCTTCGTCACTATCAGAAATAACATGTAAATGGCTTAAAGAGTTTGTGAAAAACCAGGATTGAGAAAAACGCTCTGAAAGTGAAAGCTTCGCTTGGGATATTTTCACTTCTTTCCGCATTCATAAGCCACGAATTACAATCTCATCTTTGCGACTATCAATTACCACATTATAAAAACACATTAATTTGCATATTAGTAAACAATGTAAAATTGTATTTTTCTTTGCCGCTTCCTGATTTGTTTTTCCAAAGGCATTACATATTTTAAAATACTTGTAACTTAATTTCTATTTGACATACAATAAAACAAAAAAAAAAATTAGGAACGTGAAAAGTTCTGAGTACTAGATTCACAAAGAAAAGAGTGGTTCCTGTATAGTCCAAAATGAACTTTTCAGTGTTAGTGGCCATCATAAATTAGAGGATGTTAACTTCCTCATGTAAGTTTTATTCCATTTAATGGATCAGTTATCAATAAAACCACAATCGAAAATTCTGGGGTAAAACAGGGACTGATATTTTTTTAGTTCTAAAAGATCTTATTAATGGAAGATAATAAGTAACGATTATTATTCATCTTCAATAAATATGAAAAATTCAATAGAATTTCTAATATAAATATTTTTCAACACACAAAAAATTAAAAAATAATTAATATCTAATTCAATGTAACATTATTTAATTTTTTGATGCAGAACATTAAAGGTAAAATTGAGAAAAATAATTTGATAGTAATTAAAAAATATATAATTAGTCAAAGTTGTCCTTTGGGACAATACTTAATGACTAATTACTTAAAACATTTTTCTTATGATTTTCTTTTAAAATATAAAAAATAAATTTCTATTTTACGCACAGTTTAATCACAGTGAACTTTAAAGTACAAACAGTAAACTAAATATATTTATTTTGTTCAATGAATTTAGACTTTGTTACCTAAAATGAAATAGGTAAAAAAATAAACATTCCATTCTATCATAAATATAGTTTAACTACAAAATATGATAAATATGGTTTAACTACACAATATGGTTTAACTACAAAACACTGAACATTAATAACATTAAAATATTAAACATTAAATGTTGCATGTCTGTGCTCAGTTATAGTGCCATCCTGATATTAATTGCACTATTGAATAATTTAGTATACATGCTTTCATTTTTAAGCAAACTTTTATAAACTTGGGAAAAATCAATATTTCAGTTATTATTTTGCAAGAGGATTTTCTTATAAATTTTCATTTGGAGTTTAAAATTAATATTCTTTATGAGACCACAATATCAAAAATGTAAATTGAAATAATAACCCTTACGTTTTTTTTTCTATTGCACTGAAAATAACAATTTTAACTTTTAATTTAGTTCCAGTAAAAGCATGTTTCTTTTAACATTAAAATAATCTTCATTTGCTGAACATACTTTTAAATTATCAAAAAATAACATTTTAAGCTTTAATTTTATAATTTCTTTGAATATATTAGAATGTACATAGTAAATGCCATTTTTTTAAATTTTATAACATATCTATCAAAAAAATGAATAACACTTTTAGATACTAATCTTTATAAGTAATTCAAAATGATGTGTCATGAATATTTTATATTAGTTCACTCTTTTTAAAACATGCTGCATCAAGTTTTTTACAAATTATCTGGTAAGTAAAAAACTATTGATATAATCAAAATAGAAATAAAAAAGTAACTTTTATATATATACATATATATATACATATATATATATATATATGTATATATGTATGTATGTATATATATATACACACATATATATATATATATGTATATATGTATATATATATATGTATATATAAATATATACATATATGTATATTATATATATATATCTATATCTATATATATATATAAATATGCATATAATATAATGTCATACATACATTTTTATATTATTTTAATTCTATATTGATGAAAAGAAATTTATGCACAAAATATGACCATTTTGTCTAACGTTTTATAAATAGATGTCTATCGAAATATATAATATATAGCTAAAAATATTTTATTTTACCATTAATGTATTATGTAATTAAGAAAATAATATATGTTGTTAAATAAAAAAGTTGCTCTAAAATAAAAAAGATATTTATTTTTTTGACTATTTAAAATAAATCAATTATAGGATTGCTCAAATCTTGCTCAAATTCATGCGATCGAAATTTTGTCAGTTCTGTCTGTTAGCCAGAGGAAACAACATAGATCACGATGACTGAGAGCATGTTGACATGATCGATATAAACAAAGCTGCATATTTAACACCATATATCAATGTTTGCCCTTAACGGTGCAGCAGTGGGGAATGCCATCACTTTTGGTTGGATGGTAGAGAGATAAAAATAAATAATCTGTAAAATGGTAATTCTTATACTCTATCGTAATGACTGCTGAAAAAGTGAAATGAATAAAACATTCTTGTTTATTTTGCAACATCTATGCTTTAAGTGACACCGGAAAGTTTGATTTGTATGTGTTCCGACGAAACTATTGCTGCTAAATTTGGTAACGAAATGATTGAATACAAATAATGAAAATATATTTCTATAATCACGAAAATATTTCTTTTTTGTCACAAAAATAAATATTGGAAACAAGGATTAAAATAGTGATATCCTGAAATTGTTTACACAGAGACAATTTTAAAATGCAGTTAATTGCTTTTTCACTCTTCAGAAATGAGAAAAATAAAAATGCGTTATTTAATACTCAAATTAATATTATTATGTTAGTTGTTATTACTTATCATACTTGGACAAGCCAAGTCCGCTGTGCCGTTGGCTACGCGAATTTAAAACAGTAGGATGTATCTTTCATTTCAACCAGAGCACCACGAAGGTGAAAGTACAACTTTTCTATAAACTTCACCAACAGATGGCACCACTAGAGTATCCATTCTCTCAAACTTGACATTGATCTACAGGAGGAGACAGTTTTCTCCAGACTATTACACCCATATTAATTGTTCAATGACCGACCACAAGAATTTCTATTTTGCAGATTTAATGAACACGTATAACACATATACTTGGACTATTATCGAAAATTACTAAATTTTGTACATATTTTTTCCAATAAAGTTTTACAGAAAACTTTTTGTGGATGCTTTTTTAACTATGGAGTCCAGGATCATAAACTATGATTATACTTGCGTTGCAAATTACACACTAACCTATGGCATTTTACTAAGAACAGTAAAAATCTTATATCACTTAATCAATTTCAAATAATCTTTAAGAAAAATTTTATAATTGCTTATGTTTGAAAAAAATGTATCACCTTAAATAAGCATGTTTCTAAACACAATTAAATACTTATTCAATTGCATTATAGTAATTGTTTTTCGTTGTGTGAAGCAAGTTACATAGTTCTTTATTCAAGAAAATTTTATGTAGATGAATCTTTCTGAAATAAAACCTGTAAGCAAGCAATGGCAAGAAAAATCCTTAAATAAGTATAAATATTTATTTATTTTTTTAATAACGGTGGGGGACTAACACTTCACTCCAACGAGGCTGGTAAATGCTACTCATTTGTCGCTACCCACTGTAAACCAAGTCAAGGAGGCAAATAGCATTATCCCAGCCATACCAGCACAAACCCTTAAGCCATTTTAGGGTGAGACACATTCATACACACATCATCTCAGATGAAAGAACAGAGAAACGCAGAGAGAAATTAACATCCATGCTTGAACATGGATTCGAAACCGGGACCCATTGCTAAGGATTTAGGAAGCTAACCACTTATCCATCGGTCGACATACCAATACGCAGTATGTGAAATGCAGCAAAATATAAAATGTTTTTTGTTAGTGTTAAAAAGAAAGCGTTCAGATGGATCAAGATTTTTTTTTCCAATGTAATGGTTGATGCTTTGATAAACACCTACCAATACAAATCAAATTATCAAAAATTTCTTTGATTTGTAAATCTCTTCATATAATTCTATTAAATAGAACTTTTTTGTTATCTGTAACTGCTGAAGCATAATATATAAGAATAATACGGCTATCTAGTGCCCAGTACTCAAATATTTATGTGATTAGGCATATTGAAAATAACATTAATAATTTTATGCATTGCAGTAAAACAAAATGTGGTTTTGCCATGGAATTAAAAGTTAATAAAATATAATTCTAAGTATAAGTATTTAATTTTACGATGCTATTTTTCTGCAATAATATTTTTAATTCAATATTAAAAAACTAAATTTTCAAATAATAGATAATTTATATAATTCAAATTTTTAAATTATATTACAAAATTTGTAAACCAAACAAATTTAATAGTTTACAGAATAACAATTTATTACAGAAGCATATGAAATAAGTATAATAGAGAATTTTGACATAATAAATTATAAATTATCAGAAATTGACATAATGTTTTTGTTTCCGATATCTTAATATAGGCAATTACTTTAATAATATTATGAAGAAATACTTATTATTTCGGATTACATTTTTATGGATTTATACAACACAAACAATTCTAGAAATATATATTCCACATAATGCAAAATTTTTGTTAATATTCTATCCTTGCTTTCCTTTATGAATACAATTCGATTGTGAAAATTTCCTTCTCCATTGTCAATCGCCTGAACCCAGTACAATTAATAACAGTTAAGAATTAAATGGAAAATGTTTTATCTAAATATTGCTGTTTCCCTTCATTTGAAGCTCACAAAGCATTTGAAATAATAATTGATGATATAAATCACCCACACAACTAATGACTTCTGTCTAATCAGACGACTGTTTATCCACGGTGCCGAATTTACAAAGGCCAGATAAGGTTCTTCCTATAAATATTTTGCATTTTAATGTGAAAAGCTGAAATAATTTAAGAGATCCGATATTTTGCTCTTGGGACTGTTCAAATTGGGAATAATTGCTGTGAAAGAGTTCGGGACGATTTCCTGGTTGGCCGCGAAATCATACCTGATGTATTTATTGGAATTAGATTACATCTTTCCGGAATGCATTAAAAGGAACACTTTCATAAAATTACCTACGTTATAATTAGAAACCCAATGAATGCCAAATTACACTCACCATTTCAAAAGAAAATATATTTTTCCAAATGGTTTATAATATTTTATTATTTACTCAATATCAATTTAAAACAATCCAACTAGTAAATGAAAGGAGGCTATAGGCTACCAACTTAATAAAAATTTATGTATTCACTCTTAAGAATTGTTTAATTGAAATAAGTCACACAATCTCCTGTACTTCTATAAAATTATACTTCTAAAACAAATGATTATTGGTTATTTCTGGCGTAAACTACTTTATTTACGATTCTATTATATATCTATCTATCTATCTATATATATATATATATATATATATATATATATATATATATATATATATATATATATATATATATATATATATATATATATATATATATATATATATATATATATATATATATTATATATATATATATATATATATATATATATATATATATATATATATATATATATATATATATATATATATATATATATATATATATATATAAATTCAAGTTTTATTTTCAAAATAAACTTTGAATTTTATATAAAAACCACCAGAATATTTTGCTAAAACAAATTCTTAACCTATTAAGAATTAGGTAAACATATTATATTTTCTATATACTTATTTTATTTTTTTATTGCTAAAAAGTTATTGTAAGAAAAAAAACAATGTATTTCCAAATTGTTCTGCAATTTAAGAATTTGGATTTTATGAACCCTTTTAAATAAATCATGCATTGTATTCAAGATAAGAATATTTTCATTAACGTGAAGCAGATTCTCTTAAATAAACAACATTTTCCCTATATGTAATTTACAATCGGTTATATAGTTTTGTTTAAATATTTTTTTAAAATGAAAAAAAATACTTTTATAGCTTTGAATATAGTTTCATTCTTTGCATAGCTAAACTACTATGTCACGCATGCTCGGAATAAAATAAATTCAATGAAATTATCTAACTATTAACAGATATTTTTATAATAAGTAGTAGTTCTTGTAGTAAATAATAATTTTTATAATAAATATTTGTTTATTGTAAGGTATTAGTATATATTATAAAATATTCATTGTCTTTTTATAACAAATTGACAAAACATATGGATGATAAAATAATTAAAGTTGTCTGTAATACAAATAAAAAGGTTATTTCAAGAAAAAATGCATTCTAAGAAGAAAACTTGCACATCATATTTAAAGAAATATTGTAAATTATAATCAATATGAAATGCTATATTTGCAAGTTATTTTAACCTTATGAAAATAGAAGATATCACAAGGATACTAATTTACATTAGCCATTTATTTTATTAAATTCAATATTCTACAGTTTTTAAGGGCTAAAAAATAATAAAACATTCAATACATTCGTAAAGAGATTCTTAGTGCATTATTTCTTGAATTAATTCAAGTATTTTCCTCTTAAAAGTGATATTTAACTTTGTATTGTGTTGAGAAAATCTGATATTTATTTTGTAATCCAGATGTATATGCTGGTATGCAATCAGTAGAAGATAATAAACTCCGAAATTTAAGGATAAATTCGTATACTTTTAGATGAGTTACTTTTTGTAAATGTGAAAAGTTTTGAAAGCAACCAGATTTTACAATTTTTTTAGCATTTATGTTAAGTAATTATTCAAATTCCTTTACCAATACAAGTTGCTGTACAGGAACTAATTTAATGAAAATCATCCTCGTGCAGCATGATAGAGAATGAATATAACGAAATTGAAACATTCCACACACACACATCTCTAATAGTATATATATATATATATATATATATATATATATATATATATATATATATATATATATATATATATATATATATATATATATATATATATATATATATATATACACATTAGTCCTTAAGCAATCAGCTGATAGTTGCATACCAAAACATAAGTTCTCTTAATTTACCGTAATAATAATACACGCGGTATTTTTTAATGTACATTTTACTTATTTTAGTTTAAAATTTTTATTCGAGTATATTTAAATATAATTCCGATTTAACGTTTTTTGAGTAAAGTCATATTGCTTGAAATTTAAAATCTTTAATTACGGAAAAAAACTTTATGAACTAGAATTATATTTAAAACTAAAAATAATAAATATTTTTGAAAATCAAGCGTTGGTCAAGTAAGTTGTGCGCTACGCAGAAAGAAACTTTTGATTAAAGTTATTGGATTAAAATCAATTAAATAATTTATTTGAATAAGGAAAGTTAGTTTAAATTTAAGAAAAGTAAAATGTATCTATTAAACCTATTCAAAAATGATAATGAAGATACTTTTCATAGAGACTGTCCAATAAATATTAATTTTAACAAATGTTATAAAATAATAGTAATAAAAAACAAGGAAGATTTTGCTTTTAATTGAAAATGGGTACCTAGATTACAGTGAAAGTTTGTCATTTGTAAAATAGTAAGATCGATTATCAAATGAAGTAAGAGTAATTTAAAAATGTCCTTTATGTTAAATTCAGGAATTCTTTTATATATTTACTGGTGTAATTCCCATTGGTGATGTATTATTAAAAACATAAACAAATTCCCTGCAGTGGACAAAAAAGCGTTTATTTTTTATTTATTTCAAAAATAAAAAAATATGGTAATTGTTATTTTTTATAAGAGGAATTATGCTCATGGATTGAAGAAAGCAATAAGGTCCGATTGACGCACATATTATTGTTTGCCTCTGTGCAGTGGTTATTGATAAATGATAATTTTAAAACATGGAAATTGAAAAAAAATATACTTCCTTAACAGTGTGTATCAAGGTATAAGGAAATTTAAAAATAGTGTGTTAATTAGGATTTATATTAATTACCAAGTTTTAACTAATATGCCGTGGTCAAGTACATATTAAATTAGCAAGAGAACAGAATACAGATAAAAAGAAATGTTCATATCAATCAATCTCTTAATCGTGAGTAACATTTCTTCTTAAATTTTAAAGTTATTAAGCTGGGGACTACTTCCATCCCCATACTGATGTACTTCCTATTGGAGATGTGTTGGAAGAAGATTAAACAAGTACGCTGTAGTTCAAAAAAAGTATTTTTATTTAAATAAAAATAGTAAATATCGTTATTTTCTTAGAAAAATTATGCTCAAAGAATAAGGAAAGTTATAATGTCCGAATTATCCACCTATTTTTGTCAGCCTCTGTATAGCCATTATTGATAGAGGAAAATTTTAAACAGAAAAAAACAGCAGCAAACTTTCCTTCTTGAAATTAGTAACTTTCTTAACAATATTTATCATGAGATGAAAATTTTAAAACATTTAAAAACTACCGTAATTTACGATTTCTATTAATTAGAAAAGTGTAAAAATATTTCGAGGAAAAAACTTTAGAGTTTCAGAGAACAATATCCAAATGAAAGTTTTATTTTGTGGCCCATTCCATCTTGTGTAGAAATTCGATAGACCTGAAAAATAAAGTTTTTATTTATAAAAGCAATCTGCCACCACAGATAAATAGATTTATGGAGCACGTTCACAGATATATAACTTCCATTAAAATAATTTCATTTAATAATGATTTATTCAAAAATGTATGCACTTTTGAAAATGTGATAATATGTAGTTCATGAACAACATTTTTTCCCTTTTATATGCATTATTTAAAATCAAATTGTGTATAACATTTCTCCTTTCGTGATAAAATACAAATATAAATGCTAGTTATGCATACAAGAGTTTTATTCAAATACCAATTCAACATGGAAAGAATGTGATATCGGTATTTTAGACAATGATAGAAGCGATTTGAATTTTTGAATAAAATATAAATCAGAATGCTGCATTACATATTCAAAATCATGGAAAACTCAGGCACGGAGGAACGCTTTCCTACCTAAATCGTTATATCTGGTCTTTGAAATTGGGAAATTTACTCTTTAAATTCACGTATTTGAATGCGGAAGCTGTCAGCGTTTATTGTTAAATGTATCTTTTTTGGCAAGTGCTGCCCGTGTAGCGAATCAATTTTAGTTCAAAGCGGAAAAAAAATACATTTTAAATTGAGAAAATGCATTTACTTTTTAGGTTCAAAAATTTAATTTCAAGTGATATAAATATTAATTTCAATCTCATAAAATATATTTTTTTAAATTTTTCCGGTATAAATGTTACATTTATAATTGAATATTTTGTATAATGCGCTCTTCAATCAAAAAGTGATGATGATAAGTATTTTAGACTCAAAACCTTTTTACAAACACAATATTTTAAAAAATCTATTAATTGTAATAAAATCAATGTTTATAATGATTTTCTCTTTTAAAATAATATGAATGTATGCAGAAAAAATCAATTTAAAAGAAGAATAGTAGCTTCCTATTTATTTCTACTTTGATGCTTTGAAATAATTAAAACATTAGAAATAATAAACATTAAAACAGGCAGAACTTTAAAAAAATTTAAAATATGATCTTTTAATAATTTTATTTTAAATAAGTATTTAAAAATAATATATTTGTCTGGTGCAATATTATTAGCTCAAGCAAAACTAGATTCCTGTTCGTTCTATTGCATGTATTTATATAAATTTGATATTTCATAAATAAGAAATGACAGTACATTTTCCAATTAATGCTGAATTCTGTGATTAGATTCAAATATCTGTTCAAATTATACAATCCTTCATTTAGTAAGAGATATATATTTAAATATAGATAATTTTAATATTTTCTTATGTTTTAGGATACTATTTTATTATATGTAATTATAAATTAATGTAACTTTTTTTAAATTTCAGTAATCAAGTGATTCGTTTGTAATATTCAAGATTCAGTTCCAAACAATTTCAGTTGTCTCTGGGTTTGAATATGGGAAGATTTTTACGATGAAAATTGGAATTCTCATTTATAATGCTTTCTTTTTTTTCCCACTAAGCTTTATGGTTACTGTCATAAAAACAAAAACGAAGGATGAGAAGTGCATTGATGAAATATCAGACTAAAAACAAATTAAAGCAGCTTGCTAAAAAAGGCAGTCACGGAAGAATCGAACAAAATTTGGCATAAACCTGACAGTACCTTGGCGATATTTATGTTTCAAATTGGCGTCTGTAGGACGGCATTCGAAATTCGAGCAACCTTCTCTGGCTCTTTTAGTCAGTGTTCATCTTCTTACGCACCGAATCAACCAGTTCGCCGTTTCGAACACGAAGAAAAGATATTCCATCTCATTCTTTTTTTCTTCTTTCTTCTTGATCTTAAGTGAGCTATTAACTTCACATCTTCATAAAAAATCAGATTCTTTTTTTCCTGCAATAGAAATAAAATTTATTCATTTTATTATTGATATAAAAACGATTTCTCCATATTTGAGGCGACAGTGTAAAATATTTTATGAATCGCAAAAACTTCGCGTCAATTAAAACATTTTAGAATTCTTTTTATGCGGTGGTTTGAGAAAATGCGGTCTTCGTAATGAAAAAGTGGAGGATTGAGACACTTTCTCAAAAGAAGAACATTGGCATGTTTTTATTAATTTTCTTGCTATGGACCGGCTGGGATTCCTGCAGGGCTACGGCTAAAGCAGGTAAGTTAGCATGCTGAAAAATATACTCCTGTCGACATTCACCATTCGATTCTAATAAGAGAGAGACAAAACAAGAATATTTATAATAACTCAAGATAAATATATTTTTAATTATTCACTCCTTTATTGAATATATATATATATATATATATAAAATATATATATATATATATATATATATATATATATATATATATATATATATATATATATATATATATATATATATATATATATATATATATATATATATATATATATATATATATATATATATATATATAAATGATACGTTTTTTATTTGAAATTTCATCTTTTCATCATTATAATGCAGTTATATATTATTTTCAAGTAATAATTATAAGATCCATTTACTTGCAAATAAATTAAAACTTGAACGAATTTATTTAGGAAATAGAATATTATAAGCGTAATGTGTGTGAAACATTTTATTCTCTCTCTCTCTGATACAATTTTTTAAATAATCTTTTTCAATTTGAACAAAATGTTAAAATATAGTTCCAATAATATTTTATTGATTGAAACTAGTATTAATATTACGATACAAACTTTAATAAAATATATCACATTAATGTATTAGCAAATAATTATGCTACCTATAATTCTTTGGTATTTTTTAAAAAAACTATGGAACGTTTAAAGAAACATTGAATAAAAATTATTAAATTATATTATTTTACATGTTATTAGTTATTTAATGTGGAATTTCTTCCCTATTAAATTCAATGGATATAGTATCGATATTAGGATACATTTTATAATAAATAATTTCATGTTAATGTATTAGCAAAGAATTATGCTTCTTTGCAAGATCAACAATCCTGTGTTATTATTAATAAACTTTGCAAACTTGTGAGGAAATTTGAATGACAAATATTATATTTTCATATTTCACATGTTATTTGTTTTTTGATGTAAAATATGTTCACCACTAAGCACAATAAAGGTCTTTGTATCAATGAAAGATATGAAATCTCAAATTTTCCTCGAAATCTATTTAAAAAGCTTAAGAAATAAATTTTGAAAAAGTTACAGAAAAATAATGAGAACCGAAACTTAAATTAGCTTTTAATGCGTTTTGAGAAATAATGAATATTCGGAACTCTTTCCCATTAAGGTAATTACTTTGCTTTTAACTGAAAGTTACTTCATAATTTTTATTTTTTATTCGGCTCTTTAATGACTGCATTTCTAATGACTGAACAATGCAGGAAAATAAAATCTTGTACGTCGCGGGTTTTGTTGTATTGCTTTAAGGATTATTTTCATAATACATTTTTGAGAAATAATTGAATGTTAAAGTTTTCAAAGATAAATGCAGTTCTTAACTTTCATGTAATTTTCAGTGCACATTCTTCACAAAAATAATAGATTCATATGCATAAATTCCTTAGGCTGAAAAATTAAAGTTTTAACTATGAATAATTAATAATTCACATATTTATTTAACAGTACCGACAGTATTTTTCTCCTCTCTTGATTTTGAAATTACTAAGATTAGGTTATTTATTTAATTGACGCTTTAGAAATAATAAAATAAGCATACATTTTCAAGAAAAATTAATTTGATGGGAACATAGTAATATTTATCTTCAGGAATTGAACATTTAATGGACCTCATACTTTTAAAATAACTATATACATAGAGAAAGAGAAGATTGAGCATAGTAATATTTTAATTTTCTTGATAATTTTCAAAAACTTTCTAGACTAAATAATTTATATGTGTTCTATATTTTTAACCAGATACATACATACATATATATATATATACATATACATATATATATATATATATACACGTATATATATGTAAATATATATATATATAAAGAATCATAACATGAGCTTCTTTAAATATTTTACTTTATGAGCTTTGTTTGAGAATATTGAAAACTTTAATGGAAATTAAATAGCTTAGAAACTTTTCATTTTAGAGGATGGACTTAGATGTGCAAACTGAGCTTTATTTTATTGACTTAAATTTAAAAAAAAACTGATTTATTTTGAAATTTCTGAATAACTAAAAGATCAAAATAACTGATCAAGATAAATAACTGATATATATATATATGTATATCAAATCAAATCAACTGATCAAGATAAATAACTGATAAATAACTGATATATAATGATAAATATATATCAGTTATTTATCAGTTATGTATATATATGTATGTATGTAACAATGATAAATAACTGATATATATATATATATATATATATATATATATATATATATATATATATATATATATATATATATATATATATATATATATATATATATATATATATATATATATATATATATATAATTAAATTCACTATAGGAGAACGAGATGACAAGAAACTAATGTAATTAAAGTATTCAGTTAAGAATAAGCAAAAGTTAAATGTAGAAAAGGTTTATTTATTAAAATAAAATTATCTACAGGAAATCTTCGAAAGCCTTTTAACGTTCGGCTAAACTGCAAAATGTGTCAATTTGAAATTTTTTCCAGTCGCAGTTGCTTTTAGTTTTATCGAACTAATTTTAAAAACAAACCGCAAAAGATATTCTAATGTAAGAACAATTTTCTATGTATTTTAAAGAACCCTAAGGAGATTACAGACAGTGATAGAATAGCGTCTTGTCTTTGCATATACCACCACTATTACTTTTTTTATTGCAAATAAAATAGTTTTGTCTTCCTCTTTATAACTTTAACAAATCATATTTTGGAGAAGCAATCAGTTAAATTCGTCTACATGGCTTACTTTTAAATATAAAATGCTAAAAATTATTCATTGTTCATTGAAACAAATAATTTTTGCATACTAAATGTCCAATTTACTGTTACAACAGAATTGAAATATTGTGATATTGAACCAAATTTCATAAAACCTATTTCAGTCCGATTGTTTTCATTATCCTCAAGAAGTAATGTACTAATTGTTTCATTTACGTAGAGTATTCTTTTTAAAAGTTTTTGCTATGTTAATAGAGTATACAAAAATAGAAGTTAAATTTGCATAAATTATTAATTTAAAATTACAATGATGTTTGTAATTATCATTACAGTCATCCCAAGCATTTAATTGTTTTTCACAGAAAATTCACTTTCAATCAAATTGATGAGCTTTGAATAAATCTTAACAATGAAAGATCAGAACTACTTCTTCCATAGCAATTAACTTAATTAAGTTTTGTGAAATAAAATATGCATTGTATAAAGTGTTACTTACAGGATATATCAAAATATAACTTCTTTTAAACTTGAAAAATTAGGTAGTAAACAGTAAAAGGAATTTTTTATAAATATTATAGAGAAATAAAATTGTGATATATACTTTAATTTTAAAATATGATATATATATTAAGAATGTTTGTTTAAATTAAAATGATATTTCAAATTTTTTGAGTTTTTTTTAGAAATTAATTAATTTGCTTTTTGTGAATTCATTTTTGAAACATTCCTGAGATATTTTTCTATTATTAATTGGAGCAAACAACTATTTATAGTGAAGTGTGTATTTTTAGAAAAATATTTAATTACATTGTGTTTTCTTGAAATCCTAATTCTTAACATTTTAGATTCAATACAATATATGTTTATTTTAAAATGGAAGTAATTCAATTTTGTTACCTTTTCATATGGTGTCATGAAATGATAATAAAACTAAATAGTAGATTAAGTGCAATTTTGCTCATAATTTTCATAAGAAAATTAAAGTTAATAGCGTACAATGTAAATTGAATAAATTATATGATTTCATTAAAATTTTAGAAAATTCAGAAATTTTTCATTTCTTTGCTTTTTATCGAGTCACCATTGAATCACGTCTCAGAGCATCTGCAATATTATAAAGAAAAATTCTAATAAGGAAGAAAAAATGCTGTAAAACGTTCTTAAAAACATCTTTGAAAGAATTTTACACTTTATGTATAAATAGTAAAAGCTTATGAAGTGAAATTAAGAGCACTAAGATTAAAATTTAGTTCCCCCATGCAGAAAAATTACTTGAGCGAAATAATCTGATCAAAACGCTCTTGATGAAAAAAAAAAGGTTTAATGAAAATTGTAAGAAGACTAAAATGAGACTCACATCTAGTGAAGTTGTTAAAATTATATAAGTGTTTATCTTAAATTACTAATTTAATGAATATTAGAATTTGGTGTTGTTAAGTCATCCTTTCTGGTTTTTTAAGTTAAAATGTCAAAGAATATGAGTTTTGTATTTTGTAATTAGTAGAAATTAAAAGAATGGCAAGTGTTAATGAATATTCATTTTTTGAAGTATTACAGCAAACAAAATTTTAAAATATGTAAGTTTAAGTCCAAAAATTATTATGAAATTTGGGAAATAAATAAAATTAATTTATTTTACTTTACACAGAAAAATTTGGTATTAGGCTTATTTGTAGTTGATTTTTACGAGTATCGTAGGAAATAAATCTATTTTAATTTATTTTCATCAAATTGTTAAATTAGGCAATTTAAAAAATATATTGATTTATATTTTGATAAGTTTATTGAAAATTAATCTGTCATCGAACGTAATTATGAATATCCATAGAACTCAAAAGTTTTAATGAATGGGTTATTTAGTTTTATCAAATTTAAAATTATATGCATTTTTCAAACATTATCTATAAGAGGAATTTTCAAAACTTATATTGCTCTTTGGAGATGCGTTTGTTTAAAAGTAATCTGTCATTGAACGCAATTTTATCATTGTAAATATAAATCAAATATCATAATGAATCGAGTATTTTTATCAAATCTAAAGCTTTCTATTGGGTAAGCGTATGTTACTAGCGTTTTTTGCAAGAATAGTCTATGAATTCATGTACTTAGGAAACAAAAGAGCTGTACTGGCAATTTGAAATTAACTTGGAAATGGAAGAGAGAGAGAGAGAGAGAACTAGTAATTTTAAAGATACGTCAACTTTTATTTTATCATATATTTCACCGTTTGTTTACAGAGTTACTTTTAGATAAATATTTGTTCATTGACGTAAACAGACCAAAAATTGTAAACTTTCCTTAAGACAAAAACTGACGAATCGACATTGGTATTCTTTTCAGTAAACTCAACAGAATTATTTTGCTGATTCAAGATTTCTTTTTTTTTATTTTAAACTCCGAGAAATAAGTTAATCTGGTATGAAGGCGAAGATAAAGAATGTGCTGAAATAAAGCTTGTAAAAAACAAATATCGGTAGCTGGATTCATTTTTCTTTTAAAACGTTTTTGTTCCTTAAACATATATTTCGAAAATGTTTTTTTTTGTTTCCTAATTCAGAGAGTGGTGGACGGCACAGACGTGAAAAAAAGGTGTGCTGATATTGACAAAGGCTATTTTTTTGCAAGGAAAGAAATTGTCTCAATTTCTTAGAATTTACAGCATGTTTGTCTATAATCTGGAGTTTTATGAGTCTTCCTTGATTTGTTTTTCAAGAAAAGTTTCTTGGGGACCAGTTTTTTACGGCGATGCCCCTCTCCATCCAATCTTTTATTAAAACATTTCCTCGTCTTTTCCCAAAATGGATGCTTCTCACTTGCTTACTGAAAATGAGAACCAATAAATAAAAAATGGCTTAAATATGATTATGAAAAGCAATTTATTTGGAATGAAACCTAACTGGCTTATGTGAGGTATTATAGTCAAAATGTGATTAAAAGGTAAATATTTTTTCTCTAGGTGTTGATGAGAAGTAACATTTGCTTACATATGAAGAGATTTTCTTATAATAAATGATGCAGTTGTAGAGCTATTCAACCTCTTTCACAATCCCCTTTTTCATTTTCATTTGAAGAAACATATTGTATGTTAATTTCTTTTTCTGTAAGTAAACATGTTAAATGTTTGAATTTATGGTTACATGTATTGAATTACATAAAAATGAGACACCCAAAATAAGGTGCAATTTCCGAGAGTGTATATTAGTTAAAATTTCAGTTTGTGAAACTGAAATTGATAACTACAGTAGTGATAATATTTTACTAACCCAATGAACCCAATGAAACCAACTAAATTTAATTCAGTATATCAAAAATTAGGAAATAAATTTATAGCTCTAGTTTAAGTACATTTTAAGAATTTAAATATATATATATATATATATATATATATATATATATATATATATATATATATATATATATATATATATATATATATATATATGTATATTAGGGATCATAATAACTACAAAAGATGGAAGAGATTGTCGATTGGATATGCGCACTCATGCGGCAAATATTTCTCCGTTCCATATTTATTTTTTAGTATTTGCTTAAATTTTTGAGTTCAGTCGAGGAAAATAATTGTCCTTAGAGATTGATTTCTTTTAGGAAAACTGATTACCGTGTAGAACGAAATCAAACAATTGTGAGGCGAATCTATAATCAATATATCCAGAAACTAACAGAGAACCAGCAGAACTGATTTTACTCACCTCATTGCATCTTAGCACTTTAAAGTAGGCTGAGTGCACACATGGCACTCATAGATTACACACTCAAGAGCTATAGCGTAATATATTCAACCTGCTACTTCTCCTTCGATGTAAGCTCATCACCACAGTGGTCTGATTGGTTATAGCATCGGTCTTCTTATGGCGAGATAGTGAGATCGAATACCGGCTTGACCAAAGATAGTCCTATTCACTGAAGATGGCTAAATAATGTTAAATATGTCGTGGTCACAATGTTCTCCGAATGGCATGATATATTGGGGGGTGATAGGTCAAGTATTAGGATGTTATCTGTCTGATTTCTGCTACTTAATTACGAATACTCACACCGTTTGCTTCAAGTATCTGATAAATCCTAGGTCTGGGATGGGTACGAAGAAGCATTTTGATGAAGCAAATACAATATATTCGGTGTCTGTACCATTTGCATCCTGTAAAATATCTGTAAAATGTCCATTTCTCCATTTATTCTTGTTACAAAGCCATATTCGTTTGCACTGCCAATGTTGAGATGAACATGAAAAAATATCTGGTGCGACATTGTTTTTTTTCACTGCGAAATTTGCTTTGTCTGCGGCACCTCCAGAATTATCGCATTATGCATTACATCACTGGTTCTGATATTATGATTGAGGGTGGTATTAAATTTCACTGCCACAATATTGTAGTACACGTTACTTCTACATTGATTTGCTAACCTTACGTTTCTCAAGTGTCGGGATCACAAGTCATTCTATGCCTCCAATACTTGTCATTCAACAAGAGAATGTTCGAGCACATGTAGTACTCAATGCAAGAACAACAACTACTGTTCCTTTTGTCATCGTAGACATTTGTTCAAGTGAATCTCACTTTAATCATTTTATCTTTGCATAACGTGTTATCTGCCAAATAAATTTTGCTATAGTACCTCTGGTCTTCCTGGGTGTCACATTTTGAATGGTTAACAATGTACATTTATGTGTGCATAATTCAATTGTTATCAGTATTAATATTGATTAGTCAGTCCATACATTCCTTTAAATAAGGAACAATATATTACTTTCATTATTAAAAAACATAAAATAAACCAATCTACATCCTTTTACATTTTTTTAGATCTTTTATTTTAAAATTTGGGTAGCAAAACCAATTTTTCATTAGAAAAGAATAATTTTTTTTTTCATATTAGAAGAGTAGGTTTGAGGGTATGTGTACATTAAGATCTCATAATCATACAAAAAGTCAGTACAGCTCTCAAGACAAACTGTATATAATTTTATGTTAGTTAAGAGGAACATTATTTTTACTTTAAGGGAGATCATAAATGCATTATTTAAGAGGTAAATGACTCGTAATTTTCATAAAAATATAACCTTGCATAAATATATGGCTCGTAATTTTAATAAAAATATAACCTTGCATAAATAATAAAACTAAATTACTTTTTCGGCAGTTTTAAGTTCAGATTTTCATTATTTACAATTTACTGTCATAGTCTATAAATATTTGTCTTATATTTATGTTCATCTCTAAATAGGCTTCATGGAACTAATACACTTCTGCTACGTTGTATTAGTTCAGGCATGTATACATATATGTCGATAACATTCATCGTGTATTAACTGCGACGCAGAAAACAATTTACTGATGTCTGAAAATAGATTTTCAGATATATTTCTGATATGTTTCCCGCACAGACAGGAATCTTAATCCATAGCAATATAAGTGAATCTGTTTTATACTTCGCATGACGTTAGATAACCGGATCTAATTATAAGCCCTCTCTCTGGTATTCGGCACCTTTATTTGTTTTCATTCCTGGCGTTTCTTCTAAACATTCTCATTAGAAGATTCCTGCGAAAGATTCTGAGAACAAATCGTGTTAAATGTTAGAACCTGAAACCAATTGCGTCGTGTACGTGACTTGGTAACCGGTACTCGCTCCCTAGAAATAAAATAACAGTTACTAGGAAAGTATTTTCACTGGAAGTGGAATTTAAGGTAATATTGTTATTCTTTCCCTGATAGTAAAATATATTGCTCTGTGTTTGGGATTTAAAAAAATTATTGATTTACAGAGGGAATAAATAAACCTTTTTTGTATTCAATTGCGTTTCTTTTTTATGCATATATTGGTTTGCGAAATGCATCTTCAAATTTTACAGAATACTATTTTTGCACTGAATACTGAAGTTTGATAAACTATTTTAGTATCTGTTACCAAATATTATACAGTAACTCAGCAATATTCCTATTATATTAAACATAACTAATAGTAATAAAGCTAATATAAATCAAGAGATTAGAAAGAAAAACACAGTAATCTCTACTTGTTTGTTTCTTATAAATTGAAGTACTTGAAATGGTGTTGTGACTTTATGATTTATTTTTTACCTTATTATCCTGTGAGAACTGCTATACATTTCTCAACTGCAAATATCAACAATCGTTTGTATTAATATAATTACAAATAGAAATAACTGGAAATATCATTATACCAATAAGATTTAAAAAATGTCTTTTTAATTCATTTCCTATCATTAAATATTTTATAAGACTGTTAATCATTCAGAATATCAACATAAAACTTACATTTCATTAAATTTTTCGTATTTATTCGTGAGATAATATTACTTCAATTTATCTTCTATGAGAATTATTTTTAATTAAAACTAAAGAATTAACTTTATTTAAACAACGTTTTTTAAATTTTACATAGATGCATATATTTGCATACATATATATATATATATATATATATATATATATATATATATATATAAAGCAAAAGTATAATAATTACATTGAAGTGAAAACATTTAGATAATTTTATAATTTTGTAAATATTTTGATAATTATGTAGAACAAGAAATAAAAGGAAAGCTTGATTTTTTTTTAAATTCAAAAATGTCAAATGCTGAGACATAGAATGAAGAAATGTTATATGAATAAAAATTGAAATCTCATTGTGTATTTCTCTTACGTCATGAAGAACTATTAATTTAAGCAATTATCATTATATTTTGCGCTAGAAATAAGCAATTTATTATTTTTTTAATCTGCACATTCAATTAAATGTTAAATTTTTGTAAAAAAATAATTTTCAATCAAAAATAGAAGGATGCAGTTTTAAAGAAAACTAAGCTTTAAAGTAGTGCTAAGCGAATTGTTTTCTTAATTCGAGTTTACAATGGATTAAAGGAAAACTGTTCTAGCCTAAAACTCAACAGTGCAACATTCGTGTCCTAAAACTCAACATTCGTGTCATAATGTTTATGAGATAACATCCTACTATATATATTTAAGATACAAAAAACAATTTTTTGAAAATTTTTATGCCAAAGTGTCTTGAATTTGCAAATCACGATTTATAACCAATGCAAACTTGTAAATAATGATGCTCAGCAACGAAATGTGAAATTCAAATAAAAGAGATTTTATATTGGTTTATGGACAAGTCAAGATGATATCCAGCAGAGGCTATATGGATAGTTTTTTTTTTTTTTTTTTTTTTTTTTTTAAATATTCCTCAGTGACATGAAGGTGCCCAATTAGGATTGTGTTATCCTAGAAGTAAATTCTGCTTAAAGATAAAAAAGAATAAAATTTTGTGTAAATTTATATTTGACATCATTTTTATATTTCTTTTCAGGAAATAAACGTCGTCTTTGTGTGCTTTTACAACAATTACATCCACAAAATATTCATTGCATAAAATATATAGAGACATAATTTCTGCTACTTGTTTCAATTATAATTTGCAATTTTTTTCGCAGTTATGTATGTGTACTGCTCCAATTAATGCTCCCACATTTAAGATTTTTATTTGCATGTTCTTTTTTTTATTGTTTCTTTGTGATTCTTAATGACTGGATACAATTTATCGTAAAGAAAGAGAGCATTACTAATTGTTTCAATTAAATGCTCTTTAGTTATACTAATTCAACTTTGTTTTTATAATTGGAACAAGGCAAAAAACAGGAACGTTTCTTTTCTTTAATCAAGTAATCAGTCTTTTCTTATTAATTATTTTTTATATTTTTGTTTTCAATCGATTTATTGAAATGTTACGAAATGTATATTTATATTTATTACCAAGATGTTTTTGCAGAAAACATAGAATTACAATGCAAATATTATTTTTAACGATTGTTTTGAGTAAAAGCATTGCTATTATATATTAAATCTGATGTCAGATTTTTTTGAACTTACTTTTTATGTAAAACAAATAATGAAGACAGTACACACATATTACCTAATATACACTCCTGATTCTTTAATATACAGCATTTGAGGAATATGCTTAAAATAATTTTATTTTTACATATTTCACTCACTCACGTGAAAAACATTTCTACAAAAGTAAATCGAATTAATAACTTCTGTTTGCAGAGACAGTTAAAAATACTGCTCTGGAAATAATTTGAACAAAAATCTTATTTAAAGTGTAAGAGAAATTTAATTTGTAAATAAATGTTACATCTATATATATATATATAACATAAATATAATAACTGCTTTCACAATGTGTCATCGAAACGAATTCGTAAAAACATGCTAGATTTTAAATAATTTCTGCAGTATATTAGAAAAGTATTTTTCTTATTCATAAAAATAACATTTTTACAGTTTTATAAAAATGATATATAAATATTTCCATACCTTAACATTGCATTTATTTTATAAATACATGTGATTCTTTTATCGCTAAAAATACATAATATGCACATGAATTTAACCCAATTGATTCTCAAAGGTATGTTATGACGAAATATTATTTTTTTAAAAAGAAAGTGTTTTACATTACGAATATTGCGTATTTTAAACTTATTCGTAAGCTGTTTTATTGATGCTCAGTTACACAGTTGATTAAACCTACATTTTAAGAACCGAATTAAAATTGTTTTAATGTCAAACTGTTCAAAGAATAACGTCGTAATTTAAAATTCAAAATACGTATGCATCTCTTTGATTTTGCCGAAATAAGTTTTTCTATTCTAAGAAACCAGGATATTTACCCATGACGCATTTTGAAATTTAAAAGATTTATGAGAAGACGAATTTTTATGCGGAAAACATGTTATTCTAATTAGGAACTCTGAAATAAATTTTATAACTAATTATATTTAATTTTGTAACTATTCATTACTTTCTCAAGCTTCTTCTAATCTATATTGCGATATAAATAGTGCATCTTCCGACAAATGAATTCTTCTAAAAAAGCCTATTATAAAATTTTGTCCGTGATTGAATTTTTCTTAACTTGATTAAAATATTTTATAACATATATTTGATATTTTAAAGATTTGTCATGGGAAAATAAGTTAGATGACTCATGATTATAAAATTCATTATTCTGTATGAAATAAATTTCAACTATTTCACACACTAAAGAAACAGCTGTCAATAAATACATTTAACACATGTTTCTACATTAGGTTTCCTGCTGTTTCTCTGAGATTTTGTGATAAATCATAATCTTCTGTGTTATATCAAAGAATTTATTCACTGTAGTAGAAATACCTACTACAGTAGAAAGACCTACTACAGAAAGTTCAACCCCAAACGTTATAAAAATTGTTAAGATTGTACGAAAGAGTTAATCGTTAGCATTCCTTCTTCCAAAATGATAAATTTCTGGACAGAGCAGTCTTCAAAGTTTTCTCTGTTGCAGCTTAAAAATTCTTTTCAATATCTCGGAGAAATTCTACTACTTGGGCCCACTGTCAAATCTGGCCATGAATTAAGATATCATTTACATAATGTCAACTAAGTGTTATCGAAGCCATATTTCTTCCGCTACATTTCAGCACACCTATAACGCAACGCAACACACACATTTTTTATTAAAGGAACTATCCTTTTATTTACATTATCTTTCAATTATATAACTAATAATATAATGAAATATTAAAACATTTGGTGTGCTTATTGTGGCAAATGCCAGACCTATGATTTCTGATACGAAAATCTCAGATTTTGGTATTCATCAAAAAAACGAGTAATGTGTGTGTTTGTATGAGGAATATACAATTTTGCCCTCTGTATACCTCTTAAGATAGGCGACGCAAGTTACTTTTTAAGTTTTCCCCACTGCAAAACCAGTATGCGGCCTATTTATAAAAAGTATTCCAAGGCTATACGAGAGTATCATAGAATGCCTTATAACACATTTCTCGTTTCCACTACTCTGTTTATAAATTTTAACACACTTATATTAAGTTTTAATTTGTTAAGTTTGTATATAAATATATTCACTTTATATATCTGTCAAAAATTTATTATAAATAACTGTCCTATTTCACTTAAATATAACAATTTGATTTTTTCGATTTCATGCAAACAATTCTTTATAAACTATTTAGTGTGTTTTAAATTACAGAAAAATATTATAGTTTTCCTTTTAAGAGAAGAGATATAAAATGATGTTTCTATAAAACTTTATTCCTTATATTATAGTGTACCTTTCCTCAAAATTTTAGATTTATACTTAAGATTCTCAATTTTCAGCTGAAAATGTTATTTAAATATCCAGATTTTCATATTTCATTTAACATTAAATTGAATTTATACCTTACTTTGAAGTTGTTGAAATGCGATTGAACACTATTTTCCTCTCTTGAAAAAAAATATAAATATTTAAGTAAGAACTAAGAAACTATTCTTTACAGAGGAAAAATGCCAATTATTGTATTATCAAATACAAGTGTTCTAAAATATTGTTTTCCGAATATTTGAAATTACCTTTTCAAATGGTATGATTTTGTTCGGTATTTTCCGAAAAGTCATTCGTAATTCCACTTTTTGCTACCATTTTCCTCTAAACATTACACTTGCCCGTAACCTATTTGTGCATTTGGGTTTTCGACTCCGTCCCTAAGATCGATATTCTTAAAGAAGTTTTATTTCAAAGCGAACGGAAATTCCCTTATTTCTTTCCTGACGACCTGTAAAAATGAGACAGTCTTACGTTTCCCTGTTTCTCTCTAAAGGGATTTGACAAATACTTTTTTCCCCTTTGAAGAAATAGCTGTATTTATGCATGAGCGAAGGGACAATAAATAAGAAATTGAAAATGCGATTGGCGTATCCCGTCCCTAGTCCCCCGTCTTACAACACCGGAGATTTCCGGACCAGAGTTGCAAGAACCAGTATTTCTGGTAAAAATATTTAAAAGGATTACTTAGAAAAAAATGTATGCCGAGGCATACCGTTACGCTGCACAATTTTTACATAAATCTTTGAGAGAGAAAGAGCTACTGTGCAAGCACAGAAAAATAACTTAAATAAAGTCGAAGATGGAAAGGAATTTTATTGTAAAGAAAAAAAGATGAAACCACTGAAATCGGATTCATATTTTTGTTATTCCTTAAACTGTATTTTTATCAATACAATAAAAGCGCATTACACGGGAAAATATTTTTCCCTTTAGAATATGAGATTACAGAAGTTTGAATCAACTAAAACTAATGTTATACAAGTTGATTTTGAACGAAATATTTGTTTATAAGTGAATACTGCAAAGAAAACGTTTTGTTTTTATTAAATAAGAGTATTTACACATTATAAAATTTGTTATTTAACTTCATAAAATTTTTAAAAAAAACATTTATTTAATGTATATTGTATAAGTATATTGTGAGATCAGTGATACACATGCTTTACTTAGCAAAAAGAAAACTGTTATTTCATTTCTCGATTTAAACCTTAATTCTTCCTTTGTAATCTAACTGTTTCATAGAAACCACCTGTTGTTTAAAGGTGGTAATAAATACCTTGGAGGAGAAACAATTGCTTATACGAGATGCATTTTTTTAATCAGAGAAACTCATTATTTTATTTTCTGTATGTTTCTGTTTATAAATTACATCCAATTATATGACATTATTAAAAATAATGTTTTATATTGCTTAAATAAGGACATATCTTTGGATGCACCTTGCATGTTTTTTATGCTTAACATTAACTTATATTTAAAATACAAAAATATAAATTTCTAATTACATTAAGATCATAAATATTCTATTGTCAATAATATATATATATATAAATATATGTATATATATATATATATATATATATATATATATATATATATATATATATATATATATATATATATATATATATATATATATATATATATATATATATATATGACATGAATTATTATTAAATGATTACAGATAATATAGAGCAGTTGATATGTACAGGAAGTATAATTATGTAGCAATGCAGATCACCGAAGAGATGTTGTTAACAGTGCTAAAGATATTCAGCTGATGTAACGCAGCGAAACTTAAATTTGATGCACATTATCAGACATATTTATTCGTTGTAAATCTGTTAGTTGTATTGATCTACGTCCATTTTTCTCCTGGTGCTTAATCCAAACTGATTGATCGGACAAATTAGACAATACATTGTCTACTATGAAGACATTGCGATTTCATTTCAGTTATTTAAAAATAAACGGAAAAATATCATGTAATGAAAGAATCGTCTTGAGAAGATTGAATTAAATGAAAACTATTATTGAGAAAACTGTTTCTTGACATTTTTTCCACAGCCCTTAATTTGTATTGAAATTCAAGCCAAACTTTTTTCATTAATGATTTATTGATTTTGGCATGTCAGTTTCTAAAGTAAACAAAAGAGCTCTTAATTAGGCAAATGCCTAGAAATTTAAGCTAGTGCATAGTCATACTTAGTAACATGTCTTCTTTAAGTTATTATTTGTTATACTTTGGTGTTACAAAATTTAAAATTTCTGAAAGTATTAATCATATATTCTGTATTATTTTAAATAAAGCATATTCTTGAAATGCGTTGATTTCTTACCAGGATATATATTTGTTTTTAAGAAGCAAAATCATTAATATAAAAAAATAAAAGGTTGAAATAAATAGTGGTATTCAATCCATACATCTTAAAATCTACAATTTAGTTATTTGATTTGAGAAATACATTAAATTTTATGTCAAAGGAAAATAATTGTTGTTCAATAAATTATTACTTTGATAAAGGAGGACAATATGATTTTTTCGTAAATAGTAACAAGAATCAGCAATATATCAAAACTGAAATGTATCTCCTTATATTTTCTTTCAATGACTGAGTATGTATTTAAACCGAAAATGAAACTCCGGTCTTATTTAGAATCGAACGTTACAGAGAAGCAAAACTTTTTCAGTAGTTTCCTCTCTTTACCTCTCTTTTTATATCTATCTCATATCTCACATGATGTGAAATGAAAAGAAAATATTGTAAAGCATTTACATTAATTTCCAAATATCATCTGTAATTCATAATATAAAATAAATAGTAATCTGCATTTTTGTTTAATAGAATTTATTCTGTTTCATAAATTTTATATTATATTGCTTTCAGACATACATAGAAATTTTAATATATTATAGAATACTTTAATCATTCTGACATTTATACCCATGCTGCGTTACTTTACTGAAATGGAAACAAACATTTTGGATTTGTATTTTTCATTAAGAATCTGAAAAAATAGACATGATCATTACCTATTTATAAAGTAGATTTTCCACGTTTTTAATTCATAATGCAATTTCATAATTTCAGAAATCTTGTACATTGCCACTAAACAAAATCCTTAGCAGTAATGTATTCCTTAACAAATACAAAATCCTTAACAAAATAAATTAGTTAAAAATATATGGAATAAAAATTAAATAATTATTTTTATCGTCTTTAAATTTAATATAACTTAATATGCTTAATAAAGCAACAATTATTCAAGAAGAATCTACTTTACAATTTTCCTTATTTTTCTTTATCATGAATTCCAGTACAATATTTCAAATCAAAAATATTTCCAAAATAAACCAGTTTTCTCACTGCTGACTGTTACTTGTGGCTTTTCCTCACAATAAGTATTATTTCAATCCGATTTCTTTTCCATCTTCCGTAAGTACTCATGGATGTTGACTTGTTCCAACGTATCTTAATAAGAATGGAAAGAATATTTTAAGTTTGTGTGAACTCCCTCTCAGCTCATCGCACAGTCTCAGACTCTGATCGAGTGATTCATAACTTATCTTATCGTTATCCTTCACGCTGTCTTCCACTCTATGAAAAGTGTAAACCTCCAAGAAGCTGGTAATTTCAGTTCACAATACCTTCCCTTTTGTTGCCCTATGTATTGTCTTTTTCATTAGTTTTACTACGCTCCTTACCTTACGTAGCATAATGATTTTTTCTAGGCTATTGGCTAGATTTTCCGTCATTTAAACATTGCAGTAAAAAATGTAAAATATACTGACTGATGCAATTTGTCTCACACTTGAATAATAACAATTTTCTAAGATCTGGTTTCTTTTATTGTTTTCTGTTTTCGTTAAACAAATGGCAAAATATATGTCATCTTTTCGTAGGAACATTCAATGGATATGACACCATCACTCGAATGCTAATGGGTCTTAACATTCGAGTGATGGTGCCATATCCATGGTCTTCGTGGTTTTAATGGCTAAGGCTAAGCAAAAAGTCCCCAAACACTATTTCTTTATCCAAGTACTACAATTTTATAACCCCAATACTTCTCCAGAAAGTATCCAGAAGTACAGCTTTACTTAGAGAAAATTGTCACCAAAAATGTTTTTCGATTAAGAACGGTACCTCTGCCATCATTAGAAAGCATTTTCATCAGCTTTAGCTACAGAAATGTCAACCTTTGGATAATGTGGAAACTCTACACCAAAACAAATACTAGCATATATCTGTTAAAACACGTAGCGATCCCTATACACAGTTTTGGTCATTAAATATTTTTCACCAAAATATTTGTAATAAAAGGAGATTATCTAGTACCAAATGCATAGAAAATTCAGATTTATTAATATGCAAATTTTCAAGAGTTTAACTAATATATGACTTGAAAATATATTATGAAAATATGTTTGAAGAAATTTTTCATCAATAAAAATAATTACATTAATTAAATATATTCATACATTTAATCACAAGTGGGATTACTTGGAGTTTAATTTTTTATGAAATTCGAGTAATAGATCAAATGGTACTCAAGTCAAAAACATCATGTTGTTACTCTTGCTGTCATAGCTTTATTGTTAACAATAACCATGCTATGTCAAAAATTACATGGAATGATTTAACATGTAATTTTAATGCTAAATGTGTTGATATGAAATATTTACCATTATTTTATATAAAAAAGGAAAATATTTTGATTCATTTAATCGTATTTTTTGCTTTAATTATTGCTTATATGTAATAACGTTCAGAAAATAGATACAGATCTGATAAATAATCTTTAAATATGGCGGGTTGTAAATATGTTTGAAAACTTAAAAATTATTAAAATTTTCTCTTATATAAATATTATTATAATATTTCAATAGTATAATTATCTCAAAATATGTAAAACTTGTAAAATAACTAATAATTGAAACTAGACTAACATTTTAAGCATAGTTTGGAAAATAATCTTGATAATACTATTTAGTTATTAAACCTTTTCCATATGCAATTAGTTGTCATTAAAACTAAAGAAAAATGCATGTGATTATTTTATTGTAATTTAAATCTTCTTTTATGCACTTCTTTCCATTCTCAAATTCAAAGTCAAAGTCTGAAATTATTTTCAAAAGCAGCATTATTTGAAGTTTTACTAAAGCGTAAATTGAGTTTCGAGTTGCCTAATTCAATTTGTCCACATTTCCTCCCCAACAGAAGGAGGAAGCCCGAAACAAAAGGAGGGATATCTGAAGTGTTTTCCTCCTAAAACTTTAAAAGGGAGTAATGATAAATGAATTATAAGCTCTTTATCACCATTGTTTCTGTTTATTTGTCTCTCTGAAAAGTCCTCAAGTTCAATGAGGATTTAATGACGATTAATATATTTTTTTACATTTATTTGAATGAAAAAAAATCTGACTTTATATTTAAAAATGGCTTTTTATTATGCACTTTTCAGGATGATTTTAATTATTAGATTAATTGAAATAATAATATTTTATTTAGAAATAAGAAAAACGTGAAAAAATTTATATATTTTCAAGAACTTCGAAAGTTTAATTTGAATATATCAATAGGATTTCATAGTACCTTTAACTGTTTACTTTAGATAAAAGCTATTTTACATCACATGCAATTACTAATAACTATGTTAACATTGTCGATGGCGTTGAACTTAGTTTTACATTTTCTTTAATTAAAATGACGTCCAAATAACTATTAATAGACGAAATAACTATTTTATCTTTATGTAGCTCCTTGGTTTCTTCTTCAATACATACATACATACACACACACATATATATATATTCGAAGGTCAATAATTGCAAAAAGCAAAATACTCTTTATTTTTGTAGTTATTGACCTTCTTATATTTATAACTTCAGATACACTTATTAAAAAAGAACATTTAAATAGAAAAAGATTCAAACGTTGCCTATTACCTGGCAGATAAATATAGGTGTAATTTGACCTTTATTGGACCTTCTGCTACCAATTCCAATCAACGAGGTCATTATTTTTTACGGAAAATAACTTATTATTTTTTTTTTTTTTTTTTTTTTTTTTTTTTTTACGCAAATTTCAAATATATTTCTGATACTTCAATAGCATTTTTTTACATTACAAAATATAAATAAATTCGAAAGTTTAGGCTAATTTACATATTAGTTTCATTTAACCACAAAATTGCTTAGCTTTAGCGCCTGTACATACGAGCAAATATTAAATAATAAAAAAAAACTGATATGCAAAATATTTTGATCATTATTTGGAACAAATTATTAACTTGAAAACATTGTTAAAATCAATTAAATAATATATTGTTATTCATTATAACTTCACTGTTTGTATGTTAAACGCAATATTGAGGCATTTTGTGAACTCTTACATATCTTGTTGCAAATAAAGAATTATTTTAAGCAAGCTTATTGAATAAAAATATAAATATAGTTTTGTAATTAAATTATCATACTAAATTAAATGCTTGGTTTTTGAATGACGGCCAAAATATCATTCAGTTAACTAATGATGCTCTGCTTTGCATACTTAGATTTCTAAATCTTCCCAGCAAATTTCTACAAGTATTTTATAGCCTATTGCTCTGAATTTGTAATAAAATAATATCTGTGTTTGTAATAGTTAATGTATATAGTTTAATCTCTCTGGATGTATTTTTATCGCCGCAGATGGCATATTTGGGGATAAAAGGAAAGTTAAATGTATGCGACCCATACTTGCTAGACATTAGCATTAATGTTACTCATTGAAAAAGCTTATGGTTGTTTTCCGAAGTAAACTGGCTTAAAGAAACCATAATACAGAAACTATCAAACATAACCATTACAATTGTATTTAGTGTTTAGTATAATAATGCAAGTTGAGGAAAACTTTAATCTCAGCGCAGTGGTATCCACAATAATTATTAGTATCATACTTTAATGAGAATATATCTCCTAAGAAAAACGTTAATAGTTATCATAATGGAAAAAAACACGAATTTCGTAATTTAAAACCGACCAATTTAATATTTAACATTGTATTATGAAAAATACAAAGCATGTTGTCTCGAACATAATAGCAGTACAAGTAAAGAATGTCATGTCAACATCGAGAAACAGTTGCGTTTATCAGTATTAGTAGCTAAAATTGTTTTTGCATAAATTCTATATGCAATAATTGTCTTTCATTAGCATTAAATGAAGAATATTTAGTTCACAACTTATTTAGAGTGGATGCATTTAAATTTCTATTTAGTTCTACATCAACTGAGAAATATGATCTTGCAGTTAGCCAATCATTTGGAATATCATTCAATCCTTCACAAAAATTATCAATTTTTTTTGAGAATTTGGTTAGGTATTTGAAAAACTGCAATCGCTTAGAATGTGAAAATATTATGGGTACGTTTTGAATTGCTTGATGACGAAATATAATTTCAATATATATATATATATATATATATATATATATATATATATATATATATATATATATATATATATATATATATATATATATATATATATATATATATATATATATATATATATATATATATATATATATATATATATATTCGTTTAATAGGTAACATTAAGGAAATTTTAAAAACTGGAACATAAAATTAGACATCATTAAACTTTTGATTAATGTGAATTGTAAACCAAAAAGACGATAGCAGTAATCTCTGTGTGGAATAAATACTACAAATGAATTATCATCAAAATACGAATGAAAATAAAGCATAGTATAAGTTCACTTTTATCTAAATTAATAATCAAAAGTTCGGTTAGTTGAATTTTTCGAAAAAGGATTCGCTTTCAATTAATTATTGTAAGATGAAAATAGGAGAAAAAAAGTAAATAATTTTAAAGAAAAAGGCAGTGCTTTTACATGTTAAGGTACTTAAAAGCACTGTTTATTAATGCAGTCTGTATCTACAAGGCTGTGAATGAAAGTCCGTTGCTTGCTGAACACCTCAGTTAAAATAAGGTGTTTCATTTGCTTTCAATTGTTTTTGTGGAGCCAAATCATGCATTCACTTGAGCATTTGTATGTGGTCACACGCGGGCTGACCTTCCCTCCACTGGCAAATGTGTCATTATCTGATAGCCTCGTGTCTGCTCGAACTTAGACATTAAGGTAATCTTCTTCGATGTTTTTAATGAATTAACCATCATTTTCAGTTTGAAATAAAGTGTCTGACTTATAACCCATCCTCCTATATCTTCAGTACTAATTTCTGTACATCGAGACATTTTCAAAATTATGTTCCTCAATTCTTTAGGTGACACGCCTTTCATTCTCGACTTCTCCATTCTCTTACTTTCCTTTTCTTCCTTCTTCTTTACTTTTCTTTTCTCGACTTGTTTTCTTTTCCGATTTTTCATTTTTTACAAATTATTTTTCTTAACTTAAATTCTGAAATTGATTCAGATGGGCGGAATTCAGATGAATGGAGTTCTATTGTAACTTTATAGCATTGAAGAGATTATAGCATTAAGAAAATTCTCCAAAATATTAATTAAATACATTTTTTTAAGCGACTGTATAAACATCACAAGTAATTTTATTTAAAAGCAAGGCATTCATTTTATTTCAAACTCTTTAGTATTTCCTAAAATTATTATAGTTAGAAAATATTTCAACTAAATTCAAGCATTAAAGGTAATTATCAAAAAAAAATAATTACTATAGATTTCCATTATTTTTACACATTAAGCCATCTTATGTATAATGACTGAATGCGTATTAGAAATAATCAATTTACTTAAAATGAAGATTATTCTTATCTTGCGTTTATATTTTTGTGTTCAGGATTGAACAGTTGGGGAGTTTTTGTTTCTTTACGATGACATCTACTTCAAGAGTTCATAAATTCATTTTGCACATAATGTCAATATATGTTAAGCAAATATATTTTTTAGCTCTTCATAATATGAAATTTATTATAAATCAGAGTTTGGGAAATAGTTTGAAGTCGACACAAATAATTTTATTTACTGAAATTGAATTTAATCTGTTTCAAATTAAATACAGTAATTATTAAGGAAATACTTTAAATCATATTCCATTTGTATCTAACTAATACCGAGCCTACACAACATTAACGTGCCTGATATTCAGACTTAAAAATTTCTTAAAAATGTATTTTCTTGACTCTGCATTATAACATTAAGGTACAACAGCAACAAATATTTTTCAATTTGTAAAAGCAAACTTTATCAACTTATTAAGTGTGATTCAGATTTCTTTATATTTATGTGGATAATTTTAACGTTTTCCCTCTTCATTTGAAATTCAACAAAAATGAATCTCGTTTTTATAGTTTAAGCATAAAGATTTACAAAAATTAAAACACTTTGAAAAACATAATTATCAAAATAGTAAATCAAATAATCGAAGAAAATTTTTATTTATTTCAGGATTTTCTTTCAATTTTTTAGATTTTCAAGATTATTTATTCATTATTTAAAATGAATGATATTTAATTTAAAATCTATATTTGTTAATTTTTAGAAATTCATTAATTAATTTTAGTTCAGGTCAAAAATAATAATAGAAAGAAAAAATATTTTTAACGAAATCAAATCAAGAGATGACTTATTATTGAAAACTGATTAGAGCATTTTTAAAACAATTAATTTGAAACGAGGAATATTTTGCTAGCTCATAATATAGTAATGCACCACACGTGTATTTCACATGAAGAATTTTTAATAAAAGAACATGTGCTTTACGTGATCATATTTCTTTCTCCTAGTCAGAAATATTTTATAATTAAATTTTAATCAATGTCACTAATAATAAAATATGTTTGTTATTAAGTAAATGAACTTTCTATTTTTAAATTATTATACTTTAAAAAGTTAGAAATTTGTGTGTCGATTAAAATATTTGTTACTGTTTGCAAATTTTAAGCAATGTGTTTTACGTTAATTTCAGCAAAAATATTTTTGCCATAAATTAAACTTGAAATTAAAAAAAAACTTGTAGCCACTGACTTTTTAAATGTGTTTATGTACTTAAGTTTTAAGGTTTTGCATATAATTATCGCATTAATTTAAGAGCAATTGAACAGTTACTTCTATAAATATTTGCCTTTGAAGTCTTGTTAAGTAAAATTTGAAATTTTAATTTTTTAAGGATTAATATTATAAATTTAGGAAACAAACTAATCAAAATATCAGTGTAAATAACTTTATAAATTTTAAAATATAATGTCTCCTAACTCAACTTATGCTTCTTTCTTGATACGAGAATGTTTTCAAGTAAAATAGAATAAAAAAGTGAAAAATTATATTTACATTGTTAGGATTGACAACAAACACACACTCTTCAGTAAATGCAATGCAAATTAGTAAAATTTTCATCATGATTTTCTTAAATACAATATTTTGATGAAGAAATAGTTACAAGCATTTAGTCTTATGGATGTTATATCATTATTAATCTGTGAGCATTGCTCTGCAATTGAATCTGTTGGTATTTATGTAACTGTGATTATGTGATTAATCTGTATTTATGTGACTGCAATCTGTCTTTCACAAAACATTTATTGATTTCGCGAGTACAAAATGTAGATTAAAATAGATAGCTGCAAATATTAATCAGAATGTAATTACTATTTAATTGTAAAAAAATATTAAAAAAAATATTGCAGAAATTTCTAAATTTTTTTGGTTAAAATTAATGTCGCTACATGTCACGAAAATTTCACAAGATTGTGACATAATATATTCCTAAGTGCATCAAAATAATAAATTCAAATCTGATAAATAAGAACGCAAATACCACTTTATGAAACATTAGAAAAAGGAAATATAAGAGCATTAATTAAAATCCGAAAATAAAACAAAATGCTCTAAATTACTTCAGGATTGCCAAAATAAGAATAAATGCATAGTTCTAATTATTCTCTCGGTCTATGACATTATAAAAAATCAGATTCCTTAAATAAATCCACCAAATATCAACAAATCTCGAAAATGGCATGATGAATTATTTGGTAGATATTCCCATTTTTAGTTCATTAAGCAAAGTAATATTCCAAGCCAAAAATTGAAAGAAATTTCCTTATGAATCTACGAAAACTAAAATGAACAATCCAAAAGGATTGTTTCCTGGAAGAACTGAGTATCTTTAGACCACACACACTGACATCCTCATTCTGCTTCTGCATCTGAAAAGTATCTACCAAAAGCATATATATCCATATTTCAGGTCTGTATATTGAAGTAGTATAATGATTTTTTATATATATATACAAATAATTTTGATAGATTTTTGCAATTTTACACTTATTGCCTAAACGGAAGATTTTTATAAGCAATAAGCGCTTTGGAAGTGGCGTGGAAGCAGAAAATATAGTGACAACATTTGGTTGAATAAAGTTAATGGTAGAGGAATATATCAAAGTGACTATTGACCTTGCATTATAAATGCTAAAATGTATCAGGTGATTTCAATACGAAAATATAGCAGATTTTTATTGATTATAGAACAATTAGTTGGCATTATGGGGTGCAATGTGCTCCAATTTTCCAACTGAACCATATTTTGCTGTGGAATTCCTCAGCAAACACATGCCATAGGTACTCATTTGTAAGAAAGGCAACCATTCACAACCCATTCATACTAGGAAAGACAAAGACAGGATAGATAAAGAGGGAAAGCACATCCATGCCCGAACCGTGATTCGAACCCAGGCTCTCCCTATCAGCAGTCAACCACGTTGACCACTAGACAAACTGTGTGGCTATAGTATAATTTTTAAAATTATACTTAATTTTTCAATTCTGTAGCTAAGACATTGTTAAATTCTGGGTAGCCTTTGCAAGTGAATCAATGTATAAAAGAAAATAAATACGTTTCAAATCATGTTTATAATTGTAGCTTGTTCAATGTTATCTATTTTTAATTGTATTTAAAAGTTTTATATCTTCAATTTTATGCTTATTGTTATCGTGTTTTTTAAATCATCAAGGAAATTTCCTTGTTGAATGAATATTTGCTAAATGATTATTCATATCACTTAATGAACCCTATTATTAAACTTTATTGTTTCATAAATCTTTATTACCTAAATTAATTAACTAATCAAATTTGTTAATTTATTTAGTTATTTTCTTTTTGTTTGTTACACTTATCTTGCACAATGGTACCATGCATGATAAAAAAATATGTACATAATCTCTAAAATTCCAGAATTTAACAATGATTTTAAAAACATTGTTTATATATTTTAGATACACTCATATTATCGTTAACATTTTGAATTTAAGAATATAATAAAAATAATATTTGAAATTTTTTGTTAATAATATATTTGGAATCCACAAAATGTTGTCAAATTCAAGGTGCACAATTTTATATACGCCTTAAGAAATTCATCATTACTTTTTAAGAAATATTATTTCAGATAGGTTTCTTTCAGAGAAGTTGACTTTAGCTTAAATAAATCCTTTGGGAAAATTATTGAAACCAAACAATTAATTTTTTTAGTACTTTGAAAAGAAAAAAATGTTTTTATATTTGCTTAATTATTAATATTTTATATTATAGTATTATAATTTGATTCTCAATGAATTAATGAGGGATAATATAGAGTAAAGTTATTTTAATAATATAAAAATTATACATTACAATTTGCAAGATTTTCCGAGAAAAATATAGATTATGTGAAAAATTTGAATAACAACTTTCTTTTTAAGAAAAATTTAATTAAAGCTTCAGAAAATATTATCCAGTTTTATTCTTAATGACTGAATATTTTATAATATACAAAAATAAATGGCATTGAAGGAAATTCTTATAACAATAGAACATTTAAATTATATTTGTAATTCAAATTAATTAAAAAAAGCTTGTATTCAAAAATGTTGAATAATATATCAATTAAACTCCAAATAATATTAAAATGCATTTTCAGCAATTATGATTTACCACAATAATAATACATTTACAAACATTTTATTAATTCTTTGGAGTGTTAGATTTTATATCTATGAAAAAAATCTTATTCATTAATTGTTTAAAATTTAATTTCGGGTTATGTAATATTTTATAAAAAAGAATTTATAAATGTATTTTGAAAGAAGTGATAAATTTTTCTCAGTTAATTAGCATTAATGAGACTTCTATGTGATTGCTAAAGCGTTTATATTTAATTTAATGCAGATCTAATTTAATCCAAAACACTCTTTTATGTTTCCTTTAAACAAAAAAATTGGATTTTTCTAAAAACAAATAAATACGAAAGTTTATTTTGAGAAATGAAAGACTACACATTTGAAACACATACACACATAAAAATTAAAATCATTATTATTTTCGGATATTAAAATATTTAGTTAATTACATGAACTTTTAAAATGATTGCGCAGAGTTTCATAGTTATTAAACAATAAATTATGAGGAATAAAGTTGTATTTTAAATGCCAACTTTTTATAAATATTTATAATTTATAAATAAATGCTAAGAATGTATGTATATTTGTCCAGAAATTTAAGCTTCTGAAATTTCCTATTTTCCATGACATTTATTTTTTGAATAATGCGATAACATTGTAAGCTAATTCCTTGTTTATGAAATAAATAAATTTTTATATATATATATATATATATATATATATATATATATATATATATATATATATATATATATATATATATATATATATATATATATATATATATATATATATATATATATATATACATATATATATTTACCTGAAAGTGTGTTTCTTAACGTTAAGTACATATCTCGTTAAAGGTATTTTACAATTATCGAAATTATTATGCACTTTACATTGGGACATATATAGTTTGCACATATTGCAAATGCAATTTAATTGTTAGTTACATTAGTTCATAATTATTATGAATTATTTCGCCAAAACAAATGTATAATGTTGATGATGAGCTATGTAGCGAATGTGGGAATTTAACATACATTTAAACTATATATACATTGTATTAATAATTTTAGTTACATTTGGATCTAATAAATCCTTTGTAACAAAAAAGGCAAACAACATCAACACACTCGGAACTTTTCTATATAGGTGCAACTATGACAGTAGAGTTTGGTTTTGATATATTTTATCTCAATAAAATACCGATAAATTTAAAACAGTGATCATTTTCTGTATTCCATCCAAAAAACTTAAGTGGTACTTTAAGAAAACTATTTTTGTTCTAGAATTATTTTTTTAGATGTATGAATCTTATACACACTCTTGCGATAAAAAGGAACACGTGTTGGGTTTGATTATATTAAAACGTTGCAATAATTTTCTGCTCAAGAAGTATAGTTGTATAGAAAATGAAATTGTAAAGTGTACTCTGGACCACTACGAATATTTACACTCGAAGTGCGAGTCACAGCAATGAGTTGTTGAACCAAGTAAAATAATTCCAAAATTCAGTAAAAATGTTATTAATAGCATGAAATATCATAACATCGAATACTTAAAAGCGAATGGGAGTTCACAACGCTCATTCATGTTGGGAATGAGAATCATTTTCTCACTGTCAACCACTTATGCGTGTCAAAATTAATTAATGTATTTAAGGAAAATCATTTGAATAATGAGATGAATCCATAATTTCGCCATAAACAAAATTTAACTGTTAGTTTGAATACGATATTTCATGAATATTAAGTCATTATATGTCATTAATCGTAACAAAATTTTACGGTTACTCGATGGGTAACAGTACTTAAGAATATAAACCTTTAAGAAGCAAGTTGTTGAAACTGTTACATTGGTCAACATTAGATCGAAATAATATGAATGTTTGGGATTTGAGATAGCAGCGTGTTTAATAAGTTACAATGAGGTGTATGTTTTAAGAAGAAAAAATATCATTGAGGTATTAACACCTTGTTAAATGTATACGATAGCCCTAAGCAAAATGAAAGAAAAGAGCATTAAAGAGACCAATTCATCATTCCAAACTACAAAGGTTCCAGTATCATCTATACATTTGTCATAGCTGCAGTAAAAAAAAGAAAGAAAAAAGTAAAAAAAAGAAGAGAAAAAACTCTATGCTGCTGTCCGTGGACAACTTGGAGACTTTTGGCTCATGTTTCGATATCCAACACAACATTATTCCTTAAGCAATAGTATATGTAATTAATTAGAGATTGTGTCCCTCTTATGAAACTAGACATTGTTAAAATAGAAAATTGTAATGCCTGGAGAAGAATCCTAAAATATTCTCATCGTTAGTTACAATTTCATACGCGCGTGAATGAAAATAGGCTAGCCACTTGAATCAGCATTTAATTTGAGCTTCTTACTACTTTTTCAATAATACCTGAAATTTGTATTTGAAGAAATGCATTTTAAGATAGCTACTTACTTAAGTTGAACTGCAAGATACTTTAATGACGTTATGATGCCTTAAAATGACATTTTGCAGCTTAAGAAATTAAATATTTAAAAAATAATAATCTAAAATTTAGATTATTACAAGAACTGTATGAGATAATAATAGTTATTTTTATGAATATACTCTATTGGCTACAAAATTTGCTTCACAATGAAAGAATTTAAGTAAATGAATAACATTTAATGTCACATACAGGAAAAAATAATATTTATTGCACACACTGTAAAAAAAATGCCACTGGATATTTGAAAGTATAGATCTTATGAAATCTATATCCTGAGCAACATCTTTTAGCAACAATAACAACACTCTTATGCCCGAATATATTCTCTAATAAAGACTTGAAAAACTAAAACAATACATATAGTATCGCCCAACTGCATCACAGTTCGAAGATCATTGAAGAACATGTCATAGCAGTTACTCGACAAATGGTAAAAAATCTCGAAAATTTGAAAGCCATCATAAATTCTAAGCAATATTTTCATAAAGGATAGTCAATGAAGAACAAGCATCTGTGAACGTGCATTGCCTTACTAAGAGTATTGTTATCAAGATATCTAAGAAATTGAAGAAAAAAAACTTTTACAAATTATAAATTTAATGGATGTCTATCAAAACTTCGCTGTAAAAATACTACTTGATGCAAATGTTACCACACATGATGGACCGAAATCCAATTTTTTTATTTAATGACAGCAGTCGTCCCCGAAGTTAGGAGGTCTGCTGCATGCATTAGTTCCAGAATAGTCACAATTTTTCAAGTGATAAGGTATGATCCAAGGAACTATAGCTAGTTTAAGGAGCCATGATCAATCAGGTTATTTTAAGCGTTCAAAACCGCAACTTTGAATCCAGAAGAAGGTGCGGGCATAGATGCCCCAAAAAACTGCGTCGTACAACTATGATTCAAATGTTAACAAAAAATATTATCCTAAGTCAGAAAATAAGTCGTTATGAGTACACTGAATGCGAGCAAGAAATTAGTATTTTCTAATATACCACTGAAACTGTGGTGCGGGTTGAATTTTTCCTAAACATGACGTGATAGCATTAATGAATATCAAATTACTTTTATCTTTACAGTTGTCAAGGATTAATGGAATCTACATCCTGTCCATTGTTATCAAACTTGATCTAAATTTATTTGCCATCACGTACGTACGTTATTCTTTTAACAATCCTGACAACTTTATCAACATGAAGATTGGCACCAGTTCCTCGAAGTACGAGTATCGATGGGTTATTATTCAATCTCCATCAAATTCAGGCATATGATGGTAGATATTTTCTTCATCTTGTTCGTTAAGTGCTGATGAAACGTGTAAAATTAGTCACTGTCTCATGTTAAAAGATCACTCTGGTGCTCTCAATACTCTCAGGTCACGTGCGAGTGTCTTCGTATTCAAAATAAAAAAAACACATCCCATTAAAAATGCCATCAATTCCTTCACATGCGTGGAACCGGCAGAACTAATGGAATCATACTCCATTGTCTTGAAAGTTCAAATAAAAATTTTTTTTATGCAAATGTCCTTAAAATATTACTGTATATGGTAAATATTTGGGGTTAAATTTCTCGTTTTATACACTTTGCAATTATTGCTACAACTTGAACTGAATGAGCTTCAAAGCTATCCATTTGCATGTATTTCCTATACGTTATGAAATCTACCCATATTTTACTATTACAACCCTATTGTAGAAGTTTTTATTTAAAGCAATGTAAGTATTGTAAGGCAATAAAAGGAAATCTGCTAGTATTTTGCCTAAATGCAATAATAATTTCGCATTTTTCCATTATTTAATCGATGTTCTTACTCTTAACTAACACTATTTTAAATTCAATACAAAAAACTTTTAAATACAACATTTATTTAGTGTCTGATATGTGTGTAAGCTGACACTATTTATTTCGCATAATAATAACAGCATACTCAAATCAAAATAATATTTAAAAGTTCGATTTTACATTCGTTTATATGTACTTGAAAATATTAATGTGTATCGAAAATTTATGCTCTTAAAATAGCAAAAATACACGTACGAACGTTATTCTTATCACAAAAATGACCACAAACCAAAGTAAACATCCATATTTATAGAAAAAAATATTAGAGCTATTTAAATACAATTTTCCTGAAAATGTAAAATCTATTAGTATTTGAAGCTTTTGTGTAAAATTTCTTCTTGTTTTGAATCAAGCTCAATAAAAGAATCGATTCATTTTAACATATCGTTGACAAAATTCCCGTATCGATTTTTAAATGGCCAATGCATCGTGTGACATTCAGCTATAAATTGTCTTGAATTCATCATGGTGCGTGGGTTCAACTACTTCGTTAATAGCGAGCACACAACCTTCAACAATGATTTAAAGTTACTCAGTGGTATTGCTTCAGAGAGCGTTGCCAAACAACCACGTAATGTTTCAGATAAATAAATGAAAATTCGATGACTGTTATAAGAGTTCATTAATATTTATTAAATGCAAAACAGAAATTTGCGTTTATAATATATTTCTGGAACACATACCACATAAAATTTCATCACAATTTATATATTTTCTATAGTATAAATTTAAGATATTTACAACAGAAATTCATTTGATCGAACACACCATCTCTATCATTGAGCAAAGAAATCAATTTCATTATTTTATATAAAAGAGCAATTTCTGTTCTTTTGCTAATTTTCTTTGCAGTCGAAATTCAATATTTTGAATTTCATATTAAACTGTTCAGTTTTGGAACATATTGATTTATTGACTTTAACACAAAAAGTTAGAAGCGAACAATGTGTGACATTAAAAATTATCTTAAAAAATGGAAAATGATAAGAATTATTGAGCAATGTTGACAGAAATCCAATACCCTATAGTACGAAGAATTTAAGCAAAGTTGAGTTTCTAACCATTTTTACAAAGTAACAGAAAACATGGTATATTATCTAATTTTCGACAACATTCTATGCATAGAAATGACATATTTCTAATTCACTTTATTGCATAGAATTCGTACTGAAATTTAATTTATAAAATACTTATCGAACATTTATAGTTGAGAAAATTTTTAAAAACCATTTGTTTAATTCTGATATATTTAAAGGTACATGTAAAATTTTATGCAAGATATAAATATTTTTACAGGGCATTATCATTTCATTTCTGTACTATAAGTAATTTATAAGAGCTTTATTTTCAAAATATGCCATAAGAAAAGGAGTAAATATAGCACACAGTACGTCAAAAAATGAAAACTTTTCCCTATCTCAATTTAATTACTTTATAAATAACAATATATATATATATATATATATATATATATATATATATATATATATATATATATATATATATATATATATATATATATTCAAAATTAATATTTAATAATTTTCAGGACTATAGAAAAGTATTAAATATTAATTTTGAGTACTGGAATAATCTAGTTAAAATGTGTATTTATAAAATTTTATATTTAACGGTTAAAATATATTTATTCAAAATTGTACAATTCCACAGCGATCCAACTTTTGCATCCCACTGGCAAATTTATTTCTACATTATTAAAAAGAAGAAAAAAAACTTCTTTTATCAATATCTTTTTGCTTTCAGATACATAGATGATTGCATTAGTTTCAACAATTTAAAATTTGAAGATATTTCTAAAACTATTTACCCGGAAGAGCTTTCTCTAATTAAAACTAATTTATTTGATACTAAAACAGAATTTTTGGATTTATTTATCACTATTGATAGTTCTTCTACTTATATTGATGTATTCGACAAAACAAATAAATTTAATTTTTATGTTAATAATTTAATTTTCTGGAACTCAAATATTTCTTTAAAATTATTCAGAAACGTTATGATTAATCGTATTTATAATATCTGTAGCAATTATGAATCTACTAGAAATTAAATTAAACGCCTAATAGCTTACCTAAAAAATAATAATATTCCAATTAATTTTATTTTAAAATATGTAGTAAGTAGGGAATCGCTTATAAGATTGAAATAATGCTTAGTTTTCATAACTACAGAAGGGCCACCCAAGCATTGAAGTTCTCCCTAGAATATTTAAAACACCTACATTTATACTCTTTTTCTAAAGCACTTTAAAGATAATTACTCCTGGCAACACTTCTTTACTCTAATTTCAAAATTAGTTTTGGCAACTCTCCTACTATTTTCACATATAAATTCAATCTGACTTGCTGACTTTGATATTATGTATTTATTTTTTCTATTATACGTATGATTAATTATTGTGAGTATTTCTAATTTTCTGCTTTTATGTTTCATTTATTGTTGGTATTTCTATTTTTCTGCATTTATATTTATTCAAAATTTTTTTACCTAAGTTCTTTTAATATGAACACTCTTCGGGGCGATTGCTCTATGGTATTTAGACATTTGTCTTTCGAGCATGTCAGGAAAGAGTGCTCTTTCGCATAGCTGGCCATCTTCCTCCTGATGAAGACGTGGTCCCTATGCCTTTCTCTTGTCATTTGTATCGTATATTTTAGTGTATTTCCAATTTCATAATTCTGATTTCAATATTTTTCATGTTTTATCTTATATGTATATATATATATATATATATATATAAGATAAAACATGAAAAATATTGAAATATATATATATTATTCTTATAATTTTATTGTAGGAAACACACAGAACAAATATAAGTCTTTATAGATTGGTGAATATAAATATGACTGCCTTGAGTGGAAGTCCGCAAATTCGATACTGACAAAGTTGTAGGTGAACATTCAAAAAAGAGCGTATGCATGAAAATATACATAGATATAATGCCCATTCATTTACATGGAGAATTTGAACTGTACATTAACATCTCACTGAAATGCAGATGTCTTCTCGTGATTATTGATCAAAATGATGAAGCTTTTGATTATGCTTAATAGCTTTAGTTGATGGGAATACAAAGCTTAAGAATGTTTTAAATAATGTTAATAGTCTAAACCAATCTAAGCTATTGCAGAAAAAAAAACTATCAAATTAGTTTTCGTAATTTCAACATATCTCAATTTATGTTGGAGTTTGGACTCCTTAAAAATACATTCCAGTCGTATGTCATATTATTTGATGTTCTTTTTTTTCTGCTCCAAGGACTTTCTTCAACCTTCTTTATATATCTCGTACACAGTCTAACACACATTAAATATATATCTTTTATTCTCAATTTTCAATAACATATCCTTTCTTCTTAATATAATATTATCATTTTCTCAGATTGTTTCGAAAAATTTATAGTACCTAAAATTTTCGAGTATTGACATCTTTTTATCCTTTGAAATATTCTGTCACATATCGATAACTATTCATCTAATCCCCTCTTGTTATACACAAGAAATTTCTGTGATCTTCTTAATTTATTTAATTAAAAAATCTTTGATCACTATATTTAAATTTAACCTTTATTTCTGACAATGTTAAGACCACACATTAATGGAAATACACAATGATGAAAAATGAAAGCAAAACAGTGCGGAAATTATAACTTGAAATGCAAAAACATCAATTATTTTAATTTTTCTGAAATAGTGGTAATATCTATACGACAATTTCAGTGAAATATAGCCACCATTACCAGTACATACCATGATTTTTTGGTTTTTACATTATGTTCGAGGGGGGTTGTCAGTCGCCTTCACGTTGTGCTCCCTGTTTTCACTAAACGGCTGACTCATGTCGCTTCATGCAGCCTACTAAAACACCTTCACCGTTTGGGTTTGAAGGACTTTCCGGTCTGCCCTTTTTGTGGACTAGAGGATATGACTGGTGACCACCTTTACACTTGCCCAGAACTTTCGGACGTCGCAGTTAGAAATTCTGCAGAAGATGACTTTTTATTCACCTCAAGATTGTATTGGGCTGCCCGATAGAGACTAATGGTTGAAAAACCAAGGTCGGGCGTAGGATAAAATAATAAATAAACAAAGATATTATGCATGGTGTCATTGTTATTGTGTAGGTAAAATGAGAAATATATTCTATTGAACTAACAATTCCACTTGTTAATATATTAAATTAAATTTTACAAAAATGGTAACACCAAGCAACTTTTAGCATAATTAAAAATATGATTGTTATTTTGGGTTAATCATAAGTAACACTGAATAGTGTAGAACATGCTGCTAGTTAGTATATTTTACAAATATTGTGGAGAGGATGAAAATTTACTTAAGCAAAACTTCATTGATTGTCAAGCTTGCAAATTGCAATAAATGCAATCGCGTTACTAATAAGATTGTCTGATCAGGATGACATTTTAATTTGTTTTGTCTTGTGCCAGCTTGGCTGACAATATGGTTCCACTTTTTCGACGCCGCTGTTCCACTTTTTCATGCCGAACCATGTTTGGTGTGGATTCCGACTGCTTCAATAAACACATGCCATAAGGACCCGTTTATAGGGTAGGCAACCATTCACACCTCATTCATACACAGAAAGGACAAAGACAGAATAGATAGAGAGAGAAAGCACATCCATGCCCGAACAGGGATTCGAACCTAAGACCTCCCTATCCGCAGTCAGGAACTCTGACCACTAGATAGGCCAGTCGGCGCTTTTAATTTGAAATACTTTTATGAGTTCAGAAATGATAAAATATCGATGACTAACAGAATGTCTCTTGTTTGTCATCCATTAAAAATATTGATGCTCAACATTCTGTGACTCAAATAAAACATTTCTTTTAGCTCTTTTTTATCACTGTAGACATGAGGATATCATTGTAGTCATCATATTAGAAACGCATGCTCAAGAGATATTGAAATACCGATCTTCTTCCAGCATTTTCTCCTTCTTATTATAAATGTAGAAGAAAGTGAAGTCTTGATGCTATTGTTTTATGATAAGCACATTCTTATTTCAAATCAACATGTATAAGGCTACTTATAAACTTTGAAGATCTTTTTTCTTTTATACGGGTTGCTTTGATTTTTATCTGAAGAATTTGTATACTTATTATAATAAAAATTATGTGGGAAATACGCATCATTTTCATCATAATACTTCTTTCAATTCAATTAAAAATACCGTAACAAGACAATTTGTACATGAGTATCAATTTATTTCTCTAAAGAAAGAAATGTAGCTAGATTTTACATTATGAAATGTGAATTTGCTCTGAAATTTAAGATAGGAAAATCATAATTTTATCTAAAGTTCAGCCAAACTGCTAAAATGGCAACGGATTTATTGGATATTAAGCCTGTGGATACCCAGCTGACATTCGAAGGGCTTAGCATTCTCGTCTTGTATTCAACAATTCTTGGGTATGAGTCCCACAGTGCATTTGAATATTTGTAGTGGTTATTAATCCACATTGAACTATAAATTCCTATCTAACTCACACTCATATACAAAAAATCATAGAGCGACCAATAAACCACGCTGTTTTAAGCAACCACTCAAACCATTAGGCTGTTTTCTTTAACGTAAAATTTCTTTACAGAGCCAGAACAGCAGTAAATCGTCAATTAAAATATTATTTAGCTTAGTTTTGACTGTAGTAAACTTTGAAATATTAAAAAATAAATGAATTCGAAAAATATTTATTGTTAATTTAGCGGAAAAGTATGCATAGTCCGTATGCATCTAATAAATTCTGCAATAATAAATTTAATGTTAATACTTGCATTGTATTCTTGCAATATAAGTAAAGCTGAAAACCTGTGAGAACATTATAAAAATTATTAAAATGATATTAATATATAATAAAACATGGCATTCGTGGTCAATATCAATTATACCATCATATATTGAACACAAATCCAAGGAATAATCATTTTTTATTGTTTTTTAATTGCCACTGCTAGCACAAGCATATGCATTTGGAAATAATATCCATAGTCTATTTTGGGAAACTAACTACAACAACAGCTTAATCCTGTCAAGAATTTTTTTCTATCTAATTTTCTCTTTATAAAATGCTGAAATTTTGAAGTCTTGATATTCATTAGTTGGCCTGACACGTAGCCATAAAATATATATTTTTACAGTTCCTCTACCGAAATATGTCCCGCTGAATAAATTCTCATGTCAAACCTGAGGGAAATGAATTATGCAGAGTGACCAGATAAATGGCCATCACGTTTGACCACGCGGAATTCTTCAACACGTTTTGGGCGGTCTTCCATAAGATACCCTGTCATAACTTCCACTCATTAATTTTCCCGTCGCGATCTGGCTGCGACGTGCTTTAAATGAACGGCGATTCGGAACTTTGTGATCAGTGAGGAACTTTCACTAATAGTGAATTTGATTTACCGCTAATTTCAAGAAAGCAGTAGCCAAAAAACGCTCCATAGAATTAAGAAGTTCATAAAAACAGGCTGCTCTCCATTCTTCTCTCATAACTTCAAATCATAATGAACAAACAACCATGCATGGAAATGTACTATCCCTATGCAAAATTCCATTCAAAAACATAATATCTCTATTGTATATATAATGTTTCATTTGTTTATTCTAAGCATTTTGTTTTACGTGCAATTTGTGAATTCAATGTACCTTTCACATATGCAAAAAAAAACAGTAAATCCTCAATTTATTTATATTGAAAATTATTTACTTCAAAATTAAACTTATTGTTTCCTTGATATAATTTTTACTAATATACATGTTAAAAATGTTTTGTTATATTGTTATATTTAATATATCATTTGGTTTATCTTCCTTTGGAAGAATATTCCATTTCTTCGAAAATCTTAAATTCTTTCTGATCTCTTAATATTATATATATATATATATATATATATATATATATATATATATATATATATATATATATATATATATATATATATATATATATATATATATATATATATATATATATATATATATATATATATATATATAATGTAAGTTCATATTAAGATTAGTTTACATAAGAAATTACTTTTTATTCAGTTGAAGAAAATCAGAAAAATAAAACCTTTAATTCACTTAATTTCAAAAAGGCAAAGTCATAGGATTTTGTTGATATTGTAAATATCTCAATTAAATGAGTATACATTTTAAAACTCTTTTTTGGCAAACATCATTCACTTGAGGCTAAATAACTTAAATACAACCTACTTATTTTATTCCATGTGTTCAATATCTCACGTCATTACTTATTTTTAAATGTCATTCAGTAATGAATGTTTCTGTTGTAGAATCCACATCTCTTCCTCCGCGCATGGCTATAGCTAAGCCATCACTCACCCGATTCCAACTCACACGTGAAGCATAACTGTACCCGTGTTGGTCTATTAAATGCTTGTCAATATACGCCAATAGTTCCATTCGAATTTATGGCAAACCTGCGACACTTAACATTATACAACTCTGTTCAGCAGTGTTCAAGAGACATATAGAGAATTTTCTTGTTTTACATTTGAATGGATCTGGACTAAAAGCAAAGCATGGTGAATAATAACACGCAACAAGTTGTAACAGTTTGTGTTAGAAGATAAGATAATCTTAGATTTAAGATTTTTATCATTCCTTTATAATTAATTAATATAAATTTGTTATGTAAAGGTACTATTTCTGCTTTTCCAAGTAATGTATATTTTAAAAAGCGAGCAGGTTTGTGTCATTATTCATAAAGAAGATATATATATATATATATATATATATATATATATATATATATATATATATATATATATATATATATATATATATATCTATATATAAAGCCCTTACAGAATATTTAGTATTATTTTGTGAGTATTTTATGATAAATTACAGTTTTAGCTTAACCACACAGTTTCGGGGAATATTATTCTTTAATTATTATTATCACAATGTAAAATATTCCTGTGACAATTAATTTATTTTATGTATCGTGGTAACAAGTAAATAAATTTTTATGCTTACTACATTTAGACACATTTACGATTATCAATAAAACAGTTTAATTTATCAATAAAATTATAATTAAATCTAAACTATTTACAACAAAAAGTATTGAACATATTTTTACTCACTGTTTTGAACGTATTATTTATAAATTTAAAGTTATTGTTAAATGTAAGTAATTAATATGCTTAATGCATTTGATTTTATCAGGAAAAGTATACTCAAATTTCGTTACTAACACATAATTATGTTTCCAGACAGAAACGATAGAAATAATTTATGTGGTGAAATTTAAATAAAACTATATTTAATATATCAATAAAATTATAAATAAACTTGTATTATTAAACACTAAAAGTATTAATATATGCATAAATTAGAAATATATTTTACATACATTTAAATCTATTGATTAATTTGAGCATTTAATATGCTTAATCAATTTCATTTTGTCAGCAAAAAAAGTTCGAATTCAGTTATCAACTCATTATGATATTTTCAGAATGAGACAATGGAATTATTGAATACTTTGCAATTTCAATGAAATACTATTTAATTTATCAATAAAATTATTAACAATTCTAAACTGTTAAAGGCAAAAAATGATAGTATTTTTATGCACAAAATAGAACATATTTAAATGTATTGTTTAAAATTAGTGATTAATATTTATTTGATTTTATTTCATTGTCGTCAAAACAATATACTCACATTCTATTATTTACACTAAAGGATATTTACGGAAAGAGACAACAGAAATATTTTATGCAGTGAAATTTTATTATAATCTGACTTAATGAGCAAACTATCGATTTTCGTCTATGAATTATAATTTTTCATGCGATAACAGTAACTCTGAAACATGTATTTTATTTGCTTATGAAAATTCAGTTCATACAAGATTATTTCCTTGGATAAACTGATGTTACCTATTTATTGCTTGTAGTTGTGTGAATTATTTTATTTTATTTAAACATTTTTATTCATCTTTTTTAATTTCTTAATAAATACGAGTGTTTTTAATTTAAATGTATTGCGACACATGTATTTATTATATTTAATTTCACATCAAATATAATATTTATTGAGTATTTTTTGGTAAATTTCTTAGAACTATAATTAAAATTGAGAACAATTTTATACCAAATTGTATTTGACATTATACGCACTTACACATATATTAGTTCTGGGTTATCAGGTTAGAAATGTTATGTTTAAAAGTATTTTAAAATAAACTGAGATTTAAGTTACTGTATTTAAAAAAAAGTATTATTTTTGCCTTAAATAATTATTCTAAAATACATGTACATTTGAAAGGTATTCCTGTGATAATAAATAGAAGCATCGGCTTAAAAACTATAAAAAGATGAATATGCCGGATAAAATACTTTTATTTTACATGTCGGGAACTATTTTTCTTATATATAATCTCCCTCACTATTTTTCGTTTCCTAAGCAAAAATAAATATGGGATCCGCAAAGTTAAGCTTACGCGCTCGCAGTTGAACAGGCTTAACATATATAAATTTTCATAAGTATGTTCTACCCCACCCATATATATTTTCCCTATCCAAATTACCAACAAGAAGATTTTTGTTTTATTGGAAATGTAAAATGCATTTAATTCACTCCCAGTATTCTTGTGGAAAAAAAAAGCCCAACTGAATGAATTAAGAAAACAAAAATGTAAAGAAACGGAAGGTAAGGTAAGAGATAAAATAAATTAATTTCCTGCATACTTTTTTACCCTTGAAACCACTAATGGCTCTGAAGACAGTGATGTAGAAGTTTCCCTACAAAAGCCCAGTAATTAATGTTACCAAGGAAGAAAACAAGCCAATTAAGGAGTTTCGTATCGTTAGAAAGTAGAACAGAATTTAACTGCTGAAAATCGAAACTTAATTTATGGTTTCTAACGACAACGAATAGCAATTCTTTGTTGCCTTCTTAAAAAAATATAACCTTAACAACTACTAATTTTTTATTTGAAAGCACACAATACGATGAAGAAAATTTCTGAATTTTCAAATTTGAGATTGATTTTAGTTCCTTTTGGAAAGAAAATTAAATGGTTGTTTTAATTTTTGCTTAAATCTGCAGAGTTAAGGGAGTTATTAATTAAATTAAATCAACATATTAAGGAAGTAAATATATAATAAGTGAATTAATGTTATTCACATTTACATTTCAATATAAAATACAAACAAGAAACTTTTACTATTTTTTTTATAAAAAAATTTTATTTTAGTGTACATTATTAAGAATGTAATATAAAGTGATTTTTTTTTTTTTTTTTTTTTTTTTTGCTAATTTTAATGAATTTATGATAACCAAAATGTCATAGTAAATTTTACTCCAAAATCATTGAAATTTATTTTCAATAAAATATTTTTTAAACCTGCAAGAAGAGACAAACACTGTTTGGATAAAAATATTTTTTTCCTTCCATTTACTGAAGAAGGTATGTTTTATGGCAGGAAACAAATGATGATTTAAGTAGGGTATAAAAACAATTTTCTCTGAATTTACTATATTTCATGAAATAAACCTCCCCAAGACTAATGAAATTCTTATAATTCGGTGTTGAGTAATTTTATGGAATAAAATTTTGAAGTAAAGTTAACTACTAATTTAACAAATTTTGTTTCATCACATATATTTCTGAAAGTTTAAAAAAAACTAATTTGGTTCCTTTATTAAAGTTTGTGACAGAATAACAAGTCCATTTTACTAGAACATCAATATTGCCCCAACTTATAATCAATATAAAATAAACTATATATCACTACAAAACATGTACTTTACACTTACTTGTTATTTTCGCCAAATGTACAATAAAATTCTGTCAATTGTACTATGCATTTGGAAGAAATGAGTAACGCAAGACTATTATGGATTTTGCCAAATGTGCTATATCTTAAATGCGTTATCTTCTGTGTCAAATGTACTTTACAATTATTTTATGAGCTTTGCTGAACCTTGGAGTTGGAACGTTGGCGACTTCGCCTTCAAGTCAGTAGTATTTTGTAGTTGTTGTGGGTAATTTTCACTTTGAATAATAAGTGCAGATAAAATTAATGTTATTTGCGAAAATTGATTGTATAATGACTCATCAAACTTAATTTTAATTAATATGCGAAGTGAATGTGTTCATTTGTAAACTGCACTTTGTTAAATTTCTGTTAAAATTTTTAAGTGACATCCTAACTGACACATAAATATTCGATTCTTCTATTTTGAATTCTTCCCATTAGAGTGTTAATTTATATACGATAAAAGCTCAGTAGTATTTTTCTAATAAATTTTCAAAGTTATGCGTTCCGATGACGAACATCGCAAGAAACTTCTGAATTCTTCGTCACTAAAAATAGATTATTTTATCTAGTAATGAATTTCAATGATAGATACTACTAGAAACTTTTAAATTTTCACAATTTGCGGACAAACTGCTAAATTTAGTCTCATGTCTAAAACTTGGATAAATAAATATTATAATGCTGCTGTCTTTGGCAATTTAAAAATATATCTTTCTCACCTGGAGAATTTCACACCGATTATAATTGAAAATTCCGCAGGTCCACACATTAGATGCGGATGAAGATGAGACCTTCGTTGAAATATTGCTCTTCTGGGAAGATGGAGAGGCGCGTGTTTTCTTTTCTCTTTCTCAATAAGAAAAATTGTGAACCCTAGTCCACCCACGTTCATTAAGAGCGAAGGAAGAACAAAAGTAAGAGTTCCACGTCCGCGGTTCGTAAATTTCGCTTTAATGCTGGAAAACTAGTGACAGCGAGGTGAGTTAAAAGTCCGTATTGTGTCACATTTCAGAAAAAGGGGTTAAGTCCATAATGCTGAGAAATATTTATGTATTAGTGGTGAAATATTGGAAACGGGAGACGGCCATTTGTTAAAATATATTTTATTCGGTAGCAGATGACTTATTAGTATGAAGTCTCATTGGGCCTAATGGGTTCAAGTAAATTTTCTGGAAATATTCTGACTATAAATATCTTTTATTTACTTATATAAGAAAAAAGACAGTTAAAAAAAAGAACTATAATTCAAGAAATAAATATTTCTCTATAACACCAATTTTATTATTCCTATAATTTTAGAATGATATTTAGCATGCTTTTCTGCATATTCTTTTTCATAGTTAGAAACAATTTCTTTATAAAACCCTGAATTATATGTGTCTGCAGAGATTTATTAGGGATTGAATTCAGATTTAATATCTGAAATAGTATGCAAATTATACCAGGATTTTCATCGCTGGTTAACTTAAAGTACATGCAATGCTGCACAAAATTTTATACGTAAAATTTTAAAGAATACTTATAATTCTGGTTCGAATTCACTGTAATGATGTTTCATTTTGAAACATGCTTATACTGAAATTCTCTTTTCTCAAAAAAGGGAGACATGTGCTTTTTCCGCCATTTCTTCAAAATGTTATAAAAGCATAACCACTGGTAGCGAGAAAAAATATTACATCTAATCTTTTTCCTTTGTATTTTATGACAGAGTAAATTGGGAAAACAATATTAACTATTTTTTCCAATATTTAAAAAGGATTCAAGAAGAGAAATAGTTATTTTTATACACTTTGTTATAAATACGTTTCTGGTTTTCTCAAGAGCTCTTTGATCGGAAATGTATTTGAACATGGATCAAAGCACACTTCTATATTTCATAACTTTAAAACTAATAGGAATTTTGTAGTATATATATATATATATATATATATATATATATATATATATATATATATATATATATATATATATATATATATATATATATATATATATATATATATATATATATATATATATATATATTATTTTGAGGTTTATTTTTATGAACTTATTTAGCAAAATGGTATAAAATTTTACTCCTTGAATTAAATGAATTAAACTCCATTCACAACATCCTGCTGCAACATCGAAATCTATTTAAAGTTCAAAAATTTATATTTAAGTTTTTAAAGATTAAAAATACTAACAGTTGAAAACTATTGTAGATTCTTACTAAGGATCAAAAAGGAGTATATTGTTAAAAATTTGAAAATATTTTAAGAACAGCAATTCAAAAACTCATGCGCATCCCTTTTTTGCAATACAGCATTTCACAGCCCCATAAATTTTCATAAGCATTAAACTACAGTAAGTTGGATTATATTTACAAAATTAATCACAATTTAAAATTTAGAATATATTAGCTGAAAGTCTGATTTCACAGAGTTCTGTTTTTGTCACTTTTCACATGGTTCAATAAGTTCATAGAAAGATCCTAATCTATATGACATGCTGAGTTTGTTCAAATTCACTAGTGATAAACGTATGCCTCAGTATCTGGGATCCTGCTAGTTTTTGCGCTGAGGAGACAAACATTAAATATAAAAACTAAACCTGCTGCATGACAGTCCATATGTGGGTCCACCATATAGTGCCTCTGCATTTTTCCTGACTGGGAGTCAGGAAATACGAAGCATGGTATGAGTTAGTTGATGAGCCAAACGTGAAACCTCCAATGTTTAAATCTCAAGCATGCTTGGCACTCATTTTATCGACCCACTGAAAGCTCAGACCTGATCGACCCAGACTCAGTATCAAAGCTCGAGATTGGGTCGATCAGAGCTGAGCCTTCAGTGGGTCGACAAAATGAGTGCCAAGCATGCTTGAAATTTCGCCCTGGCTTTTGTCAAGCGTGGTACACAACAACAAAGCCACAACAAGGCTTCTGAGTTTAATGTATGAAAGTACTGTAACTATACAGTACTCAACACTTATTTAATCAGGAATATTGAACACTAAATCAAAGCAGTGAAAAAAGCAAGCAGAACACATATTAAAAAATGTTAAAACATTTTCGGAAATAAAAAATATGTCAAATATATTTTTTAAAAATTACTTTAAACTTTAAATGAAAATAAAAAAAAAAACCTATAAGTTCGCGTTTTGAAAAACATGTATTAGAAGATATATATTATCTTCTAGCTTGGCAATTTGGAATTTAAAAGACAAAAAATTAATTGTAATCAGAGTCAGAATTTACGTCAGCTCCTTTTTTGTATGAAGTAGCACAAAGTAAAGAGGCTTAATGAAAGAAAGTAAAGAGGCTTAATGAAGAAAGGCTTAATGAATATTTTGAAATGAAATTTCAGTTTACAAGAAAAATATTAAGCTCTACTGTTTAACATATAAACATTTACACATAACAAAATTAGTTAATTAATGGTTTCTGAAAATGATGTTTGTCTTCATAAACTGTTTAAATTAGAAGAAAACAAAATGAATGTGATGTATAATGCATAAAACATCTCTTTAGTTTCGAATGTGTTAATTATTGGAGTCGAAAAATCCTTTAATCCTTATTGTATTGCATTTCCGAAAGATGATGTATTTTGAAAAGAGAAATCTCACATTCATTAAAGTGGGGTTTGACAACATTTTCTTAAAAATCACAGAAGAGGAAAAAATCTAGTTTTCAAAAAATAAATTAAGAAAACCATAAGTATGTAGAAAGGAAAAAATATTCCAAGACCACAAATATTTTTTTTTTCTGAATTCCAAACGGTAACACGTTGACGATTATCTTAAGAATAAGAAAAGAACCCCTTGCTTCTTTCTTGAAGCGAGAAAAAAACTAACGTGTAGTGTTACATCACTAAATTTAACTGCATGCCAACATAAGCAACCTCACATGGAATTTTAAAATTTTGTAATTATGTGTTAATAATTCATTGTTATTACTTAGAATTTTGAAGGTAAAAATTTAATTTCATTAAGTTAACTAGGAAGCGATACCCTAAAAATATTTCATTCCATTCCGTTCAGACGTTCTAAATTCAACTCTAGATAAGAATTCGAAGTGTAAACAGAACAAAAATTTCATTCAAGTTCACCAGGAAACGACATCTTAAAAAAAGTCTTATTCCATTCCGTTCAGAGGTTTTCTCTGAAACCCTGGATAAATATTCAAACTGCAAGCAGACCAACGATTCTAATATGTTGGGTTTTATTAATGAAAAAAAAAAAAACACTGAACTTAAGCACTAACTGTAAGCATTCTGATGATTCTATTTTAAGATCTGTAATATAAGCTATATTTTATTCACACACAAATAAGAAGAAATAGGTAGATTTAATATATTTCTAATATTAAACACATAAGGAGTTCATCAAAAAATTTTCAATTTATGTAAATAAATAACATGCTGGAATAAAATTATTCAAAATATAGCTAAGGTATTTCCTATACATAATGCATAAAGTAATCTTCCTTCACCTCCCTTTACAATAGAAAATTATTACAAATTTTCGATGCAAATGTGACAATCATACACTGTATATTACAGACAACACAAACCTTTTGTGAAAATTTTGATGTGTTATTACAGGCATAGAATAATGTTTTGGATAGGGTATTAAATTTGGACAATGAAGGCCGCTTTGTCCGGCGAACAATGTGTTTTTATGCTTACTTCAGGAGATGATCCCGCTTCGATACTTCGGCGAGAGTCTTGTGAGATGAAACGTATCTCATTAATCTCATTCTTCGATGTAGAATTCCGATGAAACATGTGAATGCTAACCTGAAGACGAGAGTGACAAGGGGTGGTGGCATTTCCACGGAGCACGCGAAAAGGCTTCTAAAGAAAGATCATTAATCATGCCTGCTATCCTCCTAATTTGACGCAGAGCCGAAGAGGAGTAGACGTCTTGGTGCACCGAAAAACGTTCACGATTTGAATATTTTGGTGCTTCACTGGATTACGAGAAGGGGATTAAAAAGATGTACACTTAACATTATTATACGTTGGAAGGAGGTAAGCTTTTACACATAATATATATATATATATATATATATATATATATATATATATATATATATATATATATATATATATATATATATATATATATATATATATATATATATATATATATATATATATATATATATATATATATATATATATATATATATATATATATATATATATATATATATATATATATATATATATATATATATATATATATATATATATATATATATATATATATATATATATATACCTTTTCATACCCTGTAATTTGCACCCCTATTAAGGAATTCTAAAATTTACATTTACTTTACTTAACATAGTTAAGTAACGATGAACTGACCGATGACAGCATCTCTCGCTATTATTCTCAAAGAATGAGTGATATGTTGTACCCTTCAGAAGGGATTAAGATTTCTCGAGGCATTTTTGGTTGAGCTCTCCTAGCGAGCAGAGGTGCTTCAGAATCATGGTTGGTCACACCACAAAAAATATTGTTCATTTATTAATAAAAGTTATTACATTCATTATGTATAAATATATAGATATATACAGGTGTATATACATAATATATATATATATATATGCATATATATATGTGTGTGTGTATATATATATGTATATAATATATATGCATATATATATGTGTATATATATATATATATATATATATATATATATGCATATATATTATATACATATATATAGGTATCGCTAGGGACATTAATCCTTCGATGTGAATTTTAAGATAAAATGAAGAACCTATAGAATATGATAACTAAACTAATTGTATTAAAAATGCATTGTTGTATGATGTATTCTGCCATTGAAGCCAAAGCTGATGCATTTAATTATTTTAAGATATATAATTTTTCTTAATATGAATACATTAAAAAATATTTATTTAAATTATATTTGAGATAATTATGAACCCAACAAAACTGAAATTTAGATGTTAATTTGTGTTAACACCCGAAACATTTTCGCCCTCTATGCTTCTTCTTACTTCCAATATACTTCTATATAGTTTGCAATACTATTATTTCTATACTGCTATACTTAATTTTACATATAGTACTATATTTTTTCTATAATAGAATAATAAAGTTTATTATAATTTTAGTGGAGATGATTGTGGTCACAATAAAACTAAAGAATAATATTTTAAGTAAAAAAGTGATTCATTTTACTAGATATGTACTTTTTCTTAACTTCTATTATATTTTATTCACACATTATCTACATTATAGATCAGTTTTTTCGATGAAATGCCTAATTTTTACCAACTGTTTAACACTACTGATTATTATTCGTTTCAACTATTATATACATGTTTATATTTTTAATTATCTGTAGACACTACAATCAGAGAGGTTGCTCAAAAAAGCTATTTAATCTTTCTTATATTCTAAAAAAATAATTCATTCTTTAACAGAATATAATAAAGATTAAATAAAATTTTCTGTATCTATAATTATTTTGAAATAACGTTTAGCAATTTACTAATTTTAATGAAACATTATTTTCTTAAAGCGTTTGATTTCTTAGTCATTAATTGAAGAAATACAGTTAGATATTCACGAGTTGTTGGAAATGACATTTAAGTAATCTTGAATACCAACAACATAGATCAGCTTTTAGAACATAAAAATATTATTTTATTCCAAACTTTTTTGAATAGATCAATAATAGAAAATTGGACATAATGACACTATTGAAATTTATTATCATTATATTATCAGAAAAAATGGTATTCATTAAATTCCCTGAATGTAATATCTTGAATTCTGGAAAAGTAAATAGTTAACTTTTTTCTTTGTGCAAGGAAAATTTCCTGGTTTCTAGACTTTTAAAAATTTACATTCCTGTAAATCGTTTGAAAAATACATTACAAAACTTTTTTATTTCTAAATTTACTAATACTTCAACAGATTTCTTTGCTTTTAGAAGAATGATAATTGGATCCCCTATTTTACAATTCCATAAATACAGAGAAGAAAAGAAAATATTTAGTTAATAAAATTTATGATTTATATATACAATAATTTTAAACGTATATAAACTGAATTTAAATAATGATTAATATCTAAATAATAAATATAGTTTTTATAAAGTTGGTTAATATGTATAATATTAATAATAATAAGTATAATAGTTAATAATAGTGTTAATATGTGTGATATTAATAAACCAATAATCAGAATACTTCGCATATTGAGCAGGATTATGTTTTTGCTCCTAAAAATACACAAGTTCCATGAGTCAATGGATTAATATCAAATCTATCATCTCAACTGAAAGACTTATTGTAAATAATTAGGCAAAAATGTTTTAACATTTTTTTTTCTTTTACTGACATTTCTTATTTCAAAAATCATAATTTAATTACAATAATTAATAACATTATAATAATTAATAAGTAATTAGCAGAATAATGTAAGCACATTTAATATACAATTTTATGAAACAATCACTTTCTTTTACAAAACTTAAACATTCAAGATATGCATTAGTTACAAGTTAATGCAAATGGCCAATTTTAAAATTTAATATCCCATTATAAGAAATGAGCATGCTAAGCATTCCAAATTTAATTTTCTTGTAAAATATATTCTTCTAACTTTAAATTGCTTATAATATTTTATTATTCACAGCCATTTATTTTATTTTTCTTTCAATTTTTTTAAGCTTAAAATGCAACTTTATATGAGAAACATTAAAAAAATAACAATGCTCTTAAATTAAAATTATTACAGTATTATTTCCTTTATGTTTTATTAAACATTTATCGTTCCATTTTTGTTTAAAATTTAGTTGAGATAATTTAGATTGAATAACTCGTTTTTATATATTTGTTTTAGAAATTATCCTAATATTCATTAAATGTGTAAAGATAATAAGAATAAAATAAGTTTTAAATTTATTTGTTTTATCTTGCTTCAGCTTGCACATACAAGAAATGAAAACGCTTTCGTATTTTAATTGAGAGTTTAGTTCTCAGTGAAGTATTTACAAAAAGGGTAATTAGAGAGTTATTATGAAATGTAAGCCTTTAATTACCAACCTCTTTCAATACAATGTATTATAGATAATGAATTTATATTTTCTTACTTCTCTTAAGTAATTTTTAAAAAGATAAAACACTAGATCAACTTTTGAACGATATCTAATTACATTCTTTTTTAATTACTTTAATAAAAATTATTTTTCAATTTAAATTATGTGTACAAAATTGTATTGATAATAATATACTTCAATATATTTCAAATTAAAAATAAAGAAATTAAGTATGATGTATAATTTCAATGAATTTCAATATCTCTTAAGTATTAGGATTAGTTAGCTAGAAAAAATTAATTAAAAAGTATAATAATTATTTTAATAACTGAGCTCTGTTAAATTTAACATTTAATAACAAATTAAATAATAAATTAATTTTAAAATGATATACATTTTTGAGATGAAAAATCGAGGATAAATAAAACTAATTTGGAAAATTTTTACTCTGCAAATTACAGTTTGGGATAATATTTTAATTTATATTTGTTTTCTCTATAATTAGAAGCATGCTCGGTAAAATTTGCGATGACACACATATAGTAATGGCTTATATGTAGAAGAATAAAAAAATTATAATTAAACTTTATCTTTTAATACATTGCAATGGAGACCAATATAATTTCAAGTATTTTGAATTAATTTAAGTGGCTTTAAGTCAGAATAAATCAATCTTGCTACAACTTTAACACTATGATTTAACTTTTGAACAAGAATAATTCAAATCACCACAGTCAAGTAATTGAACAAAACAACCAATACATAACTTCTGCTTCTTGTATTTTACAAGACTGCATCAACTCACCTTAGTCAATTTTATATTTCGTCGTTATCCAAATTTAAATATTTTGGACTATTATTTGTGATTACTAAAACTATTATTTGTGATTTACATATAAAGCTAAAGCTTTTGTAGTTTCTTTGTTAAAGCAGAACAAATGCAAGGAGAACACAAGACTTTCTTATAGCAAACTCTTGATCAATGAAAACTTCATTTTTAAGAAAGTTTTCTACAGTTTGAGAAAAACATAATGGGAGTTTTCTAAAGTGTCAGCATATTTTCCTGCCTCTTATCATTTAACAGTATACCTGTTTTATGAGGTTATTTACACATATAAACATTTAATTACGTTAATACATGTTTTTTATTATGCAAAATTATAACAGGACATAAATTCAATTTTCTCTGTAACTTTGGATTTGTTTTTGAAATGCAAGCAAGGAAATTATAGCATTGTTATCGTTTAAAGTTATAAAAACCAGATATTATTTTCTTTTAGTTTAGGATAATATAGCTGAATAATATTTAGATAGTAGCTTAATTTCTATAAAAAATATATATTTTAAATTCTGTATCAGTTCAATACTAAATTAATTTTATTTCCAAAGGGATTTTTAAGTTGAATTGCATTGATTTTTCATATAAGCATTTTTAGAAAATGTTAATTGAACGATATTAAGACATTTTAATTAAATATTAATCAATTTGTGTCTTTACATCCCGCACTGCATTACGTCATGCGATCATTACCTTTCATTCATTTGAAAGAAAGCGATTCCTTTTATTAAAGGCTGTAATTAACGTTAGTGATTATAAAACTATTAAGACTGCATTGATATTGTCACTTGGAAACATTATCAAAATTCAATCGCAGCTCATTAATTTAATGTGTAAAATAATTCCATTATCGTTTCCAGAATTATCGACACAGATACCGTTCCGATGATGGAAACCCACTGAAAAGTGTTAATGGTTTTAGTTACTTTCATACGAAAATTGAAACGAATAACGTTTTCAAATACTTTAAAGGTTCTTAGTCAATGCCTAAACTTTTATATAAAAATCGTAAGGGTATTGCAATTTGAATGAATTTTTGAAATTCAATCATAATTCATTTTTTTTATATGAGAAAGAATTTCATTATAGTTTTCAGAGTTATTTTCATAGATATCACATTTCGAAGATATTAGCTTTCAGTAAATTTTTTATTCTTTTGACTTAGTTTCATATGAAACTTCAATTAAATAGCATTCTCATAATCTTTTCAGCGAATACAAAATCTTCTTTATCAAAATTACATCGATATTATTGTTGAAAAATATTTTCAAAATTCAATTACAGTTCAGTTATTATAATATAGCGAAGATCTTCCTTGTGATTTTCAAAAATATTTTCAGTGATTTTATTTCAAAGATGAAAGATTGTTGTTGAACTTTTATCCTCTTGAAGTTCTTTAATTTAAAATTCAATAAAATAATTCTGAAGTTTTCAAATCTCAGCTGATACATATATTTTAATATTAATACTATCATTATAATGTCATTTGGAAACATTGCGAAAAAGAAATCGCAATTCACCTATTACAATAGAATAAAAAAATTGCCTTATCGTTTTTAGAACTATTTTTATAGATGTTATTTCTAAGATGGAAGCTTGCGGTGGATGCTTTATTCATTTAAGTTAATTTACCAAAAGATTCATTTTAAATAACATTCTTAGATTGTCATCGACTTTTAACACAGTTCATACATAAATTTCACTATTAAGAGTGCAATATTATACTGTCATTTGGAAAAATTATTAAAATTCAATCACAATTTGGCTATTAGAATAGAATAAAAATAACCTTATCGTTTTCAGATCTATTTTCATAGATATAATTTCTTAGATGGCAGCTTGCAATGGAAGTTTTATTCATCTGAGTTTCTCTCATATAAAATTCGAATCAAATAACGATCTCAAACTTTTCAACCAATATATAAACCTTTTTTATAAAAATTGCATTGATATTATCATTTCAATGCGTTATCAAAATTCAATCGCAGTTCAATTATTATAATAGAGGGAAAAATTTCATTATCGTTTGAAACGATTTTTTATGGATACCATTTCGAAGATGGAAGCGTGCTGTGAAAGTTTTATTCATTTGAGTTACTTTCGCATGGAATTCGAATCAAAGAACGCCCTCAAATACCCGAAGACTTCTCAGCCGATACATAAGCCTTTCTCCGAAAAATTCCTTTTTTTTTCTTTCCGGAACAGCCTGATTAATGAGCCGCTGATAAATATCCGACAGTTGCATAAAAGCCAGATGAATTACATCGGATCCCGAAACTCGATGGTTGCCCTCAAAAATTCTTTCTGGAATTCAAACGTCTCCCTCCCTCTCACACTCACTGCATCACCCCCTGAGCTCTTTGATGGATCTCATTCATTCCTTGAAGCAGGGCAAACTTCGGTTCCGCGCATTATTTCCTTCTCCATGGCTCAAACGTGGTGGAAGGAGAGAGATTTGCCTTTTTTCCTCTTACTATACCTCTGGGGTACATATCTAAGCTCGTCTCGAATTAGTACGCAGAGTCTCACTAGAGTTCACTTTAACTGTAATGGTATGCCACACGGTTTTAAACCGGCCAGGTTTACAGCACCCGTGGGGCGCCGGAAGTGGCTTAAGCTTGGTTTCAGGAAATCCAAATGTGTGCTGTGCGGTGCATTATTCCGTTTTTTGGGAAGTAAACAATAAAAAAAAATATCGAATACGTGCCTCAAAAATGGAGGCTTAAGTCAACAGCAAATAGTACTCAAATGTTTCCCTGAGAACGAAAAAACAAGGAGATTGAATCTCATTTAAAAATTTACGAAGAGTAAAACGCTGAATTGTGTACTGGATTGTTTACGAGTGTGTTTTTGTTAAATACACACTCGTAAACAATCCAGTTATATATTTTTTATGTTAAATAGCTAATCAATTTCGTATTTTGTAATAATTTGATAAATAAGAAGTAGGGGCAATTTTCATTTCAGAATTTTTTTTTAACTAAAATTATAATGTGAACTTGTAAAATTGTTTTAAAACATTTATTTTTGCATATAGTATTAACATAAATAATTTGTAAACTCAAAAATAATGCTGCTATGCGCAATAATAATTCTGTAAAAGCGCACTTAAATTATACGATACATTCAAACCACGCATATGTATATCGGAATTAAAGCAATCGTTAAAGTGCTTTAAAAAAAACTGATTATTTTCTTCCCATCACATTTCAAAATATTATCCCATTAAATTCAAGTAGAAAAATTTGTTAAATAAAACTGAAATTATACGTAGAATATATATATAAGCCAATGGCTTATAAACAGAATAGTTTTATGTCGAAAAATTTTAATTTCATAATTACTGAACCAATAGTGGCATTAAAAAAAGCTATCTTAATTCAGTGCCTGCTCTACTCCTCAATACAAAACTATATCTCCCCTACTCAATGTGACGCTTCTTCTGTTGCCTGGGAGCGAACGGGATCCTTGTTATAAGCTGACGACATCTATTTTTCGGATCCTGTATGTATGTGTACATATGTGTGTGTGTGTATACATATATTGATAACATAAAAACACCACTTTGCTCTTAAACACCACATCATCATTGCTTTTAAAACATGATTAGTATTTCATTATATTTTGTAAACTTGTAGTTGTGTTATTTGCATATTATTCAGATTAATTAGATATTAGAATTCCGATTAGGGGAGAATCGAAATTTATTAAATGTCATCCCTTTATTGTAACCTCAATATTTATAGCAATATAACCGGTGAAGTTTTTAAGACAAGATTCTAAAACTCATTTTCAAGTTTTTTTTTTTTTTTTTTTTTTTTTAACCCACCAAATTTACAATTAATTTTACAGATAACTGATAATTTTAATGATGCCAACAAGACAAAATAAAAGAAAAGCATCAAATTGAATTACAAATACGATAGTATTTTTTTATGTTGAGAAATATCTTATTAACTGTTGATATTTCTATTGCTCGAGTACCTTTCAACAGCACAACGTTGAAGTCTCTCTACTTGTTCATCAATTAACAAATTTGATTTACTGAAATATGTATCGAAGCTGTCTTTTATTGTGCATTATCTTCTTTTTTTGTAACATATTATTGCTACACATAACAATGGCCTATTGGATTATATCATAAAATAGCACATTGTATGAAAAATTTGTGTTAATTCTACTTCATTAAATTATTATTAATAATTATTTATTTCATTAGAGAAATGTGTAAAATAAATGAAAATGTATGTTTAAAATGTATCAAAGTAGGACGGGTTGGGATTAGTAAAAATCATCAGAATCACTCTTGTATTTTTAACTGTCTTTAGATTCAATATCTTTATGTCTGAAAAATTTTGAAGTTAATGAATTTATGTATTTGGTAAAATATTGCAATCATGTAACTCCTTACTTTTTGGTGATTTTTTGTGACATGATAGGCACCAAGATATAACTTACAAGATGACCGCTGCTGCTACACAAAAGCTAAAATAAGCTAGAGTTAGCAGGGTTACCAGGGTTTCTTCTACCTATTTTTTAGTTTTGCAAATTTGCGAATATGTTAATAATTTATGCTGCATTTTTTAATTTTGTGAATTAATTCCATACAATTGATATTTTTATGTAGTTAAGAACAATGAATTTTTAACAACACTTAAATAAATTTATTCACGAAACTATTATAATCTAGGAAGTATATCGAATATGAGAATGAATTCCTTTGAGATACTTAAGGTATGATTATAATGTAAGTCATAATTGCATTTATATAAAGATTTAAGCTTATATTTTCTTTCTGCATTTATTAATAACTTATTAATAATGAAATATTTAGTGACGGAAAATGAATCTATTATTTTTAAAATGAGGAGCGTTTGATAAATAATTTCCTTAATGTAATTCAGTGAAAAAATTTTACTTTACAAATTTAATTTCAATTTGATTTTAAGTAAATTCCTCATTTTATGCAAATGGAATTTCCATCCGACAAAATTAAATTTTATATTTATTTGTTACATACTATTTTATAATGATTGGGAAAATATGACATCTTGCTTACAGACATTGAGTAAGAGAATCCTATTCTCCCACTGAGAAATGTTTCCTAATTTAGATATAATAAAGTTGAAATACCTCGAAAATTTATTTCAGTCATGAAATCGCAACTCGAAAAATTGGATAGCTGCGTTTTAGAGTTTCATTTTACTTTCTTCTCCTCAGAAATGAACTCTTTCTTTCATCTCCACAATATGGAGTTTGATTGAAAGAGAGTTTCCAATTTCGGCCTCAAATCGGAAGAATTCCTGAAACACATGCGGCGTTGTACAAGAGGATTTGTTGGAAGTGGAATGCGATACCCGAAACGGCTGTATGAAAAGACACAAGAATGCTGGCTTCTCTTCACTTTCAGCCAAATTTCTCCAGGGATCATGGAGGAATCACGAGAAACAAGCGCCTGGAGGTTTTCAAAAGATACACGTTGAAAACTTTATCATGTCTTCATGCTTTACTTTCGCAGTAGCAGCTCTTGAGACTTCTCAAATCTGGTAAGAGGATCTGCGAAAATCGCCAAGAATATCCCATTTTAGTACCAAGGAATAAGTATGGCATTGCTGCGGAGCTCTTGCATGTGCAATTGTGGTTTTCCTATGAAAATTTGGAACTTTTTACGCTGCAGAAGATACTTTGCGAGTTGAATAATATCTATGCAACTTGTCAACTATTTGGAGCAATATCTCAAATGTCTTCCAAACTATTTGTAGTCAATTTCAGTTTTACTTTTCATAGAGTTTAACCTAATTATTTTTATTTTTATAAATGAGTGTGTATTATTATTTTCCAGAAATGCATTTGTTGTAAAAAATGTTTTTAAAGCATCATCTAAGTGTCATGAATTGGAAGTGTTGATTACTCTAAATGAATGATTGATGAAAATGAATCAGAAGCAAATATTTGATATTCGTTGTTTAAAATTTTAGAGTAAGAATTTTGTTTTTATCAGAAATATTTTATTTTAATACGTAACAATCTTTCATTTTTTGATATTCCGTAAAATAATAATTGCTGGATGTCTAGAATCATCTGTTAGTTAAAAAATTTATTCTATTGATATTTTTTATTATCATATATTTAGACTAACACCGTAAAATGAAAAAGATTCATTATGATAAAGAAATGGATATTTTAAATATAAAATACTAATTTTTTCCTTTAATTTAGAATATATTGAAAAAAAGACAATTATAATTCCTCAGATATAAATTTTTAAACAGTTATTTTCAAGTATATACTATTTTCTAATAGAATGGGGTGTTGGGTATTCATTTTAAACAACACATGAAAGTGAAAAAAAAAGTTGTTAATTTATGTAAAAATTTTATTTTGTATAAGTATAGTTTAAATAACTATGATGAAAATATATTTCATCATAATTATTTTTAAAATTACAATTTTAATGTCAACCAACATAATTGATAATGAATTATGTAAACAGTCCTTAGATATATTTAGAAAGATAACTTATAATATATATATATATATATATATATATATATATATATATATATATATATATATGTATGTATGTATGTATGTATGTATGTATGTATGTATATATATGTACACTTCTTAAATGGGCAAAGTATGACAGATATTATTGCTTGTTGCATCATATAAACAGGAAGAGGAACTTATATGTATTTTCCAACTTTACAGATATATTTATACTAGGCTATATATATTAGAAGATTGATATTTTATTTATAAAAGCTATTTATTTGCATTCATAAGCAAAATATGCTATGGACATCATGACTTCAGTTACAGAACTTGTGACAATAACTGTTGTAATAGTAAACAAAAATTGGATTTTTGATTTATATTATTCAACTTGAAAAAACGATTAATTATCTTACCATAACAAAATTACTCCAAGAGACTAGTACTAATGCCTCAAAATGCCAGAGGAATGACATCGCCTATCATCATAAGTTCACATAAAGATATCATCACAGGAAATTCATTAATTACACATTGCGATTCTTATATTATGCTCCGAAATTCAACTACATTTGTCACTATATTAAATGCTTTCGTTGAGAATAAAGTTTCAATGTTTAGACAATTTAATAACATAATATTCCATAAATTCTTACAATCCAAAATTGAATTCTTAAATTGAATAAAGTATTAATCTTGATTTAATGTCTTTAGCTTAAATAAGTGAAAATTTTTTGCTCCTAAATGGAAAGTCAGATAGAGTTGTTTACTTATTCCAATGTTATAATCATATATTTATTTTATTGTTTCCTTTGTAGTGTGATAAAATAATAAATAAGATTGAAGTTTACGAAGGTAGCAAAATTGTTTAATGAATGGAAAAAAATATTTACAAATATAATCAATATTCCTCATATAATTGTATGCTATTATTAGTATCACTTATATGTACATTGAGAAATAAGCAAAAAATAAATAAAATATAACGAAGTTTGTTTGATTGCAGGTTTTATGAGTACAAAATGATTATCCCATAATATTAATATTTTCATAATTTAATTTTTAATTTACGCTTGGAAACAATGCATAAACAAAGTTTAATAAAGCCATCAGTAGGCCTTATCAGAATTCATCAATGCTTTAAAAATCAGATTAACAGTTTTTCTGAACTTTTACTTTACCAAATGTTTTGCTTGTGTAAACTGAAAGTTAATTTTCATTTGTCTTTGATTTGAAGTTCTTAGCATTTATGGGTGCAGAAACATATTTCCTCTAAAGATGCGTTGTCTTACTCATGAGATTTTCTGGTAACAGTGTGTTATTAGTTTGAATTTTCTTCTATTATCATGGAGAAGCAATTTCCATATGCATTAAAACAACTTTATTTTTCTCATAATTTCACCATTGCTAAGTTTCTTAATGCATTATCCATTTTGATGAAAACTAAACGAGCAAACCTGCTTTAAGGGTTGTTTTTCCCTATGCTTAAAGGGTTATTTTTCCCTATCAGACAATATGCGCCATTTGCTTTTTGAATAATGTTTACAAATATAGAAATGCAAATGAATATGCGTAGACCGTTAAATATGCATTGATATGCTGTAAAAAGAAATGTAAATTTGATTCATTAACATTTCAAAAGGACTTTTATTTTCGTCTGCGCACTCTTTTGCCTTTTTAAATTGACTCAAAATCTCTGATTTTAATAACATTTATTTTAAACTGCAGGTTTTTCATTAATAACTCATTTTGAAATTTCTTATTTCTAAATTATTTATTTAAATTTATACTTTGTCTCAAGAAATAAAATCACATAAATTGAAAATACATTGTTGATTCATAATGAAATATCTTATTCATGAAGGTGAAAATTTACATTAAATTGCCAGTATTTTACTTATAGAATGCATTAATAATTACCTATATTTTAACATTAGTATCTTAAATACAGATGTACAAGTAAGCATTTGAAATTGTAAAAATTTTGTGGCATTATTTGTTTTTCTGAAAATGAATTACAACAATTTCTGCAATCTTCAGTCCATTAAAACGTAGTAGTGACAGGTTATAAATGTAAAATATGCTCGCCTTTTACTTTTCTAGTTTACATATTATTACATTTAAAGTTTCTATTTACAGAGATTTTTAATAAGATTACATGATGTTTATATTATGTTATAAAAATGATTATATATTCTAGATATATGATACTATACTCATGAATGTTTTGCGAATAAGTAAGAAAGAAAACAAATTTTATTAAAATAATAAATGTGATTAGAGCGAAATTGTCTTCCAAATTTTATATTTCTCTGAAAAATCTCTAAGAATTATTAGGTGTTGTTACACTGAAAGACTATAATATTTAATCACTTAAAATGCGTCTTTAGTTTTTTAATGTTTTATTGGTTTCTAAATTATTGTGTACCGATCAAGCAATACTTCTTTTATTATTTAAAATATATATTGTTTAAAATTATATTTTCTCGCTTAACAATTAAATTTTAAATTTCCTGGAAACTGGCTAAGTAAATTTTATTTTAAAGTTCGTAAGACTTTTTTCTGATTTTTAAGTGGCAAATGTTGCGGTACTGAACTAATTAAAAGATAAAGGTACTTAGCAAATTCAAACGAATATAAAATGTTCTTGCTAAAACAATCCTTTTCTTTAAATCAGATTTCTATTTTCTCAAAGCGACAAAATTATTCAACGAAACAGTGCGTTGTGTGATTTCTCAAGTGAAATAATAAAATAAAAAAACACGGGGATGAGGAATTAGAAAGTTAATGAAATATTGAAGCAAAAAATGTTCCCACGCAATGTAAAATTGCTTAAACATACCAATATATATATATATATATATATATATATATATATATATATATATATATATATATATATATATATATATATATATATATATATATATATATATATATATATATATATATATATATATATATATATATATATATATATATATATATATATATATATATATTGTCCACTAAAATGAAAAGGAACAACTCTCTCTGAAAAATAATGTGATGATATATTTTCCATGAGCGTATGAGCGTTAATGTTTATAAAGTTATGTTATATTCATAAAAAACATTTGCTTTGCTGGGCTGGAAAAGTTTCGAAAAAAGTATTACTTAGTAGATAAAAAACAAAGACTCGTTTTGTATTCAATTATTAAATAATTTTATATACATTTCAATGCAGATTCAAAATATTATTGAATTTATTTTACAGTAATAGGAATGTATTTGAATTTTAAATAGAGAGTTGAATCCACTGAAGAGTTCTGCATATAATCCGATTAAGATGTGAATAATAGGATATTTGAAATTTATTTTTTTTGCTTCGTGTTGAATTTATCAAAGAATGCAAATGTATCTTTGATTGTGCTTTTATATTGTTAAGTCTTTCAGCTAAACTTGCTGTTAAACTTAACGAATCCGTTATCATTTTGTTAAGAAGATGACGATACGTAAGTAATGTAATTAAACTTTTTAATAATCCAAATCTCTATCTAAATTTTAAATTCGTTCTGAAAAAAAGAGTTTTTTGAAAATTTCAATAAATCTTTTCATTCATTTAATTCACAATTATATTGATTTTTCTCAATCTAAAGTTGTTTATTCTAAGTGTTTTTTTTAAATTAAATGATGTAATTCTTTTCCTTAACTCTGCTCACAACTTTAGAGTTTAATTTTTTTTTTCTTCCTTTCAAATCTCTTCTCTAGCGTACACGCCTCGTATTAGAATTTCATTGGAATGTGGGTGAAATGAGATTTGATTCTACTGCTTTATAACTTGGCAACTGAAGAAGATTATCCCGGTTTACAAATCTCATTCGACATAACTTTATCTTTACAATACGCGATACGTTACTGTTTTATGGTACATACCTGCATTTTTACGGAGATAAGAAAATAATAATTATTTTTAAAACTATTTAATGTCTTCTATACATTCACTCACCTAATGTGAAAATATCCTCACGTTTTTCCCATGAAATAATGTTTCACAAAAATGATATGATTTACTACTTTTAATTTAAATCAAATATCAGGTCTTTTTGATCTCACATGCTATATTCTCTAGTAAAATAACACCAACAAGTAGTTGCTTTTAGGTTGAAAGGAATTTCTTTACTTAAATGTATTTTGCAATAGCTTTCAAAATCACACAAGAGGAAAAGTTTAAGGAATATAAAGAAAAAACACAAAATTAATGATGCAATAAACAACTTTTTAGAAAATTTTAAAATGAGATATCTTTGAAAATTTTAAATTGACATATTTGGTGTGAGAGTTTATATGAATAGGTTCTCATAGTAAGAGAATTGAAAGAGAAAATTTCTGTATGTGGAAGTAATGTCTTCCTTTTTTTCAGTAACATCAATTGAATAAGTTACTGAAACGTGGGAAAAAGAGTTCCCCTTGCTGCCCATCGATATTGACCGCCTCTTCTGTTCAAAGGTAGAACTAAGGAGAGGAGGCTGGAAGAACATTGGCGCGATAAAATTCAGCCAATATGGGAATTTATTCTTAGAACTTTACAGGATATTTTCAAATAACTGGAAAGTTTTTGTGATTTTAACACAGTGAAAGCAAACAAGATACAAGTTCTTTTCGACTCTATTTCATGGGTTTACTTTCACTTCCTATGTTTATCAACTAGACTTGACTTTAGAAAGGATCTTATTCGTTTTCAAATATTATAAAAAGAAATATTTATACTGCATACAAATGAAAAATGGATTTTTCTTTTTCGCTTCAATGAATTGTTGTTTTTGCTTCTTTTTTATTATTTGATGAATAATAAAATTCTATTTAAATAATGAAAATTTTTTTAAATGAAAAGCATTCTACAATTAGAGGCATTTTATGAGAATTTAGTCTTAATGAGATTCATTCATAAAAATAAATTCATATGAAATGAAAACTCATGAGCGATAAAAATATGGATAATTACATTTTAAAAAATAGAAAATTCAATTTTAACTAAAATTTTGGTGAAAAATGATTTTTTTTACTCCTTTTCATGACAAAATCTGAAAAAGCATAGTCTCATTTAATAATTCATTTGTCTCGTTTTCCAAGAATTTATCTAAAATATAAGGAAAATTTAACAATAGAACAGAATGATAAATATCCATCTTTTCATATTTGATACTTTGATGTAAGTCTTCAAGTATTAAATAAGCTTTAGGAAAATATTATCTCTGTTTTGTAGACATATATATATATATATATATATATATATATATATATATATATTAACTCCCTTTTATACACTCATACGCACACACAGACATATATATATACACATATATTGGATTTTATCTAACGCATTTAATGTCTAATGCTGCTTAGTATCGTGCTTTTCTAATAGGACTAACCTACAGATACTAGGCTTTGTCACCGAAACATCACGACCCCAAAATAAGAGATAGCAGTTTATCCATCTATTTGACGCAATAGGTATATTACGATTTCTATCTTTCTGGGAAAAGAACTTGAATTCCTTAAGATTACCATTTTCTGGAGTCTTCATGAGAAAAAGTAATTTGTCTCCCGTTCCATCTTAGAGATTTCAATGCGAAACACTGAATAATATGTTTCCTAATGAAGAATTCGGCTTCAAAATAAACATTGATTCTCAAAGTCATTTTATAACGAGAGAAATAAATAAATACTTTTCGTTTTCCAAACTCAAAAACAGAAATCGTTATGGTGGATCCGTTGAGTAATCACGCATATCTTCAGAGGAGATAATGTGACTAAGATACATGTGTATATATATAGGACATGAAAAATATCTTACAGATATTGTATGTCTATGTAAAAGAGATGTCCAGAAGCGATATACTATGTATGTCTCTTCTGGAGTTCAGTTGCACAGGATTACTTTTAATGGAAAACAATCTGTAAACATTTAGTGCACACATCATCTTCAACTTTCATGAAAAAGAATAGATTCCCTAGGAGAATAACTGGTTAAATCTCTAGATTCAATTAAAATAAAGCATACCTCGAACATTTCAAAGAGATTTATAAGAACCAACTCCAAGTTCATAAGGGATCTAAACACGGCAATGATGAATAAATGAATTTTGTAGCCAATGGAGTCTTCTAAATTGTTTTATTCCGACAGTATGATAAGTCTTATGTCAGTAAAATAGTGGAAAACAATTGTACCTTAGATTGAAAAATATTCACTTATTCAAACCTGTAATCATCATTTTTTATTTTCAAAAAATTTTTACACATGATAATTCTTGTACTGCATAGTTGTAACATTTTTCCATTTTTATTTTTTGTGATACATTAACATATGTTTAAATTAATGTGCATTCAAATCTGCCTAAGAATTCTGATGGGAATTGCTCAAATCTACATTATGAATATGATGTTCTTTCCATCAAAAATATCTGACCCTATGTTTAGTACCTTTGGTTTACTTATATATATATATATATATATATATATATATATATATATATATATATATATATATATATATATATATATATATATATATATATATATATATATATATATGTATATGTATATATATATATATATATATATATATATATATATATATTATATATATATATATATATATATATATATATAGATATATAGATAGATAAATAGATAATATAGTTATATATATATATATATAGATACAGTATGCGAGAGAGATTTTAAATAATTCATGCGGTTTGGTAGTTATTATATTCCCTTCTGAAAATTAAACTTTCTTTATGTCTTAGTTCTTTCGACATTGTTTATGCTTGAGTGGATAAATACGACGAAAATATTTTGTATTATTGGACAAAGTTGATAAATTTGATGAATGAATTATTGAATGAATATAAAAAAAATCATATTTTAAATAGTCATAAAGAAACAAAAAGGAGTTTTTCTTTATATTTATTATCATTAACTAGGCAAATAATCCATTTTTAATAAAAAAAACTCTGATTAAATGAGAAGATGAAATTAATTTTACTAGACATTCATTTATACAGTCTCAATCATATATCAATAAAATTAAAATACATTAACTGCAATAAAAGTTTTGTATGTAATGAAATGAGCTAAACTGAAATGATCAATGTTTTAATTTCTGATTTTGCAGCCCATAAATTCTACTTTTTCTCAGGCAAAATAACTTGAAACATCAATTGCTGGTTAAATTGATCTTCAATTACAAGATTGTGATCAATTTGTTTAAAATTAGTTCAATTTATTTTTATTTCAATTTTAAATATTTTCTTTATATTATAAAATACCAAACTTTTATGATTTTCTCCATATATGAACACCTATTCGGGAAAAATGATATGTTGTTCTTAAATACATAGTCCATAATCCCAGTTTCAATGCAAGGGGTTTTATGATTTAATGTTTCATGAATTCCCGCTTTTTTGTCAAAGTACATCTATTAGCGATAAATAATGATCCAAGTTTCAATGAGGCATTAGTAACTATTACAGAGGAAACAAAAATATTCGAAAGAAGTCATTTTTGGTTTCTGTATGACTGACTTCTTGAGCACTTAAGAAGCTCTGCTCTGAGAAGAAAACGCTGGATTCTAAAACAGTAATGAGTTGATTTGTTGAGCAACCCTTTCGAGAAGAGTGTACAATCACCTTACTTTGGAAAATAAAAGAGGGCGGGAAAAGGAATAAACAAAAAAAAAAATCTCGCAACTCCTGTTCCTTCCGGCAAGATGCATCGCAGTCTATGCTCCACGTACTTCGCGGGCCTCGTCTTGACAGAAGTAATTGTTGTAGCTTGAATAATGACGACCTGCGAAAAAATAAAGAAACACTAAAAAAGCCAGGATAAAAGGAAAATACAAAGTAAAGAAAGAATCTCGTCTGAGTTTTGGGCTGCTTTTTCTTGATGCCCGATCGCCATTTTCTGATGACAGATGGCGCTAATGTAGCTGCTTTGAAGTAAGGGATTACTATGACAAAACCCGCTGCTGCCCAACTTTTATGGGCACTTAACGGGAAAAGTCAGAATATGATGTAAAGGAAAAAATTTATCATATTTTCCATTATATTATATTATATTATATTATATTATATATATATATATATATATATATATATATATATATATATATATATATATATATATATATATATATATATATATATATATATATATATATGTATGTATATATTTGTATGTATGTATGTATATATATGTATGTATTAATGTGGGCAACGTCATTAATAAAAATCTACGCTTCACGATAGACATTTTCTTTGAAAATCCCTCATGTCCTCATTCATTTGCGTTTGTTAGTACAAAAAGGCATGAGAACAGAAAAAGATTTTTCGAAATCTTCAAACTGTAGGATCAGTGTTTGGTATCAACATATGTAGAGATAAAAATTGTCACTACATATTTTAAAAAATGGCTTTATATAATACACAGTGGTAAAGGGATATTTTGATACTATTATCTTTAAAATAAGAATTTTTTGCTTTTTATTTTAAATAATAATATAGAATTCATATAAAAGAAAATTAAATGAATTAAATGAGTTTTATTTCATAAGAATTTCCAATATATATATATATATATATATATATATATATATATATATATATATATATATATATATATATATATATAAAATATATATAATATATATAGATAGGTAGAAAGATATAAAAGCCATTTAATTAAATTAAACATATTTTTTTAACTCTTTAATTTGTGCAATTTTAAAAATCCTATTGAAAATTAAAGAATTATAATTTTTCTTTTAAGAAAAATGTCATGTGATTCTTAACAGTTAGGTGATGCATAGTTTTATTCCTATTGACAAAATCTGAATCTTAGAATTGAATTAATTCTACTCTAACACCTTGATTTAAAATTGCTTATTAATTTTATTATATAATTAAAGGGGCAATAAAGATACACATCCTTATTTCAGCAGATCCTTATATTGCAAGTTCAACTTTTTAAAGAAATTGGTAAAGATTAAAGATAATCAGTAATATTATTATATTTATGAAAAGATCTCTCATCCATCTGGCTCTAGGATTTGAACTGTAATTTTTACAAAGTGACCTCATATGTTCCTATTGGCAATTAAAATTTTCATTGTAATTATACTTTCATCAAGTTAAGTTATTCTATATCTATGTTAATAAATATATAGGTTACATTTTCTTTCACTTTCATTCAAATTGATCTCTTATTTACATTGATTTCATAAATCTATCGATTACATTTTCTTTTTTTTTCATTCAAATTGATTTCACTCTCATTCATATTGATTTCATTTTCATTCATAAAACTTCCATTGTGATTATACTTTCTTCACTGATTAGTGTTATTCTGTATCAATGCTTATAAAACTGAAGATTCCACTTTCATTTACAAAACTTTCATTGTAAGTACACTTTCATCACTGTGATTAATTTTATTCTGTATCTATTTTAATAAATTTGAAGATTTAAAGTTTTACATTACAAAAACTTACAGCGTTAAATTACGGAAGGCCTATACTGGCTAAAATATTAATCATCATGTTTTTGTAAAGTATAGAGATTACCAATGAACTGTTATTAAAATTGCAAAGCATAAAAAATATATCTAATGATAGCATATACTTAGTGAATCACTAGTTGATAAAATGCACTTTATTTATAAGTAATTATTATTTTTTAGTTTAATGTTGGTTACTGTAATTCACATTTTTTAAATAAATATCCATAGCTTCATTTATTAAAATACTTACAGAGATTACTGAAGTTATTTTTCTAATGTATGCAAATAACACCAATTCATTATTGTGTGTTTTTATAAAGATTATTACACACTTATCCTGGATAGTGCATTTATATGAATTGTTATTCAAAACATATTTAATAAATGTAATATTCAATTTGGAAATTGTTTTCCCCATTGAAGAAATACACTAAAGTTTTAAATTCAGTCATGTTGAGAAGTATTAAATTCTGACAAAGATGAAATCAGTATCTTGTACACTTTTTCCGTTGTCAAACTGTTCATTATTTTATGAAAAAATTTTAAAAATAAAAAATTTCCAAATAACATTCTTAAATTTAAAAACACGTGCAAAATGCATCGAAATTAAATCTCTTTCATCAATACTTCAGCCAGTTCTTTTAAGAAAAAATACGAATATTCCAGATTGGGAATTCATTTCCCATGCCTTTTAATTAAACTTTTTTCCTACGGTTCTTGAAGAAAATTTATCAAATAAATTGTTATTTATGAGGTTAATATTTTTTTATATATTGCAAGCATACATCATATCCTAAGAGAAGAATATCATTTAAATCAAGAAAGAAAATTAAATGGATTTGTAATTATTCTTTTACTTTTTTAGTCACCAATAGAAAATACTTGCTAGAAATACCTGAAGAATGATTTTGTCGAAACTGTATGGAAGAATAAATTCAAACGAATAAATGTAAGAATAATTTAAACAAGAAATTTCATTTATGCATTTGCACTTGGTCGTTTAAATTAGGAAAATGAATTTTTTTAATGTTTAAAGTAAATAGCGTTCCGCGAAATATTTAACCAGAAACCAATTCAAATGCCAAACAATTTTTCATGAAGAGAGAGGTTATTTTAATATTTCCTAGAAGTGTTCAAAAGAATTGAAGCAACTTTTTAAAACTGAAATGAGCCTGGAAAATAAATGGAAAAAGTACAAATTTTAATTTAAGGAATTTTATTTTACATTTTTTTAATTAATAACATATTTAATGAAGGAAATTTAATATTTTAAAGTGAATTGCTTACATAAATACTCATATATAAAATGTGAAACATTTAAAATATGAAAAAAAATCATGAATAATTATCAACATATCTCAGTGCTGTCATTATTATGACAAAACTTGCAATACTTTAATTGCCATAAACATTTGATAAGCCTATTTCTAAAAAGAGAGTATTTTTACATGTTACTAAATTTTTAAAAATTGCTACTAATCAGTCCATATATGACGGTTAGAATTTGAGGGTTATTAAAACATCTGTAGAAATATATATTTTGCGAACCAGATGTTATAAATGATTTATTTAAATTCCTAAATTTAAAAAAACTAATTAAATTAAAGGGACTAAATTCCTTCTATTTAACTTTTAAAACCATGCTATCTTAAGATATTATTGTGTTATAAGCTAGTTAATGTTGATCAAAAACTTTTAATTTTTATATTAAATATAAATTATCAATTACAATATTAAAAATTACTTATGTTACTTTATATAATATAAAAGTTTTAAGTGATTCAAAATGAAAATGTATAAAATTATTATGAAAAAATATTTGCTTAGATTCAAAATTTAAACTCATTAGTTAATGACAAATTTAAAGATTAAAAACTGGGATTTTTTTAACTATAAATATAAATTTCTTTTTACTTCAATCTTTCTTTACAAAATTTTATGAAACTTATTAAAAGGTGGTGCCTTACCTCATATTCTGATGTGTGATTACTCATGTTTAATTATACATCAAATTATGATATTATATAATTCTATTGTTATATACCACAATATGAAATATTTGCATACATAATTTGTATCTCGTAGTTTCAGTGTTTGATATGCGTTCGTTATGTGCTTCTGAATAATATTTTAACAGAAAAATAGTTTTCAATTTAAATAATGTTCGGGGCTTAAGCTTTTGACATTTTTGCTGTCCTTGAATACATGAGTGGAAAATGTGATCGCAGCTTTGGAAAATAAATGAAAAAAAAAACTTTGTAAAATGATATCATTTATTATTCGATTACTCGATTTCTTGATTTACTTAATACTAAAAACACATCTTGTGACAATGCAGTAGAATTAATCCTCCATATGTGAATACTATTGTAAAAACAAATGAAATATGAACACTGGAAAATTTTCTTTGTGCATAAAAAATATTTTTATATTTTATCATATGTTTTTTATGTAAAGAAAAATCTTTCTTTATATATAAAGAAATATAAAATTATAAAATGCTAAATTTGGATCCCACACACACACACTTTCAACCACATTTTAATGTATTTTCTGTCATCTGTATCAAACACTTTTCAAAATTCAAAGTAAGTTTTTCTTTTTAAATATGTTTTTATGAAAAGATATAAAAATGTATAATAGGTACGTGTCTGATACCGAGAGTATTGTTTGACCCCTAGAAAATTCACATAGATGAAAACTGTAGAATGAAAGAAAAGGCCAGACGCCTTCATTCTTGAAGTAAGCAAGGTTCCGAAATTATTTGAATCATGGGGTAAATAGCTTTATAGTAAGTTTAAATCAGTGTTAATTACGTTTAAAGGAATTAAAATGTTATCAATAACATATCGAAAAGAAAATTTCTCTTTGCTTTAAGCGTACTGGAGAAAAACATTTTTATATCAACTTTATTCCAATTCATGCAGACATTTTAAAAATGGGCATAATTTTGGTGAACAAATACAGTTGTCAGATATAAATAATACTTATATATGACGCATTGACTATTTGTTATAGCCATACTATTTTTTCTTAAAAGTATTATTAGAAAATTTTTTAGTTACACATAATATTGTTTTGGCTCTATAAGTTTACAATTTCATGCACCATAATATATTTTACCATAGTAAATATTCTGAATGGGCTTTGAAAGGGATTTAAGGATTGCCCGTAAATTATATAAAGGGAAAAAAATTACTGATTTTGTGTCATTTGTTCAAATATTGATGAACTCCATTTGATTTCCTCATCACAATGAAAAAAAAAATGGAGCGGAAAATGTTGCTTGCGGTTAATAACCTTTCACTGTTTCAGAAATCCCTTTCACTAAATCTTCCTCTCCACTTTCTCATCTAATCCTTTTATCCTCTAGGAGAAAGAAACATTTTCTTCCAGTTATTCCTGACTTCATTCCATAACCGTAACTAATAAGATAGGATAGATAGATATTATTTTTTGCTCTTCGCGCGGGTCAGAATGACAATTAGATCTAGGAAAGAAAATACCCGCAGCAGGAAAGGTGAACCCGTGAGGAATGGACAGAAAAGAAATGACTCCCCACCCCGCACTCCATGTTTGGCCTCACTGACAAGTCAAAATAACAAAATAAGTGCTCGTGAAAATAGCCCTGGATGACACAGCGCTGATAACTTGTAAGGACCTTGAATAAAAACCACTAACAGAGGGTCCTCTCCGCCTGGAGGCAGCTTTTCCTGCGGCTGAGAGGCGGGAGGAGACTTGTGGGAGGGCTTGCGTTCTCTTCTTCCGCCAGACATTTGCTGCTTCTTGCATACAGGAAAGAAAATAATTGAATATTGTAATTAGCTTATTTTGATTATGTTGAAATAATTCTCTTAAATAAATAACGCCAAATGAAGGATCGTTGATTAAAAAGAAACAAAATGGGTTCGAGAAAGATGAAGTCTGATTATATGTTTATGATGATGTAGAAAAAATATAGCATGTGTTGTTGTGTATAGCTTTAATATGATTTTGAATTAAATTATATTATAATAGACTGAATAAGTTTTTAAATTTAGATGTAAAGAAAAATCGTTGATTATTTTAAATAATAATGAATATGCAATGATCAAATTATATCGATGAATCTCAAAAGTATTTTCTGTCGAAAATGTAGCTTTCTTTAAATTATAAGAAAACATGTATTCAATTGAATGATTAAATTTTCCAATTTAGTTTCATTCAAATAGCTCTCTCTGTCTTAACATTTTCAAACAGTTTACATTCGTAAGTACTTATTCTTCTGATTATATAATATATATATATATATATATAATATATATATATATATATATATATATATATATATATATATATATATATATATATATATATATATATATATATATATATATATATATATATATATATATATATATATATATATATATATATATATATATATATATATGTGTGTGTGTGTGTGTGTGTGTATGTATTAAATTGGAAAAAATAAAAATATTGTTATCATAATGGATATATAAAAATCGTAAATTTAAACAATAATATTTTAGCATTGAAACTGAATGTAGATACCTTGTATAGAATAATGTGATACAATAAGATGATATTATGCATAAAAAATTAAATAATACTATAACTGTGTAATAAACTATAAATTGCTTCGCGCAAAACCATATCGATAAAATGTTTTTAGTTATACTTATTCATCTCAAATAATTCATAACAATTCATTTATCTGAATAAAAATGAAGTGGAATAAATATATGTGTGATAAAATTATCGAGCACAGAAAACATATTAAAATGATAAAAACATATAGAATGATGAAAACATATTGAATGATGAAAACATATGTAAATGATAAATACAAATAAAAATTCCCTTTTTAACCTTTCTTGAAGAATCCTATTATTTCTTGTAGCTAATTATAAAGTCAGAATAACAAAAATATTTCATTGTTCTCTATAAGGAAAGTAATAAGTAAAAATTTATTTTCTTTGATGTACACAAGATGGATGGAATATTAATTATTTAATGATAAGCGAAATTAAGAAGACTTTTTCTCAACTCGAATAAAAATAGAAGATTCTGTAATAAATATTGAGAAAATTTTTAATTGTGTCTTAATTTTTCAATATGTTATGTCAAATTGAAACCCTTCCAAAACGATACAAATATCAGTAAAATAAAATACTGGCAAATAAAAAATGATTTTATTTTTCCGTAAGTTAAACTATTATACCTTATACAATATATATCATATAATAATTTTAATTTTGCGTTACAGTTAATAATTCATATGAGTTTCCCTGAGTTTTACAAGAAAAATCTTTAAATAAAAATTAATTTAATTCAGTTTTTTTTCCTTGTGATCAAAAATGTATTTTTTAAATTTTTTCTGTTTCATTTAAAATAGTCGAAAAACAATACACCTGCGGCAAATATTAATTGATTAACTTTATAAAACATATTTTTCTATCATTAGTTGTTTCCTTTTGCCAAAACAAATAGTCACAGAAAAAATATTTACGTAAGTGGAATATTGATTAAAAAAATTAATAATGTAATTGCAATATGAATCTTTTATTTAACATGTTTAGTTTTGTAAGCATAAACATTTTGACCTTGCTTAAAGTTTTTGCCAACGAGAAATGTTGCAGCATTTTATTAATGGGGCAGGACTACCATTTGGCAATTTCGTCACTTGTGTTCGTGAAATTAAAGAATACTCTGCCTCTAAAATATTGACTGTATCTCAACATTTTGTTCATATGATTATATAATAGTAAATTTTATTTGCATTTAACTTGATATTTTCAACACTAAAAACTTCAGATTGGTTTTTAACTGCCCTGTTATCGAACTTAACACTGAATATAATGTTCTAAAAAAGTATTTAACTTCTTCAGATAATTAGGTCACAATACAATCAATCAAGTTGCATAATTTATACTTCACTAAGCACTCTCACTTTAGAAATTAAAATTATTATGCGTTTCTGGCATAAAATTTTTTTATGTTTAATTTTTTCGAAATTTGGAAACAAAACATGAAATTTAAAAGCATTTTAAAATGACAATACAGTTTTCCTCCATCAAATGAAAGTATTTCTCATCCATAAGTACTGAAATTATGGTAATATATAATACAATTATGCATATATATATGATTTTATTTCATTTTAAAAATCGTATTAAAAAACTTCAGACATAATTTTTATACGCTTAAAATTTAAGAAATTCAGAAAAAAATAATAGAGCATTTTCATGTATCAATAATTTCTTCACAGTATACATTTCTTACTATTTATATAATATTGATGTTTATCTGGTATCCAAAAATCTGAGTCACCAAGGGAATGGATAATGTATTTAAAAGTATAAATAATATACAATAAACACACTTTCAATTAAAACTCACTAAAATTCTAAAATATATAAAAATTTTAGTCACTAAGTAGATTGATAATATATTTGAAAATGTAAATAAAATGCAATAAATTCAAGTTAAAAACAAAATTATAGTATCTTGTAAATCTGGAAAGTTTTACGAAAGTTAAATATATAAAGAGATCTTCTTAAACTAAGAAATATTTTAAAAATCATAGTCATTGTGTGTTTTTATACTTTTATTCACTACAAGATGATTGTTTTACTATTTTTTTAAATAATATGATCAGAATTTATTATTAAATTGAAATTATGTACAAACAACTCCATGTCGTTGTATTATCCTGATAAAAATTATTCGTGACGAAATTCCCAGCAAATGTCCAATGAGGACAGGATAAAAGCATCCCCTCCTTAACCAGTCGACAAAATTTATTTACTCATCCATTTTATCTTGCAGCGAAGCCTATTTTATTATTCCATTAAGTTCCTTAGCCATTTGAAGACTTTCAGGAATTTTAAGTGTCTAGCATATTATGTATGCAGGAGTAACCAAAACAAGCACTTCTCTTCCCTAGACTCTGAATATTTAAACCGTCTCGAAATTCCCCTACACGAAAGGCAACTCACGCTTCGTGCGCACGGATCCGGGTATTTGATGTATCATGCAGGGCAGCCACTGTTTGGACCTCGGCAGCAGAGCCCCTTCGGTCACTTAAGACTCATTTAGACGCCGGATGTCATCATCGCACTGCGATAAGACAAGACTTTCATGCAGGTGGGAAATATCCGGGATCATTCTCCCCCGACCCTCCTCTATACGACAATACATATGAAGTAACCACGACAGTGCCCTCCTTCCCCATCAGCTCTCACAAATGTGGTATTTAAATTGTTGCACTGCACTAATTAATACGTCCTATCTCTCCAACAATGCTCCTGATCACATCACTGTTGTTCGCGCTTGTCTGCCGGTGTGCAACTTGGCTTACAACAAATAACAAATTAGCTCTTTTGAACACTCGTGGTATCAAAACAGATGTCCAAATGAGAATGGACAATTTAATTTTATTTCATCTTTTCTTGGAATAAATATTACTAATGATTCATTTTGCATTCACTGCCTTAACATTCTACTTTTAATATAATAATTCTAAATTATGAATTATATTCAGAAATCATCTAATATATATATATATATATATAACCAACAAACTTAGTCTCCGTATAGAAAATGCTATGTAATGAGAATTAATTTTATAGATTTGCCAGCGCAAATTTATACTAAACCAGCTCAAATTTAAATATTATTATATAATTTTTGATTATATGTGTCATATGCAAATAACTCATTTTCTACATTTCCCTAAAGTTGGTATTTATATTTTATTAAATGCTTTTCTTGGACGGCATATCGGATCATGTTGCCAACCCGAACTGTCCTCGCAACGAGAGGACAGTGACGCTTTGCGCGGAAGAATGCAGCGTTCAGAAACTCTCTCTGAGTAATTCTTTTCGTTCCCGGCACTTAATGATCGGGCGGTCAAAGGTTTCCGGGCATTGCGCTCCTTCATTGTAGTCCAGAGATATCGGCCACTTAATCATTTATAGAAGGGCTCTCGATGTATCACGGCTGCTCTGAGATACCAGAAGGACTTTGGGACATCAGTGCTTTGGGAAGAGTCCCAACAAGTCTGCAACATTTCCTTATATAAAAAAACAAATAAATTATATACATTTTTAATCATTTTAACTATTTTCAATACTATGTTTTTATAGTTAAAAAAGTAATCATTTCATAGTAAAAACAATTAAATAAAAATTATTATATATATATATATATATATATATATATATATATATATATATATATATATATATATATATATATATATATATATATATATATATATATATATATATATATATATATATATATATATATATTCTGTTTACTATTAACTTTACAAACTTGGATAAATTTATATGTACATATATTTTCCAAAACAAATCAAATGAACTACTGCACTTAGGGTTCTAAATATTGCAATTAACTTTTAGATATTTTTGGCATTTTATTAGATACTAAAAAAGAAACACAGGTGCAGACATCTTCAATATTTTTAAAGAATATACTTAAATTGGGAAACTGATTTTAAAATTTTATTTTCAAAATTCAAACAAGTATTTAGCAGTTAAAGAACATTTTTGATTTTTTATTCATGTCATACCATTACTGTTTTTAGCGAAGACTCGTGTTAAAAATAAATTTAAAAAATAATGCGAGTTGAACATTTGTGCTGTAAAGAATTTTAAACTGTCGATTTTTATTCTCAAAGCATCGCTCGCATTGTTTAAATTGAGGTCTTGAAGGAATCTCGGACAGAAAAAAATATTTTTAGATAAAAAACACAGTAACTTAAATGTATGCAATAAATTATACATTTTTTGTATTTAAGGTCTAAAGTCATTATTCTTTTATATCCTTTTCTATAATTTAAGGGTAAAATTTAAAAAAATAAACTAAAGAAAGATTATAAAATGAGCTTTTTTTTTTTTATAAACATATATATATATATATATATATATTATATATACGTCTTATAATTCTTCTTCAGTACCTTTTTTTCAAATCATCTATAAAAATGTTGTGGTAAATTAATCATTTATTTATTGGAATATGTGCAAAATTTTCTTAATATCAAAATGTAAGAAACTGTCTCATGTAATTGAAAATTTCTAAACTCTGTGGAACTATAAATGAAATACAAATTTATAAACCTGCTATTGTTGATGAAAACCTAATTTTTATAAAACTTAACTGAAATTGCATGTCTGGACAGCATTGCTTTTTTTTCATTAGAATATTTGGAAGTAGAGTTCCAAAACAAAAGGAACATGTGTCTATATTTTGTAACAGAGTAGAAGTGCTAACTCAATATTTATAAGTCAAAACACATGGTTTGCCACGTTTGTGGATAAAATATGTTTAACCAGTTTTAATGTTGTGATCCGTAAAATAACCAAATTCTATAAGTTGCAATTATTATTACTAGGCAGTACATTTATTTACATTTCAAAAATTTCTCAGTCTCTTTAATACATATTCCTCACTTAAAATGTTGAGTTGAAGACATGCAATTTTTATGCACGGTAATTATAAAAAAATTAACTTCAGATTTATGTTTATAGAAGAATATATTTGTATATCAGTTAAATTAGCATCATTTACATTAGAAAATTATTGAATCTTCTGTGATACATTTAAGCAAAATAGATTTTTTTGAAAGAAAAAGATGTTTATATCTCCACAACGATAACAATAGAAAAAATATTTTACTATACTATGTGATCATTTGGTTACTGCTAGCAAAATTTAGCAAATGAATAGATTTTGTTTAAAATTTTTTGAATCCCTTAAAATCCTTGAAAATATTTTCTTAACGTGGGAATTATAGTTTTCAGATGAAATTCTTGTTATCAGCTTTCACAAACAAATGGTAACTGTAAACAATCACAAAACAACGCTATCCAAAGCTCTATTTATAATCTTCCAATTGAAAATAAGACAATATATGATTATACTATACAAGCACTTTTTGCTATTCGTTATGATAAATATTTGCATGCTCACCCAGTATTATATATATTTGTATGCGTGTCAAATAACCGTTTGTTAGATATAGGCAAAATGTATGAAGATATTCTTTTTGCGTAGTAGAAACCACACACTTCAGATAAGAGTAAAAGTAAATTACTTATGGTTATTATAGTTGTGAGAAGTTTATAAATGTGCATCGTTTTGTTGTACTAACATTGTAAAATAGAATGATTTTCTGGACTAAAGATGTAAATTTTATTTTCTGAGTATACACGATACTTTGAACAATCACATAAAAGACAAATTCTATTTCTGATCAACAATCATTTTTGACTCATTTGGATAATTTATAAAAGAAACGTAAAATTGTTACGAAACGAAGATAAACAGCCATTTAATCCGCATAACATTTTCATGATGCACATAAATTATAGACTCTCTTAAATCATAACTAAATTTCAATCTCATGTTACTAGCGTTACAAACGACTTAGGTAAAAGGCTACAATTTTGTACCCCTTTATTTTTGGCGATTTTTTGGTGCCAAGTTGTGATTAATGAGATGGCCACTTCACAATAAATTATATAAAGATAAGGTTAACAGAGTTACCAAAAATTTAACTCCACCACTAATTTTATTCACCAAATAAGGGTGTACTTAATTCTACATAGAACTCAATGTAATGTTTATGCATTAATTGTAAGCCTTGTAAGTGTTACATTTAATTGTAAGTGTTCGAATTTTGATTTTATATTTCCAAAGAATGAATATTATTGATTTATTATAAAATATTTCTACTACTATTTTATATATATTTATATAAAGCAATGGATTTGGTTGGAAAAATTCTGACAGTCTGATGAGAAAATTTTTGGAAGAATATAAATATAATATCTTTCATAATTTGAGATTTATCTCACTTTTATTACTTTACTGAGATGGGATGAAAAATCTATTTTTTTAAAATATACAGATTATACTAATTCAGAGAATAACAAAGCCATTTGTATACAGACTGTTTTTTTCCATTAAATGGTTGATGGCATTCTATAAATTATTCTGTGTCATTCTAAGCAATCCTGTATATTTGAAAAACGCGAGGCAGTATAATGAGGGAATATTGCATAAGTAACCAGATTTTATATCTTAGTAACACAAGTCGTGAATATCAGGTTTGAGATTGTATGATATTCAGCAAAATCCTTTCTTCAGATGAATTCCAATAGCCTCTGAAAGCTTTATACTTAACTTTATGGCGTTGAGGTGATACCTGACATAAAGAACTATTGTAGAACTTTAATAATTTTTTTATTATCAGAGTCTTATAATTTAGTCTTAGAATAAATTCTTGAATTTCTTCAGAAATACTTCTACGAATTATTTAAAATGCTTCATTTCCTGAGAATAGTTACTTTACTGAGAAATACGTCTTGTGTAAATATAAGAGAAAGATATTCACACTGACACCCATAAATATATCTGCCCGAAGATGAGAGAGATAATTCACCAATCACATCAGCAATATATTTGATCGATCAAGATCAAACTTTTGCAGAAATTCTTTATAATTCCAGTGATTTGTAGATATAGAAATTTAAGGATACCACTCAAATGCACATTTTTGTTGAGGCGTTTAGCGGTGACACATTTTTTTTTTTTTTTTTTTTTTTTTTTTTTTTTTTTTTGCAGTTTCAGCTTGCTTAATGTTTTGATTGACTCTTCATAATGAGTAAATGTCGTACTTATCACGCTTAGTTAAAGATGGCTTCATAAAACCAGTTATTGGGTTTCTTACTTGTTTGGAGCTATGACACCCTGTCTGTTGTAATTCATAAAATCAGATATTAAGTGTCCTTTCATAAAACCGGTTATTGGGTGATATTAGCATGAGATTATAGCCTACGGAAAGTTGTTTTTATCACAGAAAATCCAATGTTTGTTTTATAAAACTGTTTATCGAAATATATAGTTTTGGAACTTACGGCATGCTGTAAGTTGTACTTATCGCAACTTATGAAGATGTCTTATGAAGCAGAGTTGCTTCATCAAACCAAATAGCAAATTATACTAGTTTGGAACTTATGATTTAGTGTGAAAGTTTCAGATTAGCACATTCAAAAATAAATCTTAATATAGCAACTATGCTTTGATACGATTCGATTGTTGCATTATAATCCTTGTAGGAAATAGGCAGTTGACCAAATTTTTTGACAAATAGTATTACGCGGATAAAATTTCTTTCTGATTTATATAATTGTGTAACTTTATGACTTGTTCTAGTTATCGTTAATAAATGAATTTGGGAGTCAAAATATATGCTTTTATTCAGTATCTATATATTTTAATTTATTAAATACAGATATTGATTTGGTATTATATTTTGAAATTACCACTTCATAAAGTACTGCAACACTTAGTGTCCAGTTCAAATTTTATCACAAACCCTTTTGAGACACAAGGTCATCCTTATATACACAAATATTTATTTCATTTCATTTTAAAAGCATATGAACACAAAAGTATTTTTGTCATTTAATGTAGTGACAAATACTGATGTCAAATTTGTAAAAGTTATAAAAAAAAGTGTTTTTCTCAATACTTAAGATCAGTTCCAATTTTACAATGAAACATCGACATTTTATTATATAAATCAAATTTGAATTATTTAATTTCAATTATAATAGTAATATGATAGTTTGACTACGAATATAATTGTTTTACAGTTTACTATCAATAACTATTCATATACAATGCCAGAATTTATTTTCCGCTGTCATGTTTGCTTCATTTACATATTAACATGCCTCAGAATATGGTATCAATTATTACAAAATATGGATTATATAAATTCAGTTTCCTCGAATGATTGCTTGGATAGTTTGAATCTCCAGTGGTATAAAGTTCTGTCACCGGATTTTCTATTTCAATTAAGAAAACAATTAACTATTACAAACAAGTGATAGTTTCATCTGAGAAACATTTACTATCATTTTGTGATAGTTTACGTAGTAACTATTATTATGAAAAACCCCTTTTTCCCATACTATTGTTTAATTCAAGCACCTTTCTAAATGGAAATTAATATGGAACGGATTCTCAATTACATAAATTACATATATATATATATATATATATATATATATATATATATATATATATATATATATATATATATATATATATATATATATATATATATATATATATATATATATATATATATATATATATATATATATATATATATATATATATATATATATATATATATATATATATATATATGTATATATATACATACATATATACATATATATATGTACATATATATACATATATATATATATATATATATATATAAAAGTTCATATATATCATAATATTCTTTTTTTAAGTTATAATGCTCTTAGGTCTCCTTTCAGTGTTATGATACAGCTTCGGCATTATGAATCTACCTAATTAAGAAATGCTATTAGGGTTATATGCTTCGAACATTCATAAATTATTTCATAATGGTGGTTTGTTTATCAATCAAATTATAATGTAGTTGAGGAAGAACGGAGATTATCTTACATATATTTACGTTTTAGACACATTAATTTTTTTAAAAAATGGTATGAAGTTAACTATGAGATTTATGTGCTGTAATTTTATATTAAAAAAGTGTTATTTATCTTTTAAAATTTGCTTACATATGTTCTATTCATGTTTTTAAGTATAGTACCAATAATATCAAAAATAAAGTTATTCTCATTGCATAAACTCAACGTTTATGTTTTTTCATTTGTATAAATTCGATAGTAGTTCAGATATTGCAAGTCAATCTTAACAAATAAACAATATCTATCAAATTATTTATAAGGAAATTAAGTAAATAAGATTACTCTAAACTGTATGAAAATCTATTCTCGAACAAATACTAAACCACTTAAAAAATTTAATTTATTTTATTAATTTTAAAATGCAAGCGATCAGCTGCTACAAAGAAAACGACTGCAAAAATGTACACTTGAGACAGCATTCACTCGACTGGAAAACTGATCCAATCATCTACATCACTATACATTTATTTATCGATAGACTAAGATACCTATATTTACTTAAAGAAATTTTTAATATATATATATATATATATATATATATATATATATATATATATATATATATATATATATATATATATATATATATATATATATATATATATATATATATATATATATATATACATATATATATATATATATATATATATATATATATATATATATATATATATATATATATATATATATATATATATATATATATATATATATATATATATATATATATATATATATATATATATATATATATATATATATATATATATATATAGATAGATAGATAGATAGATAATCAAATAATACTACAAAAATCAAGAAATGTTTTGACATCTGCCAACAAAAACATTTCGTAAATGATTAACTATTTGGTGTAAAAAAGTTTTGCTTACATTTTGAAAACACTAAAGGGAAAATAAATCAAGACTAAGCAGAAGAGAATACAAAAATGCTACTGATGATTTAATGATACAAAGAACGTGTCTCAAGAATAGAATTATTATATCAGACACTGTTAGATGTGTAATGAAATCATTAGACCTTTCAGTTAATTCGGAGATAATAAAGAAATAATTATCAGTTTTGGACTAAAACTTAAAAAATATCATATTTAAGCATTAAACAAAACAAAACATGGATTTAACAGCCAAAAACATATTAAGTGGTCAGAAAATCAGCAGACGCAAATATTCTGCAGAGAATAGTGTAAAATATCGCTATTGGGTACTGATGATGGATATTCAGGAGACGAAGAGTAAGGGAAGAGCTGCATTCTGATTACACGGAGGCAACTGTAAAGAACCCAAGAAATATTAAAATTTGAGTCTGCAGATGGTGTGTTAGGTTTGTAAGTGATTAACATCATTCTGAATACAAAAACAATTATATCTATAGTATTCTGAAAAAAAAATTAATGTTCCATCAGGGTCTCTTCCCAGATAAAGCACCATTCATCTTGTAGCAAGATTTAACGCCATGGCAAACATTATGCAAAGAATAGTTAAACATGAAGTCAAACATTTATTGTACAAGATTGGAAACAATCCTGATTTGATATTTTTTTCCAAATTTATAGTCAAGCTCAAAATTTCGTGAATGAAGAAAGTGTACATTAAATAAAACGAAATTTTTTGAGGCTATGGCCTCATATGGTTAAGAAGAAAGTTTGAAGCGCTGTTTCGCTTAATAAAAACATTGAGAGACTGCAAAAAAAAAGTGATGTTTTTCCTAAATGACATTAATTGTATAACTTTAAATTATAGTGAAATCTAAGATAAATATCATTATTTGTAACCTAACTGTTTTTGTAATGTATATATTTATATTACAAAAAAGTTATATGTTTTTGTTTGTTTAATTTAATTCTACATTAAATTTCCTTTGACATGATATACACATAAACTTCTGTATTTAAGTAAATAAATATATATATATATATATATATATATATATATATATATATATATATATATATATATATATATATATATATACGGTAGTGTGCATGTAAGTCACAGATACATTCCATATAGAATTTGTTTAAAGAAAAAAAGGAATAAAGTTAATTTATTCCCCATAATCTGTAACATAGGTGTGCTTTATCGTGGTTTCATGGTTAGAAGGCATCTGTAGTCTGTTTCTTACTTAAGGGGGTTAATATAGGGATAGGGGGTGATACGGGGTTGTTAACTGTATAAGAAAGGGCTTAAGTATTCACTAAAATTTTTGTTTCTGGAGCTCTGCGAAGAGGTAGGTAAGAGATCATTTATAAATTTGAAATTGTAATAAATAGGTTAAGTTTAATATCTATATCTATAGAAATCCAATCATGGTTTTGGACTGTTTGAGAATGAATAAATACATATACCTGGTTGCTTAGCTCTGTTGAATTCAGGAAATAAATAACAACAATAACATCGAATTCAATATTAAATATATATTTATACATGAAACATTTCAAAAAATATGCACATGTATTTTTATCAATGCATACTATTCATTTTAAAAATATACTGCATACATACTGATATACATTAGTATACAATAGAAGTTCGTATATATTAGAAGTAGAAGTCATCGCTAAAATTAATTCATTGTTATATCATGTACATCAATACAACTTGCGTGTGTTAAATTTATATCTTTTTATTGAAGTTAAAATTCATAGTTAATAATACTGGTGTACACATAAAGAAGTTAATATCTTTTTCAACTTTTAGAGCTAATAAATTAATTTATTGGAGTTCCAACATTTTTACTAACATTTATGAAAATGTTATTTTAGTCAATTATAATACAAATTTATCAAATAAATAGCATATATACAAAGTAAGCAGTATTGAAAATACTGTAAAAAATAAATTCAACGCTTAAAAATATTCGCTTGAATAATATTAAAAATTTTATTAAACATTATTTGGCTAGTAGAGTATTGCGTATAAAATTTGTGTTAAGAGTAATTACTGATTGTGCTGCAAAATAATTATTTATTCCTTGAATGCTATTCAAACTTTGCACAAAGTCAGTTAAACTTTCAGTATTTACATATGATGTGGTATTTAAGAGAAGAATTAAACATTTATATTTATATAACAACATTTATAATAAATATTTTCTCTTTACATGCACTCATTGACGGATTATTTGCTACCTTCAATTAAAAATTTGTGTTGTAATTTTTTGGAGTATAATGTCTTAATCTTGATGAATGCCATTAGTCAACGCATATCACATTTTCTTTCTAGTTTGATCAACATCCCTTAAAAAAGATGACTAAATTGGTACTTCACTTTATATTCAATTAGTTCTGTTTACTAAACTGAATTTCAATTTAATCCGCACTTTATTAAAGTTGACCTTTTATGTATACTTCTTTTGCATAATATTTACATTTCTTTTGCATACTTTAAGGGAAATGATTTTAATTTTTTTTATATATTCTTATTTTATTTGCATTTGCGCCAAAGAATTGCTAAACTTTTAGCATCATTTTGAGCTAATTGTTGTTGCTCCTTTTACCTTGTAATATTTTTAATATTTCTTACTTTATTTCAATATATATATATATATATATATATATATATATATATATATATATATATATATATATATATATATATATATATATATATATATATATATATATATATATATCTTAACATACTTAAGAAATATTACAGTAACATTGTATTCTCCTCGCTTAAAGCGCAATGCATTAGTTTTTAACCAGATAATGAATGACATTTCCACAAAAGCCATTATTTTACCAACCTCCCTTTATCAGTGGGAATGGGTCTATTCATTTATTCGAAACTATTCCCTTAACGGCTTATAAATAAACCGCAGTATTTCCTATTGAGAAGATTCATTCAATTCCTTAATGCACGTAAGACGCTGTGTGTGCTTGTCAAACCAATAAGATTTCACCTTTCTGTATGTTGAAGCATCGATAGCAACCACTCTTGCACGCGTGTTAACCAGCCAATCACGTCGATGCAGTTGGAATGACAAATATGCACCACCCCTTTTCGAATCGATGCACCTCTGTACTGTTACAACACATTTACTTGACAACATCTCCAGCTCGTTCTGTTGCGGGAATCTTGTGGCCGGCCGATGTAACGATTTCACAGGACTGTGCATTCATCTCCGGGCTTTCGCGGTCACATCCAACAACTTGGGATTCCTTTCCCACAGCAAAGGGATTTTCACACCACCCTTTTCCCCCGAAAAGCTAGAGATTAAAGACCTGTGATTGAGGCCAGTCAATAAGATAGGGGATTCGTAATAAGGAGACCGAAAGGGATTTCTGAAATTTATTGGAAGATTGCGTTTGGGTTGATTGACTCTGTGGTTGTGGGATTTATTTACACTGTATACTGATAGTGACATACGTAGCTATGTGTTTTCAATATCCCAGTAGAAAATATTTTTGTCCCATTTAACAGTATTGTTAAAAGTAGAAAGCTAAAAATATTGTAATTGTATTTTATTGTAACGTTTGTAATAAATAATGCATAAGGTTTTCTTAGGTCTCATTAATTTAATTATGTAATGAAAAATTATTTTTAACAATTCCTTTACATAGTTAAAAGTAGTTCCAAGAGTTGAAATTACTCAAATTTCACAAAAAATAAATTATATTATTCTCATGAGGGTTATTTTTTATTTTTATTTATTTTTTTTTATTATTATTATTGTTAATAATTTTATAAAAGGAAGAAAGTAATCTATCACACAGTATTTAAAAATTTATCAGACTTGTTAATTATATTATAATAGCAACATATCATTTTATAAAATAAAATGGTATCTAGTAAATATATGTAAATGCAGGGTTCATCATTTTGTATTAAACGAAAATTATTATTAGTACACAATGAAAGGATAAAAGGTTATTTAAATAAGTTTTAATATTTTAGATCATAACTGATACAACAAACAAGTATAATACACAATAAAAGAAATTAGAGATTGCAAATATATCATTCTAACGAATTTCATCTCTTTATAAATATGTTGATTAAATTGGGAACACTTAATGGAATATACAATTCATTCCTCAAGTTTACTCAGATATTTTCTAAGGTCTCAATTATTGTCTGTGAATGTTTTGGATCACAATATATTTTTTAATAAATTATGAGAGAGAGAGAGAATAATTATTAATATAAAAGCATACCCTTTAGTTAATTCAAGTATATTAAAGAAAATTGTTTTGTTTAATTCTTCTAACAAAATAATGCAGAAATGAAATATAAATAAAAATTTATTCATCTTATTTAGATTTAAAAATTATGAGAATAAATAATTAAATGGGAATGCTAAATAAATAATAAATGAAATTAAAAGTTAAATGTAATCAGGTCTTAGACATTCAACCTAAATGTAATATTTAAATACATATATATCTGTGGAAATATCGCTCTCAGAAGACACAGGTCTGAGGTTCGATCCTCGTGCTGGGCAAGGTTGACTCAGCTTTTGATCCTTCTGTAGGTCGATAAACTGCGTATAACCATGTGTGGGAACTAAACACTGGAAGGTTTGCGTTATGTTGACCACGTGACATATGCATCTAGCCCCACTGGGCTCTTGATTAGGAAAATAGATATGGTCACTGTTGGCTTTGGTCCGAAGATGAGAAGTCATGCCACTGGTTTAGTTTATATATATCGACAATTAAAATTTAAGGCTACAAATACATATAGAGTATTTCAATTGCAAAATTAAAGTTTCTTATCAGAGTTTTTTTTTTTTTTTTTTTTTTGTTTATAAACCTTTAAATAAACAGCATACAGACTGTTATAATTGAGATAAAAAAAATTAAACAAAGCTAAAAAAAAGTAAGAGAAGGAAAAAACTGGAATTAATATGAAAAAATGAAATTGTTGAACACAGTAATTAATGTCTATACAATATAATTAAAATTACTCTTCACATTTAAAACACAAAGGTAATAAGGCATATATATATATATATATATATATATATATATATATATATATATATATATATATATATATATATATATATATATATAGATAGATAGATAGATAGATAGATATAGATATATAGGATGGGGAGTAGCCAAAGGGTAATTTATCTGATTAACGAATCTTTATGCAGCCTCATGTTTAATCAACATATATATTTACAAATACAACTATGTACAAGTTTGAGATATTTACAATTAATCGTTTTGCTCATATTAAAATGAAATGAGGTTTAAAGTCATAAGGGAAGGAGAAGATGTCTTGCTGCTACTAAACGTGTCTTCTTGCGTCTCTCTGAACAAGTAGCCCAGCTTCTCGAGCACCTTCCAGAGAAGGCACTTGTAATAGTGACATCTGCTATTAAGTAGGTCACCATTATATATATATATATATATATATCAAAACTAATGATTTAATTAATACATGAAACTATTAATTCCGTCACAAATGAGTGCATAAAGATTTTAAGTGCAAAATTTAGTTATTTTACTAGGAATTTTTGTTCTAAGAATTTTTAATCTCTTTAAACTACATAACTGCGTGAATTTAATATTTATGTATAATGAAAAAAAATTAATTGCCTTTAAATTTTAACTTAAACTAGAATTATATTTTAGTTTTAATGATTGAGTTGATAACCTTTATTCTATAGATTTATTATTCATGTACCACTTTTCCTCTTATTGTATTTCAATATTTTGTTAAAGTCTATAAGTATGGTTCTGATTTCAAAAAAAATAGCACATGTCACCTAAAATATTAAAATTTTTAATATTATATTTTTTCATAAAAATCCTCAGTAGTTTAAAATTTAAATTTAAAGGTATATTTTTATCTGTAAAATGATTTATTTGATTAAAAATATTTTTTTATTAAACCAAATTTTAACAACATGAAGATTATTTCATAAGTAAATTGAATACCAATATTCTTAATTTAACCTATCATCAAAAATTACTTCCAATCACCTTAAAGCTTATTCTACATCATTGAATGATCTAAGAAAAATTGTGCCTTTATTTGTTTCATAAATTTTTGAGTAATCCAAATGTAAAGAAATCTATTTGAAAATAAAAATAAAACAAAAATACGAAACAGAAATATGTGAAGCCTCTTGATGAAATTAGAACATAACAATTTAATTTAAAAGTTTAATATAATTTCATATTTTCAATTTATTAATCATTTCTGTCAATTTAAATTAGATTGCTGTTAAAAACTTTAAAATTATGATTTAGATAACATAAAGTTGCTTCATATTAAAAGTGCTATAAATTTACGAAATAAATATTATAAATTAATTTAAGTTGATGACTTCTGGAATTTGCTCTGAGAAAAAATAGTATCAGAAGAAACTTTTTTGAGTATAATTGATTCAAGTATCTTATTAATAAATGCATATAGATGTATTAATCAATAGATTTTCTTAATTGATTTGTTATACCTTTTTAGTGTAAACGAGTGTCTCTCATAATTATTGATGTAGAAAATGTTAACATGAATTAATATTAGCTTAAGAATCTAAGTTTCCCTGCACGAAAACTACAACTTCTATTTTTCTTTCATTGACAATTAAATTTAAGGTTTTGTAGTTTTTGCGGAATAACAAGTGAAAATACACTTTTCCAGATCTTGTATTTATTATGTAGTGGAAGTTGAGAAATTGTCTGAAAAATTCACTTTCTTCTTTGAGGTTTACATTTGAGTGAATGTTTATCTTTATATCACATTTCTCTAAATAAAAAATTGTTTCATTTGTTACAGGCCAGAGTTTCCAAAAAGGCTTCAGGCGTTCACTTAAACTTCTAACTGGTGTTTCCTTAATTTTAAATTTCCAGTTGCGTTAAATCAACAGTAGTTTTGTTGCATTGCAGTCTTATTAATCGTTTTATATTTACTATAAAAATCTGTTAAAGACAAGGAGTAACCATTACAAACTGTGTAATTTTGTAACATTTACTCTTCTCTTTTAAATCCTTAAAGTGGTTGCTTCTTTCGTTACTGTTAAGATCCTAAGTATGCCACTATCGATGACGTCAGACAATGATTCATGTATACCACATCATATTATTACGGCATCGTATATTTTCTATGAATTAATATTTTCTTTGAATACTTTTCTACGAATTTGCTGCCTACTGACAAATCACATTCAACGAGTGGCAGCAAACAAGGCGAAGTTCACCATCGAATGTCTGAGAATAGTGTCAAATTTCATTTTGTGAATGAAACGATTTCTTATATAAGGAGCAAAGCATCGGTTTAAGAAGGCATTTTCCATTAATATACTTACAATAGAACAGCAGAAAAAGCAAAATGAAAAAGTCAAGATAAGACATCCACTTTAACGTAATTTAAATTTGCAAGGGTAATTTAATTTTAAAAAAAATCATTAATTAATATAATTATAAATTAATAATTGCAAATTTCATAAATCAATGTAGAAACAAATAATAATCTTCACGAAAATCCATCCAATTTTTCTCATTTCTACATGGTCTTAAAATAGTTTACGTTTTAAACAAACCATTTTGTTATGTTTATAAAACTAGAATAAATAATTTAGTAAAATTCACACACACATTAATTTCTACTCTTAATAATAAATATACTTATAAAAAGCTGTTCTATTTTTGAATACATCTAAAGAGAATGAAAATATTTTAATCATACTATCGATATACTCTTTTCGCAGTACAGTTAAATAAATGCTAAAAACAAATATTAGAATTAATTAATTTTTATATCTGACTTTCCAAATCAATTTTATAATATTTGAACATGTCAGATACTGGCTTTAACATTACTCACGACATGAGACGCAAAGCCAGAAAAACTATGTCAAAGTTTGAATGATATTTTATTCATTAATTGCTTTAAATATGAAAATATTACTGCCAAATATTGTCACGAAAATATCTTCAAATGTTTTTTATCTCACGTAATATTTTATTTCAGATTTTGAGAATAACAATCAAATATTTTAGTAAGTTAATAATTAAAATCACGCTATGGAATAACCTCTAACACATTAATTACAATCTTAGTTTTGTGCCTTTACAAAGGAATTGAGTTCCCTTTGATATCAAGTTAAAAAATCCACCGATTAGATATTACATGCAAAAGAAAATGATTTACATTAAGAATTTGAAATAAGTTTCTAGGTTGAAATTGCTAATACATGTTGAACAAATCTGATTTGACATGTTATGCATGATAAGAATAGTGATGGATCCTTCCACCAGGGGTTATAATATCAACTCCTATAAACCACACGTGTTTCAAATTCTTGATGACCCCTGCTGGTTGTTTCTTAAACTATCAATTGCATCCAAGCCTGTTGTTGCTGCTGATAATCTCCACTTCAGTTTTAGGAAGTTAGACCAGATCCATGAATCTTAATGAATGTCAAAAATAATCGAAGAGGAGAAGAATAATATGTATTCCCAAAACAGCCCAAACATTCCAAGATATGCTTAGCAGAAGCCTAGTGTTGGTAACAGTTTGGCCAAAGTTTTCTCCCAATTACAAAATGCAATGGGTGGCAAGGGGCAAGAGGCAGGTGTAGGTTTTCTATCGTATGAGTTGAGAACCAGTGGCTCAGTGCCTTCACGCTACTTTCCTTTAAGATCAGCAAAATGAAGCATCACTTACCTATGGCTGTATAATTGAGAATGTGAACGCATACTCTCATTCAATAGGTTGCTAGAGCTCCGAGGGTTGGAGACGTGTCCACTTTAATATGTGACGTCCAAAGTCCTAACACTGATGTGGTGCGGATGTGGAGAGAATGATTCCAACTCAAGTGTGACCTCGTCACATGACCGTAATTCCAAATAATGAAGTACTTGGTACTGGCCCTAGTTATTTAAGCCCGTTAATCTAAAGGTACAGTCCGGATACAATCACCAACACCACTATGTCACATGAGCTATGTTAAAGATAAGTTTGAATTACTACTTCCGCACCAGAAATGTGAATAGGAGTTACACGAAAATCCTTTCTGATTTGTAATTTTTTATAGGAAAAATGCTAAGGTAGGTAAGATCTGAAGAATAAAACATACGGTAAAAACTACCCATTTTAACAATGCTCTATACCATTACGTTCCCGAAAAATTCAAAGTGGTATGAAATCCACTGGAAGTAACTATCTTTCTGTGGAGGAATGTGTCTTAACTTGAGAAAGATAGAGTTATTAGCTTAATCCCCAATGCGGATCTAATTACAGAGTTGTTAATAAAGAGCTGTGGTGACATACAAAGAACACAAATATCACATCATAATTATTTTCATTCAGAATGGAAACAAGACTTATATCGATATCAACTATCTCACTTCTGAAAACGGGGCAGAAGACCGAGTTATATTGGTGTTTAGGAAATTTATATTTTCGTGTTTTGATACAGATGTCACTTCGTATAAGATTTTGATTTCACAACCGTCAGAGAAAATCTTAATGTCACAGTCAGGAATTGTATTTATGAACTTAGAGATATTTATATAAGAAAATTTTCGTTGTTCTTAAAATCAAATTTTACTGTCAATATTTTTGTATATTCACTTGTTTTAGGAATATCCACATCCTTAATGGCTTCATTCTTAAAAATCTAATCTAAATACAAGCTTTTATTCAAGCGTATAGTTTGAGATTTTATGTACATTGGAAATAATAAAAAATGCATTAACACATAGAAAATATCTCATAGATATTATAAAGTCATATGAATTAGAGTTATACAGAAACTTTGAAAAGATAAATCAAAAATTTACAATCCTATAGTTAAACAACCTATAATCATATATATATATATACATATATGTATGTATTATATATATATATATATATATATATATATATATATATATATATATATATATATATATATATATATATTGCGTTAATAACATATTGCTTTAACGGTGAAATTGCACCCACCACAAAATTTATTAATTAAACTATATGTGCAGACATGACAAGAAATACTTCAAAAAGTAAATGAATATTAAATGATATTGAATATTCTAGTTTGAATTTTAAACGGTATAAAATATAATCCAAGGGTTTCTCTTAAAAATTTTATTTGTAACAGTAAATTTTCTGCAACATGATATGTATTTGAATTACCTTCATCTTTAATATAATTTTGGTCTTTTTAAACATAAGCACGGATCCATAGAAATACATAATTTCTTACAGCATAAAAATATTTTAGATGCACAATGTTTAGACTTAAAATGTTTATATATGTATAATTTCATTCTTATTTGTTTAAACCCTTATAAAAATCCTTAAGATTAAAAATAAGCTAATAAACTTTGTTGGAGGGACGACATTATTTACGCATATTTATGTGATTAAAGTCTTTAATAATTGTAATGTGTTTCAAGTCAAAATAATGAAAGAAATAAAAGCTTTTCAGGCATGCATTATAACTGTCAAACTTTATGTGTCTTCTCATAAATTAGGCTGCTTTTTTAATTAAAGTAACATCAACAGAGCTTATAGAAAAATATAAGTATTATTTATTTTCTAATTTGCGCATTTTTTCTTTGCTTCCACTAAATTTCTAACTTTAATTATTTTCTTTAATGAAGCGTTGATCAATTTGAGTAAACAGTCATTAACATAATTTGATTGATCGCACTCTACTCTACGCGATATTTTAAAGACTGTATAAATTCAGAGCTTATGGCATCGATTCTATTTCATTAAGTGGGCACTGCTGATGAAATTCAAATTTTCAACACTGCATGCTTGGCATGATTAATGGACCGTATTATAACGAAATTTGAAAAGTTTTTTTTCTCTTTAAATGTGGCATCAATTAGGAATGTATACATATATATATATATTATATATATATATATATATATATATATATATATATATATATATATATATATATATATATATATATATATATATATATATATATATATATATATATATATAATATATATTTATATATATTCTTCTTAGGACATATGATTGTTTTCTTATAAATTATATGTGACTGTCAAATAGATTTCCAAAAAATAAATGGCCCCATATATATACTGATGGTTCCTCCCAGGAGGACTGTAGCTCTGGTGCAGGCTGGTACTGTGAAAATTTATTTGAGTGTTCATGCCCTGTCGGTATGAATGCCACAATTTTCGAAGCTGAGATCGAGGAAATTAAACAGGCTACTTTCTAGCTCTTGACCTGCAATGCTCCTCTTAATCCTGCAGCCGTTCTTTTCAATTCGCAGGCAGCCACCCTCTCACTCTGTTCTTTTTAGGCTTGTCAGTCAGAACGGGAAGAACAAACAAAAATACAACTAGACAAACTTATTAATGATGGATGGTTTTTTTTCTTTCAGTGGATTTCCAGCCATTGCAGTATACCTGGCAATGAGAGAGTGGATCGTTTGGTCAAACAGGGATGCTTGCTCCCACAGCCTTCTTTGTCTCTTTCATGTAACTGAATTTCATCCGAAATTACCAAAACAACAAATGCCTTTGTAAAAAAAATGCCAGAAAGCAGAGGCTTCTGAAAAATTGTATTCTAAACTGATACACACTCCTATTCCTAGGGATCTCCCAGGACAAATTTTTACTGTAAATTGTAGAATTCAAAGTGGACATGACTACATTATAGATCATCTTTGTCATATTGGCATTTTTAACTCCCCTGACTAACCACTATGTTTCACAGGAGAGGCAATGAATTTTAGTCATTTGACCGTTTGCCCATGTTTGGACAAAGTTAATTATCTTATGCTTGACAACTATCATATAAAAGCTACTTTGTATTTGGCTGCTAGAAGGAAAATGGCCAATACGGCCAATTCCTGACGTAAGAAAAAAAAATGATTGTCAAATATATAAATAATCAAAGGTAATTTACTTAATGGAAATATATATATACATACACAGATATATATATATATATATATATATATATATATATATATATATATATATATATATATATATATATATATATATATATATATATATATGATTTTAAGATTATTATTAATTCTTCCAGAATTTCTTTATTAATTTATATATTAGCAAAGTAAAATATTCAATAAATGTGTGTTTAATAATTTACTCTACGAATTAAATTTAAATGCAGAATTGATTTTGCAATAATATTTTAACTACATACAATTTCGCTATGTTTAACAATTTCACTTTTTCCACAATTAACTTATAATTTTTCCTCCCAGGAGCTGTCAAGGAATTTGTATTTTAATATTTCATAAATAAAAGAAATATCTAACTATGTAATTATTCTTTTAAAAATTATTTGCACATTTTGTTATGTAATGAATTCATAATCTTAATCATTTTTAAAAAGAAAATAGGTATAAAATAAATGACAAAATATCCTAGTATTCTTCCGAAATTGAAAGTAGTAGTACGAAAGAAAAGAGTACTTTTATTTCCTTCACCAAATATTTGAAATGTTTAGAAAATATTAAGAACTGAATCGTTTCTTCTTTTGAGAAAGAATGATATTAATGATGATTGCTGAATAAATGAATAATACAATGATGTGAAGGGCAGTGATATTTACTCTTAAAGTACTTTATTTTGAAAAAGAATTCCAGCTTCGTTCTTTAAAATATAAAGAACGCCTCCATCCATTAAAATGACAATTTTGAAAATGAAATTAAAATCGCTGCACTAGAAAAATAAGTTTGTATCTATTTACCGAAATCAACAAACTTCTCATTCGTTCGTTCTCTGCTCTTAGTCTCTTGACAAATATCTCTAATTAAGGATATTAAGGCGCAACGAATGTTCGACTCTCTTGTTGATGAAATCTTAAATTAAACTGAAAGATAACGTCTTCGTAAGCATGCGACGACCAGAGAAAATTGCAAGTGTAATTGCAGAGATAAATAATTCCGCATCACATTTGTAAAAAGGATGCATATAAACATTTAAGATTGCTACGTATTTATTTTTTAGAGCTCGGTTTGATTATGTAGGAGGTAACAAATTAATTTTAATGTTGTAATTAGGAGTGTGCAATAATTATACTATTTAGATAAATTATCTCTGTTTCTCTCTTCCTTTACTTAAAAAATGAAAGTCTTATTTGAAATACTGTAAATATATCAATCATTCAAAAAACAAATTATTTCCTATTATTGAAACTATAAAAAATGTAATTATTTATTACGTTATTCTTTGAAGTTAATAGGCTTTTTTTGGAACTTTTTAAATCTGTTTCAGATGCTGTAAAGTTGTACCAAAATTTTAAGGAGACGAAATTTCAGCTTTTTTTCCCACAAACAAAAATCTAATGGCAGTAGTTGTTTCGACGAAGTAATTTTCTTAAATATGTTTCTCTGTCTAAAATTGAATAGAAAAATACAATCCATATCCTTTATTAATTAAATCAATTACAAAATTCCGTTAAGAAACCTGATTTGTTTTCCAATTTTACTCTCCTTTGCATAGTTTCTGCTATTCAAGAATTTTTTTTTTTAATTTTTGATTCTTTGAAATCAAGTTTCAATATACCTCATACTTATTAAAAAAAAAAAATCAAAATTATATAAATGTTATATAAAGCATACATTTGATATCTCAAAATAATGTAAAAACATATTAAATATATATTTGTACAAAGTTTTCTTATCAAAAATATGCGTAAAACATATTTTCAATATTTTTCTATTATTCACAAATACAAATAACTGCACAAATACACATGCAAGTACTTTATTAAAAGGAAACCATTATAGAAAAATGCATGATTAGTATAATTAAGATTCAGTGTATTTTAAGGCCATGTTTCTCTTCGTATAAAAAAAATGTGAAGAAAAAATATATATTTTTTATATATTTGATTAGAATAAGTGTTACACGCCTAACAAAATTTAAGTGAATTTAATAAAACGAAAATATTGCTGTATATTGAGAAAATTTTAATATAATATAAATGTCATAAAATTATAGAATATTATGATTCCAGAAAATCAACTTTAAAATTATCTTTTTTGCAATTCAAATTTGCCGCTGTTTTTATATTGTAATTGCTTTAGGATCGGCTGAAACTATGATTTCATTTGTGTTTCTCACAATTTCGAAAAATATGTATTTACATTGAAATTTGCATTTAAATTATCGTAAATTTAATCGAACTATATAACGCATATAATATTTCTGGCATAATATTTAAGTATTTGAATTATATCAAAAATACATTACGAAAAATTATCTTTGGAATAAAATTATCTTTATCGATTCCAACCCCTTTTAATTGAAAGATTATTTGGCAAGCACATTTGATCTTTTTTGTGCATGCCTGTTGTGTAAGTATTTCTGAGTTCATGCACTTTTTCACATGTGGGGCCATCCCGTCACACATGCAGACTACTAAACAAACGGGCTGCATCAACACGTGTCTACAGAATGAACTCTGGTGTTAACATATTTCATAAATATCTTGAGCTCTTGCGGTGGTCAATGAAGCTAGGACTTATTCCTCTTATCGAGAACAATATTTTACTGTACATTTTTCTTCTATAAATTTACTTTATTCATTCCTAAAGTATGCATTTTATAAAAAATATTGATTAAATTCTGTTTAAAAGAATAATTTTCCCGTTTATTCTCAGCATTAATTTCAAGTAATTTTAACTAAATAAATTACCTTTTGAAATCTATCACATTGAATCTAAGCAAATCTTTTTACACAGGTTTAAAAAAGATTTAAAATCATAAGTAAATTAGGAACAAATCTGGCACTCATCTTATATTTAAATCCACTCAATATTTTTAAGAGTAATTTTAGATTGCTTATGATAAGCAACATACATTTTTTATGTTATTTTATGTGTAGTAAATAAAGAATTAACTAAAGGAAAGAAATTTTATCTTAAAAGCTTAATATTTGTGAAGTATTTGAAAAAAAAGTCATGTTGTATTGTTCACTTAGATTGTAATGCTGTCTGCAACATTTGCAAATTTACAAATCTGACGTTATTTGCGTTTTTTTTTAAATTTTTTTTTATGTGACTTGAATAGTCATTATTGTTAGTAATATTCGAAATAAGTTTTAATTTTCAAAGTAGCCACTTTAGAGGATTCCATTTGAGAATTACTTTATGTAATTTTACCTCAAATAATGATGTGCAGAAGATTACCAATGATCCGAATCAATTGGGAACGAGTCTCATTCGGATAATTAGAAATTCGGTTACAAATGGAAGAAAAACTACAAATTTTTAAAGAAAAATACTTTTTAAACTATTAAATCATAAACAGCACTTTCATTTAATTAATTAATAAACATTGAATATTATATTGATTAATTGCATATTAAGATACTCACAAGTGCTGCACATTAATACAGTGATGCAAATGACAGTCATTGCTTTGCAAAATATTTTGGTCAGTAAAGGGTTAGATTAGCACTGCCTTCTTCCTATTTCGGCAGCCAAGTCTCTCAACCGCCTGACTGAGCAAAGTTTCACTTGTGGTCCCATTCGGGCTGACATTCATGAATGCCTTTAAAACAGTTACAAAACCTGCATATGCGTCACTAGCTAATGACCTCATCTCTGATTCAATTAGGATATTAAGGTCATACTTCTTCCTTGGTACTTTTAATAAATTGATCATCATTTGTGATTTGAAATCCAATGTTGACTCATAATCCATTCTCCTATACCTTCAGCATTAACAAGTGAATATCCTGGAATTTTCAAAAGAATGTTTCTTAATTCGTGAAATTAAACGTTTCTCTCTCCCATTAGCATTTTCTCCTTTCTGTTACTTTTCCTTTTCTTGAAATTTTTATCTTTTTCTTTCTTTTCTTCATTCTAATTTATTTTTCTAAAATTCTGAAAGTTATTCGGATAATCATCAATTCTGATAGACAGTTTGATTGTTTGTCACTCAATGGTCGTTTTATGCACACGAGGATAATTAGACCTGGACCTACTGTTTAAAGTGGATTCCGAACCACTACAAATATCCGTGCCCAAGGTGGGATTTGAACATACGAACAGTTGAACCGAAAGCAAGTGTGCTAACCGTTCGGCTGTCAGCTCGGCTCTGATAGACAGAGTTCTGTTAATTGAAATTCTACCTTATATCCCGATGAATTTTTTCACACTAGAATTTACATTGAAATTATTTAAATGTATATGAACATTATTAAACTTATCTCTAAAATGAAATATTGAGTATCTTTATGTATAGTTAATGGAACTTGTTTACAATACATAACATTTTGTCATACAATTCCCATTCTCTCTCATTAAATGTTATTTATTACAACACATTCTTAAAATATTTACTCTTTTGGCATTAGATATACCGACTTACGAGGAATATATAAATTTGCTTATATCGTTACAATAGTTTAAATCTATTTATTTATCAAAGATTTAATAACATTTCATCAATCTTGGGAAGAAATTCTGTGTTATCAATTACTCTTTCACTCTCTTCGTCTCAATATGCGCGTGCTGCCGTATCTCACCATACAAAAAATATTTAAAATGAAAGAATATAAAAATAATACAGAAAGAGAGTTTATCCTAATCTTACTTGAGGAAACATAAAAAAGGGGAGCATATGCTGCAGTAACAGAAAAGAAAATTAAAAAAGAAATTCTTTCAGTAAATTTACCAGAAAGTGTTCTGGAAAACTCTTATCTCGAGAATGTTTGTTCAGCTGCTCTCGCCAGATTTCTTTTGACTGAAAAATGTTGCCTTTTTCTGCCTTCACCTTATTTGGATAAAAGAAGCCTCATGAACCCAAAAAATGAGAGATTTGCAAAGGTAGATTAAAATTCCAAACTTATACCAAATTCTTATTTTCCATAAAATATTGTATTTACTTTAAAATTTTGTATCTTGAACAGTCTTGATGGTCTGAAAATGAGAGAATATTTTGGAGAAAAAATAAGAATTCAAATCACTTTTATAAAATATTTCCATTTGAATGGAACTAAAATAACATTAGATATTTGATATTTCTCGAATATACTTTGCTGTTTTTCTCAAATTTTATTTTGTATTTTTAAATTAAATATCTTTTCTGAAAACACTCTCAAATGAAAATCTGGAATAATTTAATAATTTTTTATTCGTTTTATTTTAGAAGTATTTGATAAAATATGTATAAGTAAATATGTAAAACGTTCTCTATGTAATTAGAAGTATAATTCACTTAAGTTATTAGAATATATATATATATATATATATATATATATATATATATATATATATATATATATATATATATATATATATATATATATATATATATATATATATATATAATGTATTTATGCAAGTTAGATTCAAATTTACATTTGCAGCGGTGCTTAGTAACGCAAAATATTAATCACAAATATTTATATATTTAATCCTTTTCCTAATATTCTTTAATGAATCATAATTTACAAACATTAAACAATTAATTTGAGGTATTTTTTTTCAAAAAAAACTTAGTGTGTGCATTGTGTTATCATGATAGTTGATAATCATAAGATAATATGGAAAAAAGTTTTATAACAGAAATATTGCCTAAAATATTTTGTTATTTAATCATTTCACAGAAACTCAGCATCTTAATAAAAAGTATCATTAATCAAGAATGCAGGTAAGTGATATTGCAGAAAAAAGTAAACCATCCGCATGGAAGATACATACATTAAGAAAATTCAAGTATTGATCGGAAATTATTTAAAATCTGGGAATTCCAAAGTTTTGCGTAAAGAGAATGAGTAAATGGAAGAGAAAACGTTGACAGTCGGCTTTATAGACGAAAAGTGCAAATATTAGACGACATTGCTGTGAAGTCAATTTCTAGAATGTGCATCTGACAAAATTTCATTTCCTCAATGAAACATGTATGTAAATTGATATATTTTTAAAAATTATTTTAGTTTTTTTGAAAACGATATGAGTTAAAAAAAATGAAAATATGCATTTTTGATTCTTATACTGCAGTAATTCTCAGGATAATATCACAACACTCACAGTAAAATAATTATTTTCAAATAAAATTCATTTTTATTTGAGTTCACAAAATATTACGATATTGTTTAAGTATTGCCATGCTTTATTGGTATTTTTAGAAAATATCAGCAGTTCAATGTTCATGCGATTTAAAAATAATATTCAAAAAGATACAGGGAGAATTATTAATCAAATATATGAATTTAAAGTATCCAATAACAATATCACAGCCTCATTGAGCATAAAGGTATTCTTTTCTGTAAATAAATACATTTTAGGGAGTTTCATGCTTTAATTTACAATGGTTATCTTTTTTACCTGTTGAAAGAGTTTGTTGACATTGACATGTCATGGAAAAGTGTTGTTTTGTTTTTAAAAAAATTGATAACTTAGAATTTCATATTTAGTTTTGGAAATTTAAATATTTTTGCACATTGTATCTGATTTGAAAATCTCCACTCAAGCATTTACTTATCTCTATATAATATATGTGTTCCCTTTCTTACATTCAGTAGTTAATTTTATCTTAATTTTCCTTCCTTAAAAATAGACTAAAATGATTTTGGATTTATTTACCCCCTGTTTTGTAATAATTTTTAAACTTATGGCATCACTTAACGAAAAGCGCAAATTTTCTATTTCGACTAGAGTTTGCCACTGATAAATTCCTTCAATCTAAAGGATAGTCAGTTGTCTGGATTGGAATCCTTTTTAGAGAGAATATATATTTCACTACTTTCAAATTGTTTAAATGCGAATTTTTTTTTCAGTTTAGAATAAACGCATGTAATAATACATGCACCCTAATGTGTTTTTAAATAAAATCCACCAATTCTTTCTTAACACAACCAATTATATTTTAATTGTAATTTATGGTTTTGTTTTTTTTATATCTTTTATAAACAATATGATAAATATTTTCTATTTCAATGGTAATTATGCTCCAAACCAGTTAGTATTTAATGTTTAACAATTCACTATGAATTAAATCGGATAAAAAGGAGGGAAACGTAAGCTATATATTACATTGTGCAATATCATACAATATTTATTACTTTTCTCAAAACGCGTGACAGGAACGAACATTTATTTCATTTCCTGAACACTGCAAATGCTAAAGATAAAATTCTTTGAAACAAAATTGGTCTTGAAAAAGAATAACACTTAAAAATGAGAATAATGACATGTAATTCCCTTTTCTTCAAAAAAAAAAAAAAGTACATCAAAGTAAGCAACGCAGCGAGCACTTCAACGTACAACTCGAGAAAGATGCAGAGGAAAGATGATGAGGAAAATAATGAAATTTATAATTGAAAAGAATTTCATTACTTTCACGTAATTTTAAACAAATTACTTCCTCTGATAAGAAAAAATAAGAAACTTTTTAAAATTTAAAGAAAAAATTGAAATGAATAGAAAGGCATTCATAAAACTATTTGAATTCACCAGAATTTATTCGAATTATATTAATAATTAGTTTTGAGAGGAAAATTTTTAGGGATATTTTTCCGAGGAAATAAGAAACGCTTTAATTTCTTAAATGATTTTGCTCTACTCGTAAAATAAATATGCAACTTCTTTCTTTAATGTTGCAGTTCTATTATACTGCCGGCATGCAATGCAATAATCGTTTCAACCATAAATTACACTATTTCGTGCTTGAAGTTTCTTTAAATAATTCTTTTTGATTTATTTTTATTGAAAATTATTTCAAAATAATGAAAATAAATTATTGTAGAGAAAGAAATAACATATATCTTTAAATTTTTGCTTCTAAATTAATATGCACTTCCCTTTTTAAAGAATTCGATAAATGTAAAATGAAAACAATTTGTTTTCTAAATTATATAAAGAGCATGTTATTTCATGCATTTCATATACTTGTTCCTTTTTTATAAATTGGTTTTATTTTTAAGCAATTAAATACTGGTTCATGAAATGTAGGAATCGCATTTTATTATTTTAATTATCTAAAACTATCAAAATGTAGTCAAATAAATATTATTATACAGTCAATTAATATGTTTGTCTACAAACTTTACTTTAATAATATTTTTTGGTTCTGACGAAAATGTTATATTAATTTAATATTTAATTGATAAAATTGTTGGTGATTTAAATTATTCATAATATATTAAATTATTCATAATATATAATAAATCAAGCTTATTTATAAAAAATGAGATAATTCATTGAATTCCAATCTTTGGTTTATGCAACCAGTTGTCAATACACGTCTTTTTATAAAACCCACTAAAATATTTTTTCAATATGATCAAAGTCAGCATTCATTATATTGACAATATATTTGAGTGATCTGTTTCATTTTAGGCTCCTTATATATTTTACTGATATAGAAATAGCACTTTTCAGATTCGAAAGCTTTATGTTGGAAACTGATAACTTTTGAAAATTATCTTTTATTCAACTTAATCCATATTCCTGCTTTTCTCATACACAGGTGTCATAATACCTGCTTAAATGTTTTATGCGTACTATACTGACATTATGAAGTACCCAAAATAAAGACACTTTCTAAATATTAACGTTTCTATAAGGAAATCAAAAGTGGTAGATGTGCTAAAGTTTTCAATTGTTGGGCTATTCTCTATGTGGTATCTTATCCATTGCGTTTAAAATTATCAACATGGCATTATATTTTTTTTTTACATTTTGAATAGTTGTAATATACTATTCACGTTGCAAATACGTCACCATAAATTGTATGCTCCGAAAATCAATGGAACTTAAAAACTCTTTTCAAGTATATCCATAAACTTTAGTTTTAATAAAAACTAAGCAAACATAATGAGGATTGAATCATAATTATCTAGAAAATAACAGGTTACGTGTAAAAGAAATTATAATGCAAAAGAGAGCAATGCAAAATATTAGAAAAGTAGTTTTAAGTTCCAAATTTAACCCACGCTCCACTGTGTACCAAAGAGAAACCCATTTGTGATCAGAAAACCTCCGATGAAGACGGCGACTGTTGCTAACGCATAGGACTCAATATTATTTTACGTCCAGCTTATTGGAGGGATTTTTGGTTCCTCTCTTCTAGAAAGTGGCCAATCGAGATATTGCATGTGAGAGTATATTGAGTTAATTAAAACGGCGAGGCTAGATGGAAACCCATAAATCAGTTTGCAGTTTGGTCCAGCAGCGTTAGATGATTTGGGCGTTTAATAACGACCTTCTCCTAATAAAAGCATGCGTGTCCCAGGGGGTGGCTAATGGGTCTTGATACGAGTGCGGTCCAGGCGATTGTGATGGAAACATACCCCATGCCAATTGAGGCTACACATGGGAAATCACATCCTATATTGACGAGTACAGTTCCCAGAAACAAGACCAATCATTGGGTAAACTATAGTGCTTACTCCACTACAGTCCCCCCTCCCAGCCTATTTAAATTAAAATAGGACAGGTCCAGCGAAACTGTAATTACCAGAAACTAATTCAAGCTAAAATAAGGTCCTCTGCACTTTCTACCCTTAATAGATTCATAGGGCCTTTGCATCGCTCCGTCTACTACTAACTACAAGCTGTAACCCTTCAACCTTTTAAATTCGAAACTTCTCCCCAAGAAGCACACAGGAGCCGAGCTTTAATGCGGACCCGATTTTAATGAGGTTTAACGTGACGTCTTCTCGATGCAGCCCTACTGTTTCACGAGAGGTTAGGTCGCAATCCCCTCATCCCGCTCAAGTAGTTAGAATATTGATTCTCTCTTTACATCCCTGCCTGCTTCAGATATCACGGCGTTTTGCTTTTAATGAGCTTGTCGTGTTCCTGTAGCAGGGGAATCGTTGGTTTGTGTGCCTCTGATGCTGCTGTCCAGGGTGTGAAAGTATCTTTTTGTTATCCTCTCTCGTTAATTGTACCGTATTGTGAAATTTCATTTTTGAAAAATATCTCGTTCATCAAGTGATAAGATTAAAAGAAAATTTCCTCATTTAAATCTCGTTACCGTTTGTTATCCTTTTATGTGTAATGACTGGGAACTGATTTAGAAATAGCATGAAATGATTTTAAATCATGTTAGAAAACAGAAGGATAGAATGTTTATTTTGAATGTATACTTAGCAACTTAAATTAATACTAAATTTATATATATATATATATATATATATATATATATATATATATATATATATATATATATGAAAAAAACCAAAATAGTGTCCTCATATTCTAGTAAGATACATTTCTCTAAATTCTGAGTCTTAAAAACATATAGTAAAATTTTCTACTGATTCAAATAAGATTTTTATTCTGAAAATAGTAGTAATTTTATGTAATCCCGGAATTTTTTAGCGTTTTTAATTACATGGATAGAATTCTTGGAGAAAAGATCCTCTCTAACAGTATTATTGTATAATATAACTGTATTCATGCGAAAGGTATTTGGGGATTCCACTATGTCCACAATTACTATTTTCAGAAGAATTTACTTGCTAATGGTGATAAATTATACACAAAAATTGAGCAGCATCAAAAATTCATATTTTGTTTAAAATGTATGCTCCAAGTTATAAAATTAAAATATTTTGAATAGGGAAATTTTTTAAAATCATTTGAATACTATATTATAATATTTAAATAAATAAAATTTCTAATTCAATCACTTTATAAGTGGAATTTTCAAGACACTCTTGTTGTGAATTTCATTTTTGAGAAAAAATATCAAAATGAACTACATAAGAGACAAAATTTTAACCTTAGTAAATTATTATTTTTAGAAGGTATAATCTGTGCAGACAATAGACGGCTAGTTCTATGTAATGAAATCCACTATAAATAAATGTAAATTTTATCTTTTCTTTTCTTAAGAATGAAAGCACTTTCACATACAATAATAAGTTAATATGAGAAGAATATATTTAAATTTGGAAAACTCTGTTAACATTTTTGAGTTATGAAACCCTTTATTAATTTTAATATTATCTTTTTAGTTATCTTTTAAAGAATTGTATATTATGGATTTTTTTTAAAATTATAATGATAAATTTAATGGCTTATGAAACATATGAGCACTCCAGTTTGTTTACTTGCATTTAAAATGTTAATAATATGAATTCATAAAAAATTGAGAAGATTCATTAAAACAATAATTGAAAAGATTAGTAAATTAATATTCATCTGCGCTAATTTAAAGCAACAAAAAATATTTCAATTTAAGTAAATGAATTTCTTAAAATTAAAATATTAGTAATGGTTTTTCATACTTGTATTGAAATAATATTTAAATATGCTCAATTTGTGTTTTTATCTAGTTTTACATACCCTATATAAAAATGAATTAACCTAAAACATAACTTATTCTTATGACTTTAGTTTATCATTTTCCATCACTATGTATTTCATTGTAACTTTTTAAACATATATGATATTTAATTGCTAATCAAATTTTGTTACCACATGTAGATTTAATTTTTAACATTCCAATTATCTTTTTGTATAATAAGAAATAAAATACTTTTCCTTGTAAAATATTTTTCTCTTTAAAAGTATTAGAAGAAAATATTAATAAGTGCGATTTCAAGAAACACATGCGAATGTTTTTTTTCTTTGTATAAAAATCATCTGATGTATCTGATATCAGGAAATATTATCCTACCTTTCTTAAAATACAATTGGCAAAATAGAATTATAACACGTTATTCATTTCAAATAGTTTTGATTAGGAAAAAAATATTTTATAAACATTGTTCATTTTTATATAATTTCAGATTATCTTTACGGTACAATAGTGCTCAATTAATTTATCTACTATACATTTATATGTAAGGCAATTTAATGAATTTTCACCTTATGAGAGTTCATAATTGAATTATCTGAAGCAGAAAAAATGTTGCAATGTGGTGTCAAAATTAACTCATCGCCAGCATTTGGATCTATTCATTTTAAAGAGAACATAATCAACATTTGCAATTGAGACCTAATCTAAATCACATCACACTACTTACAAATTAATAAAGAGTTAATTAAAATTCCGCGTCTCCCGCCGCGTTTGCACTGATATAAATTTATCGATACCGCGATTCCCGGGCGATCATAATTTTCTTTCTTGGGGTGCCGATGCAGATTTAATGGCATTAGGCGACGAAAATTTTAATTATTGGCGGAAGTGATTTCGGAAATCCGCGTTTTAATTGCCAAGTCCATTGTGCAATCACGACGGTGTGCATTTCGCCTTATCAGCAATTATATGTCTTTATCTCACTGAGAAAATTTCCTCTTTAGCTATGTTATTCAGCCAGGAAGTAACTTTTCCATGAATGTATAGCCTGTATATGTTTATTTTGCTAAAATAAATCAAACACGAAGCGCTTTATTTTGTTTTGGAAGTTTTGCATATGAGCGGTCCATTCGAGCTGCTGATCCGGAACTACACAGACTCACCTTTTGTGCTCGGTTCACACTATTCATCATAAAATGCCAAGATTAAGTTGTTTTTCAAAAGAAAAAGATCGCCATTGTTTACGCGTTATTCTCGCCTTTATAGAGGGCGTTATTTGCCGTATATATATATATAATCTGCAAAATAAAGACGCCAAGAATTATTCACCTAAGGAGAGATTTATAAGGGAACTTGATGGATAGCTGAGTGTTTATTTTCACAGTTTAGATTTGAGACTATCATTGTCTTTTTTGCGGTTTCAATTATTTTTCTTTATTGCACTGGCGCTAAAAGTGACAGTTTAATTAAAAGAAGGCAAGTAATGAAAGTTTTTACACAAAAGAAATACCGCGCTTTTTTCTTTCTTTTCATATCTTTGGAATTATATAGCTTGCAGGAGGAAAAATAAAGCTTGAAACGTAGTTGAAACTTAGATGAGAAAATTCTGCATGCTTTCTTCAAAAATTATAAAAACATTCTTTAAAAAACATGCTATCTAAAGTTTGAAAAAAAAAATAATCACCCCTTTATTGAATATTTCCCTCTACTTTTGTAAAAAAAAACCCACGAAATATATGTTAAAAGATTAATTATAATGGCATTATTATAAGTTTCTCTCTCTCTCTCTCTCTCTCAATGTTGAAATTGTTTTGAACTGTCTGAAAACAATATTTCCAATAAAGCATTATTTGCTTATTTGTTAAGTAAATTATATTATTTCTAAATTTAGTAAATGCTTTGTTGCCCCCCACCCACCCAAATTGCAACACCAAGGAAGACAAGACACATCACAACAAAATTTATTTTGTAGATAACATGTGGACCACAAGTATCAAATGATTAAATTTATAGACTTTTGTGAGTGTGGTTCCAGTTAAAATCAGTAGAAAGAGTAACCGCCATTGTTGGAGATCACCGCTGCCACACGCCTCGGCATAGATTTAAAGAGATTTTGAATGCGTTCTTAGGGTACAGCAGGCAAAGCTTCTTCAACACATAGCCAAAGTTGATCTGGTGTGGTAGTTGGGGATGTAATCTGGGTTAATAGTTGAGCAACCATGGTAACATATTTTCTAGGGAAGCAATTCAATCTGGTGATCAACCAAAAATCCTTGGATACTTCGCGTCATTAGTTCCTGTACTCATTATCCTGTTGAAATACGTCAGTGGGCAAGCACTGAAGGTAAGGAAGGACAACTGTCTTCAACACCTCGGAGATGTAGCACTGTATACTTATGGTATTGATATTGCGTACTAGAAGAATGCGAGAGTGATATCCAATACCACCCTATACCATAATACCCGCTGCAGGACCAGTATCACTGTGCATAACACAGCTGTTCAGCACCCTCACTCCACTTCGTCTCCCGACTCGAATGCGACCACCGTGGTGTTTCAGACAGAAACGCGATTCGTGAATAAAGACAATTTCATTCCATTCTGCCATCCTTCTTTCATCTCATCAGATGTCTGTGGTTCTGCGTCAAGGGTAGACGATGCAATGGGCGTCTTGCAGGCAGACCCCCCTGCTGTAAGCGGCGTCAATTAGTACGTGCAAGCATTGGGTGGTGCGTCACAGACTGAATGTGCTGTGCTATGGTTCGTGATGTGGCTGAGCGATCCGTATTCTGTTTCCAGCATAGTTCATCTGATGCTCCTGAGTAAATAGCTATCAGAGAGTGATCGAAACTGGCATTAAATATTCTACTTCTGCATTCATAAATAGTTTGCTAAAAATCAGAATTATTCTTTCATTATAATTTATATAAAAGTGAATAAAGATAATCCTCTCTGTTATATATTTTCTGCCTTAATGTTCAGCTGTTAATATAGAGCTTTATAAAAAATAATTTGCCTAAAAAATAAATAAATAAATAAAAACTTGCATTAAATCTGTCTAGTTATTTTGTTCAGTTATACTCTAAAAAATTAAAAATATTAATTTTCAAGAATATTTTTGCAATTTGAAAATTTTTGGGCACACTGTAAGTTTGCTTTATGTAATTCATTTCCATTTTTTTAACAAAATATTATTTCTGAATCTTAAGAATCAGTATTCATGGATTGTAAGACATGAATAATGAGATATCCTCTATAAACCCTTAAAAGAAATTCCAATTTCCTTTTCCATTTTCCTTTTTCAACATGCAAAAAAAAATTGCTTATTCCTGAATTATAAATGCATTCAAAATATCTTATTAATTGCTATTGTATTTGCAAATGACATTTTTAGTAACATTGTGCTTAACATTAGAATACTAATTTCTATGTTATTAGAAATTTCAGCTCACATCTGATTATTAAAAAAATCACAGGGGAAAAGTGAAAGAATAATGCATTTCATTTTTGTTAATATTTGCATAACATTTAAAATAAAAAATAGTAGAAACTGTTTTGAAACTGCTTGAATTTATATTTATATTGAAATTTAAAATATGTTTTCAGAAATTGTACATTATATTTTTCTTGTAAAAATATTCAATTTTTTTATTTAAATTAAACAAAAAGTTTAAACTAATTTTTTTGATAAAATATAAAAAATGAAAGCCCTTCATTCAATAAGATGCTTTCATTGCAATAAAAAAATGTGCTGAAATTAATTTATTAATCATATAAGAATTGATAAAAGATCTTGTTAAATTCTAGCAAAGTAATATTATTTCAAGTTATTAACTCTGTTTAGCAATCAACTCCATTTAAATTAGTATATTAAATTAAATTATATTATGTTACAATACATTTTATTACACTATATTTTATCATATAAGGAATATTTTTAAAAAATTATAAAGCTACCTTACTTCATTAAAAAAAATTTGCTTTGCATTCTTCTGTAAGCAATATTCTTTATCGTAGAGAAATATTGAGAAAATATTTAAATTAAGATTTGTTTTAAATTGATAAAACTAAAAACATGATGGAAAAGTAAAATCTTTTTTAATTTTGGATAATATCTTGCCATTATTAAACGAATTGTTGAGAATAACATACTCTCATCATTTGATATACCATAAAACCCTCATAAGAAAATTGTTAATCTTCTTGTGAAAGCAACTACTATTTAACTAATATTTTGCCTCATTATTGTGAGTATGAAATACTTATTTTCTCTGCATAACAGGTAATTTTAGAAATATTTCTTATTTCTAAAATAACAGTGTTATTTTAAAAAGAGCGCTTATTGTTCAGAAATCATTTTTAAAAACCAAAATGTTGTTTGTGCAGAACAAAATGGAAAGAAATTTTGATTAAAACATATATGATTAATTGTAGTGTAAGTATGGTTTAACAAGTTATATTATGATAAAATGATAGAAAATAATTCATCCACTTAAAAAAGTTTGTACTGTAAATACTTTTACAACAATGAAACGTTGTATCACTATCTCTTTTTTCATTTAGCAATGGAATTTTTGTTTCCAAATTCAAGAATGTTACGTGAACAATTGTATAAAATATTGCCAAACTGATAAGTAACTAAATAAAAAACTGACCAAATAAATCTGCATTTGGGATTTTTGTGTGTCTGTGTTCTAAATACCTATAAAATTATTTCAGATAGTCGCATCATTGAAAGTAAAGTTTCTAATAATTATTTCCCATATCAGTTTCTTTCTTTTTCCACTAAAATCTGCTTTCCTAAGAAATTTATTTACATATAATTGGTTTTGGATTATATGTAAATACATTTGCTTTTAGATTTATCTTTGAATTAAATGCTTTTAAATTTCAAAATGGAAGTAGACAAAGTTTCGAGAAACATAGATTTCTGTACGATATATGCATAGATACATTTAATTTTGTATCTATATACTTATTAAAGATAAGAACTGTATTTGAGACATGCGAACAAAGTTTCTCAAGTTTGCGTAGGTGCGAGTATTTGTTTTCGCTACGAATGTCACGCTGTAATCCCCTTTCTCGGAGGAGATTCATGAATTTTCATAGGGCCACAAGTTTGGACAGTTAAGAAAACTAATTGTCTGACTTGCATGGGTCCCGCAGTCACACGCTTAATTATCCTGATTAGGATCTTCTGACTTGATAATTACGGTACATTTGCATTTAGGGAAGCGCACTTATCGGCGTGTTAACGAATAAAAACCAGAACTAAAGCAATTAGCAACAAGAAACATTCTGCTGGCTGCTGCAACCTCCTAATTAGTGGAAGATGTCGATGAGGGATGAGCCCATGGCTGATTCAATTACAGCGACTCTTCTTAAAGACGTGCCCGTCCTTCCGCTGGTAATTGTGACCCCGGGACACGAGATATTGGAGGAGGCTTTTGTGCTGCCGGAGATATTTTTTTAGTATTATTGAGCAAAAATCTATTATTCGCCTCAAAGTATTCCGGGTTCAATAAATTGTATTCCTATTGTATTAAAGAAGGTATATTAAATATAAAATGGTTCAATATCAGAAGCAAAGTTTTTTGCCAAATCCAAGCAAAATGAATTTTAACAATTGATTAATTATTGATTAAGAACTTATTCATACAATTAGAAATCCTTGAAAGCTCGTATTTGTAATTAGACTTTGGCAGTGGTACTTTTTTTCTTTACTTGATGTTGCGTTATATTAGTGTTGTAAGTTATATTAAAATACCCAAATGTTGTTGAATATTATTATTATTACTAAGTAATTTTCTTAATTTCTCATAAAAATTAAAAGTGTATATATTTTTCTTAATATTAAAATGAATTATTTATTTTTATGTGCTATTCTCAGTCTTTCTTCTGTTTAATTGTTTCAATTGATTAAATAAATAAATTAAACGCATAAATGTGTGTATATATGTCTGAAAATTAGAGTGAGAACAAGAAAATAGGTAAACACAGTTTTATAAAACTTTAATATTAGTTATTTTAAGAATAAGTTGTAATATTTTTTATCTTAATATGATGGAGATTCGAATTCCGGGGAATTAATATTTTTCTATACTTCTGTAATCTAAATTCTATATAAATTCACACACCCACACATATATATATTTATATACAAATGTGCAGGTGTGCATTTATATAGAACTCAGAATACAGAAATTTAGAAAAACGTTACTCTTCATATATCCTTTCTTCGGGTGGGGTGCGTTTCAGATCTATATACACATAAGTGGAAAAAATTGAGAAACTCATAAAATTCAAATGTAAGTATAGTTCTTATTGAATTCTTTTCAATTTGAAAAAAAAGCTCGTCTGACTACCGTAAGCGCAACTTGAAATCTTATTATAATTGCTTATATTTAAGAAGTTAAATTGTGTTATAAAATATTATTACAGTAAAATCATAGAATTTGAATCGATATTTGCATTAATTAATTCAAACAAATTTGACAAGATAAATGTTGCTTTGATATTCTCAGTTAAAAAAATAAAAGAAATATGTATGAATAAAATCCTCTTTCTAATGCCATCTGGGATTAAATTGAGAGAGGCTAAATGTTATTTATTTATATTGACATTAAGATAATTGCTTCTCAATAACTTAAAACAATTAAATAAAAGTGATGTAATTGAAATTTTAAAAATAATCATAATTTTAATTTTGAACTTTTTATTATATTATTTTTAATTAATTTAAATGATAATTTACGTTAACTGGAATTCATTACTTCTGCACACTGTAATGTTTCAGAAGTATCACCATTACGGCGCTTTGCTCACTTCGAGAAAGAAGGTATTTATTTCTTCCTTTTAAAATCGTCATCATTTCATTGTTAAACACTGTAGCTCGTAATATATATATATATATATACATACACACACACACACACACACACACACACACACACACACACACACACACACACATATATATATATATATATATATATATATATATATATATATATATATATATATATATATATATATATATATATATATATATATATATATATATATATATATATATATATATATGGACGGTATCACACACTTCAATCCTCCTTTTCACTATATTCTATATTCCCATATTTTTAAGTAAAAGTTGCTTTATTTTTCCTAATTTAGTAGATCACAATAGGTAACGTTACCTTCCCTCTAATATATACCATAGATCTGAAATAACATTAGAAAATAACTGGAATTTTTCCAACACAATATTTTATAATTCTTATCTAAAGAGGGATTTAACGAGTTCACACATTTTATCTTATGAGATGTGATTTTGTGGTATGAAACTTCATTTTAAACAGAGTTAAGTAAATAGTAAATATCATTTTTCTCAATTTTTTTTCGAAGTGTAAAATATGATTGGGGTTCACTCTCTGCACTTTAAGACATTTATAGCTAACAAAAATTAAAGGCAAAGACTAACTTATGTTGTTAATAAAATATATCATTTAATCAATTTTCCGCCGCTTATTATGTTACTGAAATCCACTTATGAAATCTGTATAATGAGAACATGAAGAAAAGTTTATGTACATAATTATTTGAGGCATGTATTAATCATTTATATCAATTCTTGCAGCAGCAGGTCATGTTACAAAAAATAAGAGCAAAAACGTGTAAATCACTTCTAGTTAGGAACGATGCTTTCATGGATACACATTGCGGTATGGAAATGCTTTTGGCCTAAAACACAATTCTTGTTCCCCATATTTGATGGCTCACCCTCCAGCTGTTCTCTGTTTTCCTTTATGGAGATGGATTCTCGGGAGAAAAAGAGAACTACTAACAAGTTGAGTCTAGAACATTGGATGTTTGGGAAAAATATCATCAGTGGTACCCCTGTGTTTTACGACATTTGTTGACAAGTTTAACATTTGGGGGAAGTTTAGAAGCAGCAAGTCTGATAACGGATTGAAAATGAACGAGAAATGTCATATATGTTGTTTTTAGTGTAATGTTCGACTAAAGTTATCAGTATTACTGTTTCCTAAATTGTTAAAGCTATTATTATATTTGAATCGTTTATGTAAAATTTGCAGTTGGTACTTTCTGTTTCTCTTTTAGGACAAATAAATATTAAAGTTACGATTTTAAAAAAAATATATATTTTAAAATTTAAAAATATTCATTATATCTTCATTTAAAATGTTTCAAGAACTACATCAAAATTTCATAGGATTTTGATGAACATGTTATTTCATAATATTTTAACATTTAGTTTTCATACATTAGAGGATATTTCATATTCTTCAGTTATTTGTAAGGGTAGTATTAAATTGATGAAACATCTTTTATTAATTAATGTTGAAAACAGAACATTTAGTAGTTTTATTGCAAGACTGAAATTCTGTAGTGGATAATTAAGAAATTAGAGCAATAACTCCTCCAAATTTTAAGTAACTGTTGCGTATTATAGAGTATAGGTAAATAAATTTATGAAATCATATCTGATTTAAAGTAATTAAATCACACATGATTTTAAGATTAAAAAAAATATTATTCAAGCAGTTCGTATTTCTTACTTTCTACAGTGTTAAATGGCGATTAAAATCATCTTTAGATGTTGGACAAGGCATTGAAATATTTCAAAGTATACACTTAAGACATGCTTTCAAATGCCGTTGAGTATCATTTTCCTATAAATTTCACGTTTTAAACGTACAAAAAATTTGAGCCTAAATATCGACAGAAACAGTTAAAAATATCAGAATTTAATAATAAGTGATTTCATTTTTTAAACTTAAAAAAAAGAATTTTATCTATATTAAAATTTGTTGTATAAGTAGCCACATAAAAAAGTTTCTATCAGTGCATTAGAGTATAAATGAAAAGAAACGCAAATTCAGTATTTAAAGACTTCGTAACTAAAGAGATTTTTCTAGAGTTCCTGTATCATCTCATTTTTTGTAACTGATCTAAACGGAAAAATTTATTTCTGGGAGCAAACAGTGTTTTGGGTAAGGCTAAGCACAAATGATAAATACTGTTTATTTCCTAAACAACCACTTTATAAAAGCACACATACATCGGAAATCAGGGTCTTCAAAAGCTTGTACGCTTTGTACGGTAATTAGGAAATTATAATTTGAGAAAAACTATCAAAGAAAAATATAGAGGCTGCAGAAAATAAATAAATATATATATATATATATAATTATGCTAACAACAAATAATTAAGTCAAGCTGTCACTCAAATATCATTGAATGAGAAGGTGATAATATTAAGCCCAAAAATGATAGGACTTGACTGTATCTTAACGATCCGTTTTCGCACCTGAAGGATAATGAAAGGGAGAACTATACTTCAAACAGTAAGTCTTATAGAAATTAGACAGATGGATGAATGGGATAACAAACAACTGTGTGTTACACATTTAAAGAACTGGAAATAATGATAACTAAAATTTTATAAATAAATCGAATGTTTTATTTGGGTTGTTAATGTGTGTGATAAATAGAATAAATATTCAATGCTTATATTTCTTATATTTCTTCTTTAATCATGAACTCGAATATAATACAAGCAATTACTAAGTATATATTAAGCCTTTAAAATGTTTGAAACAGATATCTTTGCAATCGAAAATATTTTTACTTAAACTCTGAAATCTTCATAAAATGTTTGGTAACAATATACAAAAATGCACGTTAATTTTTCAACTTTAAATGGATTGCAAAGATTAAATAATGCCGTTTTTGGAATTGCTTTCTGATGAATAATTTGTAGAATATAATTTGCATGCATTTATCAAAATTAAAGAATACTTTACTAATATTCGAATTGAAATAATAACCCCTATGTAAGCATGTTCCTTGATTTAGGCAATAATCAATCCAACGTTAATCAATTTAAACAACTCTAAGCGTTTCCTTTAAAAAATGCTAACTGTGTGGTATGAAACGAAGTGATAAAAATAGCTGGTAAATGTAATGAATAAATAAGACGATGTTGGGTTTATCTTTTATTGGCAAATCGCGTTTGCACTCTATTGATATAACTAACAGTTATATGAATTTTTTCTTCAAAAAAAATTTTGATTTAAGCATTTGCATTTAAATTATAAGAAAGGGATAATTTTATTTTGTGTAAGAATGTTAATAAAATGCCATATTCATAAATTTTTTTAAAGTGGTCTACTGCCTAAGATAAAAGAAGTTGCAAAATTTAAAAAAAAGAAACGATAAAAAGAAAAAAAAGATAAAATGTTATTATTAGAATACCACAACTATTTCATTTTTATGTATTAAGTGCTTACTATTTTAATTAGGATATGCCATTATGAAGTTATTAGCTTATTTAAATGAAATTTCATCCAATTACTTTGCATTCAATTGAGAGTACGAATTTCACAGACATTTTAATGAAGAAAAGGATGTTTAGAATGCGTAAAGAATAATTTTTTGGTAAATATTTTCCCCAAAATAGTTTTGTGACAAAAATGTTGGGACCGCATTTCTATGTTCTGTGAAAATACTTCTCATAATTAAATTTTTTACTTTCATTTTTGCAGCTTTCTATCATCATGTTTTCTACTTTTCTTAAATTACCAGTTGTTGTATCATAAACTTTCAGCTTAAAACTTGCATAAAAGAAAATAGTTTTTTTTTTTTTTTTTTTTTTTTTTTACTTTAATGAAGGGCACATTGTTCACTTAAAATACTTTCTCATTACAAGTATGAATGAAGTTTAATTTTTTTACACTCAAACCATAAATTAATGTTTCTTCTTAATTAGGAAACCAAAAAAAACTTAATTTTCACAAAAAAATGTATTTGTTTAAAACTATTTTTTGTGGCTACAGCCTTGGCATCTCTTTTATTAAACTGTTTCTAATTCACATTTTTTACCTGTAAGATTCTTCACTCTTCTTAATGTATTCATCTTTACAAAGCAAACACATTATCCGCTTAAAATGTTGAGAATAAATGTTTTGTGCTGTCTCATCACAGAAAATGATGAGTTCAGGAAAAATGAAAGAAATACATTTTAATTTTATTTTACTTTCCCACTGAATCAATAGCATCATGCATATTTTACTTATTATTAAATTTTAAATTTATGAAAATGAACACTAACTTGATGAATACATCTTTTACGCGTTGTACTTGAGGTGGATTTGTATTTTAATTTATTTCTTAATGAATACACTATAGAAAAATAAATTAGATTCATATCATGTTTTAGATAAATAATATTTTTCCACCACTACGTAGAGATTTTTATATCAAATGTATTAAAATTTCAGTAAATTATCCTATTTTAGGAATAAAATTATCTTTAAAGTATATCAAAATTAAAGTTAACTAATTTTTATCGAAACTTAGTGATCTAATTGGACTCTCAACATTTTAACACATAAACATTCGGTCTACAAAAATCATTTAAAGTCGAATAATTAAAGCAAATATCTTAATTGTGTTAAGAAATAATTCTTGGACGTTTCCGAGAAGTGTGTTTGAACTGTAACAGTATCCACACAATCAACTGTTCATCAATATGAGAAATAAATACTGAACAAAAATGTGAATAGCTCTAAGAAATTTTATTTTACAGTCTTTAATATTGTGTTTAGTATAGAAGCATATTTTAGACATCTTTCTTTATGCAAAATAGTGTAAAACTTTAATATATATAATCAAATGCCAGAACGCGCGCAAACACTCCAAATAACATCTGTCTGATTCTATATTTTGATCATTAATCCTTTATTCCGGCACTTACCAATTTTCGGTGAGCATGCTTGTAATGTTTGTTTTAAAACCACAAAAATATTTCAGAGTATTTTAAAATACGAAAGTAATGTTAACGTATTATAAGAACAAAAATTTTAAACAAATATATATATATATATATATATATATATATATATATATATATATTGTTTTATGTATTTATTTTACCATGATTGATTTCAGGATTTAATATTCTTCATAAAGTGATATAAAAAAAAACATAACCAAAGAAAATTCAGTTTTCAAAATATATATAAAAAAGTTTTCATTAAATAACATGTCTTTAAATATGTTTATTACTAACCACAAAATGAAAATTTTATATTTTTCTCAAAAAACGATTAATGAGTATTTTTGGTAGAAATAAGATAGGGCAGTGAATAAATAATTTAATGTAATAAGGCATGGCAGAACTAGTCGATTTCTTTATTGGTGTGAGTAAAACATTAACTAGCGCTTCAAAATAACAAAAATAATATAAATCTAAATCCCGAATATTGGATAAACACTTCTGCCTCGTAATGTATCATGGAGAAGTTTTATGCTCTAGTAATTACTTAATATCAGGTCTGAAGCGATATTGGAGCTACTTGATGCAAATTCCGCTTAAAATTTGGCGACTAGTTTCTCACTTTTTACGCCAAAATTCCCCAAAGTGTTATTTTCTTGAATACCTTGCACACATTTTCAGGCTTTATATATACAAGCCTTTGCCCTTATTTTATCGCTGCTCATTTTGTTTCTCAATTCTCCAGACTCTTTTCTTAAATCTGTTGCTCCGGACCAGAAAAGTTGCCAATTTTTCATTACGGTAATGGAGGCATTTTTACCAAAAGTAAAGAGGGGTGATGAGGTAGTTCGCTCTCTGCATTTTTTTATTTTTTTTAACTCTAAGCGTATATATTTTATTTATTTAGGTTCTTTTTTTCATTTTTACCCTCTTATCTCTTTTTCGAAATACCCCAATCTCTGCGAAGAAATCTCTAATGCTACAGTCGTTAGCGCTAACACCCCATGGGAGGCGTTAAAAATTTGCTCGCTCGCTTTCGACATTTTATCTTTGAGTTATTTAGCAGAACTTTAGCTGTGGCAGAAAATGCAGGGAAAAGTGGAATAAAAAAGGACTTGGATCCGAGGCACGCTCAAGAGCGACTTCTTAATAATAGTGCTGTTGTATCAGAAAATGATGCTGTTTTAATAGCCGCGCGTGCACCACTGCCGAGAAAATAACAGGATCAAGAAGCGTTGAATAATTTGAGAGCTGTAACCCCTCAAAAAAATTATCTATGACAAACAGTGAAAGATAAGCGAATTTTTATGAACAATTTCTTCAACAAGCACTGTTTGAAGTAAGCATATTTTAAGGCAATATCCAGCTCTATTGAGTCTCGATGGAAGAAAGATGATTGAATAGTTAAGCAAATTTATATGTGTAGAATAATCTCTATCATTCAAAAATGTTTGGACTTATAATTTTGCTACTTTATTTTATAAAATGTACGAAATTTTAATATTTGCATTGATTAAATTAGAAGTTTCATGATTTTATAAGTTTTTAGTCGATTATATAACTAATCATTTCAATAATTTTTAAATTATTTTTTCTCCATAAACCCACTTAAGAATATTGAATCTTAACTTAGGCAGAAGTATTATCCATATATCATATAAGATATCAGTTTGTAAAATAAATTGCTTTGCTTACAATATAAATATTAATTTTTATGAATCATAGACATGTAAAAACGTAACCATTATTTACGTCTCCCTTCCAAAATAATAGTATTCAATAAGATTTCCTTTTCATTTCAAAAATACTTTTAACATGAAAAATAAACGTTATTCTTCATGTAATAATATTATTATTGTGAATTCTTTATTCCGTTATAAGATAAATGTTTTAAAGATATTATTTTCTATTGTATTATTTTGCTGAAACATATTTGCTAAATGATAGTATATCCATTAATTACGTTATTTTTCAATGCGCGGTTTTGTTCAGAAAGTTAATCCTATTCAGCGTTACAAGGGACGAAAGTGATGGCAAATTATTCCATGGAGGACCCAGTGGTTGTGCAATCTTTTCCCCGAAAGAAAAGGATAAATAAACACCAACGGAGGGAGAAAAGAACATACAACACCGAACCAGGATTCGAACTCAGACACTATTACGCCGGAATTTGGGACACTAAACACTATCCCACTTGTCGTTCAAAAACGTGAATAAGTAATACGAATCTTGATCTTATTTTATCAGCCCTCTACGAGGGATAATAACGTCTTTTTACGCAGAAGGTGTTATATCAATTTTCCTGAATCAGTTTCGTTGGTGTGCGTGTACTATTGTACATAAGGAATATTAATTCCTGACATCTAAACTTATATTAAATGTTTTATAGTTGCTTATGAGCACAACATTATTGCAAGTCACTTGAGAAGTTTGATTTTAAAGAAAATCCATTTTATGGACTTAAATGAAAAAGAGCTATAAAAAATTAATTATCCCTTGCAGATTTAACTAACTATAAAGTAGATGTTTTGTCGTGTATTTTCCATTTCATTTTTTCTTCTCTTCTATTTTTAACGGGTTCAATTTCGGAAGCAATACTGCTGAAGATTCGAAAACTAATTATTTAGAACAGCGAATAATTTTCTTAATTTTTAAAACTTGTAAGCGTTTTTATTTATCCAAATTACAAGTTTTCCCTAAATAAATAAATTAATTAATGTTTTATACTAGAATCCCTCCTAAAAATCCACAGTCAAGATCTGATAATATTGTATATAATTATCAGTAAATATATAATATATATTCTTTCTGCAGAACAAAATATTGTATAACAAATTTTCATCACTTGCAAAACTTCCCACCACTTGCAATAAAATTGAAGAATAAATTTTTAAAAAAAATGTTTAAGTTTATATTTTATATTAAAAGAATATTATATACGAAATTTATATTTTAAAAATGTCTTGGTAGAGAAAACACTTTTAACTAAATTGGTAGCTAACATTCATCATAATAGAATTTTAATTTCAAGTTAATAAAAGAAATGTGATTTAAATTATAATAGCTATAGCGCAAGAGATTAATTTATATAATTTTCTTACAAATAGTTTGACCTTAAAAATGTGTGTGTGTGAATTTTAATCTAATAATCTCTATTAGTTAAAATAATTATTTACTTATATTATTGTATTCCTTTTTTACCGAAATGTAACAAGTCGCTTAGGAATTCAAAGGCATTTTCACAATTAACTCAGAATAATTTACGAATTTGAAGTATTACTAAGTGTATTGCTTTAATATAAGACGTTATATTTTTGTGGGATATATTAATGAGAACATTCCTTGTAAATTAATTATGCTAATTATTTAAAAACTAAAGGCCTATGAACCTTAAAGTCTAATTTATTTAATTTTTAAATTTCAATGAAAGCCTCATTGTTGTAAAGTTGTTACGAGATTAAAAAGCGACATTTTTTACCATTGGTGCTTATTTCACATTGAGATGAAACAAACCTGAGCAATCGTACAAGTAAGAATCACGCATTCCAAGATATATAAAATTTATTTCCAAGCATACTGAAGGATTTTAATTTATTACTAAAAAATCAATTAGTACTAAATGTTTAAAATAAAATTTTGGGAAATATCTCAGTGAATTTAATGTATTCAAAATCAAATCTTTTTCGCTGAATTAATATCAGAAAAATATTTTTCTATGATTATAAACGAGTAAGGCAAATCTGACACTTGTCGAGTGCTAAAAATCATTCAACGTTTTTTTTAGAAGTACAGGCAGTTATTCTTCAACTTGCATACTTGAACTTTGCTGCATCCTTCCCCTCTAAACCTTAGTTTTATTGCCAAGGAGGGATCCCTTGACAGAGAGTGGGGGAAGATCTTCTGTTCCGTACGTGATCTTGGTGCCCGTTTGAGCATTCTTCTGAACTTAAAGACTCAGAAAGAGAAATAAACGATTTCCCTCGCTTAATGAGAATGAATGTTTTCCAAAGAAGCTTCTTCTGTTGCTCCTGTGGGATGCAACCCTATCTGTTGGCGAGAAACGTATCTATTTTTATGAACTACTACGAGCACCAGGGCATGCTGAACTAAAGGTCAGGTGAGAGGACATAAAATACGAGAAAACACTGCTTTTTATTATATTCCTCGCATACGAAAATACGTTTTAATACTGTAGTGAGTGATGAAAGATACATATAGATTTAATAATAATGCCTGAGAGATTTAATGTCGTCACAGATTATGAGAATGCTAATATAACATACAAGACACATTAATGTATCAACATACGCGTCTCAGGTTTTATTAGTAATTTTAATGATGGGATTTTATGTATGCTTTTAGTGGTGTGATGATTTTGCCTGTGTGTATCCTTTCAAATTATTCTCAAGTAATTATATAAAATATACATTTGTTTCCTTATATTGCACTTTTATTAAAATTTTATACAACTTTATGTCCTCTCATATAAAAATCTAGATGAAATATTATTATGGCTTGTTTTAATAGACATTCTTTCAAAATGTTTTAATCCTTAAAATAAATTGTAATATTAATAATATTTACCAAACAAAAATTGTGTTCACATATTTTAAACAAAATGTATCCTATTATATTTGTTGTTTTAAAATGAAATTAATCTCAATTTTTTACGAAATAATAAAAGCAAATTTAGTGGAAACATTCGTTTTTATGTTTTTTCGGAGAAACATTTAAGGTATAGTTAATGCTTTCATATCGTTCATTTAAAAGGACAGCTTTTTTAATAATTATTAACAAAGTCACTGAAAAAAAAATCCTACAGTTTCGTATGAAAGATATAATTATCGAGCAGTTTCCTTAAAGTTTCGTAAACAATTGTAAAAAAAAATACCTTTCATGAAATTTAAAAACAAAATGCAAAAACTCAGTGAACAATATAATTATATTTATTTTATAATCCGAAAAATTCTCTTAATATAAATTCGGCATGAAAAATTGCATCAGCAAAATCATCAGAATTCAGGAAAATTACTTAAAAAATTTTAAAGTTACACAGAAAATCCCGCAATTGTGTGTGATTGATCATCTCTCTAAATTTAATTAGAAATGATATCAGCCTGAATTTCAAAATTTTAATCTTCCAGCAGATTTAGGTAGACAATTTGAGAAAATTCCATAAACTAAAAATATAAGAAATATTAAAATACTCTTACTTTCTTGAATCTATTTAAATTTATTCAGTAAAAAGTATCGGTATATATATTAGCCATACTAATATAAAAAGAAGAAGTGTATTTGAATAACAACACATCACACCACAATTATATCATAATAAAATAAATTTTAATTTTACTTCTGGAAATAAAAATGATTGTAGCAATTTATGTACCAAATCAAAACTTTAAAATCTGGTTACAATTAAAAATAGTCAGCAATTTATGAGTTAAATTAGAATCTAAATACTGTTATTTGTCAAGCTGCCACATCTACAGAGTGGGGAAATTGTTCACAAATCTTTATTCATAAAACTTTAAAAAAAATTAAAAGTACTGTTTGTAAGTAGATTTTCCTTTGAAATATCACTAGATTTTTAAAGAAAAGAAAGAGAAATAAAAAAGAGGACGAAAGATAGCATTGATTGGAATGATATAAATATGCGAATAAGACAGGCGATTATAAATACTTACAGTCCTGATCCTGACCTAATTCTCCTTTGCATTCCATGTAAATGATGAAGGATGCTGAGTGGGAAAGATGCAAATTTGTTAATGAAGTTGTTAACACAGGAGCCAAAAATCAGCTACGATTGTTCTTTGCTGATTTGGACTTCAGGAAAGTGTGAGGTCTGGGAAGGATCCTTTAAGAAAAGTATTACATAAAGCTTGTTCAGTGATTCGGGAAAACTGGATCACTAGAAGATCATGTTAGGTTCGGCTCCAAATGCAAGGCAAATAGGTTCGGGAATTATTGTCGCCAAAACGGAATATTTACGTTAGAACCCACTCCAGTGATTAGCAATACCCAAAAAGCTGACAGATGCTGGCAATTGCTACAACAATTCAATGTGATAAGATCATTTTTTCCTTTGTGTATTTTTCTGTCCCTTAGGTACGAAACATCACATATAGCCAGTTTTTTAATTATTTTTTCTAATTTTAAAAAAAAATCTTGTTACCGACAGATGCTGAACCTGCAAACCGCTTCTTCTATTTTGGTTGATATTTATTCTTTAGTTATTTTGTTATCTTTTACGGACATTTTCCAATTTTGAACTTTTTTGTTTAACAATCCCTTTATCTAAGATTATATTTTTAACGATTTTGAATCGTGTTACTGTTTACGATATTTTCACACACGCCTCACCCATTTAACAAACCAGTAGAATATTTCATCTTAAAATGTGCAGAATAACCACATTCGTAAAAGCACCACTCATTTGTAAATTTTATTTAAAAAAACATGGGAACCCTGTAGCATCTCTTTCAGGAATTACGCTAACCATTATTTCTTAAACACATATCAATATTCATGCTATTTGAGTATGTTTTGTAAGGACATTTAATTAAATAGTGAAAAAAATTACTTTCAAGATAATTAGTTGCATAAATCATCGCAAAAATTATTTCATCTGAAAAAAAAAAAAACATTCTGATTCCTTGAATAAAATTATTTATTGTATTCATCAAAATCCATTATCTTTTTTGTAAGCAGTATAAATTAACAGGAAAAAATATTTTAATTCCAGCAAATCACACCAGGCTAGATTTATAACCATAAACAAACAAATTGAGCTGTGGGCACCGCTGAACATTTCCATCCAACGAAATGAATGTCAACTGAAATGAGTTCTTTTCCCCACGCATTTTCAATCAGTGTGGCTGCGTAATTCATTGCTATTGCCACCGCGTCTCACTTTGACGTAATTGGTCTCCCAGTCAGAGCCATCCTTTTTGATAATTACATTCGCCTAATTGCAGCGGAGTCCTTTTTTGGTAATTATACGAGAGCGAACCACCGGCTAAATAGTTGCGAATGCAGTGACTTTTTCTTTTCCTCATTCGGATTCAGAATAACGAAATGCTTATAATGTAGTCCCCCGGTCGCATAAAGACTTGATGTAGCAGGGAATATCTCGTGGGAGACATGAAATTATTAAAAAAGTTGCTTTTAGAAGTATATGATTGGAATGCTAAAAGCATCTCTGCAATAAGTCATGGGCTTATGCATCAATTGGAAACGAAAAAGCAAAACGGATCCAATTGCAATCGAAATTTCTCATTTACAATTTAAAAATACGAAAACTTGTTCTTATAAAGGAAAAAAAAGATTCCATTTCTTTTATGAAAAAGATAAACAGACTGTATTTTGTTTCATTTAATTGAAAATTAAAGATGCTTCTTTGGATACAAAACTTATTAGCTGAAGTGTTTTAAAATAGACAATTTTTATATTTAAAAATAAGAGTAGAAATATTTATATGGGGTGCGGTTAAAAAATATTGAATATTTCTTTAATATTTTACTTAATCTAAGCTCGCTTGATATTTTTTTTTAACTGAACAATGTTAAAATGTCAATATGCAGATATAATTATTTGAAAAAAATTCGGCACATAATGACTTGCCCACAATGAATTCTGTGATTTCTCAAAATTATAAATCAACTAATTATTACATATTTTTGATAAATATAAGTATAATATCTCACCATTTACAACACTAACTAAATGTACAGTTATAGCTCTCTTGCACTCTGTATTAACGTGACATTAATGAAGATATGACAAAGGAGAATATATATATATATATATATATATATATATATATATATATATATATATATATATATATATATATATATATATATATATATATATATATACAATTGTGGCCAAAATTGTAAACAATTTTGGAAATTTTTATGTTTTTGAACTTTGTATGCTTATAGAAAATGTTACGTTTTGAAAAATGCAAACTTGTATATATCATTTTAAAGAGAATGTATTACTGAATTCAATACGAAACACAAAATTCAGTTATTTGCAATAGAAAAAAGTTAAACGATAATAGTTATCGATATACATTAGATAGTGATAATTGCAGTGAGTTATCAGTACTTAGTAGAGTACTATTTATTTTTGACTAGTTTCACATCAACGTTTCATTGAGCCAATTAGAGTTCTAAGCTCTTCTTTCGTTATTAAATGATGTCAAAAAACAATTATAGCCTCAATTAGTTCCCTTTTATTAACGGGCGCCTCAGTTGGACAAGAATTTTCAATCCTATTTGTTATACACTGCAATTAAAGTAGAAATTCTTGTAAAACATTTTTAATATTTAATCAAGAAGCAATAACATCAAATAAAAGAGTACATTGGACACCTAGATAGAGATTTAATATTATAGTGTTACGAGAAAGTGGTCTTTCCTATGCTGAAATTGCAAGACATGTGGGTGGTTCAGTGAATACACCTGGAGTCCGAAAGATTTGTTTACAATATCAGGAGACAAATTCAATAAAAAACAAAGAAGGAAAAGGCCGAAAAAAGTGCACAGCATCTAATGATGACAGAAGAATAAAAATCCTATGCCTCCAAGATAGTAAAATGTCATCAGCGGCCATCAGAAGTGATCTGAATGATGCTGGTGTTTCAGTCAGTTCAAGAACAATCAGGTGAAAATTAACAGATATTGGATTGAGAGGTAAAATTCCACGAAATAAACCTTATCTTAATTTTCAGCAACGATAAAGAAAGACTACAGTAAGCAAAGGAACACATTAATTGGACAGCTGATCAGAGGTCACAAGTTATATGGAGTGATGAAACTAAGCTCTCGTTATTCGGTAGTAATGGGCGAAAATATGTAAGATGTAGAATAGGAGATGTGCTACATCCTGACTGCATTCAAGCAATTGTGAAGAACCCAGTTAATGTTATGATTTGGTCATTTATGTCAGCAAATCGTATTGGTTGCCTTCATATCATGGATGGGACACTGGATGCCAGAAAATACATTGACACTGTTCTAGAACCAAAACTTCTACCATCCATCAAACAACTCTTTCCGAACAATGCTTCGTTTATTTTTCAGCAGGATTCTGCTCCTTGCCACATGGCAAAAATATCAAAAGAGTGGTTTTGTACAAAGAGCATTAAATTGTCGTCATGTCCAGGTAAAAGTACTAACCTCAATCCTATTAAAAATTTGTTGCACCTTTTGAAAACTCTTGTCCGAATGAGGCACCCATCAAATAAAAGTGAACTAATTGAAGCTATAATTGCTTCCTGGCATCATGCAATAACGAAAGAAGAGCTTAAAACTCTTGTCAGCTCATTGAAACGTCGATGTGAAGGTGTAATCATAAATAAAGGGTACTCTGCTAAGTACTGATAACTCACTGCAATCGTCGCTATCTAATGTATATCGATAACTATTATCGTTTAACTTTTTTTCTATTGCAAATAACTGAATTTTATGTTTTGTATTGAATTCAGTAATAAATTCTCTTTAAAATGATATATACAAGTTTGCATTTCTTGAAACGTAGCGCTTTCTATAAGCATGCAAAGTTCAAAAACATAAAAATTTCCAAAAGTGTCCACAATTTTGGCCAACACTGTATGTATATATATATATATATATATATATATATATATATATATATATATATATATATATATATATATATATATATATATATATATATATATATATATATATATATATATATATATATGTATGTATCTATGTATGTATGTATGTATATCGCATCCATTAGTGTAATAAATTACATCGTAATTATTCATATTTGTATCATCATAAGAAAACATTTGTATCACCATAAGATATGCATTCATTTTAAATATGTCTAAAAATTATTTTCATATTATTTCATTTAAAATTTTAATATCAGATAAAGGTAACTAAAAAGGAATAAAAAGATCATTATAATATAAGGAATTACATATTCTTGAGAATCGCAAAATAAATCTATGAGTTTTCTGAAGACATTTATGGACTTTTACCTTCAAGCTGACTTTTATCCTCATTCTTTCTAGCAAACCTTGCTGTGTGAGAGATTACAGACAAAATTCCTGTTTTGTTAATTGGTTTTGTGATGTATTTCTAATAACATAAATATGTTTGCAGATTTTGTATAATGAGTGGACAGGCTTCTTATGTTCACTTAAATGTACGTTCATTGCTTTTTAAATTGAGGTTTTATATCAATAACGCCAAGATATTTTATTTCAATTACATTTAAATTGAATATTTTCCAATTTCAGAAATTTATGTCAGAGTTTAGTCTTTAAATTTTTTATTAAAAATCATCGTAGCTTTTCATTTTCACAAAGGAATCTGTTGTTTTCTCAGTTTTGACCAATGTAAGGTAAAATCGAGAAAGTAATATCGTTCCTTTAAATTTAGTATAAGTAAAACTAAATTTAAAGGAACGTTTTATTTTCTATTACTAATTAATAAACAACTGCCTTATCAAATCAGTTTGTAAGTGACTTTAATTTGAGTAAAATGTCGTTAGTAATCAAAACCTACAAAAGAGTGTTCTGGAGGGAGATACTTGCGAACAATTTCTTTCCATAATTATTACTTTCTTCACACTATTAAGTGCTAGTACAGGCCTTCCTTACGAAAATTTACTAAACTCTTTAGAAAGTTAAAAATATTTATTTGGTTTTTTTTTTTTTTTTTTTTTTTTTTTTTTCTTTCAAAATGGGAATTATATTTATTTGTCCATCAACAATTACCAAAATTTTTTTTAACCTCCTTATAGAAATCGGACTTTTTAAAATGATCTCAAAACTAAGAAAGACAACAGAATGGCAATTCTTTCTGTATTTTTTTGACAGTATTATTGAGTATGGTGATGTTAGCAAATGAATTTTAAGCATCCAAATTTTAAGTTGGCCTTTGTAAGGCTCAGTTCTTGTTGATTGCTAATAAGAATTCGATGAATTGCGTATATAAAGAAGACAAACATCTCTATAATAAGAATGAAATTCAGTCGCAAGACTGAAAAAATATATTTTGGTTCAACATAACAACACATTAATGTCCGAAAATATTACTGACTAAGGGATACTACAAAAGAGTACGGTAAAAAGTACTTGTTATCAACAAGCCTTAATCAATTACGAGGTTCCTCGTTTAAGAACAGTCAAACAACCTAACATTAGGTGGATGCAAGAAGACGCTTTTCCACACATATGGTCTCCTCATAAACATTTTTAAACACAAAAAATTTTAAGATGGATTTATTACCCTTTATTTCCGGTTTCAGTAATCATCAAAAAAACTTTAAAAGTACACACACTAAAAATGTGAAAGCTATAAACACATGTAGGTATAAATCATTTAACACTTTGTGTGATGTAATTTATACGTATCAAAATAATTAAAATCATTTTATACTTAAATTAGTAAATGAATTCAGTCACAACAAATTTTAATTTCTTACATTACATTTAATGCAAAATTTTTTTGATAACTAGAATAAGAATATGTTAAGTGAAACATATATTGAACATAGTATATATCTTATGTTTTTATAAGGCACCTTTATATTGTTAGCATTTTTTCAGTTGTGGCCCATAAACTTCTTCCATTTTTCACACATTTGATTTTAAAACTAGTGCTGAAATAAGAACATGGTCGTTCCATTTCTCAAAAACACACTGCTCACACACTAAGTATGAATATTTATATAATATTTGATTTTTTTTCATTTTACATACCGCTAAATCTTTTGAATGACAGACTTTACTTGGGAAAAAGTATTTCAAATCTAGCTTCACATAAAAACGGAAAGGAAAAATGGCACATATAAAGACACATGCCTCTGCGATGCATACAAAACAGTTCTTCATCCTTCAGGGAGAAAAACAAAAAAAAATCCCTCTTCCTAGTTGATGATAGATGCATCATAAGGGAAAAAGTGTCATCCTCTGGGGAAATGACATTGTTCTGAGGTAATAGCATACACTTGTATCGAGGATGATTGATAGAAAAAGTACATAAGCAAAAAAACTTGTTTCTTGAGTCCTTTTATTCAAGGTTCATTAAATTTAATATACACTCCTTTCTTGAATGATTTTTTTTCTGTCTGTCCAAAAAGGGCGATAAAATATTCTGGTGTTACTTTTATAAATGCTTATATTTCAATTTATTTTTATTTGATACAGTGATGTATTTTTACTTTAAGATTCATTTTTCTAATATCAAAGGTATTATTATAAATAAGCTATTTAATTTTTATATGGAGAAATATATATATATATATATATATATATATATATATATATATATATATATATATATATATATATATATATATATATATATATATATATATATATATATATATATATATACGTTAAAGTTTAATTAATGAAATATCAAATGAATAAAATGAAATACTTAGGATTATTTGGTTGGCTTATACTTAAAGGTAAGACTTTGTTTCTCGTCAATTTGGTACCATATTGTTAGCAATGTTGGTTTATTTATGGTTGATCTAACATATTTTCAGATCTATATTGTTCCTTCAATCATCCATTAAAATAAGTTTGGGGAAAAAATCGCCAATTTTCGTCAAGGGGAACCATAAAATATATTTTTCCTGGATGTTTAATTCTAATGAATATTTATAAGACTTTTGTTTTCCAGAATGCATATTTTAATATGTTAACGAAATATACAGAAAGATCTTTTAGATTTTATATGAATTTAAAATCAAAATTTCTTAAAAAAATCTTCTAAAATGGATGATACTAAATAATTACAATACATTCACACATTTTGTAACAAAATTTAAAAATTACGCAAATAAAATGTATAAGAGTCCTTTTAATGTATCATAAAATAAATGTACTTATTGCATTTAAATCCACAATTATAACATTCGTACACATGCATTATATCGGTATAACTATATTAAACATAATGCACATACTGAATATTGTGGTAAATAACAATAAAATAACAAAGATAAAATTATAAAGAAACTCAAATTTCAAATTTGAATTTTAAAAAATGTGTTTTAGACTTTAAATTTAAACTAAAGGATTGTCAATCTATTCAGTATAGTTACTCTATTATCTTTCACAATAATCATCTCAAATATTTTAAATTTTAAAATGCATATGTTTCAAAATCAAAATTGAGTTTAAACATATTACAAAAGCCTTTAGCATTAAATAACTTTCAAAGTATATACACAAAATTGTTGATTAAAATATGTAAATCAGTTTTATAAATAAATCAATTTATTTAGTTGTTGTTCTCCAGTGCCAGCTAGGCTGGAAAACTAGGGTGCGCTGCTCCACTTTTCCAACTGAACCGTATTTAGTGTGGAGTCCGACTTCTTCAGTACACACACATGCAATAGGGACCCGTTTATAGGGTAGGTCACCATTCACACCTCATTCACACACAAGAAAAGGACAAAGACAGGATAGAGAGAGAGAGAGAAAGTACATCCATGCCTGAACCGGGATTCAAACCCAGGACCTCCCTATCCGTAGAATTTATTTAGTAATTAATACATATATACACATAAGTATATATTTAGCAAAAATAATTTGGCTTTTTATATTATGAGAAAAATTTTATGTTAACAACAAAGGAGAAAAATTAATCTATTGTTCTAAATTATTTTTTCAGTTTAACATTTTTACTATTTAATTTTCTTATTTGCAGTATCATGGTTTTTATTACGGGAGGAGTGAGATTTTTAATAAATCTTAAATAATTCGTAAAATCCTTAGCATATCCTTTAAAGGTGACATTTTAAATTTTCGGAACTGTAATTTAAGAATAGTTTTATGCGATCCAATATGCTTATTAGCGAAAGAAAAAAACAAAGAAATAAATTTATGAAATATTTAATTTGTGCTGTAAAACTACAGAAGGTATACATTATTCCTTTGTCATAAATTATACTAACTACAGAATATTCCATTGAAAAACAGGAGATGCATACCGGGCTTTTATTTATACCGGACATATATTTCTGTTGCGTTTGCTTCTTGAGGTTTTATTGAGCTTCATTTTTGGGGGGTAAAGGTTAATACATCTCTCTATAAACGAATTCCCCTTCAGAAGGTAAAATACGTTGCATAATCATCTGAATTGACCTTCATTTGTTGGTCTAAAGTAATGTTATTAATGTAATGTCAAAGTTGGAGTTTCGTGTCAAATCGTGTATCCCTTGATTTGACAATACAGTGGCGATAAAATCTGTAACCCTGGACATTCTATCTGTTAGTTTTTGTGCAGCCACCATCTTGTTATCACATCTTAATGTTTTTCTTGGTTTAAAAAGTCATCAAAAATTCAAGGGATACCCGATTATGAACTTTTATCCTAAGTTGGAACTTGATTCTCCACCTTCAATACTGTCTAGATATATACCCTGAAATCATCACTTTTCTTTCAAAATTCAGAGAAAATACTTATCAAGAACAAATTATTCTGTAAGCAGTTTTGCAGAAACTGATGCCCCAAATCTTTCTCAAACAAGAATATAATTTTAAACTTGTGTATCAAATGCCCAGATAAATGACTGAAATTATTTTTATTCATTTTTATGGGTGAATTATCCTCTATTATTTCCTTTGCTGTATTTCATACCTATTACTTATTACAAAAGATGTTTTATACATTTTTCCACGTTTTAGCAAACAATAAAATGTTTCAAAATATGTCATCACACATTGTTTAATGTTTATTCTAGAAAATTGATGTTTTTCTCTCTCAATTCACTAAACGTCTTTCTTACTTTAAGAGAAGAAACTCAATATAAAACAAAACAAACATCTGTGTTCCTAAAATCATTATTGCAATTGGAAACACTCTGATGCAATGCATCATTATTAATATAAGTTTGTAAAAAATAGCATCAATAAATAAATAGGCTTTCCAAGTTGAGACTTAGTGAAATACTTTATTTGTTTCTAATAATAAATCATTTTTATATATAAATTTTGGAACATTTTAACTAATACTTTTATTATTAAAATATATGCTATTGGTAATAGGAAGTTAATGAAAAAATGTATATTTACAAAAGTTATTTGTGCGCTGCATTATATTAGTAAAAAATAACAAATGTTATAAATAAAGGTCTTAAAAGCAAATTCAATTTAAAAATCTTATTCTTTCATTGTGAATGATGAGTTGTCCGCTAAAAATAGTATTTTATATGTATTTCCTTATTTAGCTTCCTAAGTAATGATGGCTTATAAAAAATATTATTGAACAGTTCATAAACTTTGGATGATGTATATAAGGAATTGAAATAGTCATAGATATAGCAAATTTTAATGTTCAAAACATAAAGGATGATAAAATTAATCATTCATATGTAAAACAAATATAATATTTTAGTTTTTATCTAAATATATAAAAGACAGTTTTTTTTAACTATAAGATGGTTTTTTTTTTTTTTTTTTTTTCGTTATAGTTGTGATAATGATTGCGTCTTTCCATTATAATTCTCATTGGCTTAAAATACAAATGACATCAGATAAATTTTAATTATATCAATCATAATTAATTACGACATCGTATCAAGAAGCTTCGTAAATCCAACGTGTCGACGAATTCATATCGTATTCTTCAAGTGACAACAAATAAGGTGATGTTTACCATCGAATGTCTAAGAATATTGTTTTAAGCTCATTTTGTTAATAAAACGCTTTGTAATAGAACGACCAAAGAATAGTTTTCCATTATACTAATACGATAATCACCGTAGCGGGAAAGGAAAATATTCGTACATTTTTGTAACCAATATTCCTTTACTTGTGACGTGTAATGTTTGAAAAGGTTTCCGTTTTTAGAAACTACTAAAAATACTGCAAACATTTTATAGTTATATTTTAAATAATTATCAATTATTGACAAAATTTATTTAAACTCCAATGTTTATTTCTTTTTGAAACTGTTAGGCAATCCCATCGGGGATCAAATTGGTAAATATAATGAAATAGTACCTTTTTCAATCAAGCAAAACTAAATTTTGCTATAGTTTTCTGTTTTCTGGGCTTAGTTATTTGTAACCGTATTGCTCTTTTTAAGGAATAAAATTATTACTAAGCAATCTTTTGCACCAACTAACTTTAGTTTTGGTTAGTATTTTGCTTGTGTACCATTGTTTGTCACTTTTCAGTAAAAATTTGCTCAAAAGAATTCGATTGGTAAACATTAAAATTTAAATAAAATTATAAGCCAACAAATCTTTGTATCTACGTTATACTATTTTCGCTTATCAGTAAAAAAACATGCTATTTCCTTAGGATCATAAGCGAATATATAATATAAATGTACACACCAGGACATGGGTTTGAGAAGCGATTGTACATTGATTCAAGCCATTAACACGTGGACAATATAACAGAAGGAAAAGCAAATGAGATATATAAGGAAAAATGGCACAGCTGCCGTATAATCAAACAATCCAATTCTGAATTTTTTTGGCATTGAAGAATGCCAATCTTGGCAACATTTCTATGCCACCAAGATGACGTAGTGTGACGTCTTGCGAGGACGAAATTGCTAGAGCTGCGAAAATAGAATTTTCTGCATAATTCTTAGAGGTCTGCATCTGTATGGCATAATCAAAATCAGGATTCCAAATAAACATAAAAATCCTCCAAAAAATATTTCCTAAATCATAATTTGACATGCTGGATTGTACGGCAGCAGTGACAAAAAAAACATAAACTTTAAGATTAGCTTAAATTAGCAAGGATGATTTAAATTTTTAAAAATTTCATTAATTAATAGAATTCTAAATAAATAGCTGCAATATTTGTAAACAAACTCTTTTAAATCTTAAAAGCAATACTTTGCGTGCACCAACATTAAGTTGTTTTTTTTTTTTTTTAAATTTTATATTTTATTTCTTTTTTACCATTTTGTAGCCATATTAAATAATACAAATTGAAACATAAAACTGATTACCTTACGTAAAGCACAAGTAGATTCTATTTGTGTTTATAATCTAAATAAAAATATTTATCATGATAAATTTCATCATGTTGTATGAAATTTAAACTTCACTTTACGGGAGAATAGACAAATAATCACAAATATATAAAATGAATCGACAAATAATTTGATTATTGAGTGGAAATTTTGCTTTTGTAAAATTCTTATAAAATATAATCTATCATTACAATAATTGAAATTATGTGTTTTAAAATATAATGAGGATATTATCATTTTATTTTAAGATTTCTTGACAGTAAGCAATTCTCTTAGAAATAATAACAAATGATTTATAAAATATTTTGAAATTGATCAAAGTCATTTTTAAGATGAAATAACGCATATTTATTTCCATAAATGCATTTTCGTATTTTTAGTAATGTTCTAAACATGATTTAGTATTGGCATAAAATGTGCAGTAATCATTGCAATATCAACATAATATTGGTTTCTTGCCATAAACCAATGATTACTATATTAATGACTAAATTTGCTCTCTTATATTGATGTTAAATCTGGCGCGAAAGGTTTATTACATCTGTCATATAGAATCAACAATATTTTTCATTTAATATTAAATGAAGTTTTCCAGGGACATTATTCTGTAAACACCTTTAAACTTAATATACATATCCTTAATGCAACATACTGAATTATTAATTGCTCTGCAACATCAACATGAATTTGTCGCCAATATTAAGACTTAATCATTGGTGGAGTTAAAATCCTTGAATAGTGCAATCTGTTTAAATAGAGGTCTAAACCTAAGTGTGCTAGCTTCATCGAAATACAGAATTCTGTTTACCATTCTGAAAATGAGGTTCATTCGAAATTTCATCCATCGCTACTTTCCTCATAGAGCAGTTACATATTTGCTATTGAGAATCACCGCATTAGTCCCTCGTTGTTTGGAATTTGGCGATCTACGTTGGGTAGCAATCGCAGCAACCTGGTAATTAAAGTCGCCAACTGAGAAAATTAATGAGTGAGTGATAATTTTCCATGTAAACGCGTTTTCTCGCTCGTAGGGAATCCATATAAATTAACAAGAATAAATAGTTATCCATTTGATTATTAGGAAATGTTACCATTTCTGATTGGTGTAGACTCAGCGAATCTAGCAATTAAATTCTCATACAGCCTACACAGTCATAAACGAGAAACAATCTCAACAATCAATAAACTTATCAGTAAACGATTATAAATGAAAGACATTTTCACTGCATACTCTCTGTCTACTCTCTCTCTCTTTCTCTCTGATAACTTTTATATAAAATTAAAATTGTAATGTTTCATCAAATAATTGCGAATATCACATATATGCCCCTAAATTTTTATATACATAAAACTAAAATTTGTATCGTTTCAAGTTATTTTACGTTTAGAAATTCATATCTATTTGCGGTTGAAAGAAAATAAATTTATAAAGAAAAATGAATTAAAGACTTTGAAGTGCATATTACAATAATTTCAACAAGAAATAATAAAATTGTAAACTTTGATCTATTATTTATTTTATGGAATGTTTTATTAAATTAGAAGGAAACATACATTATACGTATTAATATAAAATTAAATTTTATAGTGTTTATAATAAGATACATCATTCATTATTTTAATTAAAATTTAACGTATAAATTCATTGAATCTCTTAAAGTTTATAAGTTTCTAAACCACTACAAAGAGACTCATTGAATTTCAAAACAGTAATGGAGAACATTTATGCAATTCGCAACTAATAGAATTCATTATCTGTGTTACTTCTTGAAATGATCCTAAGTATTGTTTAACACATGGATTTTTCATGTTATTTAAAAGAAAATATTTGAAGTTGTAATATATTATTGATAATTTCAGCTTACAAGCAAAAATATGAGAAAAATTAAATATGTACAAAAAATTTCAGAATTTTAGTGCAATTTGAAATTAGATATTCAAAATTCATTGGATAACAATATTTCTGGTATTCATGCAAACAATTAGTGTTTTAGACAACAGCAAAATTCATCAAAGAATTAATTAGAAAAAATCGGGGCTTGAATATTTGTAATCAAATCTGTTGACTTAGAATTTAAATATGCTTTAATTATGCACAAATATGCACTAAAATAAAAAATACATTTCTGTTTCATTAACATATATATATATATATATATATATATATATATATATATATATATAATGAGAGTTTTGCAATTCATCAAATAATTAAACTCGAATTCAATATACAACAGAGAAAAATTTTAACAATGACTATCATAGTTACTTTAGGAAAAATACAATTAAATTTTATTTTAGAAAAATATTTATTTAAATTAATACATAGAGGATGAATAAAATGAGGAGAGAATGCAGTTTTATTTATCTAAAACAGTTTATTGATTATCCAGTCTAGAAACAGAACCACAGGTATAAAGTGTTCAACTTCACGCAATGTTTTGTTTTCTATATATTTATTGGTTGCATGAAGATTCTTTCTCTTTATTCTTGTTATAAAGAATTGTAAAATGGAAAAGAACCAATTTACTGCATTCCATTTGTTGACCCTGTCCCAAACAATTCCTGTGTTAATAAAGGGAAGCCACCTTCAGGCATAATCAAATTTAATGTGCAAATATCATCAACATAATCTTAAAGGTAAAGCTTTAGTTACCCAAAGTGATGGTTGCTAAGATCTTAATAAAATAAATATGACACTTTTTTTTGAAAGGAAACAGTTTTGATTTGAATTTCGAGCACATAAATATTTAGCATTCCAGAAATAACATTCCTTTTACGGAGAACAATATACTCTGATAATTGTTTTAGAATGTCACATGACAAATAACATATATATTTATCTAATTAATTTCTGTCATTTAGACATATGACAAAATATATGAAAATTGTAAAATGCATTCAGCAAATAAATAAGTACATTTTATTTTAAAGAGTATAACTCAATTGATAAGTCTTAAGTGTTTGAATAAAAAATTGCACATCAAATAAACATATGTGTCAACGCTGGGTTAAATAATGAAGAAGAAATCTCATATTGTTGAAAGACATAAGTCACTTACAATGTATGCGAGCCCTATTTCAAAAATCTTTTTTATTCACTTTCATATTTCTCAAAAATAATGCAATTTAAATTTAAGAAAATTTTAGAGTAAAATATACGTTTTTCAGGTTAAAATATTTATTCAAGGAAAAAAATAGCATTTATTCTACTATTTAAAATGTAAATTGTAACATTAAAAATGGGGGAGGTAATGTTGTTCGCGTCCGTAACAGCCTTTAAGCTACACGTGCCTCTTGGGTAGTGCTAAATGAGTAACAGCGTTCATCGTGGCACAAAGTGAATTATGCCTTCTTATAAGCCAAAATATAGTCCTTCTCAGGGCTCGAACGCGGCACCTTCTCGGTCCTTTTCTGGAATGCGGGTGGCCTGTCTAGTACAAAATTTACTGAATTTAAGACTGTAGCAGCTAGAGAAAATTGCGATGTATTTGCCTTTGTTGAAGCTGGTGCTTCTACTGATACTCTGGACTATTTCAAATGCAAAGATTTTAATATTTATACTTTACCAAGATCTCGTCAGGTTGCCTCCGGAATTATTGTAGGCGTAAATGTTCTAATGCCTGCACTTTTAAAATACTTTGCTCAATGCAAGACCATAATTTAGAGGCAGTTGAATTAAATGTCTGGAAGGATTTTCTGAGAACAAAATTAGTTTTTGTTTATAACCCTCCTGGTAATGTTCCAAATACCTCTATTCTAGAAAACACTCTTGATAAAAACACCATAATTATAGGTGACTTCAATTGCCACTCTTGCAGGTGGGAATACAGACAAGCAGATTCTCCTGGCAAAGCTATGGAGGATCTTCTTGACTCTACGGCCCTTGTTTTTCACCAACCAAATGGACACACTTTTCTTTCTTTCAAAGGAGAAAAGACTAACCCTGACCTTGTCCTCTCACACATTAATTTGTCCAAGAGTACTAAATTTGACCTTTTGGAGTCCTGCAGGGGTTACGGACATAAAGTCCTGAAAGTAACTCGCACTCCTGACTCCCAGCGCCCTTATATAAATGGAGATTTCTTGCCTAGATGGAACCTAAAAAAGGCTAATTGGTCAAAGTATGTCCAATTAACTGACAGATTTCTCTCTGTGAATAAACTTGACTTTTCGAACCCGGATAGAAGTAGTGACTATATCACTGAAGCTGTTCATGTCTGCGCTCAGGCCTCAATACTTAGAGGTAAAATAAGAAAATATAAACCTTTTTGGACTGATGAGTTAAACGATCTGAAGAGGAAGCGTGATGATGCCCGTTTACAAGCTGAGCTCTTGGGTGACTTAAAGTCAAATGTAACTCGTCGTCGTGCGCAAGCTGTCCTTAAGAGAACTATTAAAGAAGCAAAGAGAAACTGTTTCAAAAATTTTCCTTCGGCTTTGGACTTTAGAAGAGACGGTGTTCGGGCTCACCATTTTCTTTCTTCCCTAAATAATGAACAAACTGAAACAAAAGTGAACCCTTGGTTAGTAATGTAAGACCTCATTGCGCAAATAGAGACAAAAGCTTTGGCTTTTGCTAAATTCTATGCCTCAGTGTGCAGACTCCCTCGAAAAAAACGAACTAGACTTCTTCAACGGCCGCCCCCTGGGTGTCTCAACTACGACGACGAACAACTTTTTAACAATGATTTTACTCTTGACGAACTCCATAGAGCTATACATGAGACAAAATTGGGTAAATCTTCTGGACCTGATGATCTGCCCGGTGAATTTTTTATTTTCCAGGTGAAAGTGCCATACAAACTCTTCTCACTTTTTACAACATCACTTGGATATTATATGCCCCCTCAGAGTGGGAAAAAGCTACAATAATTCCTCTCGTGAAACCAGACAAGCCAACTGATTCCCCTTCCAGTTTTAGACCTATTTTCTTAACAAATAGTTGTTGCAAATTAATGGAAAGAATGGTTACAAATAGGCTAAACTTCTATCTGGAGAGCAATGGGCTTCTCTCTAACTTGCAAGCTGGTTTCCGAAGGAAGAGAAATACTATGGAACAGGCGGCATTCTTTTCACAATGTATAAAAGATGGATTCCATAGGAAACAATCCACTCTAGCTGTTTATGTAGACTTTAAAAACGCCTACGATAGAATCTGGCGAAAGAAATTGATTGAGAAGATGATCAAGGTCGGTGTCAGGGGAAATATGTTAAATTGGCTTAAATCACTAATTTCTCAGCGCTTAGCCAGAGTGAAATATCATTCCTCCTTTTCTAAATATGTCCTTATCCAAAATGGGCTCCCACAGGGAGCTGTGACTAGTTGTATCATGTTTAACATCATGATTAATGAAGTGATTGCTGGATTGATGGAGGTTTCGGGCATTAAATGTCTGGCTTTTGCGGATGATTTGGTTATTTACACTACTGGAAGTGACATTTCTGACCTAAATAAGTCTATAGATGATGCTTTGAAGTTTTTGGGGAATTGGTGCAATGAAAATCTTATAACTGTTAACCCTGAAAAAACGGTGTACCAATTTTTTACCCTGTCAACAAAACACTCTCAGTTCAATATTTCCTATAATAGACAAACTTTAACTCGAGTGGATAGTTATCGCTACCTCGGCGTCTTTTTTGATAATAAGCTTTCGTGGAGAAGACATGCTAATGAGATGGCTAATAGAGGCAATAATAGACTCAAACTTCTAAAAAGATTATCTGGCATCACTTGGGGTTCCTCATCTGATACCCTTTTGACCACCTATAAAACTTATGTCAGGCCTGTTTTGGAATAAGAAGGCGAGCTTATGGCCAATGCCTCTAAAACTTGTCACGATGTTATTGACTTGACGCAAAATAAGGTACTTAGGATTATTACTGTTGCTGCTGGCTCAACCCCAGTCGCTGCCATGGAGCTTCAGACTGGTATTGAGCCTTTAAATTCCAGAAGAGAATTGCAGGTCTTAAAACTCCATGACAGGTGTAAGAGATTGAATTTACTTCATTGGAGAGAATACTCTCCCAGTACCCCTAGACTGAAAACACATAAATCATTTATCTCTCGTGCTGATGAACTCTATACTTTTTACAACATCACACCAACTTTACCATACCCATCAGAGTTTGGCTTCTCTCCACTTACAATTAGAACTCCTACCTACAATCTTACCATCGGTACGCCTGTAAAGAAATGTGATGAAATTCCTGATGCTCTTAAAGCTATTTCCTTAGAAATTACAGCTACAAAGTATCCTAGCTATGAATGGATCCACATTTATACTGATAGTTCTGCCTGTGATAGAAATACTGGTGCTGGACTGTTCTGTGAGGGCTTTTTTGAGGAATCCTGTGCTATTGGACTAAAAGCCACAAACTTTGATGCAGAGATTTTGGCCATGAATAAAGCAATCCTAAATCTCATTGGTCTTGATACTAACTTTGGCAAGGCAGTTATTTTTATTGACTCCCAGGCAGCAATCTTGGCTACTGCCTCCTACACACTTAGCGACTGCTCATTTGTTGAAGAGACTAAGAGACTTGTTTCCAATGCTATTGCCTCTGGCTGGGAAATAGTTTTTCAATGGATCCTTAGCCACTATGGGGTGCCTGGAAATGAAAAGGCAGATGTGTTGGCTAAAAATGGTTGTAAGCTGACTCAGCCTTTGTTTCCAATAACTGCCCATCAGTTTAGTTCTGAGGCTAGGGGGGAAATTGACCAACACCTAGAGCAAATTTATACAGCACTTTCAGCAGATAAAAAGTGGAACGTTCTTATGAAGTCGCTTGTCTTATGGATTTGCCTCGTGCAGTTTTTACTGCAAATTTTCGTCTTTTAAATGGACATGACTTTTTGTATAAACATCTACACCGCATTTGTGTAGTTGCTGTAGATACCTGCCCCCTTTGTTTGTCGGGTGAAATTATGGACTTTAATCATTTGACAACTTGCAATGCACTTGCTTTTATTACTTTTGACTCTGACAACTTTACCAAGGCTAAATTTCTTTGGGCTGTCAGAGGTCTTATGGCAGATAATGCCAATGACTGACGTAGGATAAAAAAAAAATAAAATAAATAAAATAAAATAAAAACATTAAAAATGGTTTAATCAAAGTAACAACAACAAATATATTTAGCATGTTTATTTAATATAAAAATTTGAATAATATTTTTATTCACTTTCATATTTCTCAAAAATAATACAATTTAAATTAAAAAAAAAATTCTGAGTAAAATATACGTTTTTCAGGTTAAAATATTTATTCAAGGAAAAAAATAGAATTTATTCTACTATTTTAAATGAAAATTGTAACATTAAGAATGATTTAATCAATGTAACAACAAGAAATATATTTAGGATGTATATTTAATATAAAAATTTGAATAATATTTTTAAGTTTAAATAAATTATTTAATCTCAAAATTTTCTATTAAAATGTTTGTAGAATTGCCCGTTATAATATGCATAAATGAGCAGGATTATACTGACTATGAATAATGATTATGTTATCGAATGATAAAAATATTTGAATATATTATCAAAATAAAGATATGCAATTATTTGAAAACATACAAAATCTATTTTATACCAAAATGTTTATTTTCATTTTAGGAATTTCATATTCAACATTATTAAAAGTTATAAAAACCCCATAGTAAACACTTTAAACTATTTGTAACTCATTTATTGTCCACATTATATATATATATAAACTGTTTCTTAATGATTTTTCATAAATCAAATGTACTCTGTATTAACTTGCAGTAAAGAAGCAAACTATGGAAATACGAAAATATTCTTTGCGACAAAAGTGCAGGCAGAATGCAGTACTGCAACATATTTTTGTCTTTATTTATTGTAGTTGCTTTTCTGCAACTATTTCCAGTAAATATTTCCATTCTTATACTGACTAAGATTAAAAATTTCGAGTACAAATTTAGTTGGCCTTTGTTTAAATTTGCAGATATAAAATTTTACATGAAATTTAATTTTGTGATTCAAGTAATGTCTTTTTTCTTTAAAATCAAAATAATATTGATTTATGTACATTATAAATCATGCATGATTTAGATGCTTTTGAGAAAAGCTTTAAGAATTTTATAAATAATAGAGTATCATAAATTTTGAAATAATGGCTTTCATAAATTTAAAGAATTTGAACTAATAAACTATCGATTTTAAGACTATATTCTATCGATTTTAAGACAATATTTGCATAGTTGATCATATCTACACAGAAAAAGACGGGACTCTTTTGTTTTGTTATTTTAGATTTGAAATGTTTTATCTTATTTGTACTATCGATTTTAAGACTATATTTTTAATATAGTCTTAATTTGGGTGTTAAGAATAATATGAATATAGAATATTTTATTAAGATCCATAACTTATCTTCGTAATAAAATAAAAACTCAAACAGACATGCACGTACATGCATAGAGACATCTTTATCAGGGACTCAACTATGAAAATAAGGCAAAGGCTTTTTTCTAAGAAAAGTGTGCCTCATTTTCTTTTGATTTTTATACTTCATTTGTATTTATATAATGTCTTATTTTTCTTATTTATTGTTTTCCACTTATTTTATGTCCTATTTTTAAGGCATAATAATGTTTTCTTAGAAAAGAGTGCTTGTCATATTTGCATAGTTGATCATATCCACACAGAAAAAGACGGGACTCTTTTGTTTTGTTATTTTAGATTTGAAATGTTTTATCTTATTTGTACTATCGATTTTAAGACTATATTTTTACGCATGCACACACACACACGTACGTATGCATATATATATATATATATATATATATATATATATATATATATATATATATATATTATTCATTTATTTAATATTTTCTAATAAAGTTAAAGATAATTATAAATTATCTTACTTATGTATGCCGACGATCTATTCCTTTGGACATCTAGCCGAAAGAAAAGCTCTGCAAAAGTCCTGCAAAATTAGGTAAACAATGCTATGACCAATTTACACTCCTGGCGCATTAATAACAGCATGTTCGTAAATACTGAAACTACTGCTTTCTCCCTGTGCCACAGACCACTACAACTGGACACACTTTACAACAATATTGCACTTCCATGTTGTGAGAGCACCAAATACCTAGGTGTAAATTTCGACCGAAAACTTGCGTGGAAATTACACATAGATCAGGGGAAAAAACTGAAAAAAGAATGTGCCTCCTCAAACGTCTGGCAGGTGTCAAATGGGGATGCTCCACTTCAACTCTCCATGCAACCTATAAAGCTTTTTATCAAACCTGTTATGACTTACTGCAGTGTGCCGCTAATACTTATCCCTCAAAGTCAAATTGCCAGACTGGAGCGAATCCAAAACCAAGTTTTGCGGCTGGTTACAGGGGCAGTGAAGTCTACACCTATTCCAGCCTTGCTTGCCAACTCAGGCGATATGGGCATTGAATACGACATCAAGAAATCTACCTTGAAACTTTATCAGAAACTAGTAAGAATGCCATATAGTAATCAGTGTGCTACTTCTGGCTCCTCTCTACGCAAACTAAATAATCAAGAGGCTTCCTGCAGGCCGCGGAGCAAGAAATGTTACGATACGACTTCCCGCTTCAAGTTGAGCCCTTGATGGCTCCTGCTAATCCAATGGAAGTCCAGAAAATTCCTTATTGCCTTGATCTACTACAAGCTGTTTCAAAGGCACGGAACTGTACTGAGGTCTTACTAGGTGCAGTACAGGTATGAAGATAACCCACTCTCGTTTCCCGATAAATGAAGGGATACATGTATATACAGATGTCTCGAGGTTAGATACTTACGGGAACGTTGGAACCGGCATTCCTTCAGAATACTTTTCACATTACTCGTCTCTTGGTCCCACACATACTGCATTTGATGGAGAAGTTGCAGCAATAAGAACGATTTTACTGAACCTTAATATCCTACCATCTCCATTTGATCTGGCTGTGATCTTCTGCGACTCACAGTCAACAATCTTTGCAATTGCTAACTGCTCTACGGAGCTCCTGGTTCTGGTGCTATTCAACAGTGCCGATGCCTTTTTTGGAGTCTCCAGGAAAGAGGCAAAACGGTAGTCCTACAATAGATACCTTCACACTGTGGCATCCCTGGAAATGAAGCTGCAGACAGCCTAGCAAAGAAGGGGTGCACTACCCTGCAGAATCCGTGTGAGGATGTTTGCTACAGATCAATCATCACAAAAATTAACTTAGCTGTAAAGAAATCCTATACTTCCAATTTAGAAGAAATAACAAAGAACAAAATTTGGAACTCCGCTATCCGTAACCTCCCTGATTATCCTAGGTATAAAGCTGTTGCTGCTTTCCGCATGGCCACAATGCATGACTGTCTTAACGCACATCTCCACAAATTCAAGATTGTAAGTATCCCTGCCTGTCCCCTTTTCAGCGGGGGTCAGGTGATGACTTCAGACCACCTCCCTCTATGTCCTGCGCTGAAGGAAGACTCCATGTACTCAGGGCTTCTACTCCCGTTATTGGGAGGCGAGAGAGCTGCTCTTCAGACTTGCACCCTGAGCTTTGTATATACGTTCCTATCATTCTTTGTTCTTCCTGTATCCACATCTGGCGATAGAACTGTGTTCGTTTTTGCCAGCTGCATTGGAAAAAAGTTACTCTTATTGTCACTGATATAATTCACTCAACGATATCGACTCATTTGCGTGTAAATAACAAATTAATAATACATATACCATTTGTCTATTGTATAAAATTGAATACCATAGAATTAAATTGTTTTAGTAATTATTCCTGATAATTATGTGCTTTTCAGCATCTTCCATTTTTTAACAGCTCGCTCTTCTTTTTTAGGTAAGCGAATTGAACAATATTTCTGGTGATTTTGTAATGTTAAAATGTTTGAGAAACAAAGCAGAAATGGTTTATAGATTATGTAAGTACTTTTTCAATAATAGTATATATATATATACATATATATATCGGGTAACTTATTATAACAAAATAGGTCCTAATATCAATAAATTTATATGTAGTAATAAAATATTTCGAGTGATCTATAAAGAACATCGGTATACTTTAGCTTGTTTTGTATGACCGAATAAATGAATTCCATTAATCTAATCACAAACAAACCTGATTGTGTTTAAATTATTTTGAAATATCTTGAAAAAGAGGAATATTCTGAATTTTAATTTACATAGATTACTTGCAAAATCAATAATTTGTTTTGTTTAGGAGCATTAAAAATCTCTCAATTGAACACTTGGAAATATTTTCCCTCGTCATGCACATCCTCAGAAGGAATGAGTGGATAACTCGTCCCTTGCGCGGAAACCTTAGAAATCTTATTATTTGCACAATATCCTACCACAAATCAGAAACTGCAGCTTTTAGTTTTCAAATTGCATCGCATCAAAACGACTTGGTAAAGGGAAATATATCAGCAAAAATAATATTCTGTATATATTAATAAGCTTAAGAAGAGAGTTTAATCATTACATTTAGGAATACGGAAAGGTGCGAATTAATTTTATATTCGTGTCATATAAGCTGAGTTTATTATTTTATTTAAAACTATTCAATGCTCATTATACATCTTCATTATTAGAATATTGAACATTTCATTATTAGAATATAAGTGGTTTTACATTCGAATTTATACTACATTTTACTAATTTATTTATTAAAGTTAATATATATGCTATTTAATTTATTATTATGTATAATTGTGGTGTTTAATTAAATATGCTATTTCGTTTCTAATTAAAGCAGTCAACTTTATAAAAAATAGTTGAATAAAATTAACTATTTTTTAAAAAGTTAACTTGAATTGTGAATCTCAAGTTCACATTATGTTTATTGCAGAAATAAATTATTGATAACATTTCGTTGTAAAAATAATGTCCAAATTGTTTGTTCAATGAAAATGTAATTCATTCTTCATGGTTGGGTTTAGTTTTTAGAGCTGTAATACTTAATTTATCACATTAAATAACACAAAAAGGTACTTTTACAATAAGGAAAAAAAACACTTTTTGTATTAGACGTGGATAAAAAAGATTTTTAAATAGGTAGTGCTATCTGGGTTTAGTTATGTACCAAATGAGGAAATTATTATAGAGGAATATCATTTATATAGCTATCCTTTTTCATACACTTTTCATGACGTGTACTGCATACATATTTTGAGCATATATATATAGCTTTTAAAGTTATATTTCTTATCAATTGTATCCTTTGCAAATGAGCCGAGCTGGCAGCCGAATAAAAAGTGCTCTTGCCTTCGGTTCAACAGTTCATGGGTTCGAATCCCACCTTGGGCATGGATGTTTGTAGTGGATCGGAATCCACTTTAAACCGTAGGTTCCGGTCTAATTAGCCCTAGTGTGCAAAAAATGACCACTGAGCGACAAACAAAACAAACTTTTGCAAATGATTACTTTTTTTTTTTTTAGTTTTTATTATTACTAAATTAAATTTTGAATGAATTTTGAGATTTTTCTTAAGACAGGAAAACAGACATAAAGGTATATAGTCTATGATTATTAAGAGTCTCTGAACACAAGTAAGTCATTCTGAAACGATTTATTAATTTTTTATAGAAGTTGATATTCTATAATTAGTATATATTTCAAATTTCGCATATAAGGTTCGAATGTAATTACTTTTAAATGTTTCAACTAGAACACCATATTAAGAGAATTTAAATTCTGTATTTTTTAAACTGGATTTTAAACTTACTGTTTATTATCAGTGAGTTTGCTATTCATCTAAGGATCTCACTCAGGCAGTTTATTTAAATGCGGCATTCAATGAGTTAAGCATACAGCCACTCGAAAATGTTTATTATCTGTATTACAATTTTCTGCTTAAAAGAAATCAATGAATGGTCCTGAGCCGATTCTCCAGGAATGGAGCATTTTGTCGAATGCTCAAAAGTGTGGTTAGAGAAAAGGCGATCCATTTTAAAATTCAGCAACAGTCTATTTGCAGAAGAAGCGGAAAGGGAAAAATGAGAATTGGGAGGGGGGAGAACTCCCCGTAATTGGAAGCGAAAAGACGGATGGCGGAAAGCGTTGTTTATTTTAGGATCTCTCACACGCGAAAGATGAGTATCTCCGACATTCTTTCGAAATGCATGCGCCTCGCAAAATAAACTTCCGAAAGACTTCTCAGTGGACGTGCTGGGAAAAGGGAAACGTGTTCCCTGCGTTTCTTTTAGCTCGCAGGTCAGGTACGCAAATATATTTTGTTGGGTAAAAATTGTAGGGATTTTTTATTATTTTTTCCCCCTCCATTCGGACTGCGTTTATTATACATTGCCCTTAATGCACGCTCCCCCACTTGGTCAGAAAAGGAAAACAATTCTCCGGAATACGCAGTATAAAAAGGGAGTTTATATGCGGAATCTGTAAGCGTTTTTTCCATGACTGGTCACAAAAATGGAGTAGCGAGAAGTGACGCTGATATAGATTTGGAATATTTTTCGAATGCTAGATATAAGTATGTGTGTATTTATATTTATTTCTGTGCAGTAGTGTGTTGGTCAGTTGGATAGATATTATCTACATAAAATCAAAACTGTTTGATTTACGGTAATAGCGTGTTGGAATATTTCCGCCTCTAACGCAGAAGCTCTTGCCACTCAGTCACGTTTCAGGGTATTTGTCACATAAAAAGCTTTTATTTATTTTTTTTTAGTAATTTATTTTGAACTAGCTATATTTGTTGGAGTATCACCAGTAAGATTATATTTAAAAAAAAAATGCCGCATAATATGGTTTTTATTATATTTTTCAGATATTCTTAACAAAATCTATAAAAATTTTAATTTGGTTTGTCTATAATAAGCAAATAAAACATATCATATTTCGAGCACTTAGGCTGTCTATAAAAAAACTTAAATTTTGCTTCAGGAGAAAACATAATGGGAAAATAATGATATTGATTATTTTAGTAATAGTAATCACACTATTTATTTAGTCTTCTTTAAAATGATCTTTATAGAGCAAAAACAAATTGAATGAAATGTGATATGCTTGAAATTTCCCTTTAGCTATCGGATTTTTAATGCATGTATGACTGATACCATTAAATGAAATGGAAAATTATTTTGACAATGCATCAATCGTTTTCCAATTGGAGGCAAATTGAAAAAGACGAAAGCACGCTCGCTGCAAATAGAAAGAAAAAAAAAACTCAAAACAATGACGTCCTCATCAACTTTCGCCATCCAATCACAATAACAAATAGAATAACACGCAGTCATATTTCTAGGGTTTGCAGTCTAGGATTAATTACGTGTCACAAATAATATAATCAATGTGTGTGTGTGTGTTGATAGATAACAGACATATTTTATTTTTAATATCATTATTTAATTAAATATATTTATTATAAAATTTTATTGAAATGTCATATTTTTACGGAGAAATCTATTTTTTAAAATTATTTTACGTTTTTTACATGTTATTTTACATGGAAATTAGTTTTTAAGAACAATAAATATCATAATTATGCTTTTCACTCCGGGATAGTCTGATCCAAACTTTTAATGATCATACTAGTAAATGAATACAAAGAATTTGTATCACACGAGAAAAGTTCAACAAAAGTAATTTCAAAGGTCAGTAGAAAAATAGTTTCCTAAACTTGGATAAAAGATACATTTTTCCAATATTTAAATTTATTTATTTTAGGCTTAATTAAACTATATTTATCTTAAACTATGTTGATTTTAGGAAATTTTTTGAATAACACAGTTATTAATACTAGGTTAATGTATGACTGACTGGTATAGGTAAAAAAAAAAAAAAAAAAAAAAAAAAAAAACATTTAATCTAGACACTTTTCCCCAGTAAATCACTAATGTTTTTAATTTTAAAATAAAATATTAATACAAAAAAACGGGCTGTTTTAATATTTAGATGAGGCAATCAAACTTCAAAAGAAATTTCTCAAAAGATATAAAACATCAGTAAGTAAAATTATAAAAAATATGAACTCTTAATTATTAAGCAATTCCAATTGTGTAAAATATATTAAGAACTAGAAAACGAAGCAAACACGAAGTCAGCAAAAGCATTTAGGACAGCCAGAGATTTTCTGAGTAAAACACGGGCTCCATTGAAATTTTTTTAAAAAATTCTTTCAATGTTTTGAACTTGTTTTTAGATTTTTCAAATTAATTAAATCAATAAAATTTTACTTTGCATTGGTTTTATTTAACACTTACTTATGTCCTGTATCGAACAAAGTAATTTCTGCAAATATCGTATATTTTTCTACACTGATATCTTTTAATAGAGATTTTCTTTATAAATGAGAAAGGTAATTTCTTAAATGTCTTTTGTTTATTCTGTAAGAGGTTCGTAGCTATTTTAAAGAGAAATTGTGGAAAACATTGTTAAACACTCACATATTATGGGAATGTATTGAAGAGCCTTGGGCATTCGTATGCTGTAATTTTCTTCAGAGTAATTGTTTCGAAGAATGGATGAGGTACTTTAACCTTTAATGATAATTTTTTGATAAAGTTTATACTCACATACACCATATATATATATATATATATATATATATATATATATATATATATATATATATATATATATATATATATATATATATATATATATATATATATATATATATATATATATATATATATATTATACAGCTGAATTGAAATATGAAACATATATTTGTTTGTATTACACGCTTCATCTGAATTCAATATAATGGAAGGAATTGCATTAAATTGTATGTGGCAAAATTTCATGGCAGACGTTAAGGATTTTACCATCCATTTGACAGTTCATATTTTGAAACCCAAAACTGTCTGGCATAATGTCTGGTACTTCGAAATCCATTTCCATGTGAAGGAATTTGAATACGCGCTTATGCATCAAAATTACATGGAAACAAAAACAAGTTCTTAAAATATACAAATGCGCTGCTGAATGTCAAAACAATGATAGCAGAAGCGAAAAACATTTATTTTTCTCATCTTAGAATTAACGCGTTCTTTTAATTATCATTATATTTGATAACATTTAGTAAATTTTGCTTATTTGCTTAATCGTATGTAAGACAATATAAATTTATAGGCAAATTTCAGTCAGTGCTGATAGCAAACCAGTGAACAATGCGAAATGAAGTGGAAAAAAAGTAGTAATCAAGTCACAAAGTTTAAATCAAAAAATATTGTTTGTCATTACTATCAGATATTGAAATTGAATATACATAGTCTATTTTTGTATTCAATTGTTTATATAGTTAGTAAAATGTAATAAACATAAATTTTACAAATAATTAAAGTATGCCGACCCCCTTGTTTAATGGCAGAATGCCTGACTGCGGATAGGGAGTTCCTGGGTTCGAATCCCGGTTCGGGCATATATGTACTTTCTCTCTCTCTATCCTCTGTTTGCCGTTTCCTTGTGTATGAATGAGGTGTGAATGGTTGCCTACTCTATAAACGGGTCCCTATGGCATGTATGTACAGTCTGACTCCACACCAAATATGGTTCAGTAGGAAAAAGTGGAGCAGTGCACCCCATATTGTCAGCCTTGCTGGCCCAAGACAAAGAAAAAAAATTAAAATATAAATGAAATTGTCGTACTTTTCTACTATACCTTCTCTTTTATAATATCCGTAACGGGAAAGAGAAAAAAATCATAAATTTTTGTCATAAATAATCAATTTGCAACATTTATTGCTTAAAACTTTTAACGCTTTCAGAAAGTACAAAAAATAATACAGAAACAATATTTGCATTTTATGAACTAAGCGATTATCACTTTGTTGATAAAACTTATTTAAAAGCCACAGTTTCTTTCTGGCGGAAACTGTTTAACAATTGAATCAGTAACCGATTGTGTAAGTATAATGTAATAGTGCATTTTTTCAATGATACAAAATTATATTTTGCTATATTTATTTATTATTTTTTTTCGCTCTTGGTGATTTCTGACCGTAATGTTTCTTTTAACCTACAATATTATCACTAAGCAATTTTTGCACTCATTAGTTTTAGCTTTGTTCAGCATTTAGCTTGTTTACCATTGTCTATCACATTTTAGCCTATTTTTGCAGAAAAAATTTTATTTAGTATGTATTACATTTAAAAAAAAGTTTTAAGCCAATAAAATCATCGTATCTAAGTTATTATATTTTCACTTTTCTGCAAAAAAGCATACTATTTCTTTAGGATCAAAAGCGGGATATAATGGAAAAAAAATGAAATTGTAAAACAAATTGAAGCCTTAGGATCTAAAATAGGATCTAGATCTACATAATATATTATATTACAACTTTTGTAGTCTATCTTTAAATAAATATTAATGACAGAAAATTTAATTCATATTACTTAACTCATCTGTTTTTCTAAGAGGTACATTTAAAATTCAAATTTCATATAAAATACGGTACATGTGTTACGAAATTCTGTTTGACTGTATTTCAGATCATATTTATTTGAAATATTAAGATTTTTGGAAATATATTTAAAATTTTTCAATGAAACTTTTTGCAAATAAAAGATAATTATTAAAATGTTTTTCAAATGAAATGTTAGATTATATACAATGGGATAAATTACTCACCTTCTTTCTCTCATTTTAAAATTCTTTTCTGTTATGTAATAAAAATATTAAGAAAGCAACGATTTGATTTTTAAGAGAATTGTCATTTAAAAACTAAATTTCACTGTCACATTCGAAAATTATTTTTTAATGTAAATGGCACAATTGCAAGGATGCTATATTCGAGTTTGGGGACTTTTTGGCCGATATTTTCATGTCTCTGGCAACCTGGTTTTTATTACGTAATAGATATGGAGACCTATAATAATTATGCAACAAAATTTTTATGGCAACGTCAATACTTACGTCATCGTACAGGTCACGATACGTCAATTTAGCAATGTTCTTTTAACCAAAAATAATTTAACCACCGCCAAAAATTTAGAACTTGTCATCCTGGACTATGAGGCATCTGTGGCATTCGAAAACTATTTATCAATTTAAAACTTAGTCAAATACTGGAACTATTATGTTAAAATCAAAATGATTTTTCTTATTTCTCTTTGAATCTGTATAAGTTGCTTGTTATATTACAGTACAGTGCTAGTTGTTTATTTCTGACGTCTGAAAAGCCATTTAACACAGTCAATCTCTCGCAATTTTCAAGCAAATTCAAGTGACGTGGCTCATATTTGAGCTGGCATAATCTTCTTCACATCGAGATACTCTAGTGGAAGCACTTATAATGATCGTGACATATTTATTATGACCCATATGCCGTAAGTGAACACGATGAATCTTCGATTTCATGGATAGAACTTATCACTTTTTGAGCAAGGAATTACATTTTTCCCAACCAGGTCAATGTCGTCTCTTGGAATTTCTATAGATGTAAAAAGTCTTAATATTACTAACTTGTAATCTTCAATTATTTAATCTTAGAAGCAAGCTACTATCGCAAATTAGTTGTCGTAACAAAATACTAAGGCATATATTTTTTATCCGCAAATAATAAGCATTTGCCTTGATTTTAGAGTATGATTTACACTGGTGAAACCAAACTGTGATAATATGTCATCCGCGGATGAATAATTTATGAATAATCCTCAAGAAAAACGGAGTATTCAAGGAATGTTGTCCAAGTTAGAATTTAAAAAAAAACCCATACTGAATGGAATAAAAGCAATTTCAGTATATTTATCTAAATTAACAAAATTATAACATAGATTACTTTTAATTAGATTATAATATTTGTGAGTAGCTTAAATCATAAGCACTAATTTGAACTCACTAACTTTCCAGATGTCTCCTTTCTTCAAATGAGGAGGCGACTGTCATACGAAATTGTCATCGATACGAAAGTATTGGCGAAAATGAAAAATTTTTATGGTTCCGGAACTCTTCTCATTTTATTTTTTCACATTTCTTATTCCTTTAAAAAAAATAAGTAACGATATTTACTATTATTTTTGATGTTTGAAAATATTTTCTAAGCCTGCAGCGAACTTGTTTCCGATTTTTCAAAAATGCGGCCGTAAAAAATATATTGGAATATGAATAAAATAAATCTTGGTTTCAATTTTTAGCTTTAATGTTTTAGTAATGGAAGGAAAAATTAAGTTTTCCGCATTTTGTTCAATTTGGTTTTAACTAGCCTATATATAAGATATAATGTCTAGTGGACAGCAGTGTTATGTATGAAACAAAATAAAAAAATTAAATAACCCTTGCTGATTTAAGCTAATTATAAAGTGGATGTTTTGTCTAGTCTTTTTCGCTTAGTTTTTCCTTGTGTTCTAATGTTAATGTGTGAATGGCTGGAATCAATGGAAAAACCCCACAGCTTTGGTCTTTATATAAGAAATAGTTTTATTAACAAAATGAACTTCCAGAATATTTTTAATTTTGATTCCAGAGAATTCTTTTTAACTGTACAATGCATTCTTTTAATGTTCTATATTCATTTATGATGATTAAATGTACTTATTGATTTTAAAATTAAATAATCTTTCTGAATTTAATCGTAAAATCTGCAACAGTAATTTGGTGATATATAATTTTCTTCCATTACGTTTACATCTTCCGTGAATTTCAAGCAAATTTAATCTGAAAAATTACTGAAAGGAATAAATGACTTTTAAATATGCATGAAAGACTTTAAGTTTACCAGCAAAAGGGCATTTCCGTTTCTTGGCGGGAATCTTTCTTTGAATGCCAAGACATTAGTAAATGTCATCGCCTTAAGAATCTCGGCTCTCTGGAAAAAGAGGAGTGGAGGACAAGCGGGTGGGAGTGACCTGAGCGCCAAATTGCCATTTGCTTCTGACAAGCCGAACAATAGAGAGGCTTAATTCTTGGCAAAGAAGATGTCACCTGGTGAAGTTACTCTGCACCCCAATCGCCCCATAAATTAAGTTTCAAATTCTCTGTTATGTGTGGCTGCCTCCAATAGCTTATTCCACGTCGCGTTGTGTGAGAGTGTTCCGGCACTTCCATAATTAATGAATAAGCCATGACCATTGGTGTCGAGGGTCTCTCTCAGACCACTGGTTCGAGAGTATCCCGTGGCGATAACGGAGATTCTATTCATTAATTTACATCGCGTGATGCATGTTTCTGAAGCTTCAGGTATTAATGCTTGTCTGCAGCACGCGCTTTGAGCAACATGCCAGGGGTTTTAGTTTCTGGAAGCGCACTCTCTAATGAGCACCTTTCTGAACCAAAACAGCACGGAGTTCACTCTTTTAATAGGATTAATCCGCATCCTCTTGCGATGACTGCTCGCACTTCACCTCTGGAATAGAGAGCGGCATGTTGAGGATTCATAGCCAGAACTCAGACGGACACTCATCTTTCACAGAAACAATGGCTACCGCTGAGAGGAAAAAAAAATGTTTTTTTAAATAATTTGTTAAAATTTTACTTATTTTAAGTATCACTCATATCATATTTTTACTTATTTGGTTAAAATTTTATTTAATACTTTGTTTAAAATTTATTCATTTTTATTATTTATATTATATTTTTACTTATTTATTTAGTTAAAATTCCATTTATTATTTTGGTTTAAATTCCAATTATTTATCATGACACACAATTTAGCTTTAATTTTTCTCAATATTCTTTTCCATGACCATAACCGAAAATATAATATTTCTCTAATATAAAATAGTTATAATTCATTGTTTATCAAAATTTAATTATTGTTGGCCCGATTTCCAATCATAAATTTTATCGAGCCATTTCATCGCCTTTCATACAATATTTTTTTCAAGTATTTGGATTCATTTTGATTTTATTCTCAAAACTAGCCAAAATACGGAACTCTATTGACCTTTGGCAACATCGAGCATTGGGAAAATGATAATCCTGTGCCTTTTTGGGACTCTGGCGTCCATCGTGTCTCATATTCTCGTGGTTTATCAAGAAGTTCCAATTGTTCTGGAACATTCTGATATGCTGACTAGATGCTCAGATTTTTGCACTGCCTTTTATGAAAACAAAATACAAATCTGAGCTAAATATAAAAAAAGAACTGAGAATATATATTTATAATCTTAATATTTCCTTCAAAAAACTTTGCTCTGCATGACAAACTCAAGGATGTTTCTAATAAATGTTAAATTTGTTTTTAATGTAATTAAGTTTTGATAAAGTAAGTTTATAGTTTAAGAACTTAATAAATAAATATTATGTTGAATTTTGTTTTGTTTTAAACGTGTATGTGCTTCTTTTTAGTCAGTCAATCATTTTTTAATCATTTTCTATAGGACATTCTCATAGCCACCTTTAATTGTGGTCACCCCCTAATAAGGCGTGCCCAAAAGCTTTTGAATCGTTGAGTTAATTAAAAAAAATTAGTTCTTTATGCTAAAATTATTTACATTATACATTAGTACCTATATATTTTATTATATGTAAATTTTGGAAAATGATTCATCCAAAAAACCCTAAATCTTAAAATAAAAATAGGTTTATATATCATTTTCTGTCTTACTAAAATAATTAACATAAATAGTTCAGTGGTGTCTAGATGGACAGAATTATATTATCATGACTGAGAGGCACCGAGTTCAAAACCAGACACATTAAAAGTCACATAGATTCTAATGTTCCTCCGCTCGTGTGGCGGAGAAGTGGACGGCTTACTTGATCAACTTCGTCAATAAACTGCGTATTAAAATGATGAATCTTTCGGCTAAGAAATTTTCAGACAGGAAAAAATAAATGGACTGAAAAGCATATATATATATATATATATATATATATATATATATATATATATATATATATATATATATATATATATATATATATATATATATATATATAAAATAATATTTCAAACCAAAACGGTCTTAATATTTATATGGTAACATAGGTTTTCAATTATTCTTATTTTTCAGCACAAGTGTTCAACTTTCAATGAGATTCTTAATGCTATTGAATAAATTTAAAAAAAATCATCCGAAATAAAATTTAATCTAACGTGTATATTATTAAAAAATTCAAGTCTCTTAAACACATTCAATTTAAAATGCGAATAGTCTACATTATTCTACATTATTTTTACCATAGGTTAGAAATAGAATATTTACTTTTGCTAAGTAACATTATAATTACAGAATGTTTGCTTAAAGCGAAAAAAAGAGTAATTTGCTTCAAGTTGTTGAACTCTTAGACAAACAAAAGGAAACCTTAATGAAATATTTAATTAAAAATTCGAATTTATTTTTAAGGACAAAAATAGTTTGCTTTAAATTTAAATTGCTTTTGTATAATGCATTTTAATAGCAAATTCATGATGAGCTAAATATATTACTGAAATCTAGCTATGTAGTATGAAAAATTAAATAAATTACCAAAATAATCAATTAATATAAATTTCAATTATTTCAAAATGCATTAAATACTGGTTGTAAAGTTTAACCTTAAAAATATATACTTCTACTTTTGTTCAATGCTTGAAATTAAAAATAACATTTAAGAAATACTCTAAAAATATATGTATTAAAATATAAAGTAAATATGAAATATTTTAAATGCCTAATATTTTCATTTTGTAGATCATTAACGATAAACTGTAATAAAATAATCTAAAGTCAGTAATATATAGCAAATAAATAATGTTGTATATATATATATATATATATATATATATATATATATATATATATATATATATATATATATATATATATATATATATATATATATATATATATATATATATATATATATATATATATATATATATATATATATATATATATATATATATATATATATATATATATAATTCGTTATTGAGTTAATCAAAATGTCCCTTATTAGAAAATCTCAAAGAATACAGCAGCCTCCTTTTGAACAAAAATACTAAATATCAAAGATAAATAAAAAAAAATATATAATATTATCACCAGTTATTATACCGAAATAAATTCATTTATACAGTCAAAATGCAGGTTACAATATTTCCAACTTCCATTAAGCCATTCTTTCCCAAGGAGTATTTATTTGAAGTTCTTATTAAGTTCCTTTTTATTTCCTCCGAGCGATTAAAGAATTTTACAAGTAAGCCTCTCCTGCTGGAGGAAAAACCTGAGAGCAAATATATGTATTTTCTAGATGCATTTTCCGGATCGGTTGACCAGAACACACTGCCATGAATACGGGAGGGGAGGGAATAAAAGAAGAATGTGCAGAACAATGTTTTGACAAGTATCATTCTTCAGACTTAACAGAAAATAGTTTTGAAACAATATTCAGACACTACTAAAAATTTCCGCCATGGATTACACACTTCGCCAACTTTGGTTCATGGATTGATGGGTATTTTCAGTTTTTCTTTTGCAATGTATTATTGCTTTTTGAACCTCCAGCTGCCGCGTTTTGGGGCCCGGGAGGAATTTTCACGCCCTCCTGACCACCAATGGCAGGCTTTAAGACTCGATTGCTTCTGCTAATACTCGTCCTGCAATGTGGAGAATATGCCACAACTGATTTGTGTCTAATTTTGTTAAAGCCATATCGACCAGCTTATGAGCTCTGAATGAAAGAAATTATTCTTTAACCTCATTTTGACAAATGTGTTTTATAAAATTAGTAATTCATACTTATGTGGGTTTACGTATCCTAAATATTACCATATCTAATTATTCAATAAGAAATATATTCCCTTAATCAATTTTATAAAATAATTTTTTTGCTTAATGATATCTAAAATTTTCATATTTTAGGTAAAAACAAATTTACAGAAATTTTCAAAAGAAAAGAAATAGTAAATGCATGCATAATGTGTTCATTAAATTGGAAATACCTATTTATTTCACTACTTAATAATCTTAGTTTAAATAATAAAAACAAGCTACTTTCATAATTAAATTGTAAGGATGATGAAAACATTTTACACTAAAGTATATATATATATATATATATATATATATATATATATATATATATATATATATATATATATATATATATATATATATATATATATACATACATATTAAAAATGGTGAATGAAACTAATGAAACTTTTCTGAAGTTAAAAGTTTTGTCATTTTTAAGAAGCTATTCAATGTAAAGATTAACAATAAAAGTAAAAAAAATAATTAAAAAAATCAATAATTATAGTCAACAAACGTGTAAAAAATAATTAAAATATTATTTCTATAATGAAGAAAACCTTTTTAATAATAGCATATTTAATTATTATCTTTACGAAACTTTTTAAATTAAAGAAAATAGATCCGTAATATTTCTTTTTCCAAGAGTAATTTGAAATTAACATAAAAATATGCTAATGCATGAATTTTATTATGTCCTACTGCATGATGGTTTTCATTTAAAGTACTCAAGGAATGATTTAATTTAATAAAAGCTTCTAAATTCAATGTATTCAAATATTTAACTCATACAACAGATTCAATCAACTTAAAATAAACAATCTCAATTATTTTATTTTATTCAATACCAGTACTGAACTAGTAAAAATTGTAAGTAAATTGTGCAGGGACAAAAATCATATTTTTTAAGTTTCTTACTATAAAATTATTACTTGTTGAAAATTATTTTAAATTGTGTGCTTTAAAAATCCTTATCAGTGAAACTTTATTTTTCCCATAGAACAAACCTGAAAAGGTTAATGGTGTGATTATTTATGCTAAAATATTCATTTTTTTATTAGACTGAAATTATTCTTACATTAAATAAGTTTCTCTTTTATTCCTATATTCAGAAATATTTGCTTAAACAAATAGTCTTGATTTTATGAATAGTAACGTGATAGAGGTTAGTCCGAAAATCCAGTAATAAACTGTTGGGTACTTCTTGCAACCATATTGACGGCATTCTATAATACAGGGAGAATTCTAATATCGGAATACGCTGACGGGGCGCGCTAATGAAAAGTAAAATGGGATAGAAATAGTATGAATGAAAATAATGAATAATAAATGAAGAAAAATAATAAGTAATTTTTATCTGTATTATTCTTACCTTTATTTGACGATACATCCATTACGTTTTGGTGGAAAATATTGCAAAATGATTTTTAGAATAGAATCAAAACAATTTTTTTTTATCCTTTTCTTGGTCTTGTGGCCATATGAATTCTGCCAATAAGACTCAAGATGGTGTCTTGCTGTAACCTCGTTGGCTCTTGTTCCTTCATTTCGCAGAACCCCACATTCTTTTGATTGTGTAGGTATGCACACCCGTTTCGGGGGGTTAACAAAATTATATTTGTGATTTACTCTTCAATGATTAAATCCATCGATTGTCAATTGATAAGTATGATACGCATTCTAATAAAGTTTACTTTTTTCCTCAATGTTTTCGACAAATTTCTGGAAAAGCGTGGCTGCAGTTCTGTCAGGCATGTTTGTTAAAAATGACTGTTTGGTCTCTCAACAGACGACATCGAAAATTTATTGCTCTGGCAATATTCGACCCGAATTATTTTTCTTTTTGTGAATAAGCTTTCATCTATTTTCACCACAAGCCAGGTCTACCTATTTTCGTTCTTTATTTGTTTTCTCCATGTGGAGAATACAAATCTCTCTCATATGATTATCCCAGTCTATGATTGTTTTGTCAGCTAAATTAAGTTCTTCGTCACAAAATTTGCTTAGCGTTAATTTTTTACACCAGCAGTATACGTACCTTACTGCTGTTAATAACGGGGTACGGCTTCCCTCCAACCAATTATTACTTCTTATTCCCGCGTGTTGATCACAGGTTGCAACGTTTCACTCCCAAAAAATCTGTTTTCCAAAATTAAGCTTCATCGGATGAGAGTTGGTACATTTCCTAACATCCGGTAAAATGTTATAGTTCTGTAAAAGTGTAACGGCATCATTTTCGGTAAATCCCAGATTCTCATTTTAGTACTCGGGCTTACTGTTTTCAACGAAAACTTAGGCTGAGAAAGGTGGCAAGCGGAGAAATTTGAAAAGAAGCTCACGGTTGCCAATTCAGTGCCTTAGATGCGTGCGACAATGGGGTGGCCAATTTGGCAAGTTATCGTGGGGGTTGGCATGGTTGCGACAATACGTAAGTACCAAATGCTGTTATGTTACAAATATATGCCAGACTGTTAGTAAAGATTTTAATTTTATTTCAAGCAATAATTATTAATTTTAAAGCAATAAGTGAGAGTAAATAAATAATGCTTTGATGGCTCTATTTTTGTTTGGAACAAGAGAGAAGCAGAATATTAATATTATAGTTGAAGAGGACACTGCTCTTAAAGTTTCACAGATGTCACTTCCAATTACAGTTGTACTACTTAACAGAAAACAAATACATTAATTAACAATAAAAAAATAACTGCTAATAAAATGTTTGAAAGGAACAACAAAATATCTAAATTGTGTTTCAGTTATTTTCACTTAATCATATTCATGATAAATCTATACTCAATAATATTCAGCAACTTGCTAATGTACTCATATAAATATGAATAATGCAATCCTAAATTTCACTGATAAGTTTGAAATTCGTTGTTCAACTATTCATATATGTTCATTAATTCATTTGCATTAAATTCTATACTCATAAGCTCTGAAGCCTTAAGACTCGAGGCTTAAAAAACCTTTCAAAATAATGAAATTATTTAATATTCATGGATTTATTAAAAATAACATTACATTAATCATATGGTGTCCGGCCGTCATTCATTTGAGATAAATTTTTCAGAAAATTAAATTTGTGAATACCTACTCATCAGAGGCAAAAACCAGCACTTTACATCAATGCTTTTTTTATCATAATTTTTTTAAATGTTTTACATTTTTTACTCTATGATTAAAAAATTTAAATTGGCATTTTATTGGAGAGGCATAAAACTTCGCACTATGGATGATTATTTGATCTATTGTTGTTGGAATTCAAGATTCTTTAAGCACGTCTTGTGGCATTTTTTCTACTTAATTTCAGACTTATATTCCATGCATCCATGATTTCAAACTCAAATACCGAAATGTATTTTTTCTGGGAGTGACTATGATTTGGAATCACCAAATGAAATGGATTGTCTCTAGCACTTTTCAGTCTATGTGTTGAATAGTATAGCAGAGAGAAGCAGCGTCTAGGTTTATTTTAAATGAAGATTTTATTAAAATAACCACCATATGTGAGGAAAGTTACAAACGTTTATCCGATTATTAATCCATGAGAATTGACAAAAAATCCACCTGAAGTTTACAATTTCATACAGAGCTGGCAGCAGAATTGGCACCACATTGACTTTCTGTTCAACAGTTAAAAAGTTCGAATCACACATCAGATTTCAATGTTTTTAGAGATTCAGAACTCCTTTAAAGCTCTAGCTTCTGGTCTAAATGAACATCGTGAAACAAAAAGAAATTACAAAGGAAAGACTTATTTATTAGTCTTCTCAATTCTAAATAAAGACCTCAATTTCAATTCAGTGCATTTTTGAAAGTGGAATTATTTGAAATTTGCATACAAAAATTATCATTTATTTAAATCAGTGAAAAGGTAATGAATGAGAAAAAGAATGTTCACACATACAGCAAGAAAAAAATGATGTAGTGCTATGTCCGACTGCAAAGCAAATATAAATGTTAACCAAGATTTGAGTTTTTATTTATTTATTTATTTATTTTTATTTTTTACAAAACAAAAATACATTTTTTATATATTATTTACAAAGGGTGAACAGCTTGACCAATAACAGCTTTCAAAACCTAGTTCATAATTTTTTTGCTATTTTGCGAACTTTTGATTTTAAGAATTATTATATCAATTCCTACAAGTTCATCATAACCACACTATTTAAAAAAGTGTTATGTATAAACTCCACATATCTGATAATAAAAGTTCAAGTGAATGTCTGTCCACCACTTCTATTCTTCAATCGATCTTCATTAATAAGTAATAATATAGCATCTGACCCATTTATCCTAAATATTAGAATGAGTATCCTATATTTTATTAATAAATAGCAACTGTTTTGTTCATTAATTACATGACTCATCTGCATAATAACCTATATTTTGAAAGGGTCTCAAGTTGAATAACATATTTTATGTAACGCATTCCTGTGTAAAAGTGTATGGTAGGAGGAAAAAATCGCATCGCACTGAGCTGGGTGGCCTCGTGCGTCGGTGTTGTGGCATTTGGAATGGGCGCGTTTCATGAATTTTGCAAATCAGAGTCAAGTAAACATCATTTTATTAAGAAAGACGTCGTATAAGCTATAAAATCTGCCGATAAAACCCTCCAAATTAATGTTAGTATCTGGCTGCCGTTTCCAATCATCACTCGGTAATAGACACGTCTTCTTATTTTATAGCTCCACGTACCATCTTTATTACTGTTTCGGTATCTCATAAAATCGAATGCTCCAATAAAATTACAAGTAAACGCGAGAGGGAGGCGGACAATGCAGTCCATTTTTGATCCAATTCCTGAAGCAGCCATATTGTGGAGAGAACGCTTTGAAGCCCAGCCAAAATGTGTTGTAAAGTCATTTGAATACGCCTTCGGTGTTAGCTTCATTGAGTTTTATTGCGTAATCTGTAATGTCGGAAGAATCAGTTGGAACTCTATAAATTTTATGAATGTTTTCATGTTTTGTTTGAGATTTTCGATGGCTTTCACTTTTGTCCAGATTCGGAATGAGAGCTGAAATTGGGATGTGGTTTAGAAAGAAGATTAGGCAAGGGTCGAGTGAAATATTTTTCAGCTGCAGTATTCAATACAACTCTCTTAAAATATTTCATTCATTGTTCTGTTTGGTTAAGCACTGAAATAATCTTTGGCTTAGAAATCTTTGGTTAGAAAAATGTAAAGGTGACTCAGTGGTTTATGATTGAATTAAACCTTAGGAATTTTCACTCAATTTAAACTAAAGAGTAATACAAAATTTCTTTCTTAAAATGACTGATAAAAATCAATTAATGCTTTTGAAAACACTTTGAATGACTTAATAAAACCCTTATTTTTTATAAAAATTTATGTTTTGCTTGTTAAAGCTATTTAAATATTAGAATTGCAAATATTTTATATTTATTTAGTGAAATAAATGTTGCTACTTTCTTTAGGAATAAAACAAATATTTGAATTAATTATTAGTTTATATTATAATATTAGTTTGGTGAGATTAAAAATACTAAAATATCTTTAAAAGCAATGCTTTCTCAATATAATTATATAACTGAATCATCTTACTGAAAAATTTTATACAATTTTGAACTAGCTAGATTTCATCATTTTTGGCAAAGAAAAATATGCATATGGATTACTTAAAAATATAAAATTTTTAAATCTATGCACATTAAAGATAAACACTGAGTAATCTAAAAAATATTTAATGAATTCAAAAATCTATGGAATATAAATATTTTGGTAATTGTATATATTTCTCTCTTTATGCAAAATATTCTATGTATCTCATAAAAATAGTATTTTCATAAGAGTTAGAAAAATATAACTGGATTCAAAATTAATATTACTAGAATGTGAAAATTTATTAATATTAAATAATTGAACTGACGTAATGTATAAATATAAAAATAAAATTGCTCAGATTAGGAAAAAGATGGAACTTTTTGGCTTCAAAAATCTAATTATTAAGATTTTAATTATAATAATAGAAAAAAATAACCATTACTTTTAGTTATCAAATTATAGTTAAAATAAAAATTTTATTTTTTTCTTTAATAATGTAAATGTAAAGAAAACATTGTTATTTTCTTATATTTGAATTAACTTTAAAGTCATAAAGGAATTTAATGCAAAGTAATGAGCAAAATGATAAGCTAAAATTGAGAAAAAAGTTAAAGGAATTTTTTTTTTATTTCATATTTATTTGCATTTGCCCTCACATTTCAAGCATGAGTTCAGATTACTTTTATATTTCGGGCAACTCACTACTGATTTCAAAGATCATTTTTCACTAACTATAATTTATCAATTATTTCCCACATGTGATGAGGAATTTGAAATGATAGCTTCACTACATCAGCACGCGTCCTTTCAACATGATAATCTTTGATTGCGCAGAGAAGGTTATAAAAAATTAATTCTGTGAAATTATTTGTTCTTCTACTTTTGAATCGCGATGTAAGGAAGCAAACAGAAGCTGGACGTGTTACTGTATGTAAGTGTAATATCAATACTGGGCGTGTTGTATTAAATCTATTTTTGACTCATTTCTCTACATTTTGTTTACTAGACCGAATCATTTTTAAGATTTATAAATTATTAAACTGTTATTGAATGAAATTTGTATACTTTTCAATAATTTTAACCGATAATCTAAGGATATTATACATATATAATTTGTTATAAGCTGATTTTATTAAATTTAATATACATGAACGAGTTATTAAAACATTTAAGTTCAGAAACATGATTGGATTGTTGAAAAAAATCAAATCCATAAGAAGATACATACTTTCATATTTATTAATTGGAGTAAAGAACTAATGAACATAATTTCAATATGGCCGAGATATATTATTCATATATTATAATATAATATTGTAACAAAAATGTTATAATCCAATGTTATATAAAGAAATAATTTTAAAGTATAATGATATTATGAATATTGATGACATACTATTAAATTTATATTGCATTATTATGATATAAATCACACAATATGTGCTAATATTTTGATATTTCAATATTAAAAGCATAAACTGTTATATTATGGAAATGAAACTAATTTGTTTTAAAATAAATGATCACATTATGTTTTATACATATTAAATTTTATTTATTTTCTGTTTGTTTCCAAATAGACAAAAGTATTGTCTAATATAAAAATGCATCACTCTTGAATATCATAATTAATATCACTTAAAAATTATAAACAGAGCTGAAAAATTCCAGTTGGATGGTATACAAAAATATTCTTGCAGCAAATAATTATCGAAATGTGTGCACACATCATTCACAACCAAGAGCGATACAAGATATTTTTATTTTACATTAAATAAAAAAAAGAACTCCGCACGATGTACTTCTCTCTCTTATCCTGTCACGTTTGCCAGCAAAACTCAAAAAATATTTTATAAGCAATACTTGGCTATTCAACTATGTGAGATCGAAGTCCAAGCTGATCCCAATGTCCGGTTTCTTGTTCGAAGAGCACTTTCCAAACCATCTCAAAAAATATTTATCTTTATATAAGAAGCAAATCCAAATGTTTTAGGTTTTTCGCAAATACATTGGGAAAAAAATATGCGTTCCACAAGGAAAAAAAAGTCATATACATATATATCAATATAAATATATACCAACATACTGCATTTGGTGAGTCGTTATGGTGCGCATTCAAGCTTAGGGTTTCTTGGAAGGCGCTTAGAATACGACGCGAAAGCCGAAAAGAGAGCATTTCTCCAAAGGAACTGACAATCCGCACAGCCAAAGAGAGAGAAGAGAAATGTCCAGCATTTTGACATAAACTGTCACGAACGTGTGGGTTCCCATTTTACAATCCTTAGCCTTTACCCGGAGAAAAAGAGGGAATACTCTATAAACATTTTCCTTTTCTTTTACTGGGATGGAAATGAATTCCTTTATTCGAGAATCAATACAACTTGAAACGTTTGTGTTCCGAGGAACAGAAGATAGGATTATCTTTAAATAGTTTCTGGCTGGTAATTTAACTTAAAAATGTAGAAATTGATATATGTCTTCTTTCTCTCATTCAATATTTTTATTATAATGTCATTTTATTATTCAGTAAGTATAATTCTTTACACTTGCAAAATTAATTAATATATCCGTAGATCTAATATTATATACCCTATCAATAATTCTCGTAATTCTGCTTTATTATTCAGTTAAATTTATATAACTTTATAGGAATTCATAGAAAATTAGAAAATTATTTCTTTGTTTCATATATTTCCTTAAAAGTATTTCCCATTCTGGAAAAGCTGTCAATATCAGGATAGACGAGAAAAAAATACTTCAACAATAATTAATGAAACACCAATAATATTTTCCTGATGTCTTTGTGATGTTAACTATCATATATAATTTTTGCATAAGGAAAACTAAAACACTAGTATTAGGATTTTTGTAAACAAATATTAATGTTAAAACTCATTCTATATAATGAAATTTTATTTATGGAGTAATTAAGGATTAGGAGAGTGTAAAAGGGTCTTTTCGAAGATAGATAATTTCTTATGCTGAAACTATTGATTGTTTGCATGTTACACATCAAACAGGTAAGAATATATTGATATTTTAATAAACAACTCAACCAAGATGCATTTTTCGGTGCAATCTCCTTCTAAGAAATTTATTACACATTATTAGAAGCTGATGAAATAACAATAACATGTTTGGTAAAACAGATGACGCTGCATCGATTACGATGCAGCTGAATCCTTCAAATATCGATGATCGATAAAACTATACCACCATTTGATATCGATTTACAAGAGTGAATATTACTACAAAGAGGGCTACGTAAAGGATATATTAATAACATTTCTCAGTACATTAAGAAGTTCTCAGAATGTCTGAACTACTAAAAGTGTGTGTGTTAAAAAAAATAACCAATAGCGGGGCGTGTACTCGTCCTTCTGGTGACTTTTCTGCAGAGATGTGCAGAGCAACGATGACGAACATTGCACAACTTTTGAGACTGGAAGCTGTTTTGAAATGTAAATTAAAACTCAGCATATCCTTGTTGCTGAAATTATAACGAGAGCGGCTTTTTTCCAATATTTGTAACATTACGCCAAGTTGCTGAAAAGTGGGGTGGCTTCATCTATAATTTCATGCTTTTTTTTTTACTGTTACATTATTCCTTCAATTCTATTAAATTTTTTCTTTAAATATTGAAATAAAAGCGCTCAATTTTTAAATAATTTTTATTTTTAAGGTTTATTTTTTTTTTTCATTTAAATATATAAAAAGAATTATGAAGAACTATCTTAATAGTTTCTTTTATTAAATAATAACGTAGAATTAAGTTTACCTCATTCAAAACATTGAATAAAATTTAAAGAAAAACTGAATATTCTAAAATTAGTTTTCCTTTCAAATATACAAATAATACTTAAAAAATTGCTGATTTGTTTACTGTTAATTCATCATTATTCTGGCAAACTACCTTACAAATTATAGAAAAACTGAAAATGTTAAAGTTTTTCGTAAGATAATTTGAAGAAAGTACTTTTTATTTTCGTGTAAACTTTTACAAAGAATATCCTGTTCTACAGGAAAAGTTGCGTTGTATCGTAATGTTTAAAACACATGAGCACTTTCAATATATATTTTTGTGCCATAATTTAGTTGCCTTCACAATTAAAAGAGGATTTTACCAAACCAATAATTTAATAATAATAATAAACATTACTATAAAGAGTCTCAGCTTACGTCTGTTACTTAAATTTATTCATCAAAAATTTGAGTTCTGAAACAATCCCATTTTCTAAAGCACCAAAACAACGTGTATAAGCAATCCAACTTAATAAGAGAAAGAGCATTAATGGAGATACTTTATAAAATAATCAATATGAAACCGTGTTTTAAATGCAAAAATGCTCTTCAAAATTTCTCCAGTGAACTTTTATTCTTAAGTTGAATTCTCAGAAATAATTGGATTTGAAAATAGAATTCAGAAAAATTCCACTTCACTTTTCTTCTTTTGTTCCACTTTAATTACGTGTTCGAATTTCTTCAAGGACTAATTATTATAATTATGGAAGAACAAATACAGTTTTGTAGAATACCAAAGGTTATAAATGATATTTGTTACAAAATACCACCATTTTAAATATCAAAATCCATTAAAAGAAGTGTGAAATTAAATGAAATAATAATTTCCAATGAAATAAGCAAATGTGTGTTTTCTTCAAAAATAATTACTTAAAATTCTATTTCGGAAAAATTGCTTGTGTAAACAAATGAACAGTGAAATGAAATAAAATTTGAATTCACAAAATGTGTTCACAAATATGCTGCGTAAAAAGGAAAAAAATCATGTATTTTCCTGAGAATAAATATTGAAATGTTTAGATTTATTTCGAGCACACTATATAATCATTTATGAATAATTCATTAATATCTCTTTTAAGAATTCATATAATGATTCAATATGAAACCCATTTACCTTAGCTTCATTTATTTGAAACCTTCTTTATTAGAAATATGAGAATTGATTTAGTTCAGTTAATAAGTTTACTGAAAATGAATAATGTATTAACATTCGCTAAAAATAAGCAATTTAGAATGAAAATTTTAAATAACACATTTCAAATATAATATTCATAATCTCTTTGTATACATTTTTGCTGTGTTATACATTTTCTTTTCATATTGTAACTTTTTCAGACGTATCTGTCACTGGCATTGTTTCTTTAAAAACAATGTCTTATTGGATTAAATTTTCATTTTTAATGAGTAGCTCCTTTAATAACTATTTATTATGCTTAAACGAATATGCAAATTTAACTATACTTTGAATTTGTTATTTGGATAAAATCAAATTAATTTTTTTGTCATAAAATGTTGCTGTTTCTTAACCTAGAATAAGTAATGTATGACAGCTACTTAGTAAAATTATATTCAAATTTCCATTCAAATTTTGCAATGTTTTGTTTTTGTTAATTGGATTAAATAAAAACAAATTTTTTTTGTTTCCTATTAATAAAATATTTCAGTTTATTAACCTTAAAGTATGAGAAAACTTATATTGGCTATTCATTAAAATTATGTTTCAATTTGTATGTAAATTTAGAAATAGTTCTCTTTTGTAAATGAAAATTAAAAACATTTGTTTGAATTCAGTTTGCAACTTAAAATTACAGACATTATTTTTGTCACTGCATTCATAAAATATTCTATTTCTTAACCTTAAGAAATTTAAAATTTATAATAACTTCTGAATAAAATTATATTGAAATTTGTATACAAACTGATAAATAGTTTAATTTTGTAAATTGATTTAAAAAATACTTTTTCTCAATGCTTTTATAAAAAATTGACGTTTCCTAACTCTTATTTATGGGAATAAGCAATTCATGCAATAAATACTCATTAAATTTAAATTTAAACTTGTAAGCAAATTGAGCTGTAGTTTGTTTTGTTAATTGCGATAGATATTTTTTGCTATCATAAAATATTGCAGATCTTTTAACTATAAGGTGAGAATTTAAAAAGGTATATAATCACATGATATTATCATTCATCACGGAATTTTAATTGATTCACATTGAAACATTTAAATAAAATGAAAACTATAATCTTGATAATCACAGAAACCTTGTTTTAACAGATATTATGATACAGATACTATATTAGATGGTTAACAGATATTTTTTTGCCCAAAAGATAGGACTAAAATTTCTATTCTCAATATTTAAAAGAAAGATATAAATGGTGTATGCAAATAAAATGAGACAATTTAAAAAAAAACACAATAAATTTGCGAAAATTGTTAATATTTCTTTATATGAAATATTATCCCTTTCTAGCTACATATTTTCCCATCTTTCGGGCAATAAGTAAACACCATGCCAAAAAATTATTTGTCTTTTGAAGGCAACCAGTCATCAAGCCAAGATTTGACGTTTTCCTAAGAAGTGAAGCGTTGGTCAACCAATGCGTGTCCCAATGATGCAAAACAGATGGTAGTCAGAAGGAGCCATGTCTGGTGAATAAACCGCATGCGCTAAGAGCTCCCAGCCGAGCGCCTTAACGATGTCCTTCATCGGTTTAGCAGAGTGACTAGGTGCATTTTCATCAAGGAAAATCACTTTTTGCTGTCGCTTCTTGTATATTTCTCGCTTTTTTTTTCTTTTTTTAATATAACATCGTTTAAATCAAGTAATTGTTTCTTGTAGCGATCAGTATTAATGATTTCACTGGGTTTAAAAAGCTCATAATAGATTGGCCACTCCTAATCGCAGAAAATACACAGCATTTTCTTGCGGCCGAAACTATTCGGCCTTGTGGTTGATTTGAACGGCTGTCTGAGGTCGACACATGATCGCTTAAGCGTGGGACTCTCAAAAAAAAAAATCCATTTTTCATCACCAGTCACAATACGATGGAGATATGACTTGTTAACCTAAAACTTGTGTTTGTGGCCGGAAAGAAACATTTCGCACAAGAATTTTCGGTTTTCCTGCAGATGGTCGGTTAGCTCGTGTGGTACCCGTCTACCGATTTGTGGTACTCGACTACTTTTATTAACTCCCCCATTGCTTTGCAACGATTTGTGGTACTCGACTAGTTTTATTAACTTCCCTATTGCTACTTGAAATTGAGCGACTCTAACATTATACAAAAATACTTTGCAATAAAGTAACTAACAGAATATGTACTTCATAATTTGTGAAAAAAAAAAACAATAAAAACAGTTAATTAATTAAGTAACATATAGTAAATGTGTGTCAAGTGTCAAATAAAAGTGAAAATATTCAACCTAACTTCAATGAAACAAATAAGCTACCACTTTTAAATGTAATTGTTCTGGCCTATTTGAAAGATCTATCTGACTGCTTGTTAGATAAAGATTTATCAAGTCTTCACCTGTGTGAAAAATATTAATTAAGCCAAAAATCTGTTTGTATTCCTATAGTTCAAATATGTGTGTATTACAACAAAATCGAAAAATGTTATTTATGCTTCTTTTTACTTCCAAAAATCACTCCAAACTGATCAAATAGATGGAAAATGTCTTATTCATTACGGCGCATCTTTCTTTTGGCGTACATTTTTTTCAACGAAGTGAATGTTGCTTGGATCATGCAATATTTAAGATTGAAAGGAAAGTTTGAGTTAATGCTATGAGTTTCTTTTATAACACATTTTTTTTAACTTACAATGTTTTAATTTTTTTAACTCGCCATTTATGTCTACAATAAGATCTGAATATTCAACTTGTTTAACAATGCCATACCTTATTTCTTCTGAATTATTTTTTAAACTAGGATCAGCTTTTTTTAATTAACTAGGACCAGCATTTTAAAGTGTAATTCTTCTAAATGTAATTAAAATAGAACGGATTATTTTGATTAATACTGAAAGCACAACCGTTCAAAAGGGCACCATGTCGAAGAAAATCAAATTCCAAGACATTGCGAAGTTGGCTATAAAATCAGCCCACGTATTTTAAATTTGCTAGTCATAGCTGCATTATACGCTTATATTATGAATTCAAATTTGGAATTTTCTCTGCAGCTCCTTATTGAAGATTTTGAGTATTAATGTCTGCTCTAAGTTTGTGTGCATTCTATGTCTGCATTTACTACAGCCTATCATTTTATTTATATTTGATACGATATTTAATATTCTTATATCTCCTTTCAATAACTACAAATTATTTTTTACTAAAATTTTAGCGGTGTGAAGCTACTGAACCGCATGTTCTCCACAGAGATACCAATAATCAGCAAGAGTTATAAGTAAAACTGAACAGAATTTTTCTGATTTGTAGCTTAAAATAATGAGTCTGAATTTTAAATCTTCCTTTTTGTGAGTCTGATTTAAGTGAATATTATAAGAAACAAATAGGGCCAAATAAATTTCTATTATCATTTTCTAATCATTTATTAATCTGACGGTATTTTTTATAAATGCCCAAACAATGCATTTACATAGTTGTGTTCTTTCTATTGTCTTAAAATAATGTCTAAAAAGTGAAAGTATTCTTACTCTTGAAAATATTTTCACATATGTTTAAAGTAATATTTGCGGAATATCTAATGCCAAATACAAGATAGAAATTTAAACATGCGATTAAATACATGTGAATCCTGCTCTGAGAATATTTCCGTTGTTAGAGTTTACAGATACAAAAAGTGATTTCTAATGCAGGAGAGCTTATATAATATTGTTATTCGAGAAAAATATCGAATGTGTTACCTCAATAGGGAATTCAGTGTTACCAGAGAATATTTAAATATTGCTTGAAATATTAAAAATTAGCGAAACTTTAGTGAAGATAAGTAAACAATATGAATCTCTTGTGTAAAGCATTAAAGTACCTTAAGAGCTGGTTGCATTATTTTAACACATATCAGAATGATTACGTTTGCATACAAAAAAGAGTTTACATTTCAGAAAAAATACTTTGTTTTCTCTGTAAAAATACAGCACTCAATTTTGTAAATCTTTGTAAATTCACGAAAAAATTTAATGCATACTAAAATTCTCTATAAAAGTTTTAAAAAAAACATTTTAATTAAGTAATTTATTCCAGCTTTTGTTTCGTGCTATCCTTATTCTAAACAGCTACTGAATAATAGCATGCATGATTCTCAATGGTATTGTAATAGCTGATTTTTGCTTACTTAAGATGAAGAAGCCTAAATTATAGGAATATTTTGAAAAAAATTGCAATTTCATATACGTAGAAACAGTGAAAGTATTTATCACTAGCTCAATATTATTTGTTGAAATATCCAAGAAATTTAAATTTTAGACAATGTGATTCTATATAGAAGTCCTTTTAAAAAAACTGTCTCCTAAAGTAATAATGTTGAAGATATCTCTCTCTCTTTACACACACACACACACACACACACACACACACACACACACACACACACACACACACATATATATATATATATATATATATATATATATATATATATATATATATATATATATAAGTTATTGCTTTAGGCTTTTAGAGCAAATAACTATACAACATATTTTAGATTTATAATGAGCTTTTAGTTTAAAAACGTGAAATTTTTCTATAAGACAGTTTTTAACTCGTCACATGTAAAAAAATTCAATTTTGTTGTACTGTTAATATTTGACATTTCATTTTTAAACTTTATATACCGATATTTCCCTTTATTTGTTCCAGTGTTTTGAAATAGCTAATTTCATAAAAAACATTTAAATAAATTTAATATTTAGAGTATTTTTTAAAAATTATATCAATGGAGAATAATTAATTCAATATTCATGCTAGTAAGAAAAAACATCGAATAGATAATGTTTGGTTTAAATGTTTAACATATAATTTTAAATAAAACACTTATGATTTGCTTTCTATATCTAATGTTCTGTTTAAATGGGACGTAAATTTCTTATTCTTTAACAAATATTAATTTTTCTTATTAAACTAAAATAAGTAACTGCCATTAGAAGCTGACATTATGTTTACGCTTGAAACAATTCATTATTTTGCTTTGTTCTGTAGAAGGTGGACCTGTTTCTTATACACTGCAATTACGAGTAGGAATTTTTGTAAAAAAATTTAAAACTTATTCAGAGCAATGTCATCAAATGAGTAGATTGGACACCTACAAAGAGATGTAATGTTATAGTGTTACGAGAAAGTGGTCTTTCCTATTCTGAAATTGCAAGACAGGTGGGTAGTTCAGTGACAACATCTGGAGTCCGAAAGATTTGTATACAATATAAGGAGGCAAATTCAATAAAAAACAACGAAGAAAAAGGCCGAAAAAGGTGCACCACATCTATTGATGGCAAAAGAGTAAAATGACTATGTATTCGAGATAGAAAAATGTCAACAGCGGCCATCAGAAGTGATCTGAATGATTCTGGTGTTTCTGTCAGTTCAAGAACAATCAGGAGAAATTTAACAGATATTGGATTGAGAGGTAAAATTCCACGAAATAAACCTTATCTTAATTTTTAGCAACGATAAAGAAAGACTACAGTAAGCAAAGGAACACATTAATTGGACAGCTGATCAGAGGTCACAAGTTATATGGAGTGATGAAACTAAGCTCTCGTTATTCGGTAGTAATGGGCGAAAATATGTAAGACGTACACTAGGAGAAGAGATACATCCTAACTGCATTCAAGCAACTGTAAAGAACGTAGCTAATGTTATGATCTGGTCATGCGTGTCAGCAAATGGTATTGGTCGCCTTGGTCATGTCATCAATTGGACACGGAATGCCAGAAAATACATTGACACTATTCTAGAACCAAAACTTCTATCTTCCATCAAACAACTCTTTCCGAACAATGCTTCGTTTATTTTTCAGCAGGATTCTGCTCCTTGCCACACGGCAAAAATATCAAAAGAGTGGTTTCGAACAAAGAGCATTAAGTTGTTGTCATATCCAGGAAACAGTACTAACCTCAATCCTATCTAACATTTGTGGCACTGTTTGAAAACTCTTGTCCGAATGAGGCGCTCATCAAATAAAAAGGAACTAATTGGGGCTATAATTGTTTCCTGGCATCATGTAATAACGAAAGAGAGCTTAAAACTCTTTTCAGCTCAATGAAACGTCGATGTGAAGCTTCAATCAAAAATAATGGATACTCTTCTAAGTACTGATAACTCACTGCTATCTAATGTATATCGATAACTATTATCGTTTAACTTTTTTGTATTACAAATAACTGAATTTTATGTTTGGTATTGAATTCAGTAATAAATTCTCTGTAAAATGATATAGATAAGTTTGTATTTTGTGAAACGTAACGCTTTCTATAACCATACAAAGCTCAAAAACATAACAATCTCCAAAAGTGTCCACAATTTTGGCCATCCCTGTATATCATTATGTTGCTTGTAATTAAATTTTTATTGATGTGGAGACGCAGACATTACATTAAAATGTTTTGAAACATAAATATATATAAATTGATACTACTAAAGTCACAAATTATTTAAATGAGTGTCATATATAAGCCCATTTAGTGTAAGATTATACTATTGCAATAAATATAAAATTGGTGTTAAAATCATATATATTTTTTCAAATAATTTTTTTTAAAGTTGGCTTTTCTTTTTGACATTACTTATTTACAATTTCAAAACATCAAACAAACGAACAACAGCGTGAGCATTGCAAAATATAAATATAAAAGACGAAGCATATATTTAAATAACACCGCAAATATTTTAATGATGGTAATTTGTAAGGCCATTTTGTTTAACATTAAATAACCTAAATTAATTAAAATAATATTAAAAAACATCTATATTTACCCCAAGTAGTTCTTTTTTGTAAATTTATTTCCATTTCTGACACCAATTATTTAACATTAGAAATATTGAAGGCACTTAAATACGATTTAGCGTTTTGTCTCTGTTCCATTATCCACCCTCAGCTGCTTGAAATCCTTATTTTTTGCTTTGTCTCAATGGCAAGCACTCCGAAAAGGAATGGGAATAAAAATAGCAAGCGAGTGAAAATCTTGTGTGTGGAAAATCGTCTTAAGCTTTAACGATGTGAAGGGTCTCTCACGCAATCTTAACAAGACATCTGAACAATCCTATTGTTGAGAGGAGGGATGGCGAGAAGATCTTGAAGTGCCTCACTTGGAAAACCGTGGCTCGTAACGGAACTACTTCAGAAAACGAGGATGGATCAGAAGTCCTGGGGTCTATTTAAGAGAAAAATCATGGAATAAATGTCAAAAGAATGTTTCGCTTACAGGCAACAATTATACACTGTTTGCTTTGAATTGCTCCGCATTTCCTGCTTTGTTTCTTCGCCACTAAAGGTACTTAACCACTGAAAAATGTCGATTTTCTCTGAAGCGTGAGTAGCTTCATACATGAATCAGTCCACTCGGTTGATCACTCAAATAATGTTTTATTTAAAGATAAACATGCACTTCAAATGGATTTGTAAAAAAAAAAAAGTAATTAGTTTTGCTTATAAGTGTACTAAATATCTTATCAGTGCATTATATAAAATTAACCAATGTTAATAGACTAAGCAAACACTTGATTTTAATTATTTTCTTATACATTTTAAGTAAAATAATATCTTTCATCTTTTCTAATTAATCTTCTTATATTATTTCAAATAATTTAAGAAGATTAAATACTATTTCATGTTTGTAGGAAAAGATAAACATTGCGGTATTATGAATACCATTTGTACTGAGTTGTCATTTACTTGGTCTAGAATAATTTTGTCCTTATCAAAAATTTCTTCTTTTACATTTCGATTCATTATTTTTTTCATGAATATGATTTTTGAGTTTTTTATCCCTACAACAAAATATTCCTTAACCGGATCTAAAATAGCTAATTTTCATGAATATTGAACATTTCTGTATAAAAAATTAGATGCTTTGTAATAAGTGATGCTTGGACAAAAAATATAATAATATTGTTTATTATAAGCATTAGTATGTTAACTTAATCTCTAAAATTAAAAATGAGTTATACAAGGAATGTTTTTAATAGAGGTGGGGTCAACTATATATATATATATATATATATATACTTATAATAACTATTATTTATATATATATATATATATATATATATATATATATATATATATATATATATATATACTTATAATAACTATTATTTATATATATATATATATATATATATATATAATAAGGATCTTATATTTATATAAATAAGATCTCCTTATAATATAGTTGACCACCGAATCTTGTTTGGGTTAACATAAAATCGGCTTCATGGAATAGAATGAAACATATTGTAAGATTCTCATTTCTGATAAGTATAAAAAATAATCCATTCCGAAATTCTAACAAAAGTGGTTTATAACGTTCAAACTTGATTTAATTGCAATGTAAAATTGATTTTGCCACAATTCACAACATGCGGAACTGTGCTCGTTTCAAGAACTTAGGTATGTAATCCTATACTTCTTTTTAAAAATACATTCCATCTGTAACAATTGCAAATAGGGACAAAATATGCAGTTCGTTGGGAATCCTTGCAATATATTTATATGTCTTGGAAAACTGATGAAAGTAGTCGCCGTTGCATTTTCATTCATCATTTCATTTTGACTTTCGATGTAGTTTCATTCACTTTAGTATTTTCTAACTTGGTAACTAATAGTATTTGTTAACTTTTTTATTTCATTTCGTTAGATTTCATCAAAAATATACGAGAAACTTCTTTTTTCTGGTGAAATGATTTAAATCTAAATAATCAATAAATATCTTTAAAAATAAAAGATATCATTAATTTTCTAAAATACGATTTTTCACATAAATCTTGACACTCGTCTTTCAGTGGAAACTGCGACATGCTGCTTACTTCTATGTATAAAGTATACCAATAGTCAAAGATGCGCCTCTCATTCACTGTGAGAATTTATATCCATCCAATACAATAACAATATTATGGAGTGAAGCTGTAAATATCCAAATTAGTAATAGTTTCTATCAAATATTTTAACACGTACAAGAAAAATTTAAAAATGTCTTCTTAATTCAAAATTCTTTGTTAAATTCTCAAAATTTTTAATAATTTCAGAAAAATTAACCTTCAGTTCAAAGCTGATTAATTTATCTAAACTTATACAAAATTATATTGACATTATTTTATATATATATATATATATATATATATATATATATATATATAGGAGTGCAAAGTAATTTATTCTCCTACTAAAATATATGGTGTCCGCTTATCTTAGTTGGGTCTTCAAGAGAGTCAATCAATCATTTTTTGGTTGGAGTCGAAATCAAATACTCTATGATAGGTCTGGACTTCCCTCCCGTGTTTAGTTTTCTCTTAATTATTGTATGCAATCAGTGTTCATCAAAAACTGCACACTCAGTGGAATCTGAATCAATGATTTAATATCACTAATATATGTCCAATTATTTTGAATTATTATTTAAGAATATAATACATACTCTATAGCTTCACCATTACTGTAGAAGCTATTATAAATAAACTATATATTACAGATATACTTTTCACTGTCTTGAATTTTAACATGCGCATTAAAACCATTTTTAAGCGGATGACTTTTTTTTCCAGTTTATCAATTTTTAATCAAACTATACATTTTTTTTTTTTGCGTTTTCCATTAATTCAAACCATTAACACAAAGATGGTTGGATCCTAGCTGAGCTCAAATCCTTAGCGACAATGCTTTCGGTTGGCTGATAATTGCGATCAATCTTGGTGATTCTGCTTCGATACAGTAGATAATGTAAACAAAACTATTTTTGGAATTTCGTCCTGGCTTGGCGCTTTTTTTTTCAGTATATCGCCAAGGGTTGGGCTCTCCTAAGATTTTACCCACATAGGCTACAGAACAGGAAAAAAAAAAAAGCAAAATGAACAGGAAATGGCGAAACGTGTACTTTATGTTTAGTTTAAATCGGCAAGGACAATTTTATAATTTTTTTGTAATTTCATTAATTAGTGGAATTCTAAATTAATGATTGCAATATTTCTAAGCAACCCCTTTTGAATCTGAAAACTATTGTCTTGCTATTAAAATTTTTCTTTTAATTAATATGGCTGAAATAATAAAAAACAGATTTGTAAAACATGGGCTCAAAAGTTTTGTTCAATTTTATTTCTGTTTATTTTTGCTACTAATTATTAACATTCACAATCTAAAGAATTATAAATCTGGTATCTATTAAAAATGTGAAAAATTGTTTTTCTATTGAAATCATTGCGAAAAAACCACTTCAACTATTTACTTTGTCCAAGGCCTCAATTGCAACATCCAAGTTTCTTCACAAATTCCAAATTTTTATCATAAGTGTAAAAACTAAACTCTTTTATCATCGCTCTTCACCCTCTCCTTAGAAAATGCTCTTCATAAAGTTAAGCATTAAACTCTCACTCGTCACCAGAGCATGAAAAGGAAATTCTCTTTAAATCCTGTTAGGTTCAGTTTTCTAAAATACGAATTTGATACTCCACTTTATATCCATGCTGGAAGGCTCAGTAAGCCCAGAGTTTCCATTTTGTCAGATTTACTCTCGAATACTTCATTCTATTTTCTTACTACGAAGACCTTTTTATACTGCTTTTTGGTGCAATTTTATAGAATTCTACTTCTTGTTTAAAGGATAAGTACTGGAAAAAATTATTTAAGTGTATGATATAACCTTTACTAAATTATTCAGTAATTTTATCGAAATGTATTCTAAAATAAAGAATAATAAAAATTACTTCGAAATGATAAATGAATTTACATAATAAGCAGAGAATAATTTTATAGCATACTACTTCTTGTTTAAATGATAATTACTGGAAAATATGATTTATGTGTATGATATAACTATACAAGTATTACTGAGTTATTCAGTAATTTTATCTAAATAAAATCTAAACTAAAAGAAAAAATAGATAACTTGGAAATGGTAAATGAATCTACATAAAAAGCAGAGAATAATCTATTAAAAAGAAATTTTATCTAATATTTATATGATTTTTTCAAACACAAGGTATTCTTAATATATTGCACAGAATATTCATTTTTATTAAAAACGATCATCAGAATAGAGCAAATACCGAAAATATACAGTTTAAGGAAAATAATTATAATTACTTTATGATTTTAATTTTATATTAGAAATGAAGTTTTTGTTGTTCTCGTGTGCCAGCTAGGTTGGCAAATTGGGGTGCGCTGCTCCACTTTTCCAACTGAACCGTATTTGGTGTGGAGTCCAAATTCTTTAAAACACACACATACCATAGGGACCTGTTTATAGGTTAGGCAACCATTCACATTCAAGGAAAGGATAAATACTGGATAGAAAGTACATCCATGTCTGAACCGGGATTCGAACCCAAGACCTCTCTATCTGTAGTCCTTAGTCAGGCACGCTGACCACTAGACAAGTTGGCTGACGATAAGTAAAGTTTATCTATATCTATCTATCTATACACACACACACACACATATATATATATATATATATATATATATATATATATATATATATATATTATACTTAAATGATAGACCTTTTTATATTTAAATGATATATTTCAGTAATTTATTCCTAATTTTTTAATATTAAAAATTTTTTCTTAAATATATATCCTTATAATATTTTTATAAATATTTCTTACAAAAAGATTTATTACTAGTTATTTTTCTAATAATGAAATTTTATTTTTAATAAAAGCAAAGCGTTAATGATTAATAATTTCGTTTCTAATTTTCTCATATATCTGCTTTGATTTATTTTTTATTTATATTTTTTGTAAAGATTTTGTAATATTTTTGATCAGCCGATCTTTATATTAATATTACTTTAATTTAATTTATTATTTCTTTATTTTAATTAAGAGTTAATGTTAAATTTATGTATTTATATTTATTTAGATGCACATTTACTTATTAACACAATACAGTTAAAAAGCATATACAATTATTTATTAGCTGTATGAATAAATAATTTCATCATAAAATATTTAACTTAAATATACTATTATGTATTTGTTTTTCGCAACATCTTTATTTTTTAAATACTACCTATATTAATATTGTTTAAAATCTACTAATTTCGTCATTCACTTTTTCGTGCGATATTTAATAATGTGTTGAACACATAAAAATCTAAATATATGCAATCTTAGAAAAAGTGTAAACATTTCAGACAGTTGTGGTTAAAATATTTTTATATACAAGGCAAAACAACTGTGCAATTTGACATTCTATTTAAGCAAAAAGTAAACGCAAATAATTTAAATTATAAATATATATGTGTATTGCTAATATGAATAAAATTAAAAAAAAAAAACATGTTTTCTGCATGATAAATATTTGCAAAATACAAAGTTTCCACTGGAGAAAAATCTATTAAGTTAATTAAAGCTATTCATTTTTATTTCATTTATTATTCTATTAACAAAAAAATTAAATTATTTCATTCATTCTCAAACTATATCTTAGGTAATTAAAGAAAAATATTAAAATATAATTAAGGAATAGGGAGCTATATTCGTTTTAAATATATAAATTAGAATCAGTCCATTCATTTTTTATTTAAATGTTTATTTATTCCTTAAATTTATAAAAAAATAAGCACTGCACCATTCTTTTTTTCAACCCTTTATCTTATCTCTATGGAATTTAAAACTATTCTAACATTTCTTCTGACCATTCGAAAGAGTTATTCTGTGCTATGGTTTATACTCAAATAAAAAGGCACGTTTAAAAAAAAAGGTATTTACAACTGCGCATAAACACATTTCTGTTATAAGCCATTCATTCAAGGTTGATATGCATGTAGTAAAACATTCAAAATGCCAAAAAAACAATAACAATATATAATCAATTAGAATTTACTTAGATCTTTATTTAATTTCGAGGTGAGACACAAAGCATAAATCACTTGTTCAAGGCTATATTCTGCGTGATCAATTGTTGAAATGAAGAAAGTCCATCATTTTGTAGAATCATTGATGAGCATTAAAATAATTGCTGTGAAACCACATGAAGTGAAGATCCATTCGTTATTTTGATCGAACTGAGCGCCTTGAGATATTAATATGTGGTAAGCTGTAAAACTGCCAATTTGAAATGCTGAACATCCATAAAACTGAAAAGAAACAGGAGGAGATACAATTAGCTTACCATTCACATAAAAAATTCTAAAAGTTTCAGATTAAAACCTAGAAAAAAAATTATGGACTAAGGCTTCAAAACTCTCACAGGAAACTTAAACATTTTGAAATGTAAATAATTATTAGTGGGACAAACTCAACCTGTAGGGCATTGCACAACTTACAATGAATAATCGAAACCTAATTTTCGTTTCCCGTAAAATAGTTAGGGAAATAATATTCCTTATTTTTGAAGATTATTTGATATTTTCTTAACAAGTTACGAATTGAAATTCTGCAGCATGAAATTATATATTCACCCACTAGAATTTCTGATTAAACCAATTTCTAAACCAAAACTGCTTAAAAAAGTATGCATTTATTTTTTCTTATTTTAAATTTGTATGCATTGGAGAAATGACATACGAATTATTTCTTTCAAGAAAAGATTTATTGTATAAATTTTTATCGTGACAATCATAATAGTCAGAAAATTCACAAATGACAAGTATTTTTTATAATAAATATAAACTTACGGTTGATAACTATTTTTTACTTTATATAAAAAAAAGTAAAATGCATGAAACTTAAAAACAATATATTGCATTGCGAAAAATATAACACTTTCACAGACAAATAAGACAAATATCACTATTAAAAATAATCACTAATATATATATATATATATATATATATATATTAGTGATTATTAGCTATATATATATATATATATATATATATATATATATATATATATATATATATATATATATATATCAATGTTCAAACATATATAAGCATAATACGATTAAACTAATAAAAAAATTGAAAATGATAAATACTAATTTTTTAAAACTGATTTCTAGAAGTGAGAAAATTGTACAATTTTCAAAAATTGAAAATGTAAAATATACTTGCTTTTCAATATATATATATATATATATATATATATATATATATATATATGAGATAACAGAGTGTTATAGAGATACAGATTGTTATATACAGAGTGTTTAATCAATTATGGTCTGGTTTAATAACTAATGTAGCAATCAAAGTTATAAAATTAATTTTATGTGTTTAATTACGTCAGAGAACCTCGGACGAAAATTTGGAGAGGAAACAAAATGAATTTGTTATTTATTCTGTTGAGAGGAAACAGGATAAATTATAATCGAGTTCAAAATGTGAAAGAAATGAAAGTATGAATTCGAGAACTGATATTTATACAGATTTTGTTTATAAATCATCTGTATTAACTCCATTGAGTATTCTTATACCAAGTAAGTTAAGAAGGCTTTTGCAAACTGTGACACACATACAGATATATTGTATGGAAAATGTTGAATTGTAAAAATTCTCCATTAAAATTTTTATATTTAAATTGCTTATAAGATTAATTGTTTACTTTTTTCGTCATGGAACAGGCTTAATAACGAAATTAAACATTGCAAAAATTTTAGAACCCTTTATTGAAAAGCTATGGCATTTATCGTATTCAGTCACCGTAAGCTTTAGTCTATCGTAGAACTTGTACCAGAATATTGATATCTATTGATCTACTCGGACGCAGGTAGAGAAATTGGTTGGAATCAAATTTTAAATACTTTTAAGAACCTAGGAACCCTATCACTTGCATGTTGGGATTGTGGAAATTAGCATTTAACTAATATCATTAGATTTATTCAGTAAAATTGAAAGCGTTGAGTCAAAATTATACTTGCATATTTAAAAAAGAAACACATAGAATACTATTTTAAAATATTTTATTTTTATATAATTTTTATTTCTACATTAATTGAATTTTTTGAAAACAATAAGTTACTGAAGTTTCTTGAAAAACAATAAGAGATTTTATTGTTGAATAACACAACATTGTTTAGGGATTTTAATCAATCAAACATTTTTTATTTAAACATTATTTATTTTTTTGTAAAAGACTATGAAAAATATATAGGGAATTTGTTTATATTTCACATATTATTTATATTTTTAAATGTGTGTATGGCTTTAAAAATAATTAGTATTAAATTCATTGTAATTTAGATTTATGTGTTTAAAAACGCGGAGCACTTGGTAACTTATCCTTGGCCGCAACAAGGCCGGGGGGAATCGCTACCCAGAGGGCACCTGTGAAGCAAGTCGTTCAGGCAAATAGCATTACCTATGCTATATCACCACCACAAACATGTTTATAGGGTGTGGTACACTTTCACCTATTCGCAGAGACAGAGAACTACGGGCAGAATGTAGCATCCACGCCCTCAACCAGGATTCGAATTAGGTACTATCAGCTCAGGATGCAGGAAATAAGCCTTTCAGCCATTGGTCGGCATTTAGATTTGTATAAAAGTATAGTATATTCGGTGGGTTATTATTAGCAAAGAAGATGCAGACTTAAATTCATAAAAATACAAAAATATGTGAAAATATTTTACATTCAAATGTAATGCTGTGCAGAACATTACTGTTGGAGATAACACATTTTTTTTTTTGAGAAAATGTAATAAAAATTCATATTTTTAAAAAATTAATTTTTTTTTTTTTTAGAAGAAAAAGATGTCTCAATTTCTGAATTGGGGTGACTGAAAAGAAATGTCTCGTGTCATTTCCTCCCAATAACGCTGTCCAAATTCAATGATCATTGGAAGGCGAGAAATCCCTGTGCCAATCGATCTCCTCAGTTTATGTATATTTAATAAAGCTAATAAAAGAGAGTAGGCTTTGAGAAGAGAGATCCATCAGAAGAGATAGGTCTCTCGCGTGTCACTTCCGCTCCTTCCCCCGCGCTCATTCGGGAGGAGCGGGGGACAAAAGAATTTGGAAAATATCGTCTTTGTCTCTTATTTTTTCCTTTTCGGTTGATCGTTGTCGTTCTTTTTTTTTTTTTTTTTTCTGCTAGTAATAAATTCATTTCGCGATTGCTGCCTCATAAATTATTGAAATGACGGAAAACTCCGTGTTTGACTGCATGCAACAGATCTTTCTATTCAATTGGAATACTAATGAAAAAAGAAGTGATAATGTGTTCCTTGATATAGCGTGAGAGTTTATCTGAATCGACAATTGTTAGTTTTTGACAGGCGAAAGATGTAAATGCAAATTATAATAAATGAGATAGGAAACGTGGCAGTTTAAGTGGAAGCGATATTAGAATTTTTATTCATTGATGACGAAGTCTTTCTGCCAAATTCGTCAATATTTGAACCACTCAATTCGTTATAAACACTAAATGGGTAACATGAAAAAATGAAAATTATTACCTGAATTCTGTTTAGAAATATACCAAAAATTGCAGAATAATAATATTTAATTAAGTCGTATTTCGACTTTTCTTTCAATCGTAAAGCAGACATTTTATTTTTTAAATACTATGTAAATAGTTAATATCGCAAAGACACGAAATAAAATAAATATTAACTTGAATGAGCATTCAATAGATGCTCGACTGCAATAATAACATGGATCTTCATTTAACTTGCAAACCAGTCATCGAGTTTTTTTTTTTTTTTTTCCTAATACTGAAATGTTTGCATGAAATTAAATAAAATAAAGATTTGAGTGAGCATTCAATAGGTGCTCGTGTGCAATCTTATAGTTTAATGATAACATACATCTATATATATAGTTCAATTATAAACCAGTCATGCAATTCTTTACAAATACCGAATATATGAAATATATGAAAATAAATCAGCTAAAATTTGAGTAAACATACACAAAAAAAGATTATATGAACTTTTATTTCATTATAACATAAATCGTCATTCGATTCTATTGTAAATTAATTACACTATTCTTTACAAATACTAAATAATTTCCATGGAAAATGGGTGAATTTACTTAGCTGTTTTATAAGTGAGCATACAATAAGAGCTTGCACAATTTTTTTTATTTAATGATATAAATAGTCATCCGATTATTTGTAAATCAATCCTACCATTCTTCAAAAACACTGAAATGAATGGAGAACAGATGGAATTAAATAAATTATTCCTTCAGTGAACAGTAGGAGGAGCTCGTGAAATCTGGAATATATCTCCTAAGCAATCGTGTAATTTTCAAGAAATGAGCCATAAATGTGCATTTTTTTTAATTCAAGAAAATTTTAACTGTACTGACATCTTTTAGAAAATAAGCTATCTATATTACATAAAGATTGTGTGGTACTGCCATCTGGTAAGTAAAATACATTTTTCCGGGTTTGAAACTATACTGTTTTAATCTTTTTTTGAGCATTATTTTGAACATTCTGTCCCGGAAATATCATGGGCACGAGAAATATTAGCTCATTCCTTGATTTTGACGGAAATGAGAACGAAAAAGTTAATATCCTTAATCATCATCGCAATCAATCGTGATTTAACTTTTTCTTTAATTTTTAAATTTTTTAAAAACGATAAGTTTACGTGGGAAGAAGAAGAAATTTATAGATTGCGTTTTGGGTTATTATACCACAGTGGCATGAAAACATATAATAAACACTATTGTAAATCATCTACTTGCGCATGTGTGTATGAGCAGAATATTGTTAAAATAAAGGACACCTAACTTTTCTATGAAATTGTTAACATATACAAAGCTTGTATGAGGTAATGAATTAGAGTTTTTAATGCACATATTGCTACTTAATATGCAATTACCAAAATTGCTTAACAAAATGCTCCTAATTGAAACTCAAAATACATTAAGTAAATATTTTTTTTTCTTATTTTTTTCGGTTGAAACACTTATTACAAGAACGATAAATTTTTACCTTTTCTAACGATAAAGTCATAAATACACCAAAAACAGCAAAAAAGTAGCCTTAATCAATTAACGAGACAATATATAAATTTAAGTGATTTGGAAACTAAGAATATAACATTTTTAGTAAATAAAATAATTGAGCTAAAAAAAGCTTTCATATAAACTCTGCTACGATAGTTAATTTTTTTTTTCAAAACAAAATTAAAGCAAATTTACATAATTGTCTTTAAAATTATATAAAATACATATTTCATATTTGTTTTAAGACAACTAATAAGCTAAGTTATCATAATTATATCATCAATTATTTTATTTGTGTAATTTTGAAAAAAATTCTCTACACCCTACCGTCGTTGCAATTGCTAAAATTATCAATATTACTAGGTACATTCAAGCTTATTTATAAAATATATGCATTTTTATTATATTGTGATAAAATCGCTAGCATGTAATGTGAATATTTTTCGTACTTTTTTGAGTTGCCTTATTATAAATGAATCCACATTTTTAAAAACTAAGTAATATCTTGTGTTATTAATTTATTACAATTAAAATTTGGTTGCAGTACATTCTTTAGATTTGACATTTTTCTATTTCTTAAGATTTTATCATATTCAATTAAAAAGAAGAAATGCAATTATTTCCAACTCTGAAACTTCCCATCTCGCGCGTTAAGCTTAATTACAGTTATAATATCCTTTGATACGATATCTTCGGGTGCACTCATTAAGAAAAATTTTTTCTTAAATTTTATAATTATCATTTTGAATATTTTACAAGCGCTTTCATCATCGAATTTCTCTTTCATCACAGAATCATTCGTTTCAGTATCCGGATGTAAAGAAATAAATCATTAAATCTGAATGTGATCTAGAATTCATAAATTTATTTGTATTTATGTTTAGAGTAAATATAATACTTATGATATTTTATTTATAATATTTTGTTACTAACATCAATGTAACCGACATGACAGTATGACTGTGGTAGCCTAGTGGCATCGGCCTTCCGTACGGAAGGGCAGGGTTCGATACTCAATGTCACCAAAAACCCATCTAGTACATGTGATACTCGTGCTCGTTAAATCAGTGGAATCGAAAATCTTGTGGAGCAGTTACCATGGGTGTAATAGTCTTTAGAAAATTTCCTTCCCCTTCAGATCAAATCAAAGTTTATTGAGTGGGTTCTGTGGTGGTACCATTTATCGGAGGAGTCATGGAGGAAATCTTACTTCTATCTTCGTGGTATTCTTGTTAAACTAAAGTCTTATTCTGTTATCTTAAATTCGCCTAGGCGTTAGTAAAGTGACGTTGGCTTGTCTAAGTATCATAAGTAAAAAATCATGTAAACATTTGGTGTTAAATATGTATCCACTAAGTGTCCCCTGTAAATAAAAGTGCAGAAAAAAACATAAAAAAGTCTGGAAGTTGTTCCTGAATTACATAACTTAAACTAAACGGGGACATTTCATATACTGCATGAAATATTTTCGAGATAAATTGAAAATATAATTCATAAATTAACCTTGTAGAATGTGAGGTATATAAAAATATATGTTATCACAAAATTTATATGATGTGTTTCATAGCACTTTTCAGAGCTAAAATGAGATTCTGCTTAAATGAGCCAAATTATAAAAAAATCAAAATAAAATTTATTTTATTTTGATAATAAAATAAAATCAAAATAAAATAAAATTTTATTTTATTTTGATAAATTTGATTTTGATATTAAAATAAAATTTTATTTAGATTTCCTATAGTCTTGAAAATCTAAAATAAAATTTTATTTAGATTTGCAATAGTCTTGCGAATGAAAATAAAATTTTATTTTCTGCAGTACATCTAAACACTATCACATATAAAGTGTTAAACACCATCCCATATAATATGCTAAACACCACCCCTTGTAATGTGCTAAGCATCATCGCATATAATATGTTAAACACCATCCAATATAATACACTAAACACTATCAGCTGTCATGTGAAAAGTCACATTGCTAAAATGCAACTTTCAATATGTAAACACCACATCGATTCTTCTAAAATTTATATTTACTTAATTGTGAATCTCAAGCACGAAATTTAATGCTTTTTTTAAGTATCAATAAAGTTGCTTTAATCACTTCCTTAATTCAATGTTAATTTATTTCTTTGTTCAAAGCAAATGCTGAAGCAAGCGTTGAAACAATGCCCAAATTTATTAATTTCTATTATAAGCGCTAGGTAAGTAAAGTAATAACCCTAGTCATCAGAGTGCATTAATCTTCTCCAAAACACAGAAGAACAGTACATAAAAGATGAAAAAAAAAAACCTGCTTAATGATGTGTTTCAATAAAGCTTTAAAAAGCTGCTTACAAGAAGAGAAAAAACTCGAAATGTATGCCAGCACACTTGCGTAAATAATGTAAAAGATAAGAACTCGGAAGCTGTAAGACAGGGCACTTTCCTTTAGGAATAAATATCAAAAAATAACAAAGTGAAAAAAAATCGTAATAAAAAATAATCTAGCTGTGTTCAGAAAGAAAGCCTGGAAGCTCTGCTTTCCCTGGTAGCATGGGGGAAAGTGTAGGGAAAAAGGAAGAGGTTCTCCCTTACAAGGACGCGAGTCTTCCCTATCTCTAGTGGCCTGTCCTTTACAGGGAGTGACGGTCACGAGGCACAAAACAAATAATTAGCGGACGAAGCAGAATTCCCTTGGGAAAAGAGGCTCTAGAGCGCACTGCAATCATCCTCTTTGTTTCTTCTCACTCTTGTGGAAGCAAGAAGATGCGGATGAACAAAGAAAAGAAAAAAGAAAACAGCGAAGAGGTATAATAATAAAAAGTCAGAACTAGATAAAAACAGTTCTGGAAGTGTCCCCCGCTACATTTGTTTTCACGCTCATTTTATTCTCTTCTATGGTTGTTTGGAATTGGCGTGTGAGAATAAAAATGATGTTAGGTATTCAGTTGGGGATTTTTAAGTTCTGCGGGTGAAAACAGGGAAAAGTTGAAGATGCGAATGCGGTTGGTGTTGGAGGATTATATGTACTTACACAAAAGTGCAGCTCAAAAAGAACTGACATAATAATGCAGCCGTGACGGGCGTTAAGTGCTGACGATGTTTGCCTTTATTGGCTGCTCATCGTCTTCCACCAGCGATCGATTTTCTTATGAGCTTAGTTATCAAAATAACGTTGATTTTAAATAAATGTATGACTAACATTAAGATAATGATTCAACAAAACAATTATTTAAATGTCAGTACCTAAAAAAACTTAATAACTATGTTTTAATTTCTATGTGGATATTTTTGCAAATTATGAACTGTAAATTAATATTCCTGATTAGTATAGCTAGAATCAAGTAAAAATCATATTTTAAAACAACATGGATTTCAGATATAAGAAAACATTGGTAGAAAGCTAATTTTTAAAATATATCATGACAAATTTAGCTATTAAATCCACAAACAATTCAGTAACACCACAAACATTCCCATAATTTTGCTAATCTAAAATGAAAATTTAAAATGCTGTTCAGTTCTGTTTTTTGGCTTACATTTTAAAAAAACATGACAAATCAACGTACTTTTCATTATTGAAAATTTAAAAAAACTTTATGATATGAATTGTAGGATTCCTACATTGGCATTTTATCCAACTTGCATTTTTTAAACAAACATAATTCAAGATATTTCTATATTATTTGAAGTAGCTTTTAATTAATCTATATAAATAATATCCTTATTCTCTTTGTCTCCAAAACTTTTCTTTAAAATTGAATTAAAAGGATTGCAATGAGTAGAATGAAGTTTATAAAAGAGTCAGCCGTAGATGAAACATAAGATAGGCTTCAATTTTGAATAGTAATTATAGCTTTTGTAATCACTTTATAGCATTAATGTTAATTTTAATTCATTTTATATACCACGATACATACAATTTTGAAATTACATTTGCTTCAAGAATAGAGCAATGTATATCTTTCCTATCTGCAAAGCTATCTTCTATGCTTAAAAACAGCTAAATATAGAAAAATAGAGGTAAAATATTAAAGACGGACCGACTTTGACTACCTTAAATATTCCCATTTAGGGGATAGAAAAATAGTGACATATAATTACTATTGTTCAGATTTATTGTGACTATTATAATTCAGTTTTGAATGCTGAACACAACTGTGTTCTTCTCTGGATTTTTCGACTTTCAAAGGAAATGTCAAAATACGTAGCCATCTAAACTGATGAGCAGTACGTCACCTCATGTGCCAATCAGGAGATTATCCACAATATTTTTCAACGCCAAATATATATATTTTAACATTAAAGGTGTTTCTGTAAGTATTCCTCAAAAACATGCTTTTATTTTATAGCACAAATATTATTTTACAATACAAGTTATCATCCTTAATAGTCATTGAACTTAAAACAGTGTCATATGATGAGTATATTCTGTGGTTATGGGTACTTTTCTAAAGACAAGGATTTATTTTGAGAAACTAATATATTCGTGCCACTTATAATTAACATTTTTTTTACCTTTCGTATGTGATAAAGCTTATATGGAAATCAAATATTTAAACTTGGGATTGATAGATTCTTTTAATTTCAATCATAAGGTGATATAATAGTTGAGTAATACAAACATTTTATGTTATGAAATCACGTATGGTTCCAATCATATTTTTGAATCAACATGGTTTAGTGAATCTAACATGGTTCAAAGTGCGAAAATGAATTCAGTTTTTCTAAATAGATTGCTTTTCATATAATGTATCATATCCTATCATTAGATATCCTAGTAATACCATATTATTAAAATATTTTCATATTACTATTGTAAGAATATTTTTTTTCCTTATAATAAACACTTTCTATTATATTTATTAGAAAAAAACATCAGGGAGAAAATGTAAATCAAAATCTTTATTATTGAATGTTAAACACAAATGAGAGAAAGTTTTAACAATAATGTAAGAGGTAACAATAATGAACATAATGAAAGGATTAACATTTTGAATCTAAGTATTAACAGTTACTTTTAAACTCAAAGTTGCTTATTTGCTTTCTGCCATATGATTCTGATAGAAACTTATTGTGCCAAATGCTTTGTTAGTTTTTATTCAACAAATTGAACCGATATTGTTCATAAAACAATAACCCTAATTAAATCGGTTTAAATCCAATATCATTTTATAACCCAAATAATGTTTTTGAAATGAAATAACGTTTAGTACATTAGGCAAAAGGAAATTAATTATACAGCATTGTACCACTAATTAGGTAAATTTAATACAGAAACATTCTAATAACAGCTGCGCTATTCATATTTAAAACAAAATCAGTTTTTATGTATGTACAATAGCGGAGTGCTTAGCGCTAACTTACCAACGGGGGAGGAGAAGAACGTTGCCTTTAAAATGCAAGTATGAAAAAGCTTACGCTTTAATTAAAATGGGTTTGTCTTGTGATATGGAAGTAAAAGAAATAAACTATCCATGAATTAACTCTTTTATTTAACCTTGCGAATTTTTGCACAAGGATTATAATTAGTTCTTTTAAAGCCTATAATTAGATAAACACGTCGTTATTTTTAAGCTTAAAGGGATTTTAGGCATGTTTATTTTTGTTGTCCTGTTTTTCCATTAAATCCATACAAGGTCACAGAAAGAGTTGGGATGGCAATTACTTTGATAAACAGTTCTTATCCAAAACATGTTATGTTTCACATTATTTACTTAGTATGCAATTTTCAAAGATGATTACTTTAAATTTCTTTCTTTTTTGTCTATCAGTTTTATGAAAGTGGTTAATATCTTGCGAAGATATTTATTTCTATGAAATTCTATTTCATGACATCATTTCGATTCATTAAATACATAATATTTATGCAAATAAGATATTCAGAGAGGGATGAAAAATTTTGTGATAAAAGCTAATTAAAACATTTTCCTTTAAATTTAATTTTATTTAGATTAAGAATTGAGTTTGATAGAGGATTAAAATATTGTACAAATACAGTATTTATACTTTCATGTAACCTACAGCTGAATAAATGAGTGTTTTTTAATTTTGCAAGCAAAGATTTTTAAATTCAATTATGTAAAATGAGAAATTCTAGTGTTTTAGAATAAAAATAATTTATCTTAATTATCTTAAAAGTAAATAATAAGAACAATTTGAAGTTGTATAATTGTAACCCAAACTGTAGACAAGAAACAAAAGAATAATAAAATACGGCAATAATATGTGTTTCAATTACATAAGGTTAAAAATATGAATTCAGCTTGAACAAGGCAAATTTCATATTAAAATAATAATAATATTGCACTTTACTGGGTATCTGATTTCTAATACAGTTCAGTTATATTTTGTATAGTTAGCATGCCAATTGGTCATAAATTTATTTATTGTATAAAAAAAATGAAAAAGCACAGGAAAAATGAATAAAATTGATTGACAATAATAATATTAAAAATATAACAATATCAAAAATGCAAGTTCATGTGAATACAGTTATGATTACGTTTATAAATTAAATATATTTGTGTAAAATATGATGCATTGAAAACCTTGTTTTATAGAAGGAATATAAATGTAAAGTACATTTAATATTCGATAAGCATATAATTATGAAATGCATTTGTTAAAGTGAATAAACGTGATTTAAAGTATGTTTAAAATAAATTTCTGATGCAATGCTTTATGTTAGAAGTACTCTCAAAACAATTAATCTGCGAATGTTATTTTTATCATACCGTATTTAAATCATCAAAGCATGTTTAAGTACTGGAATCAAATGACATTCTTTATTGCAAAAGTCGATATCAAAACTGAAACAAATATTCCATTCCTCAAATGGCAGTAGTTTCTAGTACACTCGTGTTGCTCAAATACTTGAATCATCATTTTTTGAAATAAATCGGGTGAAAAGAATGAGATATTGCATCGTTATTTTAAGAGCCATTGCTGAGTCATTCTTCTGTAAAATAAGTTCATCTCTTTTAACTCATCGTCCGGATGAGAGGGGACTTCAATTCTACCTGACGTCATCCGGGCGGAAACAATTTTCAGATGGAAAACTGGTAAGTTGTAAATGTATGCTTCTTTTATTTCTCACTCAGAAATCCCTACTTCTGTTAGTTGATTGAAAAAAAGCAAAGAGCTTAAGCGATTATTTGAATAAATTAGAATAAAATATGCAAATGTAAGTTTAACGAAGCTCATTAAGATAATGGAAAGACAACAAATAGGTATAGAGGAAACATCACTATGTGTTTAAATTTCCAATCTATTAGCTTTGTGAAATCATGTTTCTCTTGAGAAAATTTCAACATTCTTTCCCTTTAGCTCTGCTAATTCTCTCAGACACATTAAAAGAGTCAATATTGTTATCTTAAATTGTCTTCGTTTTCAATAAAGGGAATGTAAATATTAACCTATAAGTATTCGAAAAGAAAATATGTGTTTTAAGAATATTATAATAAACATGCTTACTTTAAAATATTAAGTTATCTTTAGGGAATAATATTTTTTCATTTATTTAGAATATACAGGTTTAGTTTTGCAAATACCAAATAACATATTTATATTTAATATAACACTTTGAATTTTTATCTTGTATTGGGTTTGCAAATAAGCTCCAGCCGTTTTTAATAATATTTTTCAAAAGGTCATTTTTCTATAAACTTGGTGTAGTTCCAATCCTGGTGATTATTTCAGTTATAGAACATCCGCAGCACACAAACGCGTTGCGAACAGCTTCTCCTGCCTTAGGGAATTAGAATTAAAGGCAGAAGGTGTCGAAAATGCTCATTCGTTTCAACTTGACCTTCTATGTTCATGATATGTGAATATTGAGAAAATTTATCTTAGTAACTACTAAATATATATTTAAATAGAACAATGTATTCTCGTTAGAATGATGTACAACTTCGTGCCACAAGTATTTAGTGTCTAACAGATTTTTCCAATTTAAAAAAGTCGAGAGTTCAGTTTCCAACCCAATACATCACAGTTATAGGCCGATTCAAATTTACCATCTCTTGTTTTCATAATTTTGAAATTTAATTTTTATATCAATTAAAAATAGGAGCCAAATTAAGTTTAAATCATAATATTCAAGTTCTAGTGTCGTAAATTTCGTAATAGTAGGTTAATTTCTGTCCGTATAAAATGCATTCATCCAGTATAATACTTAATTTGAAATATCAAAAGCATCTATAACCGAATTTTACATGTTTTGTACGTTCATGGCTTAAAGTGTTGAGTAGTTTTAGCTCCCAATTATCTGGAGAAAAAAGTAGCAGATTTCTCAGATAAAGCACTAAACTATGAAAAATGAGAAACAATACAAATATGTTTGCAAGCAGTTTCAACCCTCATTAGTGAATATAAGCCCCTTTATTACTTGAAAAACAGTTTCGTAATGCACTACTTTGTTCCCAATTTAATTTTCCAAAAAATCAGAGTTCTTATTTTAATGTATATAAATGGACATATTCATTGAAGACTTTGGAAATTTAGATATAAATGATAACTGGAAGTTTACAGAGAATTACTTCATTTTGGTTGAGGTGTAATCTTTTAAAAAATTGTAATAAGGATCAACTGTTACTTCAAAATTATGCAGTAGATTCAAGAGAACGTGCTCATATTTTTTAGCCCAGTGAACGTACCACGAATGATTTCGCGGACACAACTCTTCCACAGAAAAAAGAGTTCTGAACTTCAGATTAAAATCTTCAATTCAGAACAATAACAATTCTGATGCTATTTTAATGACATTTGCTATTTACTTTGCTTTGATTTTCATCACGAAATTAAATCTCACGTACAGATTAACGAAGAATAAATTGAAGGAGATATGAACATTGAATAACTTACTTTAGTTGTGTATTAAATACTGTATTCAGAAGTGATTTTCCTCTACGTTCAAATGTATATCTGATCTGTGAAATATTGAGAAGAGCAAAAAATCATTCTTTCAGCAGGCAAAAAGAAAAAAAAATGTATGCTCATTTTTAAAATAAATTACAATGTGAACAAGGAAAATGATATCAGACATATATTTTATCTATCTTTTGTGAAAAAATGTATCTTTAGAGGCAATTTTAAAAGTGAATGAGCGTTACCAATGCTTTCTTGAAGCAAGTAGAGTTCCTGAACACTCTCTCAAAAATTTCATAGCAAAGGCATGTCCGATTTCATGATGATTTGAATCAATTACAAACTTGTAATTGAAGTGTAAGTTAACAATGAAGAATATTTTAAGTTAGCGATTACTCGGATTACTGAGACATATTTCTCTGCATTCAGTGCAACTATTCTCTAGTCGAAACCGGAAAAATATTCATTACATGATTAGAATAAATATTTTAATGCAGATAAAATATTTATTCTAATAATGTGATAAATAATGATATAATAACGAATGATAACGGTATAATAATGATTAACGAGATGCCTCAACTTAAGTACACAAATTATTTAAGGTATAAAATGCTCGCGTAGTCAGTTTTCAGATATCATTCGAAGAAAGTTTTCCTCTTTTCATGTGAGTATGCACATAATTAATGAGAATAATTCTTTATCAGATTACTATAGGAAGATAGTATACTCTTATAAGTAAACTGTTTCAAAATTGTTAGATTTTTCTAATATTTTTTTTACTTTCATGAATTATAATATAATTTGTGTACTCTGTTTTTGATTATAAATTAGTACTCTTGTAGGCACATATGCAATGTATAATAGAAAACTAAATTTCTCCACTGGAGGTTGTCCTTTTTACACCGTATTATTAAAATCTGCTCTTAAATGAGAATAAATAATTATTTTGAATTTTCAGAATATTCAACATCTTCATAAAATTAAAATATTTTAATATATACGTGACATTTCTTTGGAAAAAATAATTGTGTTATTATACTCATCGCTGTACTCATGTTTCCTCAGCCATTTTAGTGCGACTCGCTCATAGATTATCTTTCTGTGACTTTTGAATCTTTATAGAAATATTTTATGTTTTGATTTTTAAACTATAAGAAGAATAAAATTTGATTTTAGGAATTTTTCATGCATAAGGATTATATGTATAATGATCCTCAATGGATAAATTATTAATTGTAATTATAATAACATTGTATTTATAGTGTAAGTTAAAAAAAAAGAGATAAAATCAATGATCTGAGTCAACTAATTTAGTCATGGGTTTTTTCAGCTCATTTAAACTTAATTCTTTCAATAGCTTATACGTTAAAAAGTCTATTAAATTTAGCTCAAATAATTTTGAAGTTAAAACTCAAAAATCATACAAAAATAACTTATGACCATGAATGAACAAATATAAATGCGCAAGGAAATCTATTAATTAATATATTTTATTAAAAAAAATTATCGAAATTATCAAAATTGCCTATTTTTTAACGTTGCTTAAATTATATTAGTAAAACTCGAACCTGCATCTATTTAAAAATCATTGTAATTTTATAGTTTTTTTTTTAATTGTAATATAATATTTTTTAATAAATTTAGTTTCGAGAACAGAAATCGAGTTGGTGCAAGCGTTAAATTTGAAAAAAAAAATGACTTAAGCACCTCAGCAAGATTCACATTGGCGTAGAGGTCGAAATGAGTTTCATTGCAATTATGTTATGTATGAACATAATCGTCCCGTAAATCTTACTTATGCATTCTGATATGATAATTGCGTACTATGCAGCTATGCACTTGCAAAAGATCCATAAAAAAGAAATAATTACAAAATAAATTTCATTGAAATGAAATTTTAAAAATATTCTTATATCATGAATATAATTAAGTTTAAAATAAATAATATTTTCGGTCAATTTTGATCATATTTATATAAAACCTTCAAAACGTTATACTTTTATAACCGTATTGAAATAATTATATATTATAATCGCAATAATTCAAGTTAAGGTAAATAATTTGCAACAACATCACAATAGCTCGAGATATCCAAATGTAGCAGCTCAATAATTCAGGAATAGCAATTTTACATTTTTGATCAACAATTTGTGTGTCTATAGAAGTATGTTACTTCAAAGGTTTAAATTTTGCAATTATTAACGATTTTTTCACATATTGACGCACATATAACTTATTTTCCGAGGCAGTAGAATAAATTTTCTTAGGTACACGTTATCAAAGCTACGGTAGAAAATCAATATTAAGAATTTAACTCAAAAAGACGTCAGTGTCGCGAGGCTACTTGCAGGAATTATAGTACTTGAAGAAAAATTCTAATTAACATTTTGACATTTATGAAAACATTTTATTTACATAGATTCAGTGAAAATAATGTCTTCAATGATGTTTGAAGAAAGGGAATTTGAAACTGAAAGAAATGAATATTTCTTTCTTTTGATTCCTTTTCTTCTTTTCAAATATGAACATTTCACGAGATCATCAGAAAAAAAAGGTGAGGAGAATCTGGCTGCTATAAAAAATTCAATTACAGGGAGCGTCTAGAAAAGGGCGTATTCTGCTGTTTGAAATTATTCCCGAAAACTATCATGATAGTAAAAGAGATGTTTTGCAGGGAAACAGAGAAAAAAAGATAGATTTTGCATAGAGACGTCTCTGAAAAGTATCCCGGCAGATGTCTTCCGAGTCTCTTAAATTTCGGAACCGTCCCTCTACCTTTTCTTCTGGTGCGATCGATTCCTATGTTCTACCCTGGTATTTTCTCTTCTTCTTTCTCGTCCAATAATTTTTGTGAAGGGCCTAAAGTTTGAACGCCTTCTTCCTCAAACAGGCGCAGGTATCGGAGATAAAATACATAAAGAGGAGTACGAGACGGCATAACTGATACAGATCTTAACGGCCTCTAAAGTTCTTTTTTTCTCCCCACCTTCTTCTCTTCTCCCTTTTTGTTTCTAGTTATTGTGCTCTTCTCCGCCCCCAAAAGCATCGGTTTCTGATCGGAGGGAGGGGAGGGAGACCTGATTCCCGAAGAAACAATCGAGAAATCCTTGATGCAGGTGGATGCGAAGTTCTTTTTAGGGAAAACAAGGGTCATTCCCAAGATGTGGTTGTTTACGAGTCTGTCGTAAATGGTACGCAGGACGGACCACCGATGGCCCACCCCCGCCCTATTGTTTTATTGCTTCTTAACTAAACCTCGGGGATTTATGTTTCGTATAATCGATGGCAACATCCTTTGCTTTTCATTATTTCTTTTAGCATAAGTAGAATATATTTGTGGTGCATATTTCCTTTACTCTTTCGCGCGCATTACTTTTAGTAAATGTACTTATTCATTTTTATTGTTCATATTTGGAAAAATAAATTCTATACGTTAGATTTCTATATTTTGTAAATGCTTAAAAAATTGATAGGTGTGATATATATAATCCTCTTTCACGGTATCTATCTATCAATATATATATATATATATATATATATATATATATATATATATATATATATATATATATATATATATATATATATATATATATATATATATATATATATATATATATATATATATATAATGTATTAACTATCTTGGGTTCACTTTGTGCAAATGGCATAAGATTGTTTTAGAAGCAGTCCTACACCCTTTGATGATTCTACGTTAAATAACATAATGGTAATTTTTGTGCTTTAATCTTCATTTCTACTGGTTCTAGCAGTTGTAAGGTGTTTAGTTAACATTAAAAATACTTGAATGGAATAAACGAAAGCAAAACTGTACTTAGTTGGTTGTAACAATATTGAAACTGTATAAACTGTAATATCAGCAGTATGGCTTGTATTTTTACTGTTATCAACTTTAAATATGACCTTTTCTTTGATGATTTCCACTTGCATATATTTATTTACATACATATAGACAATGAACAAAAGTACCATGAAGTCATGCCAGAAAACTGAAACCACTGTAGGTCTATAAATCGTTCAACTTTTGCTGAGTTCTCGAGTATTTCTCCCACAAATGCCCCGAGTTCCGTACAGGGCACCGTATCAAATGCATTACGAATCCATTCCCTGCACAGTCTGCATAGTGTTGCATAGTTGGCAGACAGGATTTATCAGTATTTTTATATGGTGCAATGTAGATATAATTTCTCTCGGGGCACCCTGGGAAACGCTAAATGATCTGCAACTTTCGCATTATGTGCTGCTCTCAAAAATATTTATTTCTTAGAGAAATTCTACAAAAATATATAAATAAATGTGTCCTTTTTCCTAAATTTTACAAATTTAAATTTATTAAACAATCCATACATTTTAAATCTCAAATTGTCTAAATATATTTAGAGAAACATAAACATAGGAAATTATAGTTATTTATTTAAAAACTTTTAATCACAAAATTGTTTTAGTCGATTTTATAAACACGTTTCAAAATTATAATTTCATTTATGAACAAAAAATTATATGTTAAAAAATAATCAGATTCAGTGGAATATGTACAAGAAGTTCTGTCCTAAATTCTATAATTTACTTCATTTAAATGTATAGGTATAAATATTTTACATAATGTATTTAAAGTATTTTATGTTTAGTGACCTTTTTTTAAAATTGATTAATTTTGCCTTTTTATGATGAAGGTAAAACATGTGAAACGTTATTTCTTTACCTGCATATCATATTTGGTTTCTTGGATTATGGAAAAAAAAGGATTGTTTTTAAAATTAATAATAATTAACAACATTCGTGCAAGATTACTTTATGAATGCAGCAATCAAGTTGTTTCATAATAAACTACCATATGTTACTTAAAACAAATTTAAATATAAATAATAACATAAATTTTAGCATGTTATCTATCAGTTCTAATCATAAATTATATTATATATACATACATATAATTAAGAACTACATTAGTTCTTAATCATGAATTAAGCTGTAATTTAAAATAAATTATGCCATTTTTAGCATAATTTAAGAAAACTTTGATTAACATAAGAAAATTATGGGCAATTCAAGTCTCTTTTTGAAGGGAAAGAAATATATATATATATACAAATTTTAGAATTTAGAGAAAAGTAGTACTTTCACCTTCGCGATACTCTGGTTTAAGAAAAGACACACCCTTCTGACATAAATAGCGAATATCAAAAATTGTCGATACCAGAAATAGCCAATGCCATAGTGAGCTTTGCCAGTCCAACTGTCAAAAGTAAAAAACAACAGTCTGTATTGAAATTTCCTTCCGGGAAGAACTTTTCACAAATAATTTATCATTTTCATGTTTCGGAATGGAGGGAAGTAAGGAAATTCTCAAGCACCCAACTAAAAGAATATGCCTACAAAACACATTATTTACTTCCCATAGTTCAACAAGAGCTGGTTTCAAACCCGGTGTCTTTCTCTTTGAATAATTCTATGCAAAATCTAATATGCGATGCACCCTATTCCTGAGAAACATTATAATCATTGAAAACATCACAACTCTCATGGCCAATTTCCTATTGTGATGTGGTGTAGAAAACAAGTTTCTTTTCGAATTCTGAAAGTGTCTTAAAATTTCAAGGTAGTTGATCGTGTTTTATAAATTTTCATTGGCACAGAAAATAAACCTTGAAATGCATCGCACAATTTCTTCGTTAAATATTTAATAGAACAAAAAAAATCTAATAACCTTCAAACGTGATATAATATCTACCATATGAAAAAAATGCATATTGTAACTTGAAAAATATACTGGACAGTATAAACAATACAGAAAGTAGTTAGTGATTTTAAGTACATTATTTTATTAATGAATTCAATACTCTATGTGCATTCTAAATTCTTAGGAATTAAAATGCTGTATCACATAGCCTAGATAAAAATAAATCAGAGAGATCGTCTGAGTTTGAAAGCGAATTTTGACAGCCGGAATGGCTCTTGAAGAAAAGAATCTTAGCTTTCCAGTATGACAGCCGACAAGAAATATTTGATGCAACTAAAATAATTGGTTTTGAGATCTCTACAATTGATGATGCGAAGATATCAGAAAATTGGGTTTCAAATGAAGGACTCGACCGATTAAGATTGTTCAGAAAGCAATTTCATTATTTTTGATTTGTGGCTGAATGCCAAAACACTGGATTTCCATATAAATTATTCACAAGCGCAAAGAATGCGAAATGAGATTTGGCTTGTTTGTTTATTCCAATTCAGAGAAGTTTATTATCGAGAGCGAGCATGCTATCACAGGAAGATGGATACCTGTGATAAGGCGTTCTCGATTCGAAAATGGTTATACGAAAAAACATCTGAAATTCATCATTGATATCATTGATTTATTATTGCTAAATACATCATTGATAATATATTAAGTGGATTATCGAGAGAGTATTATCAGTTCCAAAAAATGATAGCTGCGGTAATATTTCAAGCAATAATGTTATTATGCAGATTTTTAGCTTATTGAAATGTATTTTTATAATAGTGTATGTTAATTTTACAAAAATTCTAATTTCAACTAATCATAACTGTGGTTATTTTTTGAGAATATCAAATGATAATTTTATTCTTAATTTTAGTTTTGATTGTTTTGTCAATCAAGATATATTTTTTTTATTTTTAATACATTTTCCCCAGATATTGTTTTAAATAATATTGGAATATATATTTTCAAAAATTTTCTTCTACAAAATGATATCGACATTTCAGATTATGGTTAAATCGTTAAAATCAATACTTAATATGGATTTTAATTGGTATTCTACAACTTTGTGTTGGAAATTGCTGTTATATTTTACTCATGATAGTTAATTTCATTTGAATTAAAAATTTGCTGTGAATTTAAAATCATGACAAAATTTCTGTAATACTTGGGTCCATCACTTACAAAACAGAAATTAAATTTCTTAGTCCATTTTCTGCCAAGTAGATATCACATTAGAAATAAATAAAGATACTTTTTCATCAAGCATTCATGAAAGCACAACTTTATTTCTTCTTTAATATGAAGCATTTCGTTTTCATAAATAGTTTCTTCAAGTCTAGAGTATACTTAATAAGTGCAAAGTCAAAAATCATTTTCATTGCAATAAGAAATGCATATTTTGAAATATCAAGTGTTCGTTATAATATCATTAAAAAATAATATATAACATACCCATGAATCTAATTTTGTTTTATTTTATATAATATATTTTTGAAATTAGTTTAAGTATTATCATAATATTTTATTTGTAGAATAAAAAAAATACATTACAAAAATTATATTCTTCAACAGGTTCTTCCCTAAAACATTATAAATATATGGAAAACAATTTGCATTCTATGAAAATTATGATCTTGTGAAATAATATTATATTTTTTATCACACAAATTGGATACTATATTATCTATCCATAATTTAATCAAAGAATGGTGTTTTCCAAAATGCGATATAAAATTAATATTCAAGTATTGGATTGAACAGTTGTACTTAAATTTTTCAGTATCTATTTACAGCATCAATATGTTATTGAAAATAACACTTACATTTCAATTTTAAACATTGAGAACTGATACAATGTAAACATATTAAATTCTTTTTTTAATAAAATTTCAGCATATTAATATGGTACAATTGGGACTTTTCTTTTCTGGTAATTTAAGAACACGATTTGTATTGGAAATTTTCATTTCAGTGTTGTCTTGTCCTGCTCTTACGACAAATCAGATATTTTGCTTGGTGAACAAAATAAAAAACACCAAAAATAACTTTCCTTCAATTAGTTCGTGTTATTTTTGCACACCATTTTTCTCTTCTGTTGTGTTTTTTCCCTCTTATTAATTGCTAGTTCTTGAAAAGTTTTCAAATTTAAAAAATTTCATGAATTGAACTGAATTCAATCTCTTGTTGAATTTATTTTTCATAAAGCAAGGTTTCATGGTTTTCCAGTTATGTTTTATATACATATGTTATTGATGAAAAACCCGTGTTTAAATGGGATATGAATCTACGATCAAAATGATCTGAAGTTAAATATAATCCTAATCATTCCAATTTAAAGACATACCATGCAAAGGAGGCTTAATAGCCCGATGACTTTGAACAGAATTCGATACATAAGATGATAGATAGAACGGTAATAAACTTTTATTATAAACTTTAAAAAACTCAAATGTAAAATTCCTCAAAAATGGAGTTGCTTAATCAAACTACTTTTAAGCTAGAAAGATATTTCTACGAAGATGATTAGAAAAACATCAATTATTGAAGCAAAAATTAAATTAATAATAAGTATTAATACACATGATAAACATATTTGTGTTAAATCTAGAAAAAGAAATTGCATGCCTTTTTTCTTTCTTCCTAAGCTTAGTAGACTTTTGACAGCTGTCATAAAAGCTTCTACGTAATCCCCCCCATGACCATACAACATTTAAGTTAAAAGAAAAGCTTTCAATGCCTGTCCTTTCTTTTCATAACATTAAGATAGTTAGATGTAGTTGAATGTGATGTCGAACCGCCTGAGTTCTTCCGGTGTAATCACTCAATGATATTAAACAACATTGGTATGCAACAAGCAATAATTCAGTTGTGCAATATTTGGTAATTAATAGCCATAGACCTAGAAATCCGTTTTTTGAAAAATGTACTTTGTTCAATGACCATAACGGTGTTTTTTGTCTAACCAATAAATATGACATATGCAACCATACTAGGAGAGATTTTGGGAATTGATGAGAAATTATCCTAATGAATCAAAGAACTAAGATGAAAAATGATAATAAATCTAAACTTCGATGATGCCTAGACAAGCGCATCATTTTCGGGATTTTGCGGATTTTGGGAATTGCTGAGAAATTATCCTAATGAATCAAAGAACTAAGATGGAAAATGAAAATGAATTCAGAACTTCGATGATGCCTAGACAAGCGCATCATTTTCTTCGATTTTAATTTAAAATTTCTTAATTATACGTTATATACACGATCGTAATCTCAGCTTCTTCCTCGAATTTTTTAGGTCAGAGCGGGAATTGTTGGTGGACATCAAAGATGAGAAAACTACTCTTAGCTTTACAATTTAAATTCTTAAGCTGCTTTAGAAATAAAGTAAGGTAAAAACTTATCATCCTTTGAATCAAATTTTGGCATGATTTCTTGCATTCCCTAAGTCAAATTCGATGCCAACTAACAATTGATATTACCAAGTTGTAATTAATTCTTCCTTCTGAGTATAAAAGTGGCCCTCACCCCGCCCCCCTTGATGACAGGACGATGATAGTTATAATACTGGAATTGTTGTTGAAAGTCAAATGAGTTGGCAACAGTTTATTCATCTGCAAGGTATTTAATTCTGCAGATGGTGAAACATTTAACTATTTATTTATTGCTCTTTTAATTTTTTCTTCTCAGTCTTATAATACATAAAATATACAATTTATAGATAAATCAAAAATAAATTTTTACTCATCATGGAGTTCCATATTTCCTCAATGGACAAAAGATTTCATTTATTTTTTGCAAACCTTTATCAAAACAAACAATTTTCATTCAATGGAATTTGTGCAATCCTAAAATTATTATAAACCAATAAACTTTATCTAAATTCTATATTTTTATGTCATTTTTCTATATCCAAAATATTTTTCCGGAAACATATTAAAAACAACATCACAAAATAAACTTTTTTGCTAAATGCATTAAAGTGTATTTTGTTTGGTATTTATTGATATAATTACAATTTTTAATTGTAATTGTTTTAATGTTAACTTCTGATAGATTGTTTGTATAACTGAGAAATTTATATTTATAACTTTATATTTTTAATTTATATTATATAACTTTATATATATTTTGTATATATATTTGAATTAATTGCTTAAGTTTAAATCATTATAACTCATAATTTTATTTAATTATATGAACATACCATGAAGTTTATCCATTGTTTTTATAGTGTGATATAATTTGATTTTATATTGCATAAACATTATCAATATGTTACAAATAGATATTTTCAAACAATTAAATAGAAAATGTTAATGTAAATGTAAATGATTGATATGTTTCTAGCCACTCTCATTGTAGAAAATTCAATGTCTTTAATAAAATTAACAGCCTCTATTAATAAGAATACAAATACTGTAAAGAATCCTATCAAAATACGATTAAAAAATCTTATTTTAAAATAAAATTTTGAAATCTGGAGTGCATTTCAAACAAAGCAATAAAAAATGTGCAATCACTCATTCATTACATAAAGCAAATGGATGAGAGAAGATACTGAAACAGCATTTCGAAATTTTTGTTAGGAACAAACATATATTCCAGCATTTATCGAAACCAGAACAAATTGTTACATGCACTGTTTTCCAACTTAGAGAATTTTTACTAGTCGTATGAATACGCAAAATGGGAAAAAATAGGGAAAATCTATCATATCTTCCCGTTTTTCCCTACACAGTTTTCTTCTGATGCAAAATTGAAGGATATTGATTTTTTCATAACCAATAGTTCCTTTCTATTTATGTTATTTTCGATCGCACTGCTTATGTACCTGCGCTTTTTTTACGGATGAGACGTCGATAACAGAAAAATACAGAATGTACGATTTCACTTTTCCCCCTTCGCCTCACCCTCTTGTCCACCCGTGTGCCAGCGAAAAGCAAACTCCCCTTTCCAGATCAAGAAAAACAATGAAATGTAAAATTCAAAAATGTATTCTATTGGATGTAAGTTTTATAAGCCTTCTTTTTGGGGGAAAGAAAACAACGGAAGGAAGTTAAGATTTCATCTTCTTCATCCCCCAGATATACAAGAAAAAAATTTGTCGATAACATGCAAAGAATTGATAGAAAAAAGAGCAGTTCCAGCAAAAAAGAAAGGAATTGTACATCCGGCCGAATGTTTTGAAGCAAGTTGTGGCTCTGACAGACGAACGATTTAGCAAAAGAGTCGTACTTGTGACACTCCTATATGTTGGGCGAAATAAGTGACAACGCAATGTGTTGTTATCAGAGGAAGGGGTATTATTGAATAAATCGAGAATTTATTTTTTCTCTCCATGCCATTTGTTTTAGACACTTTTCATTTCAATTTGAGTAAAAATGAACAAAAAGTTATAAAATGTTTTGCGGAAAAATTAAATTACTTTAAGAAACTTCTGAGAATAATACACATGATTTTTTTAAAAAATAATCATGCATTTCAATTAGAATAATATTTTTTAAAAAACATAAATTGTATCGTCTTTCCATTTAGCTATTAGTGATCATTATCCCTTTAAAATGATATTTTTCAATGAGGAAAATACTCTTTTGGAATTTAGCTTTAATTTATAATTATAAATATTAATATGTAATTATCGTTCTACTATATTTCTATCATAAAAAGCATTAGACTAAAAATGCTTCGAAGTTGTTCAAGAACACTACTCTTTTAAGACTTTTGAACACGTTCATTTGAAAAAATTACTCTTAAACACCCATTTAAGTACGCTTCAACATCGAGGAAGATATAAGCACATTTTTAATTTCACAAGTGCTACTTGATTATAATATTACAAGTTATGTAGCATTATTAATTTCAAACTAATACATAAAATAATGTTAAACTAGTGATAAAAAGTTGAAAATTTCTTTTGTGTTTTAAAACGCATGCTATATTTTTAATTTAACAAATATGCATTGATATTAATAAACTACTAAAAAATATTTCTGAAATACAGTACAAATATAGAAGTGATTCTGATATACAGTTCTGCTGTATATTCTTTAGAATTTTAGACAGAAATATCCTGTAAATAGTTTTAATTGTTTTCCCATTGTACCATACAGTTGATTTTACATAGTTTTTTGAAGTGGAAATTTTAGAGTTAAAATCTAGACATTGTTTGAAAAACAGAAAATGAACGTAGAGTTTGTGCCCTTTTGCAAACACAAGTATCGGTGCACGTATTTGACTGTTTACTAGGTTTCTCATCTTGGGGCACTCTCTGTGAAAATATCCTCTCTTAAATCAACTAACATAGTGCATATTAAATTGACTTAAAGCGGGCATAAATCATTATGTTGTTTACTTTGTGGTGCCAGAGATATATCCTAAGGAATTATCAGGATTTTGTTTCTTATGATATGTACTGCTCAACTATACCTATTGTCTTGGAAAATAATAGATCTTATATTACTTTCTGTACATATATATATATATATAGTAAAATAAAATCCTGCAGAAATTTTTCTTTCTATCATTAAACATACTGGCATCATTTTAAATATTCTAATTATACCTTAGAAAACTTCCATAAATATTAATTTTGAAATAATAAAGTATATTTATGAAAATTGTCTTTAAAATGCTTATTATTTTTATAATTTCCTGAGCAACAGTTGTGAAAAGATATAAAGCATATAATTTTACGATACAATGTTTGAAAAGAAGACTTAATTCATTTTAATGTTTTGTAAGTGTGTATAGTATAAGTTGACAAACCTAAAATCAATCTCCTGTAATTTCAAGAACCGGGTCTGTAGCGGTTTCTTCTTTAATTAAATCATTCGTAAATTTTACTGGAGAGTATCATTTATTCTGGATTTAAAATTTGTTTAAAATCTTTTTATAGAGACATTTTGCACTTAGAAGAAAATATAATCAACATAATCTGCATTCCATTGACAGTTTTTATAATCAACATTGTTGCAAGTAATATAAATATAAATATTGATTTATCAGTTATGCATATTATTTTAGAAATATTAGTACATATTATGTTTAATACTGTTGTATTTATATTTTATACGAAAATTCCAACTTCTTCAAGGATAACTTAAATTGAAAATAATTGATAGAAACATTGTTGCTCACCGCGTTAAAATCTCAAATGCTGCAGTTTCAGTTGTGTCATACTTACTTAAGAATAATATCATTAAATTCGTAAATTAGCATTATTCTGCAAGTATGTACATTTTAAATTTCTAAAAGAAAATAAAGTACAAATTTTTTGTTCCTTTACACTTTGCGAGTAATTTTTCCACTTTTTAAGGAGTTTCTAAAAAAAAAATAATTAAATTTACGTATATTTTTAAATAAAATTACCTTGAAGATTTGCGGACACACCAAAGAAAAATAAAGAAAATCAACTATATATCAACTTTGTTTCGAAAGAATTGCAATTGAATATATTATCTAAAAAATTGCTACATTTTCAGCATAGTTTTTATAATTGATTAAAGAATTCTTTTTTTTTTAAGTTTATTTGTTTCCTGATATACAGGATGCCTATGGTCAGACTTATGTTTCTCAATCCAATTGGACGTAGTTCAGACAGTGAATTGTTACATGAATGATTTTCCGCGGTTTTTTAACATAACTCTCACAATTGGTCACCAACAGCTTATTAAAAAATTTTATTCGGATATTCAGAATATTGGTTAATCATAAAGCCTCTTATTGTTTTCTTCAATAAAAAATTGCAGTTAGAAATGGCAAATGTGATGCAGTACAATTATTGGTGTGTAACTCATCACATTCTGCTCCGTAGTCTTATATATATATATATATATATATATATATATATGTACCTGTGTTTATATAATGTATTGTTTTAAAAAATGAAAAGAATTCAAACGCTTTAGCAAAGGACACTTATTTACATTTAAGATTAAATTCAGGAACCGTAAAATTAATGACATTTCAATGGTAAGTATTTTATGTGTGGGACTCGTGCAAGAATTTACATTCCACGCCTAAGAGGGAGAGAGAGCTGAAAAATGGGGTGATACTCTTACTTTTTGTTGATGTCGCAAGACATATTTCTTCAGGCTTCATCTCTTAACTGAAAAAGCTCTGAATGGAACCCTCTGCAGGAAGAAAGGGAAGAATAGTCAGCCCCTTGCTTCTATTTATAATACTGCACCATGAATTTTACATTCTGAAGGCGACAGAAAGAAATACACAAACCAGCACCCGCCTTCCGTGCAGTGAAGTAAAGAAATCGACATTCTGGAATTGGGAGCGAACATTTCCTCTCGGCAGTGTGTGTGTGGGGGCGATATTTTGGAAAGTTTTGCAAAGTCATTCGCTTTTTATTCCAGTATCCTCCAACTCAAAAACGTTGCAAAAAATGTTAAAGTTTGATGTACAAAAAGATTTTTCTGCTATAAAATATGTTTCAAATGATAGACAGGCTTTAACGGATAGTTCTAATGGAAAAATTTCTTTTATTCCCAGCAAGTCAAAGCTGTAAAACTTAAGGAAATATTTGCTTGAGTTTTAAAGGGAAAATTTCCAAATAAAATTTCATTTGCTCTATACATATTAAAATTGACAAAAAGTAGTAACAAATATCATTATCTTACTTTTATTTTCTTTCATAGATACTAAGTTTAAAATGTATTGAATTTTGATTGGTGTATGATTTATTGATTCATTATGTGGAGGTCGTATCACAAGGTTTTGTGGAGGACGTATGCTTTCATTACATACATATTCATTACATACATTGATGTGCATATATACATTGAGGTGCATACATACATTGAGGTGCATACATACATTGAGGTGCATACATACATTGAGGTGCATACATACATTGAGGTGCAATTGCATTGTTTTCAGTACAAGAACAGTTTATTACGAAACTCCTGTAAACTCCATTACAGTAATTATTCTGACCTCATCAACTAAAACTGCTGCTAAGTCAAATAAATTTGCATTGCGAAAGATACTTAACATGCGTCCCTCCTTTCAAAAACGTCCTTATCGCAACTCATGCCGGGTCGCCTGAGGGGACACCTTGACACTGCAGAGAAGTTATAAAATATAAGAGCACCCTCAAGGCCCCAATTAATACAAAAGCACATCCCAAGGCAAATACACACGCGTGCTCATAAATTAATGCCTAAACACACCCTGGTGATCAAAACTAATTAATTCTGCATTCGTAACCACGCGTCTTCTAATTTGCATCATGCGAATCTGCCTTTCAGAGTTTTCAGGAATAGAAATCGGAGATAATGAAATTTCGTCAGTCTTCAGCCATTTGCTTTGCAACAATGTTTGGAGGAGTGTTTATCATCAGGGAAGAAAGAAGATAATCAATGCGATGCTAATTTCTATTATTTATCCTGGAAGAAAGCAGGTAATTCCACATTTGAAAGACTTGGGTGAGATTCTGTCAATAACTGGGCAGGGAAGACTCTGCTTCAAAAATTAATTCGTTTCTATATGTCTCTGAGGAGATTAATGTCATTATTTTTCGTTTTCGCGGATTTATAACCGCCAACTAATTAGAAAGCTCGACGTTTTACGGATACAGTTGCAGCTAATAATTGATTGCTGTGCTAAACTTGATTAAAAATACATATTCAGTGTTCTTTCTAATTTTGCACAGTTAAAAATCGATTCCATAAAATCATTTCCATGTTGCTCAGCAATTTTTATGATCATTAATTCCATTTATAATGTACATTTTAATATAACTAGTTGCTTGGATAAATTAATTAATTTTAAAAGCAATTGTTTCTTATGTTAATTATTCAAACTATTTATTAATACCATACTTATTAATACCATATTTTATTATTACAATTAAATAATAACAAATATTCAATAATTTAAAATTGTAAATTTTGCATATTAGCAACTAAAGTATAACTAAATTTATCCAATCAGTTGCGATCGTAGTTTATTTAGGTAGTCTAAGTATCGGTTAGTTGAATTTTCTAGATAAAAAGTATATTTTAATTAAATACTGAACGTTAAAAATGGAGGAAAGCGACATATTTTAAGGAACAAGAACCTTAAATCATATAAATCAAAAATTAACACTTTTGCATATTAAGGTACTTACAAGTGTTGTACAGAAGTGAAGCATATTTGTACAGTGCTGTACATGAAAATTGCATTGGGAATAAGAAATTATGCTGGCGGAAAGGAGGATAATAAGGAAAATGAAAAAAAAAAATCAAGAAGAGGAAAACAAGAGGGGGTTGATGAGAATAACATGTCATTGAGGAATATAAAAATGTGTTTTGCTTGCTGAACATCTCGGTCATAGTAAGCTGTTTCACCGCCTGTTTTCAGACATCTACGATGCTCATGTGTTTGACAGAGGGATTTTACATGTGGTCACAGTTGGGATGACGAACTGTTCACTTCAAAGCGTTTTCAAAGCCAACAAATGCTTCACAAGCTGATAGCCCTGTGTCTGCTACGACTTAGACATTAAGGCCATCTTCTTCCTCGGCACTTTCAACAAGTTGACCATCATTTGCAATTTGAAATCCAGTGCCTGACTCATAATCCATTCTCTTATATCTTCAGCGCTAATTTCTGAATATCTAAGAATTTACAAAATACATTTTTATATTTCTCAATGACATGTTATTCTTATCAACTACATCTTGGTAGTTATAAAAATATGTATATTAATATGTAAATATGTAAAAGGTAAATGTTTAGTTATAAAATGTAAAAGGCTTACATTTTATAACTATACTTTCACATAAAAGTCAATAGTGTATATATAATACATAATTCTTACTTATTGCTTTAATTTTTTTTATTAAAATGAAAATAATCAATTAAAAAATTTAATGCATGGATTTAATTTTTGTATGTTTATATTTTATAATTTTTCAACTTCATATGCTAATTAGGTTCTTTTGTAGTAATTTAGAGCAGATGTATAAATACAAAATAGAATTTCAATTGTTAATATTTTTACATAAAATATTTATATTCATATCTGCTATATAATATTAAATTATCTTATAATTTTAATATGTCTTTAGTATAGTACAGAATGTGTAAAAAATTAAAATTACAATTTACATATTTACTTTTAAATATAATCTTATGTTGTTCATGAATTACTTTAAAGTATACTTTTGATATAATCACGTAGTTTTATTAACTTCAGATATTGAAGGTCACATTAAAAATACCTAACCATGGCTTTACATTTTCTAAGCAGTTAGCTCTTATTTTTAAATTAAGAAGATAATCTGTATTTTGTGGTTTTATTGCAGTATACGCCGCACCAATTGGAAAAAAAAAATATCGAACATTTTCCCCGAATGGCAATAGTTGCCACATAATGGTCTGCCTTCCAATTAAGACAGGGAGTTAAAGTCTTTTGACGCAAAATAGACTAAGTGAACATCGACAATGGATCTCCATTAGCCGCGAGTGAGAAGTGCCGTTCCCTCTCTTCAGGATGTCCCTACTTCTTCGAATAAAAGAATATTTCAAGTCAGAATCGGCATCAAAAGATGCTTTTCCTTTTAATGAAAATGGGATCCAATTCTTGAATTCGCTGAGTGGAAAATAAGGCCATCTGTTGAAGAAGGAATGGAACATCTCAACTCTGGGAATAAATTAATTACCGTAAGCGGTGTTTTCTGGATCTTTGCTGCAGTTATTTTTTTAAGTTCAATCTCTACCTTCTCTCTCGACAAATTGAGGGGTAGAATGATTTAAAGTTTTAATGAATATCTCTTTCCGCCGCAGTAACCTGATAAGGCCAAAGATAGTTCTTTATTTTCGTTGCAATTTGGAAATTACTGCCGTGTCATTGTGTCAGAGTCTTGAGCACAAAATGGTGCTAATGCAATCTCGAATTATAAAGCTGCTTTGCCAAGGAAATTAAAGTAATGGCATATCATAAACTTGTATTAGTAGAAATATTCGTTTGAAATAGCTTCCTTACGAATAATAATGGTCCATTAATCATGATTTTATTGAAACTACTCAACCAATCAAATGTGAGACACATTTCAAACTCCAATGAAATTCGTAATACATCAAAAATTAAAAAAAAAAAACTATATTTTTGAAAATTAGTTTTCTGCTAATTAATAAGTAATCAAATTTAATAATTCAAACAAATGTTACTACAATTTTAGAACATTGATATTATTGACATAAGAAATGCACGCATTTAACTCATCCGAAACCCCGCTATGCTGAGATGATTTGCACGTATTATAAGTTTCATGTGCTTTTCTACTGCTTGAGGGAATGTAGGAATGATTGTACCAGCCGAGGTGCTAGTCTACCCACTTGTCCGTGGTTCAAAAATATCAGATTCTTGTCCATGGTTGGCAGCTTCTCAGCTGGGAACGTATCGTAAGCAAATAAACATGTAAAAGTTAACAATCTGGTATCCCTCAATTTTTTGAAGCCAAGGTAGGGGCTAAGATGTCATTAACAAGAGAGTTGCTACTTAAAAGCTAAACTAAAACAGAATTACCAGGGTTACCCTAAATTAAATTTTATTGCCAATATTTATTCCCGAATTTTTCGCCAAACCAAGGATTACCCAATTTTGCATTGAACCAAATAAATCATAAGCCTCTAATCTTAAAAATAATATATTTTAACAATAACAGAAGTAAATATTTTTCATGCATTAATTCATACTCTTGTACATAATTATACAATAAAGTTTAAGTGAAATAAATTAACATGTTTAAGTGAAATAAATTGCTTCATGTTCACAAATTATTTTAATAAAAAATATTATAAAGGAAAACAATCCTATTTTCTTTTTTTGTGAAACATTGTATTACGATATGTTACTGAGGAAAAAATAATATAATTGAAAAAAATATTGCACTAAAAAATATTCTAAATTAACTCCCTCTCCATTTTAGTTCTACTTCTTTGTTTCTAACATAACATATCTGATAAAATAAAATGTTTTTTTAAAAGATTGAGTAATAGATATTTAAATGTGGTTACTCCTTGTTAACAAACGTTCCGGAAGTTAAAGTAGCTCCGATCAACAGTAAAAGTAAATAAAATCTTAATAATGAGCCAAGACTATTTAATTTCTTTTTTTTTAATTGTACATATTTTCTTCTATATTCTTTTTTACAAAATTTTATCCCTGATTTCTTGATTACATCCATTTAAAAATCATCTAGTAAAATGATATAGATTTGTAAATAAATAAAACGGGTTTTAACTGTGAGCAGGTATTAATTGAGAACATTTCAAAATTTTCATTTTAGTAGATTCAAAAAATTCAAATACAAAACAATATGTAACAGCTCACTCTCAATACATTTTTCAAGTTTGCATCTCTAGTAACTTAAAACTTCGATAAAAAGCCAGAGAATTGATACTAAATATTCAAAATGTATTTATGATAACTATAGAAATTTAATGTATAAAATGAAATACATTTTACATGTTTTGTGCAAATGAATATTTATTAAAAAAAAATTTTCCGCTTTTCGTTAAGCATTTTTGATTTTAAGTATTACCTTATATAATTGAAAAAAACATTTAATATTTTTAATTAACTAATTTACTATGCAATAATATGGGTTCATTTACCAAAAACAATTAAAATATTCATTTTTTGATTGGATAAACTATATCATGTTAATTTTCAGGAGTCCATTGTTGTTTTCGATAACAATCTATGTTTTGAAACTTCAGATGTATCGTATGCTTTTTATTTGCTTGTGTTTCATTACTATTTTTATTCTTTCGTGCACTCAGTTTTATTGAAAGGGGAATTTCCTCTTAATTTCTGCATTTAGTGGATAGTATAAACATTTATAAGACACGTATAAAAATATAAAAGAGAAAAGTACATTTATTTACTATTTTGTTATTATATATTTAATAATATTAATTTTGCAAGTAAGCATCGTTTTGTTATTCAGTTTTATTCTTCTTTTATTTGAACCCGCTTGGGTTCATTGTACTGCTCTTCTATTAAATGTCCGTTCAAAAATCTTTTTCTCAGATATAAGTCACGCCTATTGTTGACCTGTTAAATTGCAGACACCCCAAGAAATGCAATAAAAGAGCGCAATTCATCTTGATGTAGGAGTAGCGCTACTTTCGATTCACTGAGATCGGCTATTTCTTCCCTTTCCTTGAAAATATCAGGCCATGTTAGTGATAAAACACCTTATTTCCTTCGGCTAACTTGTTTCATTTTAAGTCAGTCTTCTCTGCACTGAATTATTGCTGAAAAAGATTGTTCGCTTCCAAAAAATATTTTCCCAGTAATATGTGGCAGGCATATTAATAATAAGTTTGCCAAAATATAAAAACCCCACAAAATTTTAAAATAAATGAAATTATTTTATGTTTTCTTTACTATTTTGAAATTATCATTGTTTTTAAATTGGTTAACAGGAATATTGTAAGTTTTGTGCAAATAACTGTGGAAAAATTGAAGCACAAGAAAAAATATTGTGGCCTTCATACGAGTCTTTTGGAGTAAATAAAATATTTATACTCTGTATTCTGACAAAAATTTTATTCTGTGACACTGCAAAAATATTATTTTTCTTCCAGTATAAAAGAGCCGCTAAAAATATTTTAAATTCAATGCCAAGTGTCATCATAATTACATTGGGGTTCCATTCACTTCTATTCAAAATAATGTAAAAAATAAAGCAACCGAAAATAAATTTTAAAAGAACAAATAAAAAAAGGATCAGATTGTACATCTGATTTACAAGGGGAGGGTCCACATAGCTAATGAACAATTTTCCGAAAGTTTTAAAATTTGTCGGTATTCAAAATCGTGTTATAAGAGATCGATTTTTTAAAAAAAAGATGAAATGATATAAAAACAGTTAACTAAGTTACTTTTCTGCAATTTCGAAACTGTTTACAATGCCGTATATTTTTCTAGACTAAAAAGAAAAAAAGGCCATGGTTCGTTAAACTCAGAGTTAACCAATAAAGTTGGCTTTTACTATTGATTGATTTTAAGGTATAAAGGCTTAGTTTCGAATTTAAAAATGAGCCAGAGGGAGTTATGAAGAGAATATGGTAGATATTTCGATAGGAAAAGAAAAAACAGCCTTTAAATATTTCATTTATGCCATAGGATACTTTATTATAACATATTAAATTTTCAGAAACTGAATACTATAGTACTCCCATCAGGTTATTCAAGAAAAATTATTATGTACCTATATACATATATAATTTTTATAAAATTAATCGAATACTAAATAGAGAATAATAAAGTGAAAATGCAGTAAGCAGATGGAACATATGTTCAATAGATAGTTTAAAATTTTAAAGAAACGTAGAATAAAAGGAAAATGGAAAGGAATACCAATAGGACCAGCTTCTTCATGAAGTGTTAACCCTATTGGCACACAAAGTATGCCTTTTATGCATAGGCTATACATTGAAATCTTAATGAAGCCAATACTAACCAAAGTCACAATAAAAATGTCAAATTAAACAAGCTAATATTTAAAACCCAAATATTTCAATTAAAATTTATAAAAAACATTATTTCGAATTGACTTAATAAAATTTATAACATATGTAATAATTTTAACATTATCAGTAAATAAATAAAAATACTTGGAAAATATTTGAAATAATAATAATACTCCAATTAACTTTATTAAACACTATATTTGGCTAGTAGAAAATTGCTTACAAGAGTGAAGTAAGGCGTAGTTAGAAACTGCAGAAGGATCACACAAGCCTTGAAGGTCATATAAGAAGCTTCAATTGCACATAGTGCTAACAATTAGTCTTTAAATTTAGGTATTTGGTTTACACTTAGCATTTATTTGCAGTTTTGGCACGTTTGGATCTGGATTGGATTTAGGTTACTGTAAATCTAATTGTTTATTTTGGCAACATATTGGATATAATATTATTTTTTGACCTATATTTTAGCTTGGCATTTATTTCCTCTATTTTGGTTTGACATTTTAAGTGTGGCTTTGGGGTGAATTCCCTTAATTTAAACTTCAATATATATATATATCGGGAACCAATGCAGAGAATCCATATTTTGTTCTAACACCCCCTGAAGAAGCTGACCATGTTTTTACTTTGTTCCATTTTCCTGTTATTCTATGTTTCCTTTAAACTATCTATTGAAGATAGGTTCCATCTGTTTACTGTATTTTCATTTTATTATTTCTCCATTTAGCATTTAATTAATTTTATAAATATTTATATATGTTTATATATATATATATATATATATATATATATATATATATATATATATATATATGTATGTATGTATGTATATATATTAGCTTTAAATTTTTTATGCATATAACAAAACTTCACTTCATAGAAATTTACACAATTTTTTTTCATTGAAACTGTTAAAATAATGTTTTGATAATTAATTAAATAAATTTTCTCATGTTTAGTATGAATGTGTGGATCCAATAATGCATTTGTAACCAATATTTTCATTTCTACTTCGCCATTTATAATTATATAATAATACGCTATTTTGATAAGAATTTTAAAAAATATATTTTTTGTTTTCATTCGAAGGAAAATTACTAACTTTATCAAGCACCAAAATAAATTAAGTATAATTATCTAATGATTTTCCTGAGAAAATTTTAAATATTATTGTAATTTATTTATAACTTAAATATTATTTTCATAATTTAATCATTTTTAAGTTATTAGTTTTTATGTTTTTATGCGTTATATGAGTTTAATTATGTTTATAAATTTCATGCTCGAAAATCGTATATTTCGTAAATGGCTTTTTCAGGAAAAAAAATTATTTTAAACGTGTGAAAAGAGAAACACCAAAACTTAAATATGCATTGATTATTCAGTTAACAATTATTATAAAACTGATAAAAAAAACATTTATTCTCTAAAAGTAACAATACTATAAATTTTTGCTTGAATACTTTAAAAATATAAGCCCAAGATGAATTCATTTCACTTCTGAAAAATTCCATCCTTATGTGCAATATTAAAAGAATTTAGCCTCACCTTATGTGCAATATTAAAAGAATTTAGCCTCAATCATTGCCATAGAAGGGCACAAACATTAAATAAAAATTTCAAGTCCTTGGCGATAAGGGCTTATTTTACTTACTTTATAACAGACCTGATTGACGACTTTCGTATAACTCCAGCTCATTACGTTACACTTACAAGATAAATGATTTGCTCAAGTTTTGCATTTAGTTGGTAGGCCTTGCTTTCTGCCCTGAATTTTCCTATCTAATTACAAGCGACCGATACATGAGCTGGTATTATATAATTGATCCGGAAAACTTGGCGTTGAAGGAGCTATTTAACAGGTTCCGTGCTCCAAATAGCCTGCAAGAGCTCGTTAGTAGCCGGAAAATCCTTCTCGCTCTGGCTTTCGTGACGCTACGGAGAATTAACATAGACTCACGATAACTCTAAGGTATTTCATGCGCACTAATTGGCACTTAAAACTGGCCCCAAGGGATCTTTTACAAAACTCCGGGGCTTTCGACTGGCACCCGTCGGGAAAGAGATATCTCTGGTGATAACGAGAGAGATCCTGCGACCACAGAAAACAAAGTGAAAACGCTTGATGCTTTCAGACGATTCGCTTTCGTTCTGTGGGAGTCGAATGCCTTTATATAACGTCTCGTCCAACTTCTTTACATTTCGTCTTGAACTCTGCCGCTAACATAGCCTGGCGAAACAATGGATGCTTTTCATTCAATGAAGTGTTTAATTTCAAGGAACAAGAGTTCTGTTTGATTGAGAATTACCGAGGCACATCGCTTTCTAAAAACTTTGCTTTATCATTTTGCTACGCCTACAAAAATCAACTTTGTATTGCATCATTTTTATTTTAAAGGCAGAAAATATTTTTTTGAAATAATAGATACAGAGATTTCCTTTAATTTTCTTTGTTAAACAAAGCCATATTTTGCACAAAAGTGTATTGTAGTTAGTTGTTATATTGAAACTTCAATTTTATGAATTTAACTTCTTATGCAAATTGTTGTAGATATTTTTTTATTTTAATTAGTTTATAAATTTATTACACGTAGAATTCAATTAAAATAATTTTCTTCCATTTTAATTCTGAAACACACATACACATATATATAATAAATAAAATAATTCACAATTTTGATAAACTGGAAATAATAGAAGCACATATGTTACGGAAAAAAATCTCTTTTTAAAAATACATTTGGTTCTTAACTACACTTTCGAAATCATTTTAAATCGTTCAATATAGAAATACAAAGTTCTGTGTTGATGCGGGTCCTTCCACTTTGACATTTTACAAATTACTTAATGTCGTATTAAAAATGCTCAGTGGAAAAAAATCGATGAACGTAATTAGACGTTTTAATTCAGAGATTCATTAATTATAAGGACTCAGAAATATTGAAAATTTAATTTCGTAGATTTTATTTGTGTTTGAAACATTTGTATGCAAATATTTTCTAAGTCATTGTAATTTGAAAATGTGAGTATATTTTGATAGTTTAATTTCACTATTTGTAATAAATTCGCCAATTTTTAATGGTTATTAAAAATTTTAAATAAGTAGATTTGAATTTCAATGGATTTTTTGCGAGCAATATTTATAAATAAAAATTAAAAAATAAATACATGAATTATCTAAAAATTTAACAAAAATAAACTAAACCTAAAATTCTTGAATTTTAGACAATTTAAGATTTTATTACTTATTTAAACATGTAATTAATGTAAGATAAAAATAAAATGTATCATGCATGTAGAAAGAACGACTTTTATGTTATTCATTTTTATATACATTTTCAGATCTAACAAAATAATGGTGTCGGTTAATTAAAATGTAAGTAATAGTTAATGGAAAATTTTATTAATAATAGCAATGAATAATATTTTAAGTATAGTAAAAATGGTAATCAATAAGATTTTGATTTTATGTGCAATCAATAATTAATTTTGCTGAAAATTTTAAAAAACATCAAATATGAAATATTACAAAATAAACTGTTAAAGAATTTGGGTCTAAAAAAGAGAATGTAATGGTAAGGATGCTCATTTGCTTAGACAAAATTAGGCAATATTTAAAGTGAAACAAGAAAATTTTTTTCCGTTTTTTTTTAAAAAAATGTTTAATATTAGTTTTTTAGAATCATTACATAGTAAGGAAACAATTCCATATATAAATAAATGTATGTTGTAAAATTATGTTTGAATAATTAAATCAAATGTGCATAATATATGCTCGCTGTTGTTTCCAGTTCTGCATAGATCTAGTGGTAGTACATGACACCGTGAATTCTAGTAAAGTCGATCATCAGAAGTGGCTTTGCTCAAACACCCTCCAGAACAAACCCCAAACAATCCAGGATGTGATCGGGGTAAAGTGGCTTCAGACTGCATTTTGTGCGCAATGAGCCCACATTCTAATGTCATGCTTTTCAGAAGCCCACTAATAAGCCTTGAGATCATTGTTTGATCATGCCTGTCCTCCTTGAATTCTTACGCACCCCCTCGCCCTGGGCTATTCCTGCCGAACAAAAGATAAGCGGGAGGACTGAGCCAGACTTGCCTTTTTTTTTTCATTATAGAGAACATTTCTCTATATGTGAGTGTGTAGTCTCTGTTGGGGAGCTCGGAGCAGAATCTTTTAGCCAAGATATCTGCAGCTTCATTGCCTTAGACGTTAACATGGCAGGGAATCCACTAAAAGTGGATATCCCTACCCTTGGCTAGATTTTTAAGGTCGGTGATAGTCTGTATGTTAAAAAAAATCGCAAACACTTCTCCAGTCCTGTAGGTATGGAATCGAGCTTCGACTGTCATTAATGATCCAAATGACACTAAATCCAGTGCCGTGGAGAATGGTCTTTAATCCTTGCCGATTAAGTAGCTTCTGAATACCGTGCAGTTTTCCTGGTTGCGGTAGAAAGCCGGACCGAAAGACTCTCGATAAAGATAATACTCCCAGTGTTATTCAATTCGCCTTTACTACCATCTGTTTGGGTCAAAATGGCATCACTGGGAATGTCATTAATGACTTAATATATATATGTGTAATTATACATCCTTAATTAATTGGGGATAGCTTTGTGCAATAATTTATTTAACGCTGATTTAGAATCAAAAACAATATCTGAATGGCAATGTTTATAAAGAAAACATTAATATGTTGTAACTCTTACTCTCTTTTTTGTGTTGAAAAATAATTATTTCAAGAATAAATTTAAAAAATATGTGAAAATTTGAAATTAAATGCAATCAGGGATAAAAGCTTTTTGAAAAAGCTTAATGGTTTTCAAACATAATCATAGTCGAAAAATATAAAATAATTTACACATGTGAAATCATATAATAGGAAGTTTAAACAGCATTTATTATGAAAAAAATTATTATTTTTCATCATAAAATTGTCCGAAGAAAACCCATGATGTAAATTGATGACATAATACCACCTTGCAAAGAAGGAATGGTTTTTTATGTTTACTAATACATAGCAAATAGTTGAAAATATGATTGTTTCAAATGGTTTCTATATTGGCATATATTTTTTGTATCAAATAAGAAATACATTCATTAATGAAAATTCAAGTAAATACAAGTTAAATAATAGTAGAATAAATTTATCTTCAAAATCGATGCAAATTCTTAAAAAAATATTATTTATTACGCAGACATGTAACAGGAAACAACAAGTTATTTTTCTTTAGTTAAGTTTGTTATTCCAAAACATGCTCTGCCATAACTTGTATATGAAAAAGCGGTGCCTAGCTTAATTTTGGGATAAATGTTTTTTCCCTTTCTTTACCATAAACGGTAGCTTTCAACAGCTGCGCATTTACTAAAACTTCCAATAAGACTCTTTCCTTCTACATTTCCTGCTATTTCAGTTTCTGGTACGCAGCGAGGCCTCGAGTTTTATGAAGTCTCAGTGTGCCATTTCCTGCTTTTCGTCAAGAACTGCGTGCATTTCTCGGAGAATTCCTGCCGTAAGGTTCCGAAACTTTAAACAAGGGATCAATAGGAAGTTGAATGGGGAGCATTTGAGGAGGCGTGTGCAGGGAGGAAGTGGAATCCTGATGTATTTCCTGGAAATGCCCTCTCCCGCAGACCATCACCATTAAGAAAAGGATTTAAAGGCGCTTGCATTTCCGAGTAGTAAGAAATATCGCTGCAGAACACCGGTGTGGATTCAACCGCAGGCTTTCATCCATGAATCTACTTGAACATTTGAAAATAAGCATCTATAAATAATATTCATTCGACACTTAAATGTAAGAGCTGGTATCGTAATGATTGTAATTCCCATTCTAACTAAGTTTTATTCAAATAACTTTAATTTACAGATAAAATAAAAGTGATGTACAAATACTTATAATGAAACATTCATGAAACGTTATATTGATTATACAATTTTTTCCATAAATGATGTTAAACTTATTGTTGAAAATTATGAAGGTTAATTCAATTTCGGGACTTATTACATAAATAGGTCATTATTAATTTTCTATTTTTGAAATGTTTTCTTATCTTTTGAGAAAAATGATAATCTAATATCAGAATAATAATTGTGATATTCGTCAATATTTCTGTATAAAAATATTCACATTAAGCGCTTAGCTGAACTCACGAATATTTCACTCACTTTAATTAAAAAATAATAATGCGGTTTAGCTGAGTAAGGCATCAAACCACCCAATGAAATTGTATGCCAACCAAATAATAAAAAAATATATTTTATCATTTATGTATAAAGTGAATGAAATAATTTGAAATTCAGATTACATATTTGCTATTGGATTTAATATCAGTTTATAGAAAATAAATTTATATTTTTGAAAAAAAAATATTTTTTTGAAAAAATATTACATTTTGATAATATTTTTTATTTATTCGTTTTACAAGCATGGTTAATAAATACAGCTTTTAAAAAAATAAAAATTCTATTTAACTATTTGCTTCTGGAAAATTTTAAGTGAATCTTGTTCATCACATTTCTGCATCAGCTGCTGGTACTTGAAAAGCCTTTATTGTGCTGGCATTTGAAAAGTATCATTCATGTAAAGAAAATTCTTATACCAAAATTTTGCCTGGAATTAAACTGAAAATAGCTGTCAAGAATGGAAAGAAATGTATATATCATGACATCTAAGTTAGTTAAACATAAATTATATTTTATTTAAAAATTTTGATTACTGAAACTTTTATTAATGCTTATAAGAAACTCAATAAAGTTGTTAATTCCCAATGTACACTGTTCTGAAAGTGTGCTCACTTGAAGAAAAAGTCAAGGGGTGCTATTTCACGTTTTAAACTTATAATCTTTGCTTAACCGCTGGAGGTAATGGAAAAACATGCACTTTATGGAATCCTTAAATCTTTCTATATTTCCAAAGATTTTTTTTAAAGAACATTTCTTACTTTTTCCAATTTTTAAAAAGTGTTTTTTATGTTCACTACATTTAATGGTTTACACTATATCTATAGTTATGAAGTTATTGAAATTGGTATTCCTCCCATCATCCGGGGTGGAATATTGGGAAATGCATAAACACATTCGCTGCAGAGAATGAAATAATGTTTGTTTTTCAAAAATTGTAAACAAACATTAAATACAGTTATTTTTGAAGGAATTCTATGCGAATATGAAGACAGAAGATTTAATGCTATAGATATTTATCCTATAACCTAAGCAGCTACATAGAAATGACAATTTTAATGGGAGTGAAGACTAAACGCCTTCTCTCTTAAAGTAAAAATGAATTATGTTAAGATATTACAACGTTATTATGAATTGCAACCGACAAATTTAACTTAACAATGAGTCCAAATTATATTTAATTGCCGTTTAAATTAATTATAAAAACAATCACAGGAAAACATCGAAATCAAACATTTTCTATGCCTAAAGTTTGCCAGAGATCGACTGTCCAGCAGCCTTTTTCAGTCCAATCTTTGAACAAAATTAATGGGATAAAATGAATAAAAATTTTATTTATATTGATGAGATTATAATTCAATATTTTAATTACAAAAAATTAGATTACCTTTTGAAAATTATTACTGAATTTTTCTCGTAGTCTAATATATACTTTAACCATTTAAATCAGTAAAACTCTCATGTACAAATGAGATTAATATATTTATAATTTCATTATATTTTGAACATTTTATAGCAATCGTCTTATGACATGAAAAAAAAAAATATGTGTAAGCAAAATCATCATATTCGCTTTAAGCAAATATCAATTCCAGAAATGTAACTTAAAACAAGTTCAGGGCATTTCAGCTTTAAAAATGAGATTGCATTTGAAACAAGAATATTTCATTGTCTTTCTGAGACAAAGCTGGAAAGTTTAATTTCATAGAGATTCCTCCCCTCAAATCTCCTTATTTAGTATGCCACCGATCCTTGCTTAAAAGCGATATAAAGGAGTATTTATCTTCCCTGTTTCAAGATTTAGCAGAAGGAAAACACTTTGTTCTCTGCTTTTGCAAACACTGCGCAACTTGGTATCGCTCTTCCGCTTTATGTATGAGGTATCCTTCTACTGGAGTTTTATGCAAAACAGAGGAACTTCTTGTCTCACCAGAGCTTCTGAATGCGCCACATCTTTAAACTTAAGTATTCTTCCGACGTATTTACATCTATAAGAGCGAACCCCAATCTTTTACGCTCAATATCCTCCATGTTGCAGTACACACTTAGATGGGTGAGAACAAATATATGCCAGTAACGAAGCTTGCAATAGGCTAAGGCTATGAATAAACTGAAAATGAAAGACTTCACTTACTTACCGAATGACGGGAAATTTGTGTTTCAAAATGCTTTGCTTTTTTTTTTATGTTACTTCGCATTCCCTTACGTAAGCGGCAGGGCGGTGGTTTTGCAACACTTTTCAATTCTGCAAAATCAGTATTTCATTATTACTACATCTGCTTTTGATATTATCGAAAACAAAAATGATGAAGAAGAAAAAACATTTAAAAATGTTGATATTGACATATTAATAATAAATTAACGTACTAAAAATAGTAAACACTATAGATAAGCACTGACGCTTCACTAAAAAAAAATCAACAAATTTTAATTTTTACAACACTTATCAGTGTTACTAAATCAATATTTCAATATTGTGAATTTTGCCTTTGATAATGACGATAATAATAATGCTGAAGAAAAATAAATACATTAAAAAATGTTAATATTGACGTATTAAAAACAAATTGATGCACTAAAAAAAGTAAATAGTAAATAAATGTTGATACTTTGCTTAAAAAATCAACACATTTTACTTTTTACAACACTTATCAGTATTACTAAATCATCATTTCAATATTTCTAATTCCTTTCAGTGCTACAAAATTAACATTTCAATGTAGCTAATTTTGCTTTCGATATTGCATATTTGCATTCAATATCGTGGGTAATGAATAAGATGAAGAAGAAAAAGACATTTAAAATATTAAATAAATGTTGACACCTGTTTTAAAATTTCAAATTTGTTAATTTTTTATAAATAAATGAAAAGTTTGTGTACTGAGTTAGTCTATTCATTTTTGTAAAGGTTGTACATTTTTAGATAAAAACACAGTTACAAAATTTAACAGGATGATATTTAAATGGTTTAAACATCATTTTTTAATTCGGTTGCTCAAATAATATCCATGATATGCAGTCATACATGTGATATAAATATAACCATTATATTGATTATATAATCACAAAATTACATGTATAAGAGTATTGGTTAGTTGAGTATAACATAAATTTTTTTACGTGCTTACTTTTACGAAATATGTACGTGTACAGTTTCCCGTTAGATGATAATGTAATGATAAACTAAAATTTCTCATCGAAAATTTTACATCACAAATTTTAATCGATTAAATTCATTTTTGATGCTATATAGGATATTAGTATTTTTTTTTTAAAAAATTAATAATGATTTTCTTTTAATATTAATTCCAAGTATCTAACACACAAAAGTTATTTAAGTTAATTTCATCCTTCTTTTAAAATCATTAAAGTTTTGAAAATATCAATGAAATGAAGCCGATTATGTTTGAAATATGGAATATTTCATTCAATTAAATATATTTCGGAAGAAAAAAGTAAGAGATAGCACATGAAGTTTCAGTTAATTATATTTAGTGAAATTGTCACATTTTGTGTTATGCAGATTTAAAGATATAAATTAGCATGAGAATTCAATGGAAGTCACTTAAGATGCTCTGTGAAATAATAGAATGCCAATATTGGTTTGATTTAAATTTTTAATTTCAATTTTCATATTGTAATTCATTTCATTTTTGATGTCAAAACAAAATCAAATAATTTATAACACTATTCATTAAGTAGAGATTAATTGTAATCCATAGCTTTTAGAAAATACCTGGTGAATATTTAATGAATAAAAATTTACAAAAAATTAAGGTTTTCATTTAAAATCTCACATTAATCCAAAGTTTCGAAAGTGTCCAGCTTAAAATGTAACTCGCGCTACATTTGTGTCGGAAATGCCTTTAATCAAAAATGTCGTGTTCATTCCACTAAAAATTAAACTTGAAAGTGTAAAACAGGAAAATTTTTTAAAAATAATTTAAGTATAAAAAAAACATTCATTTCTGTGAAATTAAGGTAAGTTATATTTAAAATATGCATTTTTGTATAAAAATTAAATTTGTAAAATATATAAAAGTAAAACCAAATGGTTGGAGATATTTATTTATACAAGAAACTTATACTAAAAATTAGTAATATTATACTAATTTTTAGTATAGGTTTCTAATAATTATAGGAAATAACTTAAAATCTGAAAAGATTTTAAGTTATTTCCTATAAGTTAATACTCAAAATCTATGTTAGCCAAAATATTTAAATATAGAAATTCATTATTTAAATATTTATTATTAAATGTGTGTGTGTTTTAAAGTAGTAAATGTATGTTATTAATTAAAAGAATATGCTCAAACATTTCTATCACTTTTTTAATAATCACCTATCCTATGAAAAAAATAGCCTTTCACTGAGTTTTATAAGAGAAATATAAAATAAAATTCTGTAACACGTATCACTTTATAAAAACACTGAATTTCCGAAAATTGCTTTGAATATCAAAGTGTTGTTACATTTTTCAATACATACGAGGGCCACTCTGAAATTTTTGAGATACAACTAGGTTTTTAAAGTTATAATTATAAAATTTTAGGTGGGTTCAAAGTAGTCTCCTCCAGCATCACTGCACTTCTGTAGACGAAGTTTCCACAGATTAAATGCCTTAAGTCATTCATTTCTTGGAATAGATGAAAAAAATGCATTTATAGCCACATCAGTCACTTCTTCTGAATGAAAACGACATCTTCGTAAGTTCTTTTCTAGATTAAAGAATAAACGAAAGTCGCACAAAGCTAGATCAGGTGAATACGGCGGATGTTCGATCAATTTATTTTGTTTTTGTTGAAGAAATTCAACTGTTAATCCGGCTGTATGTGAAGATGCATTGTCATTGTTAAGCATTAGTCCCCTAACATTCAGATCTTGTAGAATTTCTGGAAGACATTCAGTGGTACACCAGTTTGTTGTTACTGTCTTTTATCCTTCCAACTTGATGGCTTTAATCAATCCTGTACTTCTGAAGAAAACGCCATACGTCACTTTTTCCAGTTCTCGTTGTTTTTTCCCCATTGTCGGCGTGGGATCATCTTCAAACACCCATACTTTGCTTTCTTGACTTGTTGTAACGTCAAGAAACGGTATGTACGTTTCATCCCCTGTTACAATTTTAGGAATGATGCGGTGGCCACCATCATTTAGCAATTTAAGTTTCTTTACTGATTCTGACACGCTCCTGTTTTTGGTGCTCAGTTAGATTATGGGGAACCCAACGGTAAACTATTTTTACATATGTAATTCTTCCTGAATGATTTTGTGTATGGCTGCGGATCTAATGTTAAGTTCCTTCTGTATCATTTGATAGGTACAGCGATTATCATCCATTAACATTTTTCGTATGGCAGATACATTATCCGGGATTACTGCTGATGGTGGCCTTCCTGCGTGTTCTTCACCCTAAAGAAAATTGCGACCTCTTCTAAATTCTTTAAGCCATCTGAATACAGTAGCACGAGCTGGAGATTTATCACCAAGTGCTAATTGCAACCGTTGAATGCATTCTTCTTGATTTAATCCTGCTTTAAAATCGTCGAAAATCATAGCGCGAAAATGTTCTCGCGTCAACTCCATTTTCACTTCTCTTTAAAATTTATTTTACGCTTAACAAGTTGAAGTAAGTCGGTAAAAAATCATCTTCAGTGTTAAAATACTTTGTATTTTGAAATTAAACTGTTATTTTTATTTTGTAAATTCCTGTCTGCGCGTATCTCAAAAAGTTCAGAGTAACACTCATAAAATATTGCAAAGTATGTCATCTATTTCATGCATTTTGTATTTTTATAATTTAGGAACACATTTTTAATATTCTTTCCACTTATTGCATATATATCTATTTATTACACTTCACGGTAGAGTAAAACATGTCTGCAAATTATATCATAGATTTATAAGGAATTTCTTTTTGTCATTTAACATAATAAATTTTAAATTTTTACAGACAAAGGAATTATAAAAAATAATCGTAAATTTTATATTTTTTTAATGAGAAACTTAACTTTTCAGCAAAAAATAGTTTAACATTCCTGAAGAAAATTGAGTTATTATTAACTGAAATCATATAAGTTACTGTAATAAGATTTCAATTAAATATTTTAAATACTATTGCAGTGTAGATAAGCAAAGTTTGTTTACAATAGAAGGGGAAGGAACATACAATGGAAACATTAATTCTTTTATGCCATAAAATTAGAATCAATTATATTTAAAATGAAAAGTGACTTTTGTCAGATATTTCTGGTAGATTTTATGGTTAATCAAAATAAGAAAAAAAAAATATAATGAACATGTTTTGGCCGCCAGCTAATACACTCAGGTTTTTAAGTCTGACTGAAAATGCTTAACAGTTATCATTAAAATGACACAACAAGCATTTCATTTGCAGTACCGTTTCAACCAGACCATTTCGTTTTTTTTAAGCCATTTTATATTTTTCATTCCAAATATTTAATGTGAGGTCTATTTTTTAAAGTTCGGCGAAATTATATTTCTCCTTTATTTTAGAACCGATGAGTCCAGTATTTTAAGCATTACTGTCTTATACTCTCCCCAATACTTAAAAAATAAGTGCCTTATCTTTAAATTTATATAGAATTCTATTAAGAAGATTCATTGTTTTACTTATGGATTTGTGTATTCTGTGACACTGCGTTTGGGTACCACAACAAGAGGTGCTGGAAAAATTATATAGTTAAAAAGTGTCTTAAATAGGAATAATATCATTCTTAAAAATAATTTTAAGCAAAAAACATTACATAAAAATTTTAAAAATTAAACCAATGTGTACAATTTTATATTTTATTCACATACTATTCAAATATTTTATATATAACTTATTATTAAATAATAATATTTCATAAATTCAAATATTTTATAATAATTGAATGTCACATAATATTCAAATAATTTTTACTAAATTTCCAGATTAATAGAAAACTTTTTGCATTTGAAAATTTGGCAAAATCGGAAAAAAAATCAAATTATAAATAATAAAATATTTTTCATCGAGGGATATATATATATTTATTTATGTAATGAAATTCATTAGAATTGAAATTATATATTTTTCTTTTTATTATTTTAAACTCTATTTTATCTGAAGAATAACTTTGGAATTTTTTTTTTTGAATATCCTAAAATCTCTTTTTTAAAATCAAAATATATTAATTTTATAGGAGGACATTTTTTTTAGAATCGCCTAGACAAGAAAAGAGTAATATAATAGGGAATTATTCATGAACAGCTGTCAAAAAGTTAGGTGTTGCAGCGAATAAATGGAAATTTGATCGTGGATCATTTCATGGTAAATAATTGGCTATTATGCTTCGCTCGAGATGATGGCTGCTTGCTTGGAAGGATAATAAGAAAAATGGGTAAAATATTTTCAATCAGAAAAGAAAAAATGTCCTTTGCTGATTTCTCTTTGAACAATTTGAGAATTATATTATTTGATTATATTGTTAATGTTTCCCTTTTCTACTTCTATTGAAAAATTATTACCTTTCATTGGGAGTATTTAATTAATTTTAAAGAAATTGTGTTTTCTGAATATTCTTAAAACATATTTAATCTCAACTAAGAAATATCATACTATGAAATCGGTAAATTATAGGCTTGATGCAGGATTTGTTTTCAATTTTATTCTAAGTGATTACTCATATGTGATGATTTTATGGGATGACAAAGAACCAAAGTATTCGTTTATAAAACAAGCAGTATATTTATATATATACATACATATATACATATATATATATATATATATATATATATATATATATATATATATATATATATATATATATATATATATATATATATATATATATATATATATATATATATATATATATATATATATATATATATATATATATATATATATATATATTCTACGTTTGCTAGAGTTTGGTTCATTCGTCTTCAATTCAGTGCAGGCAAAAGTCCGGCAGATGAAAAAAATAATTATATTTGTAGAGTTAAATATCATTACATGTGCATATTTATTGTCCACCTATCAGGGCCGATCTGACAAACTCAAATGGAAACCAGTAGATAAATTAATCCACATTTTAAACAGTGAAACATGAGAAGAAACTACGAAAATGAAAGATGTGAAACATTAAAATGCATTACGTATTAAGTCTGTTACAGAATATATTAAATGTAATTTAGTATTTATAACAATATTTGTATTATAATAATTTAAGTTTCACACTGGATATTTACAAAAAATTAAAAGTGTACATATAAAAATATTCGATATTGAAATTTATCATATAACAATAAAATAAAAATAACTATTACAATTAAAAACAACACGAAAAGAAAACTATAGAACATTAAAAACAATGTTTTCAACATTTTCTTGCAGTTTGTAGTTTATTAATTTATATTCCATGCTATTTACAGTAAATTAATAAGGTAGATAGGAAAATTATGTGATATAGAATGTTAATATAATAATTTATGTTACAACTTATTTACAGTAAATTAATAAGGTACATAAGAAAAATATATGGTATTAAAATTTATTATATGTAACATTAAATCATAAATTACAATTATCATAAAAAACAACACAAAAATAAAAGAGATAAAATTAAAACTGAAATAAACCTTAAAGTGTTTATGAAATTTTTTATGCAGTTTGTATATAACAGTAATTTACATGTCATGTTTAACAGTAATTTTTTGGATACATATAAAAAATATACAATACTGAAACTTATCATATATAACAGTTAAACATAAGTAGCTATTATAATTAAAACAAGATGAAATTAAGGGAGAAAACAATACGATTGGAATAAACCAAAAATGTTTATTAACATTTTTATATAGTTCGTATTACAATAATTACATTTCATGTTTTACAGTACATTAGTAGGGTATACATGAAAAATATGTGGTGCTGCAACTTATTATATATAACAATGAACTATAAATGACGATTATAATGTAAACAAGATGAAATTAAGAGAGAAAACAATAAAATTTAAATAAAAAAAAGGTTTATTGACATTTTTATTCAGTTTGTATTTAGATATCATGATAATTGCAATAAACTAGTAGAATACAATGAAAAGTATGAGGTAATAAAATTTATGGTGTTACAATAAAATATAAATAACTATTATTTATAATTTACATGTCATGTTTAACAGTAATTTTTTGGATACATATAAAAATTATACAATACTGAAACTTATCATATATAACAGTTAAACATAAGTAGCTATTATAATAAAAACAAGACGAAATTAAGGGAGAAAACAATACGATTGGAATAAACCAAAAATGTTTATTAGCATTTTTATATAGTTCGTATTACAATAATTACATTTCATGTTTTACAGTAAATTAGTAGGGTATACATGAAAAATATGTGGTGCTGCAACTTATTATATATAACAATGAACTATAAATGATGATTATAATGTAAACAAGATGAAATTAAGAGAGAAAACAATAAAATTTAAATAAAAAAAAAGGTTTATTGACATTTTTATTCAGTTTGTATTGCAATGACTTAGATATCATGATAATTGCAATAAACTAGTAGAATACAATGAAAAGTATGAGGTAATAAAATTTATGGTGTTACAATAAAATATAAATAACTATTACAATATAAACAACACGAAATTAAGAGAGAGAGAACATTAAAACTGAAATGTTTATGGACATTTTTATATATTTATAAGCTTTTACACCTTGCATTGTTTTGAGACTATTGAAACAATCATATATAAATAACTTAGTTTAAAATAAAAATATGAAACTTATTCTGGTTTGTTTGAATTTCAAAAGTAAACACGATCTCTTGACTCCCTTTGACATTTTTCCTTCTCCATATTTTCAATGTCGAAAGAAGTGAGAAAATAAAGTAGAATATTCCACGAGATGCTTGAAGAAGAATGCATGCGAAAATTCCAGTATAATCTTTTGTGTCGCAGTATACGAAGGACGTAATATAATTCTGTGTCATCCTTTCAAATTCAGCTGAACTAAATGGAAGCCTAAAAGTTGAAGTGTGCCAATGATGCAAGCCGAAGTTTAATGCCTTTTTTTCGGATTTTTTCGCTTTCTGAACTTTTGAGGTTTGAATTTTTATCCCTATATTTTTTTTTACATTCTTTGCGAGAAAAATGGAAATACTTTCACTTTGATTTATTTATTTTTAGAGGGTTTGGAAAATTTGAATAGGCAAAAAAAAAAATATGTTGCTTTGATGCATTATCAGCTGAAAGTAAGGCCAAGGCACAGATGAAATATGAAGGAACAATGTTTTCGTTTGAAGAAAAAACATATATATAGCGTGACGTATTCTCAATCTTATAGCGTGTAAGTTCTAACGGTTAATGTATTCAATTTTTAAAATCAACATTTTCTATAATTTTGTAATATTTTTCTTAAAATATGAGTGCAGCTGAATGAAAAAATATATAAAAATGAGATCATGTCTATGTCTTTAATTTATTCAAAATTTCAAAAATTATGAATAAATTAAAGACATAGTTATGTGAGCAAAAGTGCAAAAAATATATGAGTAATTAAAGAATGTAAGGATATAATTTAGAGATAAATAATAGTAAACTTTATAGTTTAAATTTAGTTTAAAATTTATGATTTGTCTTATTAATAAATGAAATGAAAATAGATAATATTTTAAGCAAAATTATGTGATCTTCCTAATAGAGAGAGATAAATAAATAAGGCTTCTTAGTTCAGCAGAAAAATTAATGTTTTGTATTTCTTACGTGATTTGAAGAATAATTATGAATTTTTTTAAAATATGTTAATTGCAAAGTAATTTTTTTTCTTATAAGAGTTTCGTATTAAGTTGTGTTTCTGGCAAATGGAAGAAACAAATTGTTTTCTAATCTCCGCTTAGGACATGCCTATTCAGCACTATAGTGGGTGAAGGCATCTTGTACCTAATGTGTGTGCCATCTTCAATCCGAGAGTGAAGGGATAAAAAAACACACAAACAAAGAGAGAAAGTAACATCCGTGCCTGAACGAGAATTCGATTCCTAGATCTAATGCTTGGAAGTTAGGGACGCTAACTTTTCCCTAGAGAAAAATGTTTGAAATAGGAGATAAATGTATTGATCTTATAATTTGTAGACAAAACAAGTTGTTTTAGGCATGCCCAGGTCAAGAACTTTCAATTTGGAAAGTCAGGTGCATTTTAAATTTATGTAGTATTTAATGTTCTTTCTATGGAATAACCTGGAAAGGATAGTACCAGAACCCAGTGTCGGATTGATCACTTGATAAAAATTAAAAATTTTGAGATTGTTGGCTGTATATCTGCTCAGTCGGTAGATATACGCAGTTGGACTCATAACTAAAGTAATTCAATTTACTTGAAATACAATATATGTATTTTAGATCCATATGACAAGCTATTCAAATTTCACATAACAGTATAGTAAAAATAAAACATTGATATTTGCTTTCAACAATAACTGCGAGCATGATTGTCAGAATATTAACATTTTTATAAATGATAATCAGAATATTAACATTTTTATAAATGATAATAAGAAAACACTAGAGGCTTACGAAACAGAAGAGAAATATTTTATCATTTAAAGTACACGAATCAACCGAAACTGCTGTATGCATGAGAAAACTCCGTGCGTGATACAAATGTTGAGTTTTCATTGTTAGTAAAGGAAATGTGTACAGAAAACGGAAAGATTAAATGTTGCAAGTAAAATTTAGTTGGGAATAAAAGAATTCTTGAAAAATCTAACGGCTTTGACTATATCGCAAAATATAATAAATTTATGTTAAGTTGAGGTGTAAATAGAAATATTCCATTATGTAAAATATTTTTATCTTGATTTAAATAAAAAATAATAAGTAGATATCAACTTTTATTTACTTTTATTTGCATTCTTCTTGAAGATATTCAAATAAGATTTTCAAAGCATATTAATCTTAATTCCTGTGAAATTAATCATTACTATTGTTTGATTTTCATGAAATGAAAAGAACATGTTTTAGCTTTCTCTTTGTACTAGAGTTGCAGAGCTGCAAACTGGATTGATTAACTTAATACACAATGGATAGATAAACCAAGTTATGCCATACCATGTGCACATTTAGATCACAAATGTATTTTGTAAGAAGAGTTTATACGAGAAACTAAATGAAAAAAAATGGCTCTGGAGCACCAAGTTGCAAAAATGGGGAGCGACGTAGATGACTATATGCATTTAACCCTATGTCGTTACCTAACGTTCTATAGTGCAGTGTTTCTCAGCTGGATTTACTCGAAGAACTATTAAAATATTTGTTTGCGTTCTTATGGACAGGTAAATTTAATAATTAGATATATTGCCACAATTTTTTAACATAAATAAATCAAAAAGAGAAAAATAATTTTTAAAGAGTTATCAGAGAATTAAAATAATTTTATAAATTATGACGATAGATTTTCAGCATTCAAGTAATCAGCGATACTCAAACCAGACAGAAGCTCACTAACTGGTGTACTAAGTGTTTGGCACGGCAATTTATAAAAGGTGATTAGGTACACAGTTGCCAGTTAGCTACAGTTTTCTACATCGATCATATTATTATCATCTAAATAAATTAATTACTGTTATTATAATGTAGATTTGGTTTGGTTATCAGCCGATGGAATTTTAGATTTTGGACTGGTAGCTGGACAAATCGCTGATCGTCGTTTGAGAAACATTGTTAAAGCCCTCATCATACTATTTGTGAAGTTTTTCCGCATATCAAGTATCTTGCCTGAAACGGCTTAAGACATCTACCGACCCTCGATTCGAGTGTCATCAGAGAGTTCTGTGTGATTAAAGTGAATACAAGCATATTAAAGTACACTATGTTTAGAGATTAATTATGATTTTCTGTTGGATCAAAAAGGCATTATATTTTTAAAGAGGGAACTATTTTTTAGACGGGAAGATATTTATTGGCCCATGTCCTCTGTTTTTGCAGCGAAATTCTACTGTTTTCTATCACATGATGTTGTTGGGCGCCCTCTTTTCCAATGACGTCATCCTGCAAGCAATCTTTGACGTACAGCGATATATCGACTTCTTTCTGTGACCTTCTTGGAATGTCATCGTCGGGTCAATATTCAATAATCTAATGTCAGGTCCTATTGGTTCGCACATCTGTGGACTACCTCTTTGTTTTTAATTATCTATATTGGTCAGTAACATCATTAGCCTTTCCATTAACTGGAAAATTTTGAATATAGTAATGCACAGATTTAGAGTCACTCCAAAACGTCTCTGATATCACGCAGCAACTCATAAATGTATGATAGAATGTATTACACGATTGCGTAGGGAATATTTGTTTGTTTTTACTTAGATATGGGACAACATACATAAAAGGAAGAGGGTCTTTCACTAGTTATTCATATTTGAACTTTCAAAATATAATTATTCGTGGCTGTGGGTCCTTTTTCTTTTGAATTCTTAAATTTAAGAATTATATTTTGCAAAAAAAAAGAAAAGAAAGAAAGCCTAATAACCGTATTTATTGTACCTGTACTTTTTGCATGAGCACACACACATATATATATCATTTTTATTGAGAAATTATTGTTCAGCTTACCTTTTTTTCATATATTATAAAAGGAATAATAAATAATAAGAATATGAATATAATGCAGTAAGTAGACCAGATATGTCAGGCTTCTTGTTACTAATACATCTCCTTTTTAGTAATATTTTTCATTGACCTGCAAGTTCACTTGGGCTTTTTCGATCGAAAATGCTTTGAAAATAGAAGAATATCTGATTCAGATATCAAGCGACACCTGATGAAAGCCTGGCAGAATGACGTAACAAATCCAATCATCTGCTATACATACTTTTTTCTATTTAAATATGCTAATGATTTCCCCATCGCCTTAAAAATATTTTCTTAAGCATTTCTCTTACTCTCCACTAAAATATAAACGAGGAATCTTTCAATCATACATTTCCAAGCTTCCTCTACTTTTAGTCGCCTTTCTTTTTCACTCGTTAGAATTCTTGTAATAAGTTTTTTTTTTTTTCATCTATTCTTACTGACTTGAATTGATGAAGTCTTTTAGAGAGCTGAAACAAAATTATCACATTACAGAGGAATTAATATTGAAAATTTTTGATTTGAGTCATCTTTCTAGTTTTTTTTTTTTATCTAACTTAAAATTTTGATTATTGTCTTATTCAAATATAGTGCGCGTATTTTAAAAAGTTTTAGGGCATGCGTTCAAAGTGTGCATTTAATTTTTTTTAAATCTTTGCATTTTATGAAACATTTGATAATATTATCCATTTTATTACGCAAATACTTTCATGTGGTATTATTTAATACTGAATATTGGCTATATTTTTATATAAAAAGTATTCAAATATTAATATATTTAAATTTTCATAAAGTAAATAAAATCAATTGAGAAAAACCGGAAAGTTAGCTTAATAGTTATGCATGTCTATCTTTATTTGTTAAATTTGCAAGTATATACCAATTATTAAGAAGAAGAAGGAGGTTTCCATCTAAAACTATCAAATGTTCAATGAGTTAAAAACTGTATAGCCAAACATAAAAGAAAATTATCATATCTTATTTGCATTGAAGATAAATAAGATAATAATATATTAAATAAGTTTAATTATGAATCTCTGAATTATAGATTTTTAAGGACAAACCATTATAAAGAATTTAAATGTTTTATTGACTAATATAGCATAAAAATTTCTAACAGACATAAAGAAAAATTTAGAGAATCATATTCATGATGCATGCATTTGATTTAATATTTTTATTATATTTACAAATTCAAAAAATAATGTTTACATTAACTCTCTTAAGATTCAAATACACATATGAATTATAATGTAAACATACATATATAACGAATTACCAAGAAGAATAACGTTTCCATGTAAAAATATTACTATAAAGTGTCCATGTAATATATTTGTCCTGGATTTTTAACAAATTGTATAACTTCCATGCCTCCAAAATGCCTTTAATCTTATAAGCTTTAATCGAAGCGCGAAAAAAATTTAAACACCTATTATTTTCTTTCTCATTGTTGAATAGTATCATTGTTTTTGTTTAATGAATGTTTAAAAACATATTTGTTATAATTTTCCATATTAACTGACAATAATAATTAACAGTTTCACTTGTTCTGAAATACTTTCCGCATCTACTGCGTAGAATCTGTATAGGAGGCACATGTTTTATAAATAACGAACCATTAATATTTTCAATATGATACTGAACACATGGCCAAGGTTGGTGTATGTTCTTTCGTGTCGCAGTATCCACACACAAACAGTTTCAAGTACATCTCCTGCACGATAAAGATATCATTAAGCGCTATATCAATGAACATGCACACACACATATTGTGTGTGTGGGTGTATACATATATATATATATATATATATATATATATATATATATATATATATATATATTTCCGATGGCAGATTGTAGACAGTTACAACTGCAACATATTCTATTAATCTATTTTTCCATGATACCAAATAAACCGATGAGAAACAATAACCTCTTAGCCGCCGAGGCGTTGCCCCGGGTGCACTGCAGGGGGTGGGCTACTATCGCACCCTCACACATGCCATAGTGACTCGTTTATAAGGTAGGCATCATTCATACTTCATTCACATACACAAGGAAAGGACAAAGAGAGGATAGAGAGAGAAAGTAGATCCATGCCTGAAACCGGAATTCGAACCAAGGATCTTCCTATCCATAGCCAGGCACGCTGACCAATAGACAAGTTGGCCGTCATATTGTATATATATAACTTAGTTTTGAAAATCTATGTATCTATCTATCCATCTATATATATATATATATATATATATATATATATATATATATATATATATATATATATATATATATATATATATATATATATATATATATGTATATATATATATATATAAAAGAAACTCATTATATATATATGTATATAATGAGTTTCTTTTAATTAAATATAAAAATGAATATCTGTTTTCATAATAAAATCTTTCAAAAATGCATTCACTCTGATTTGTAGTAAATTTTTTATCAAAATCGATTTGAGTTAAAATTATGGCTTTGGATTATCAGTTATTTGTATTGCCCATTTAAAAACATATATTCTAAATTAAAGTAAATATAAAATAATTTTTAAAAAAAATGTGAACTCAATCAAATGAAAGAAAAAAAATCAATAAGTTGAGAGAAAATATTCAGGTTTTATTTTCATATTTAATTTGGCATATTTTCCTGTGGGGATTAAATTAATTCGCTTTCTTGTTTAGCTTATTCGGAACAAAAATAAAGATTTTAATAAATTTAGCAATCTACAATTAAAATGTTATTGGAAGTAGCAACATATTGTGTCCGTTTCCCGATTTGAAGGAATTTTCTAATTATTTGATCTCATTCGAGCTTGTGAAATAATTACTTCCCTTGAATAAGAGTACGGTAATTAATATTTAAAAGGAATTGGTTTACATTTTAATAAAATTTGTCTTAATGAGTTGTTATTTGGGAACAGTTTTAAATTTGATTTATCAGCTGAATAATTAAGCACAAATAGAAAAATATCTTTTTAAGACAAATAGAAAATTCTTTATTCTCGAAATTGCTACGAAATTTTACAGTCAGTTAAGCAATAAAGTGGTTTTTGAAAACAAATAATATATATATATATATATATATATATATATATATATATATCACTTATGAAAAATATTTCATTGAAAAAATTGCAAGGAAAAGTTTAGTTTAATCTCAGGAGAATATTTAAATATATGTTCATTAGATGAAAGTACTAAAATTTGAAATAAAATATCCATATTTCCTGCAAACTGTTCTGTTAACTGAAAACAAAATTACAGGAAAACCGAAATTACAGAAAGAAAACCGAAAACGAAATTACAGAAAGAAAATTGAAAACGATATTATATAATGTAATTGAAAGTGATATTATAAAATGTTAATTCAAAAATATATTATGGTTCTTCATGATGTCATTCTTTTGAATTGTTTATTTAAAAATGTTTTATTATTAGTAACAGAAAATGGTTGTTATGAAACAGTTGTAAAGATATTTGGAACAAAGTAAGTGTAATTGTGTCAAATTAAAAAGAAAATTATTGCTAATATTAAAATACGTTTGAATCTGAATAAATCAGGTAGATTTATTATATTCATTAATTAGTAAATAAATGTTTTATGGTATAAATTATTTAAAACTATATTTATTGCTAATTAATTTTTTTGTATTTTTTGTATTATTGATTTTTTTTAAAATAATGTCTATTAGATTTAATGTGTAGAAATATATAAATATTTAAGTACTTTTGTAGTTTAAAGATAAATTTTAACTTTATGATTGTAAAATGTTTTTATTTGTTTTAGGCGTGCCTGGTATAAAGATAAAACCAGTCAACAGCTTAGATGACACGACGGGTAAGTATCCTCTAACATTACAGATGGCATAAATGTTGGTTGGTACTACTTGATTTCCATCATTTTAACTACTTGCATATAGTACATCGTGTATCTCAATTGGTTCTGGTATAGCACCAAAAGGTTTGTCATTCCCATAAGATTTTTACCGCTAATTTTCCTAAGTCCACCACGAGTCGAACCACAAATTCTCCTTTCACTTTAAGTTATTTACATTTCACAGTCATGTTTCCTTGTATTTATAAGGGAAAAAAAACTCAATATTGTCCAAATCTGAGTAACAAAAAAATGGTTTATTAAATCAGTGCAATTTTAATTTTCATTTTTTTCAAATTCGTAAAAACAGTCACTTATTTTCAAAATCTGCAAAAAGTTAAGCTGAGAGTCCAATAAACTCATACAGATATAAAATTAGGAAAGCAAGTTCCTAAGAAAGTATGTAATAAGAATTTAAAATTAAGATTGATTTAAAATTACGAAGATTTTTTAAATATAACTGCAATGAATTCATGATGAATTAAAACTTATAATTTTTTCATTTGGAAGTACATTTTAATAAAATGTTTTGAAAATAAATTTTAGAATTTAAATAACTACTTTTAATAAATGTAAAATAAAATAACAGATTTTAAATGTACTTAGAATCCATATGTCTGGAATAAAAGAATTGAATAATAAAATGAACTAAATAAATGAATATATTCTAGAATATCAATAAAAAAACTTCTATCACAAAATGAATAATTACGACAATAAAGCAAAACATAATATATATTGAAGCAAATAATGTTTATAAACTCTTAAAGTTTAGTGAGAAAATTGTTTCTTGAATTTATTATATTAACTCAATTCGCCAAAGTAAAATTTAATATGAGCTCTTACACTTGTAAAATAATATCAATATCAATTTCATTAACATTTGCAAAAAGAAATGACATTATAAATAGTAAGTTTAAATTGTTTACACAAACAAATATCACAATACTACTGAAATGAAGCATTTTAATAATAATGATAAATGCATATCATCCAATTGCATACATTATTAGCAAAACATATTCAAATGTTTGAAATGAATCTCAATAACGCCTCCACAAAATCAACGACTGGAATATGGACAACATAATAAGCTAATCCCAATGTCAACACAACTAACTAAATTTATTTTCCTTTTTTTCTGAAAACTATTTCATTATTTTCATCGTACTTCTTTTCAAATTTATTTGGTAAAAATTAGAATAAATTTATACAATAACTTGAGCACATAATATCTTAGAAATATATATGCGGAGGAATTCCCGTGCAGTTTCTTCTTTTATAAGTAAACAAGAAACAAACTATATCGATTCACAGCTATAAACAAGACCTCATGAATAATCTGCAACGAAATAACTCATTTTAGAATTTTGGAAAAAGTGAAATATGTAAATCTCTTAGATGTCTCTGGAAAATTAATTTGGGAAATATGTACAATGCGGAAGTAACATCCTATTTTGAATTTTGCTTTCCGTTAAAAGAAAAAAAAAATCGGAGAGAGAAATACATTTCCTATTAAATGCAATGTTGAGTTCTCCTTTTCGTATCACAAAACCAAATTTCCATGAAGGATGTTATTTGAAATATAATGAAAAAAATATCCCACAAAGACGATGAATATTCCGTCCGAAACGTGAAATGAAGGAACTATACTGCTTTGTGAATTATTTCTTTGTAGTATTAAAAAAGATAAGTTATTTTACTTTTCAACTCGGATTTGTTATACGTAAATTCTATCACCTTAATAAATGCTCAGAAGAAATAAATTTGAATTTTGACGTTAAGTTTGGCGAATGAAACTCATATTTTAAATGAATCCTCAAAACCTATGAAATAATGTATAAGAACTGGGTTTTAATCAGACTCTTATAAATAATCGAAATGTATTATACTTTTTTAATTCACTAAACATTTTAAAATAATAAGTAAACGGATCTCCAAATGCTTAAGGGTCAAACACACGCTTTAGAAATAGATGAAATTTGATATAATAGCAAATCTTTAGTTTAATACATTTTTGAAGGAGTAATTTATAGCTAAAAATAGAAAATAATATATTAGTGATGCCAAATTGGAAAATAATAATGATGAATCTAATCTAGTTCATCATTTACTGAATTCTACTATTTCATTTCTAAATAAGATTAATTATTTAACTCTCTCTTCTATACTTTTTTATTAAATAAAGGACAAGAATTTTATTTTATTTTATTCTTAATCAGAATACTTTAGTGGTCTATTGTATTTTATCTTGATATTTAAAAAAATCAATGTTCGAATCCCTATCGGAAAAAAAAAATGCCGAGTGATGCTGCGTTGATTATGTTCGTGAATAAAAAGTATTTTGGTTTTCCTTCTGAATTTCTTACAATTCATTTTCATTATTCAACATGCAATATTAACATTTTGAAGAATGAAAGTAACTAAATCGATGGTTGTAAATGATTTATTGGTAGAGTGATTTGAAGATGACAAAAATCTCAATAACAGAATAACCAACGATATTTGTTCGTTAAGAATATCAAGTAATTTAAAAGCGCATTTTTACTTATATTTTTGCTACACTAAGAATAATGTTCTTATATCTTTTTCTTCATAATTAAATTTGTCAGTCTCTGCTAAATTCCTTTTATTCTAAACTCCGAAACTAAAATAGCCTAGCTTAATCTACTACGCCTCCTTACTTTGCTTATATAGTCAGTAGTTCCTTATTGAAAATAAGTTTTATGAAAGAGAAATTGCCAGTAAGAACTCATAAATTGTTTCTATCTTCTGTCTTTGGAGTCTAGAAATTTTAGAATCAATTATTGCAGATGATTTATATATCATAATTTTAAAGTGTCGCTTACCAGAAATTTCAAGCCAAACTTACTCATCATCTGTTTATCCGATTTAAGACTGGCTCATTTAAATTTGCAAATTCATGTCATAGAAAAGCTTTGCTGCCATAAGATAATGTCAATTTTACAAGCTTGTTAGCTGCTACATGACCTCCCATGTCTATATGCTCTGGCACTTAGATAAAGAGTTAACATGTTTCTAATTGTCAGTTCACTTACAAACTTCCTACTTTGAAAGGAATTTCAGAATTAATTTGGAATGAGTAAATGTCTAATAATAAGGCTCATTGAACTTCCTTAAAAATAAGAATCCGCTTTCCCTTAAAAGCTCTTAAATTTACCAAGACTGTTATCTTAAATACTTCAGCCTGAAGTGCAAATGCCTGGACAATCTTTGTGAGAGATTAACTCTGGGTGATATTCCATGTCGCTCAAATGCAGAGCGATTTATTTCCTTTCATCTATGTGTGTGAACCAAGTAAGATAACCTATATTGTATTTAAATTTATAGGAAAACAGGAAATCTTAGTAGAGAATTAATATTTTATCTCAACCATAATAAATGTAAGTTAACAGCAACCCTGTAAGAAATGGAGAAAACGGTTTGGTGTTTTTGGTGTCCTAACTCTAACTACACATAGAAATTTCGAAGTTATAATTAAAATTAAAAATATATATCAATAAGAAATTTAAAGAAATATGTTAAGAAACTGTGATTGGCTATCGTGAAATTAATAAAAAAAACATTTATGAAACAATAAAATTCGTATTTCCTAAATGAATGGTCTTCGTTAATATTTTATTTAATAACATTTATTTTCTCTGCGTGACTGTTTTAATAGAGTTCTAGAAATAATTAAAATAAAAAATGCATAATTTTAAATTTCATTTAATATTATGAAAAACGAATTTTAAGGCTTATTATAGTTGACAAAAGTGCTAGAATTTATAATATGTTTTTAAGAAATAAAGTAAAGATTCAGGGACAAATTTAAGAATTGAAGAGTTAAGTAATTCTTTTCATACTGTCACAGAAGAATTATGAGTAAACTTAACGCGAAAGTATTGATTATTGAATTGTATCTTTCTTAAACCGAATGATTTAGTTCAATAGAAATCGTTAATTATTTAAATAAAACCCTCATCTCGTAAAATTTATATTAATAAATTCTTACATTTATTTTTATTTTTTGAACTCATCTAAAATGAAAAATGGATGAATCACCCTTTTATTGGTAAAAGTGAAGACTGCTAATCATTTTCAGACCTCAGCTACTAATCTGGACATGTTAATAAAAACACAACAATACCATTTGTTAAAATTTTCTCCTTAATTTTCAATTAATCATCTCTAATTCTCTTCGCCAACATTAATATATAATTGGTGACTAATTGTTTTAGCGAATTTTCTGGCTTCTATAATCTTGATTAGGTATTTCACTCATTCACCGATAGATGGCAGAACTCTAAATTGCAAAATTTAGAATTCCTGGCTTACTTTGTAACTCATGTAAAATAAATCTGAAATTTTATTAATTTAATTCAACACTTTATATAACTCCCTATTTTCACTATTATCAAAGGATAAACCTAGGCAGATCACGGGAGCACTTATCATGTAATTAGTACATATGTTTCCAACTTTGTATTGTAACCAAGAAATATGCAAATATTTAAACAAGAAAATTATTTCTAAAATATGCTCAATTTTTTTTTTTTGTTTAAATAAGTTGCCTCAAATTTTGTTCTATTAAGAACTTATTAATTTTAATAAATTTATGTACAATAAAACTATGATACAATACCTATTTAATCCACTGAATCAATGTAATATTTAGTCTAGACAGAAATATTCAGTATTATTCACCTTTTGAATTACTATTAATAAACCTTTATTGGCTTAAAAACGTGATAAATATTTGAGAAATACTACGAAAAACATTAAAAGAGAATGTAAATAAAATAATATTCCTACTATGATGAAAATTTGACTACATAAATTCCCCTAATATTTCATATATAATTAATCAAAATAGAGCTCTAATATATCTAGTTTGACAAAATACAATGAATTTATTCACAAAAAATTTAATGAAATAGTAATAAAAATACTTTAAAAAATATTTAATTTATTAACTCAATCATAATTTTTATTCCTAAAATTCTAATTTATCAAATAGTTCTCCAACAACTTATTATTTCGAAAAAGATTCCTTTTTTATTCAAAATGATCCAACAATAAATTTAAAAATTTATCTTTATCGAAAGTAATTACATTTGCGAATAGTTGAAGCATTCTGTAAATTATCCAGAATAATTTCATTATGTAAACGTTTTGAAACGAAATTTTTGTTGAGATTTTAGCTACTACTAGAAATCGTTCCCTTTTATTTTATTCTATATAAATATATAATTTACCTTTCAAGAATTTTCAGCTGAATAACGTTTCCTTCTATATTAATTTCCTACATTATTCATCTTATAATTAATATTTATATTCTATTATTTTCTTACATTCACGATTGTCAACTATTAAGCTACGATCTTATATATGAAGCAATATTTAGTCTTGGTACTATAAGAAAAGAAATAAATGATAATTCTTTACTAAAACAAAGACGTAAAAATGTGAATTAAGGTAATGCTACTAAAATAAGTCATAATTTACGAGAAATTAATATATTCACGTATTTTATTGTAAATTAAAATATTCATGTTTCTGAAAGTCCTTATAAAGATCATGCTTGGCGCTCGTCAATTTTCAGAGTTAGTTTCAAATGTTTAAATGTTTATGTTATTTTATATAATATAGTATAGAGTTTGGTGTATATATATATATATATATATATATATATATATATATATATATATATATATATATATATATATATATATATATGTATATGTATATATATATATGTATATGTATATGTATATATATGTATATGTGTGTGTGTACATGCACTTACTTTAAATTTAATTAAGAAAATTAGGTAATTAAACTAAGCAGCAAAATTTTATACTTTCTAAATAAGATTTTTGAGAATACAAATCATAACAAAACTTATCTATAAAAAAGCACTAAACTTAAAAATTTAATGAATTAGTAATAGAAAAATGTTTCAATATAAACCAGATGAATCATTTAAAATACATAGGAAGAATTCAGAGGGATAAAAATGGAGTATATTAAGATGGAAACTATAAACAGGAAAAATTCACAAAAATATTGAGGAAAAGAGTGGAACAAAAGCATGTCCCTTTTTTAATAAATCAGAAGGAAGAAGGAATTTCGAATTCTTTATATAGATATTCTAAGAAAACAAAGATAAAACAATACCCAAACTATCCCAATGCTTTAAAATTAATAAAATTGAAATACTGAAATCTGATATATATATATACATATATATATTGACATCTTTATGTCTCACATTTTTTACACCTATAATTAAATATTAATAATTATTTTAAAAACAATTTATGTTTCAAAAAAAGTCTTCTTTTTTAATTTTTAAAATTAATTTTACATAATTGGAGCAATTTTTGCCCTTTAATAAGCTTTTTTAATTAATTAATGTTATAGTAAGCATTTAATATTTCGAAATACAAATTATACAAGTAATTTAGTATACATAAATAAGCATGTTAATACTAAACAATCATATTATATTCCTCCTTATTTTGCATATAATTGGTAAAGTTATGAGTTGCATGAAATTTACTTTTATCTTCTGAATACAAATTTTAATTTTAAATATTTAATATTGAAATCACTCATAGTCATAAAATTATATAATTTTGAATCGATTATACAATTTTATGACTCTATGAGCACAGATTTGTCTGGTTCTACTAATAACAAAATTAAAGTATCTTTAATTTAAATTTCAAAATTCATTAGTAAGACAATTCAATAATTTACGATATTTTTCTCAGTAACGCCTAATTATTATCTTATTTACCTTATATAAAATAATAATTTTCATAAAATTAGAAAAGGAAATAACTAATTTAATATATGAATTCTCAGCAAATGGAGAAAAATAATTAAATGGTAAGACGCTATGCAGTACATTGATAAGAGCTACAATAAATTTGTCGGTCAAAAAAAAATAGTTATTATACATACAAATCTGTTCTTGTACAATGGATATGTACATTTTTCCTTATTTTAAAATTTCTATAAATGATTGAAGGAAGGAATATATTAGAAACTTACTGTAGAATTATGATACAATGATACTAATTGCATTTTATTAAAATTAAAGGAAACTGACACCACCTTTGCTCTCATTAAATAATTTAGTTAGAAATACTTTCTGCGTTTTTTTTTTTATTGAGTGAAGAGTTTCCTTTATTTTACTTAATTATTTCATTATCTACACTTAATTTTCACGAAATCTGTATTTATCTTATCATGTTATTTTCGACATTGAGTAAGTTGCAAGAATCAATAAGATTTTTTTTAAGTATTTTTTTTAAATTAACAGGTCATTTAATTTAGATATTTTCTTTTATAATCACATATTTTAATTTTGCAATAAAAAGTTTTAAGTTTAGATATCAAATTTAACAGATAAAACGTAGCCCTTCATTACTCACAAAATATTTTTTTAAATATTTATTACGCATCCACTTAAATATTTTATAGAATTTAAGGAATAAGAAAAATAAGTATAAAAAAACTTAAATATGTTCAAAACTAATGCACACAATTGGCATATTCATTCCTTAAAATAATTGATTATGAAAGATATATTTATCTGATGTTCAAGTGTTAATAATTTTGTATTATTTGATTATGAGATGATGTTAGATAAAAAAAAAAGTATTTTTCAGAAAATTTTTAAACAACATGCTTGACATGATTTTGATTTACAAAAAAAATGTTTTAATTAAAATTTAGGTTTTTTTAAAATATCAATGGCAACAAATATGAAATATTTTAATAATTCATATCGTTTGTATTTTAAAATGCCAATTTTCTGCTTTATCAGATAAAAAAGATAATTTCAAGTATTTCAAAATTCATTGAAAAGGAAAAGTATAATTTTTGATTACTCAACTGAAATTTATTTAATTCTCTTCGCATTCATATAAAATATATTTAATTCTAATTTTCCTGATTTGAACTGTTAATAAAAATCGTAATACACTCAGTATGCATTTCTTTTTGACAGAGTGGATCCAATTTTGAAAGAAAGTGTAGACAAATAGGGAAAATTTACATGAACGAAATTACCTTCCTTTATTTCTCGCTTAACGTAATTCCCAGAGAATCTCCTATTATTCTTATGGACACTTGTTAAAGCAGCGCTACTTAATGGATTGGGATCCATCAAGGCGAGATCATCAAGAGAAAGGTAATATATCACATATATTGCATCATTCATGCGATGTTACATAAAGAAAGTACAGCCTGCTCATCTTCTTTTTGTTCCTATCGGTTGCGCGCATCTTCCCTTCATTTCTTTGAAGAGGAGTCTGCAAAATGAGCTATCATTTCGTCGGTAGATCTTATTAGTAGATTCTCTACACAGGAAGCAAAAAGGAAACCGTCTTGAGATACATTATGGCATAAATGAAATGACGTTTCAGAAAGAGAAATGGGGTCTGGGTGAGAAAATTTCAGGAGAGACGTTTACACCCTCGGAGAAAAAGAAATTAAATAATCGCCCTGAATACTCAAAGGAAAATGCAATTTCTCCTTTTTACTGTTTCTCTGGCTGTTCATGTATGAAAACAATGTAATTTAGTTTGTATATAAAGGAGATATCCTGCAAAATTTCAGAAATAAGAAAAAACCATAACTGTGTAAATCTTCTTCGACTATTGAAATTTTATTTTTGGTAGATTCTGATATTTTCCAATTTCTTTAATTACTGCATAAGTTTATCTCATATCTAAAATGGAATTATTTTTTGTTCACTGAAATTTTATTTGGAATTAAAATGGAAACTTCTGCATTAAGTGGAATGAAATTTACATCATGATAGTGAGGTGTAGTGTAACAGGCCTTAGAGTGGTACATCCTGGGTTACGCTAAATCCACTGCATTATTTTGTTCAACAGCCAGACACGGGCTCAATTTTCTTTTTTTCTCTGGGATGGTGGAACTAAGGATTCTTTGGGATTTCCCATTTTGATAATGTAAATTTAAAGTAAGGTAATGTTTTAATTATTTAGTAATGTGAAAATCATTAGCTATATAATTTTGCTAAATTCGTTTTTGTAGCACAATATATGACATATGGAAAAGTAATTAAAAATTACATGTCTATAACGCTATCAGTAAACACAATCTCCTACAACAACACGACTCTCTTCCCGTAACATCGCTCCACAGTACAGATCTGAATGGAGGTCATTAAAACCTCAACATATCCATTTTAATGACCTCCATTGACTTCCCAGATCGACTTGGCTTATCTTCTTCCTCTTCTTATTTTAATAATCTGTACTGAATATATATATATATATATATATATATTCAGTACAGATTATTATATATATATATATATATATATACCTTCGATGCTCGATGCATTGGTATAGTTCGCATTATTTCGATCTTTAAGGAGTGATTGGTGTGTTTTAGAATTAACACCGAGCATGATGTCTGCAAGCCCATTTGTTTAAAACTGACCTTTCTGAAGTTCCTCTCCGCTGTGATGCAATGTAAATGACTGGAGAACATCTTTTTAGCTGCCTTTCCCTTCTTCATATTCGGTCTCAAGGTGACATTGGAGTCCTTCCGCATGCAAGCTTATTTAAAAGTAACACTGGACAGCAAGACGCCTTATACCCGAAAAGGTGATGGTAAATGTAACGACAACTCCAGAGTCATCCACAACCAGTATTAACCGTCCCTGTATTGATTGACCAAGTACAACTGGTATGGAACTCCATACATGCATGCTTGTTTGTATGCTTGCATTCAAAATTCTGGCGGTTACACCGGTTATTAATTTAGCTGTATTTCACTTCTGCAGTGGCTCTTCTCCGGCTTAATTTAACCAGTGATCTTAAAATTGTAATCAATAACGTACGTTACCTATATAAATGTATTGCTGAAATTTCATTACTTTACAATAATTATTTCTTGGTGTTGGGATTTTTTTTTCATCAGTGTAGTTTGCTTGTTTAAAATTACACATTTGAGTAAAAATGCAGACTTTTAAGAATTTGACTTTGCCCTTTTTCAAAGGCATCACTTATCATTAGCTGTGAATAAGTCATACAAATATAGCTGAGAAGACGAGCTCTAAAATGTATCTTATATTTGACGGATTTGAATATTTTCTGATCACAAAGTACCTCGTTATTATGAACCAGTCTGGAGATGCGGTCACACTTGAACTGACACCCTCCTCTCCATTTCCATGAGACACTCGAGACTTTTAATTTAAGAGGTTTACGTGAACACGTCCCCAACTCTCAAAACTTAAGAAAGCTAGTGAGGGTGAATTTGGCCACTTTTCCAAACACTCACAACGACTTGTGATGCTTCATATCACTGATCTTATGGAAAGCGACGTGAAGCTACTGAGTCTCTGGGGCTTTATGTAAATAAGACTTAGAAAATTATTTATAACTGACAATGGTTTACCAACAACAACTGAAACAAAGTTTGAATTCACCTATTACCGTTTTTTGCATTGTAAAGTGTCTAGCATGTATCTTCTTTGTCTGAATAAAATTCACGAAAAGTTTAAAGCTCTCTGGACATCTTTCTTTGACTTTCAGGCTTATAAGATTCTTTTTTTATTTTCCTGTTTCTTACGTTGACTATACCATAAAATAAGTGATTAGGAGTAAAAGCCACAGCGAATTAGATGAAGAAAAAATTCCTCTGAAGATTTATTGTAACATAAAGGGAATGACCTATGCGAAAGGAAATGGAAACAGTTTGGTGAAGAAATTTGAGGAAATGCGTTTTTTATTCGCGGTGGAAGGGAAATGAAATAATCGTTAAATTCCGGAAAGGCCGATGCCAGACTTCACTAGAGAGATGGAATTATTTTTGACTTTTCGTTTTTTCCTTGATGTCGAATGTTGTGGTTTGCACCAACTATAATTTAGAAGGGCGGCACAATAGTTGTATGAACTGAAACTATATTTATGTAATACGATATCCAACGAAAAATCCTTTTTTATTGGGAACAGACTTTTTTAAGAAAATACTCTTCCGCCCTTTTCTTTAGTTTTGATTGAATTTACTCATTTGAAAATTAAAAGGGAAAGTTATTCCAACTGCACTCATTTCTCCTTTTTGTAAATTAAATACAACAAAACTGAATGTTAACTGAATTTGAAATCTTTTGGTACATTATGTTGACTTTGAGTCATCTTCATTAATATTCATTTCATTATTCAACATCAAGCAAAATGGTTTCCTTTAAAACAATTTAAATATTCGAAATCAGAAAGGCGAAAAAAATAACAAAAATCATTATTTTTGGGTAAAAATAAAAATTATGAAATAGTTGGGAAATAAAGGATAAAATGATAAACATTGAGGACAACATTCAAATATAATGTTTAGAAAGGTTAAAAACATCAATAAAAATTGCCTTTTAAATTTCATCGAATATTTAAAATAATCCTCCTTGTTTCAGACAAATACTTCATATTATTTTGTAGACTTTCGGTTAAAAGTCTTGAGACGTTAAGCATTGATATGATTCATTAATTGCAAAAATGTTTTATTTCTCAATATGTAATATTCAAATTATTAATTAAATGGTTTACAATATTGCAGATACTTGTAAAGCATGCCTAACTGATATGATCACTATTAGAATTTGTAGTATGATAAGTATTGTTGTACAAAGTTTTTTCTTACAAAAATCTGCATCTTGTTATCACTTTTTGAAATGTATGATAATGAGTTTGGCTAAAATTCTAGGAACAAAAATAGGTTTCATAGGTTACTTGATGCGATGCAGTATTGTTTCATTGGAAGGCAGGCTCTTAGTGACCTAACATTGAGACTACATCTTCATAAAAATATTTCAGATTTATGGTATATACCAAGAATATTTGGCTTTTTCAACATTTTTATTACGATATGAGTACATTTTGCAGTTAATAAGTGGTGTTATCCGAAGATTATTCAGGGTAGATTAAAAGATACTTTCTAACTGCTAATCATGCGGAACACATTTTTGAAAAGGAGCTAAGGATATGATGAAAAAATTCACTATAACAGTATAAATGTTTTTTTATCTAAATATTTACTATTTTAAATATGTATCACTCAATGAAACAATGATGACATTATTTATTTGGGTCTTTAAAATATTATTTGCAACCATTATATTAAATTGATGGCAAAAGATAATCACGAACACAATTGCATAAAATTAAATTGAACATAACATTAAAATTTAGAATAATTTCAATTTATAGAGATAATTCTTCAAAGACGTTTTCTGAATAAGATCTAGTTACTTTGAAATAAATAGTTTGAATGAACTCATTTAAAATAGCATAATTATATCGTTTCTGTAACATGTGAAAAAGTAATCAGCTAATTGAAGTTGTTTATAATTTTAGTGTCAATTGAGTTAACAAACTCAGTTGACACGAAAATATAAATACTGATAATTTATTTTTATGATTTCTAGATGTTAATTCATATGGAGAATTTGACATTCGTGCTTATTTTATTTTACTGTTTCTCCTATTATTCATGTGTTTTAATTTTTTTTTTTAATTTAAAAGAAAAAATTAAAACACGTGTATATATATATATATATATATATATATATATATATATATATATATATATATATATATATATATATATATATATATATATATATATATATATATATATATGTATATATATATATCTATAACATATATATATATATATATATATATATATATATATATATATATATATATATATATATATATATATATATATATATATATATATATATATATATATATATATATATATATATATATATATATATATCACTATAGCATTATTTTATTGCGGACCTTGATCCAATGATTTCCATTGCGACGCGTTGTAACTTATAGGAAGGAAATAAAATCCATGGCGAGAAATTCAAGGGAATGTATTTGCCCTGGAGGAGAAATGAAATAATGATTTAGCGAGCAATGCAGAGCGCAAATGTTGACCTGAAAAAAAAAAAAACTTTTTTTTCGTCTATTTCTCCATTGGATACAAAGACTTGGACCCCGTATAACTCATTTAAGGGATCAGGATAGAAAGGAAATAGCAGCAGAATAAGATTGTTTATGTATATAGAATCGAAAGCCGTCCCACTCCAAAGGAATTGTTTTCACTGCAAACATTTCTTGCAGTAGGTGACAATCCAATTTTCATAGATCCACTTCTTTACTATTTTATGCCCGGCAAACATGTGTTGCATTTGGGGGAAGAAGAACGCGATGTAGATTTCGATACGTAAGAATTCAAATTGATTACTTCGCAGAAACTTAAAAATAAAATGTTTAGTTTTTCTTTACTGTATTTCAGCTGTAAATGGAAATTTGAGGTTCAAAAAAGTATTTAAAGTTTAGTTAACACTAATATTTGTGCATTCATATTATATGTACATATATATAACATATTATATGTACATATATATATATATATATATATATATATATATATATATATATATATTAGTAACGGCAATATATCCTTCCCACTAAATGATAGATGAAATGCATGAATTTAACTATTTTAATCCACATGTTTTATAATGATATATCTCGTTTCAAATGCCTGTTTAATGTTTCGAAAATCTGAACAGTATTTCCAAAAAGAATATTTAGATCTTTACAATATCTAAAATGATTGAAATATTCTATACTGTTTTAATTTTTAACACAGAACTCTTAGTAGAATTTTTTAAATATTGATTAAAAATTTTGTATAAGTAAACTTCATTTTTAAACTAACCTTTTGTATACATCCTGATATTTCCTTTTAAAATTTTAGCTCACCATTTCTAAATTTCCTGTTGCAGTTAAACAAAAACCAATAAGTTTTGCATTTTCTATAAGAAATAAAACTATTAATCATTATTCTCAGTGAATGAGAAATTATGCCAATGAGAATTTAAAAATGATCTTAAAATACATTTAAGTTATTTTCAATATAGAAATATTAGTATTTCAAAATGTGTTTTGTAAATTTTTATAATGCAAAATTTTGATTTGAAATTTACTTTTAAGGTGAAGATTTCTTTATTAATTATGAATTTAGGATTAAAGTAATATGGAAAATGCTTTTTTTTTTCTAAGATATATGGAAGTATTATTAACTGTTAATGTCCGAAACTAATATATTTTTCCCAGGGCACACTGGCATCCAGTGACAAATACCTCACTTTTAGGAGTTTTTTGTTATTTATAAAAATATATAATATTTTCATTCAAATAAGATTTGAAATTTCTCTAATATTTAAAAAAAAATGTTATTTTGTATCATGAACTGAAATATTTTATATATCAGTTACATGTTAAATACACTGGTGTGCAAAACTTAAGCAATGGGTGTTTTTTCTGCCATAACTCCGCGAGAAATCATCTGAGTTACATGAAATTCAGACATGAGACATCATTTTGTACTTAAAGGATGTCGTAAGCATAGTTGCACAAAAATGAATACAATGCATACAGTATGGAATCAAACAAAAATATCCTTCATTGAACTCACAGTATCCTTGCACAAGATCATCTGTTCAAGGGGAACAATAACAAACAGATGTTCCTTAAGTATGGTATAAGCCCTCCGCTTACTGCAATGGTCGCTTCGCACCATCTCCCCATATTCAGCACCAGATTGTCCAGCAATTCTTGCAGTAAGAGTGGTCATTCCTCAATCAGCATCAGTTTCGGTTGATGTGTGTTCCCCAGCGGGATGCAATCGTGCCGCAATGCGTCTCCCCAAAGCATCCCACACATGTTCTATGGGATTTAAATCAGGGTAGTACGCTGGTCAATCCATTCGGGTGATGACTTCACTTTATAGTAGCTGCTGAACAGCATGAGTCTGATGTGGCCGTGCATTGTCATTCATAAAAATGAAATCTACTCCAATGACACCTCGGAACAGACGCACATGGGGAAGGATTACCTCCTGACAATAGCAATCTCCGGTTACAAAACATCTGTCGAAAGCGTGTAGCTCAGTCCGCCCGTTCAGCATAATGTCTCCCCAGACGCGAGCTCCATAACTGTCTCTTTCCGTTATGTTACTGCGATGAAACCGTGTCCCGACCTCTCTTCAAATCAACTGGCGTTGAGAATCGCTTGCGGCACTAAAATGACTCTCATCTGTGAAGAAGACGTGACTCCATTGATCAGATGTCCAGTTTTTGTGCTTTTTGCACCACTCTAAACGATGCCGCCGACGACGAGCTGTAAACGGAATGCAGCTTTTGGGACGGCGGGCGAATAGGCCACCTTTGTGAAGGCGTCTGGCCACAGTAAACCGTGACACTTGTCGCCCCGTTGCTGTACTCAGTTGCTGAGAAATGCCGCTTGCTGACTGGTTTCGGGTTTTTTCGCCTGCAGGACGATATAGCAGTCATTCACTGCAGTTGTTTTCCTGGGTCGGAAACCATCAACCTTTCGAACAGCTGTACCTGTAGTTCCGAAGGCTTTCCAAGTCCGTGAAACGACACTTTTGTTGATTCCGAACTCTTCAACTACATTGGTCACACTACGCATTTCCTCCAATTTTCCAATCACTCTTCTACGTGTGAAGTCGTCCACGTGATTTCTTCTAGCCATATTTCATGGACTTGCACTTGAAACGAAAGTCTTTAATTGCTCCTCCGTCCTTCCTTTTATTGTAGGCTTGAAATGCGCGCGCTGAGTGCACGTGTTTTGCATACGCTCACATCACCTCCGACGTTTTTCCACTGATATTTGCATACGCATGACCTTTCTACTGAATTACGTATTCATTGTACAGATGACAAGAACACCTTTTATGCAATTTCATGGCTATCTACTTAAAATTTACATTGTTGTTTAAGTTTTGCCCACCAGTGTACAAATCGAATGAGATGCGGAGCGCATGAAAATATCTTTTAGAGTTTAAAAGATAAAAGGTTTGAACTCCGAACTGATTTTTCCCACATTTCAATGCATTTCGAATTAGCGGCATATTGGAAAAACCATAAATATGATTATGCTGTGAGAAAACCTATATATTCCCAAAACATGAAAATAAATAATAAATGTTATTTTTTTTTTTAAAAAAAAAGGTGGGACTTAAGAAAAATGCCGATAGTGGGAATCGAATGTTCGTATTTATTTTTTTCCGATGCTCTATTTATTTTTTCCGACATCTGCTATTAAAAATACATGACAATTTTAAGTGTTGGAAAAGAATACCCCTTCTCCATTTTTAACCAATATACATTGCGGCATTACCTCCTTTACAGTAAATTCAATAAGTGTTGTAATAAATAAGTGTTATGCTATTGTAATATTTAAACTATAATAGTAAGTGTAATTAAATTGAGTCCTATAATTTATTATAATATTTTAATTTGTAATAGCATTTGCATTTGTAATTAATTCATATTAACTTAATTACAAGCACTATAATTCAAATTTTGAAATGTAAAAAAGCTTATGTTTCATTCTAGTTAAAGATCAGCTCTTACTGATATAAATTGCATTTCATTCTATCCAGACGTTTCTCTACCAACAGAAAAGAGAATTAATGAACCAACAAAAAAAAATTGTTCTTCTATAATAGACAAAGTGTATGTTTCATTAACTTCTTAAACAAAATTTTGCTGATTCATTTAGCAAGTGTATGTAAATATTTTTCTTAATCTAATAAAATTATCTCCCAATTGATAAAAAGAAACTATAAATAATATTTCATTAGTTTCAAAATAATTACCTAATTTACAATTGCATTGTTTAGTCTATTCTGGAGTCATTCATTAGTTATAGCTGCATGTGTTCGCGACACGCTTTGTCGTTTTGCGATAAGAACAAAAGATTTTCCTATTATATAAGCCTTATAACCAGCTGTTTGTATTTTATGCTTGTCAAAATATAGAACTTTGAGCATTAGTCACGTTTCACAAATGAATTTAAACACAACTTTGTCTCCCCATTATTTCCCTTTATATATTTATTCCTAACAAATTGTCTCGAGCAGAGAAAGTAATGGTGCTTGCTTTCTGAAGATGGAAAATGGTTATAAACTTTTGAATAACTTACTTATTTGAGCACTGTTTTGCATACTAAATACATTGAGCAAATAAATTGAAATGTATATGCATTCTGTGTGAATTTTGATTTAAAATATAGCCTTTTGTATATAATTTATATCGGTAATAAATTTAAACTTACTTAAAATCAAATATTTAATTTGTAGAATTATCGTCTTCAGCTAAAATTTATAAGTGTACATTGAGGTTAAATTTCTCGAATTTTTATTTCTTTATCTTGACTTGTTGTTTTATGCAAAGTAATAATAAGATTTATTGGTGAGTGAAATTATTTCTAATACTTTAGTATTTTTAATTTTAATAGCATTAAATTTTACTGTTTTCATACTTGTTGGCACATCCATACATACAAATAATTTCATAATTTTGAGAGTTATTCAGTTTAAATACAAAAATTTGGTTTAATCCATACTATGTTGTTACTTTTTGCACTTGAAAGTTTATTTTACTTCCGACAGTTAATCAGTTAATTGAGAACCATTTTAAACATTAAAACTGGAAATCGGATCAAACCAAGGATGCTTTAGCATAAGGCTGCAGCGTGAACAACTGAGCTACTAGCTCAGTGTTTGTACTGCAAAATACATGTGCCACCAAATTGTAAGTTTTGAAATAAATAAATAATAAATTTTTCTATCGAAATGCTGAGCTAATTACAAAATAAAACATATATAAATTATGCTAATGATTCTTGTAGGCAGTACAAAAATGTATAGAGATATATATAAACAAAAGTATAGCTAATTCAAAGAAATAACATGTATTTAATTTTAAGTTTCACTAAAATTCAATTAAGGTTTCCAAATCAATTTAATTTACAAAATTAAAAAGCAAACATAATTATATTTAATTTTATTGCTTTATTTTCTGAAAGTAAAATATATATTTAAAATATAAGAAAAATCTTTAAGAAAATTAACAGAAGAGATAAAAATGATTTTTTTATAAAAAAAGCAAACATATTAGAGAAAAATGTAACTTTTCTAACGCTTTAAAATAAGAAAACAAACCCCACCATGAAAAATATTTATTTGAGAAAATGTTTTCCAATTGACGTATTCATACTTGCTATTGTTTCTCTAGACATAAACTTCAATTTTCAGAACCAAAGCTTAGGTAACGTGTAAAAATTTATATTTATAGTAAGTCTCAACATTGAAGATTTGTTTTATTTAAAATGCTTGTCATTATTGAGGGTTCATTATTTGAGTGATGAATAATTCACACAAAATATAACAAGAGAATCAATAGGTGTCGCAATGAAGTGACAGATATTTATGAGGGAGTGACATTACAATTTCTAAATATTTTATGAGGAGAATTAAGATGTTCCTTGCATTACAGGTTGTTACAATTCGGACAATAAGTGTGTCGATCAATTCCAAATTAAGTACCAATAAATAGATGGTAGGTGTCTACGGATAGAAAATTGTGTTTCTGGTTAAATTGTAATTATTTAATAATGAGTTTAAATATGAGTTAATGCAAATTAATTAATCAATTTTCAAACAAGTAGAAATAAATTGAAATGATGTAAAAAAACAGTTCACTTCAATATATATATATATATATATATATATATATATATATATATATATATATATATATATATATATATATATATATATATATATATACCTTTGTAAATTAATAGAATATTTAGCTCCATGTAATTTGTGAGAAATATTCTAGGTATTATTATATTTTAAAATGTCGGAAGCAAAAAAAAAAAAAAATCTATCATGAGTATTCGACTGTTAAATTAACATGATATTTAACTATCAGTTACTACGAATATTTAAATTTTGTTACAAATTTGAATAAAAAGTATTTCTGCAATATTTTCAAAAGAATTAATTTAATGTCGGGCTTTTAAGTAAAACTTCTCTTAATATCCTAAATCTGATGATTCCGTGTCAACAAAAGCAATGACTTGTCTCAATGCATTGAAAAACATATAAAGAGAAAGGGAAATGCTCCTTTTCTCAATAAATTCCTTTACATTGTGGATAAAAGTGCTTATTTTTTGATTTATTAAAGTAGTTTGTTTTATGACAGTGATTTTGTAAGCAATCTGAGAATATTTCTTCAAATAACAATTTTTTTAAAATAGCAAAAACATTGCATCAAATTTCATGTTATTCCTTGTTTTCTGTTGTCAATTGTATTGTAATATAGAAAAAGTTCTCTAACAATCAAATTTTATCCACTGTTATGAGACATCTTCTCAGTTTTCCTGAATCAAACATACGCTTCGTATTCTTGAAATCAAATTACTTATATTTTTAAAAAAATAAGATGCATAGTATCTACATTTATTTATCACTAGACAAACATTTATTGAAACAATAAAACTTGAGATAAAATACATAATTTAATAAAACTTTTGTTTTTTATTTGTTTTTTAATAATTGCATGTGATAAGAATATTTAATCGCACAATTTCCATCACAGAAGCTTTATGTTCATTTCTTTTGTTATTACCAAATTGTATACTTTTTCAAAGATTTACAGCTGTCATTAAGATTTATGAAAAACAGAATTAGCTTGTTTTTTAAATTTTTTTTAACCAACCTTAAATTTTAAAGCAAAACTTTCTTCAAATCAATTTATAAATTTTTAAATAAGTAATGAATAGTTTATTACATATTTAATTCTGGATTTTAAAACATGCATGAATCATGAATTTTTCATAAGGACTTAATTACTTGTCATAATATATGGAACCAATATGTTATAAATATATTATACATACACAAGAGCTTTATTTCTAAATGTAAGTAAATATTTTTAAACAATACGTTTTATAACGATTGTTATTTATCCGAGTTAACTCAGGCAAATAAATTTATAAAAATTACTAAATTTTTAATAACTACTGAAATTTTTATTACATATATAAATATACTTTGCAATTTTGAGTATATATATATATATCTATATATGACAGTGATTTTGTAAGCAATCTGAGAATATTTCTTCAAATATATATATGTATGTATACAGTGTCCCACAAAAGTGATGACACACTAGTGCTTTACAAAAGGAAACTTTAATAATATAAATTAAAAATACTTCTACAAATTTTCGTGGGTGTGTTTCATACTTAAATTTAGTAACAATTATTATATAACATACAATTTATCAAAATGTTAAAATATTAATTTAATAAAAATATAATTTCTTAGGACGGAACAAAAATAGCTAACATAAGTGATGGGACACCATTAGATATGCAACAAAATCGCCTGAAATAAGCATTAAAATATATTTTGGGTGTCTTATTTTTACTTAAAAGCAATTAGAATTAACTTATACAATCTTCTGCAGTATTTCTCTCCAGATTGTTTTGGGAATTTTGTGTTTTTTAGGTGCATGTAGCCATGAATAATAAACGAAAAAAAACTTCGGCTGAAATTTGAAAATTAGTTATTAATTTGCATATTGAAAGTGGAAAATCTATGAGAGAAAATGCTAAAACAGTTATTTTGAGTCATTCATCAGTTTTCAATATGATTAATAAATATAAAAAGAATCATATGATTCAGAATAAAAGAAGACATGGCCGACCATCAAAGCTATCCGATAGAATAAAGCGGATTGTGTGGTTCAAATTATTAAAAATATCCAAGAATGAAGGGTCCTAAATGTGCTGCTGATCAAGCATTATATAGAGTGATTTTTAATCTTGAGACTATTATAAGAGTAATTTGATGTGCTGGATATCATGGTAGAGTAGAGAGTAAAAATTTCTCTTTCGTAAGTGAAAAGAATAGAAAACTCAGATTGACATTCGCAAAATCCAACGTAAAGAAAAATTCTTATTACTGGAATAAAGCTATATTTGCTGACGAGAATAAATTTAATATATTTGGTTCTGACGGTAGAATCTTGGTGTGAAGAAAACCGACTGAAGAATTTCGTACACAGAAATAGGTGCCAACAGTAAAACATGGTGGAATTATGGTATGGGGGTATATGTTGTCCACTGGTATTGGTAATCATGTTTTTATTGATAGTAAAACGGATTAGTACAAGTATATTGTCATTCTAAAGCAAAATTTAAAATCTTCAGCGCGAAAATTCAAGCTTCATAAAGATTATAAATTCTACCAGGACAATGACCCCAAGCACACTGATTTGAATATTAGATTCTGAATTCTGTATAATTGTCCTGAAATAATAAAAACAATATCACAATCTCTAGACTTAAATTCCATAGAAAATATTTGTCAAGAATTGGAATCAATAATTCACAAACACACCATTTCTTCAAAACAACAATTAAAATCGGTGCTTCAAGAAGAATGGGGTAAAACCACTCCAGAAATTACAAAACAATTATTAAAATCCTTCACAAGAAGATTCAATCGCGTTTTAAAAGTAAAAAAGAAATCCAACAAGATATTGAAACCTTTTAAAAAGTAAAATTTTTGGATAAATATTTGATGGAAAAGTAAGCGTCCCATCACTTATGTGAGCTGTTTTTTTTTTTCGCTCAGTTTTAAGCAATTGTATTTTTATTCAATTAATATTTTAATATTTTGACAAAATGTATGTTATGTAATAATTGCTACTAAATTTAAATATAAAACACAACCACAAAAAAAATTGTGCCTAATTAATTTTATTTTATTTGATTAAAGTTTCCTTTTGCAAAACACAAGTGTCCCATCATTTTTGTGAGCCACTGTATGTATGTGTGCATATATATATATATATATTTATGTATATATATATATATAGATATATAGATATATATATATATATATATATATATATATATAGATATATAGATATATATATATATATATATAATGTAAGAAGTGCGATTATAATTCCATAAGAAAAAATAAAATATAATTGGAACTCTGCTAATTATTCAGTTCAAAAATCTACGATAAACAAAATATCTTTTAGAAACTCTACGAGCTTAATCATATTTTTAGAAAGATCCACATCTAAGTAACGGAAGAAACCCTAGAAGATTTTGTAATAATAATTATCAATATGAAATGATTTTTCACGATTTCTTAGAGAAGATATTAATGTGCACGCAATTCATCACGGTTGATTAATTTTACTTCTAACTTGCTTTTTAATTCTTTAAAAAAATGATTTCTTAAGAGTTTTTTTAGTTCAGTAAAATATTAATTATTTGGCAATTAAATATGTAAATTCACAACTGTAATGTTAATTTTATTCGTAAATATATTTTTTACTTTTTCTATTTTTTAATATGCTGAAGTAAGCAACAATATTTGTATCAAAGATAGTTCTTTTTACCCTTATAAGAATTTAAATTTATTCTTTTAATATTAATTGAATATATATTTAAAAAAGTTAACATAGTTAAATAATGTTAAGTATAGTTTGAAATATCCAGTTCTTAAGTATTATTTAAAATACAACTGTGTAAAAGCTTATAAACACACAATTTGATTACGACAGTTCTATGATTTATATCAATAAAATATGCATAAATATTTAAAGTTTAATTGAGTGTAATTTTGGAAAATAACTATCGAAGACATTATTTATTTAAAATGCAAAAATGTTTGGAAAATCTAAATATATATATATATATAATCTAAATATATATATATATATATATATATATATATATATTGTCATAACTTTTTATTTTTGAAAGGATATTCACTACATTTTATTAATCATAAATGTAGTCATTTTTAAGGAAAATATTCATAAATGTAAAAAGAAAATTCCACAATTATTTTTAAATGAATTATTGTATATTTAAAACTTTGCACTGCGAAGAATATGTTTCTGGAAGAATTGCCGTTATAGTACTCATTTCCTTCCCGTTACGAGGAAAATCTCATCTAACTTAAAAACGTTCCAGTAATATAGTTCTTCCAATCCACATGAAGCATTACCACCCCCTTACTATTATTTACGAATTATTATACAGAGATAGGAAAGTTTTCTCTAATACGATTAATATTGATGCCGGAACATTTTAAATATCTTTAAAAGTTTAAATTAAATTTCTTGTATTTCTAATTGCCTGCTGCATTTTTTATCACTTAAATTCAAAAATTTTTTTAAATATTTAATAAACTAATATTTGCATTACATTTAACTGTTTGCTGCTGATTAGTTCAGTAAAGTCATATGAGTTTCTTAAATTTATTTCAAATGCCAGCTAATGACACCCTTCGGTTTTGTTGTTAGAATAAATGGTGGAAATGATGAAGTTTTGTGCAATGAGTCACCCAGTGAACCTGCTCCCATCACTCAGGCAGTTGGTGGAGCCTTGTAAATTGTAATGAGCAAAACCAAGCAAAAATCTGTCAAATTTTGTTTGATTTTGAAAGTAAGCACACATGTGTGACAATAATTTTATTCTCATGGGTCAGGCAAAATGAAAAGAACTAATGGTTATAAAAAAAACAACTGCGGAAAACATACCGAAATCATTTGAAGCGAACTTATCTCCCAATCTTCCAGAGCCCTTCCTTCGTCAAGCAGCAAAACGTCACACAAAAGTACAGATGGTCCCTGTCCATTACTTCACCGGAGTTGCAGAGTTGACGACAGTGAGAATGTCCAAGCGCTTCAAATGAGAGGCTAGACACACACACACACAGTTCTGTTCTGTTGTTAGACAAAAGGTGGCACATGCATTTCGTCTTGGTAAATCAGGAATAAGAGAAGGACCTAAATAACTACTGTGTATTCAGCTATACGAGTCATTTAATCTCGTAATGCATTACAAGAAAATAGATGTTTTAGAAACAGTTTTGTTTGACAATATTAATTTTTACAGTTACGATAAATAAATTCTAGTTATAAATGCATGTAATACAATATATGCCTCTTCAATTTATTCCGCACAATACATTTTAACTAAAATGTTATTTGATTAAAGCTGCTTTGTTCCTTCCAAAAGAGGAAAACTCATATTTAATCTTTAGTAACATTGTTTCATTTGAATTTATTACTTCAAAGTTTCCAACTATTCTATTAGAATCATTTCTGCGGGAAATATTTAGAGAAGCAGATTCTAAAGAATGCGCACCGATTCTCAATTTATGCTTAGTGCGCCTTGAAATCCCTTTAAGGAAGATATGAATTTAGAGCTCGGCCCGTAATAAGCATTTTTGTTTCTGCTGGGCCATTTATTTTGCCCCCGCCCTGCGAGGAATCTCCGTTTTGCAATAAATGCTTCCAAGTTGAATCAATTCCCAAGGCGCTCATCAAAGAGCAACTTTCCTGTTATCTCATAAAAGTCGAATGGGAAAGATTCAATAAAAGATTGTATTTCAGAAGGGGAAAAATTGCAAGACTCGAGAATAAAGACCGAATACAAAACAGTATACTCAAAATTGGATCAAAACGAAAATTCTAATTATTTTTATTCCATCAGAGGATTCAATTATTCTCGTCGCATCGAAATTGCTTTAAAATAAAAAAAAAATAAAAATCCAGGTATCATGTCAAAATAGTATATCATTGTAAGTTTTTTATTGTAATAATTTAAATGAAATTCAAAGAGCTATTTTATTAAATATAATTTTATATTTTTTATTCAACAATTTATCATTTCTTCAAGGTATATTAAAATGAGTATTTTGCCTTAATTTAAAATTTTATTTGTAATAATATAATTTTTAAGCAATTTCATCATTTTATATTATAAAAAAGTTTTTAAAAAATATATATATCAAACTAAAATATATTAAAAATCACTTAAAAACATTCCTGCTTATATTTTATTATAGTCAAAGAATTTAATAAATCAAGTATTGACAGGATGACGTATAGTTTGAATCAAATTACAAGATTGAATAAAATATTATACATTTTAATAGTAACTTGCATAAAATCAATGCTTTTAAAAAATAAGGTAATCAAATTAAGATATATTTTCTCAAATAAGTCACTGAATAAAAGCATCGTTAAGTTCGTTTTACAAAGGAATTTTTTTTTTTTGAATTTCCTTGATTCGTAAACATAAAACGACTTGTTTTTATTCTCTTATTCAATTTTTTTTAAAGTTTTTAAAAGTTTTATACTATTTCTTTTAAAATATATTTTAGACAGCACTTTTATGTTGAAAATGCCAAATGATAAAACTATGATGTAAATTAGAAATTTTCATTTGATTTTAAGAGAAAATTCATAATACCACGTAGAAGAGAAATAATTGAGCAGACGTTTCACAGATTTGTCTTCATAAAGGTGCCAGAAAATTGGAAGGCGAAATAACTAAGTTAACTGTTCTAAAATTAAAATTCGTATTTTTTACAGTAAAGGAATTGCTTAAGAAAAATTTAGGATATTTGTGAGGAAAAACAAATTTAATCTACTCGCAATGTTGGACAAACTTTCAACTTTCCAACAAAATCAAATTTGTCTACCTTAAATTATTACTGTAGACAATCCCCATAAAATTATCTTAAAGTATGAAAAAAGACAAAAAAAAGCTGGACTAGCTGAACAACATGATCTGGGATGCTACTAGAGAAAAATGTCAATTTTTCCGAAGAAAATATTCAATCTGGATATTTTAGGGACCAGTAACTACTTGTATGATTCATGCATGCCATTTCGAGCTTGCTTCTGCAAGAAGATGAATAGAGACTGTGGCGTCGTCGGAAGCTTTTTCATCTGTCACAAATTGTGTGTATAGTTTTGTTAAATATGTCTTTAAATTATCATAGATAGTTTTTAATTTAATGTACACTTTTAAAAAATTATGCTGTGAAAATTAAAAACTCGCAGTGGTCTCATAATTTTGTAAGGAATTTATAGGACTATTAAGTAACTATTGTTAACAATAGTTATAAACAGAAAAACTAAGTTACATTTTTAGGCTAGTACTACAAACAATGATAAATAGTCATTTACTACATTTAGTTATAAGGATTACAGTTAATGTAATCATTCATTGCAGAATACAGTTTTCTCCTCACACTGCTTTTTTTAGGAAAAATCTAACGACACAGGACTCAATCTAAGGCATTTTAATATCAGTAAATTGCCTTTGCAAAACGTTTTCCTAGAGAGTGAGGTATATTGACGTGTTTCAAGGAAGAAAACTCTGACAACTCCAACAGACGCGAATGTAGACATTCAAACCTGAGTCTTTTTCTCTTAAGGGCTGTCGTTAGGAACTTTACTGAAAATAAACTTCATAAGGAAATCTAAATTACTTGTGAAAGTTTAAGTGAATGAGAGAGAGAAAAATGAATAAAAAGAAACTCTATTTATTAATTTGGATAATCTGAAGAGAATTCTGAAACTAAAATGAGAGTTTCTATATGTTTTTTGCGATTTTTAAGCCCAATTATTCCCCTAAATTACCAAATTAATATGTTTTCTAAATCTCTAAGTATTTGTTTCTAAGTATGAAGAAAATTATTAATAATGTTTTTTTCAATATCTATAGTGTAGTGATATAATTGTTAAAAATTTAAAAATACCTAGAAACAAATCCTTTCTCTGTTTGAATATTAATATTATTAATTAGTAAATATTTTAATAAATGCCATTTTTAAAATCACAAAAATGTTAATATTCTTTATTAATTTACAGAGTGATAAAATTAGCAACTATTTTTTTAAAAAATATTTTTATGATAAATTTTAAATGTGCTTGTATTTATAAAATGACTAAATATTATTTTTTTAAAAAACCGAATACACTTTGGATATTATATTCATTTCAAAGGGCGAGAAAAAAAATCAACATCCCTTGGTAAACATTTCAATATTGAAATACCTACTCTAAATAAGTAAGAGGTTTTATGAACAACTCATTTTCAGTTTTACTGAAGCTTATTTCAAAACTCTTTCATAAACAAAAATGGAATGTTTAATTTGCTTATGTAAACTACTCTATCAAATCATAAAAACAATTTAACGTTTAGTATGGTTCTCATTAAAGTAATTTAAAATCAACTCATTCCATAAAACATTAGAAAATTATTCTCTATATCTCTATTAATAACTGAGAGCTCAATCAATCAAGTTATTTAAATGGGAAACCCATTCATTTTCTCTCTCTCTTTCCTAATTACATCGCATAAACTGTATCCATTTAAAAATGACCTCTCAAATTAAGGAATAAAAGAAAACAGCAAATTGAAATAACGCCACTGGGCGTATTTTTAACCAACGTCGCATGTGTATTTAATTTTGTTAATGGAACGAAATCTGGCAAACAGAGAACCAAACGAAAAAAATCCAGAAGGGGTGGTAAATAATCTAGGAAAAAAAAGGAATCTGGTGGGATGAGGTGACTGCTTTTGGAAATAGGAAACCTAGTTATCGAAAGATTATATATATGTTTCAAACCCATCATGGCGGGTCATAAATGCCACCAGTCGCCATGATTTATTTCTACGAGTTTTGCCAATGTGATTAGTTCGACCAGGTAAACCTTACTCTTTTCTGGCATATTAGTTGATTAAATCACACAAAACTCAGAAAAGACACCCGAAAATGACATTAAAATGTCATCTGTAGAAAAGCATCCCCAGAACTCGATTGTAATGACATTTTCTTGTTTGTTGAAATTTTAACATTCTTGCTGAAGGGTTCTGTAACATTATGACGGAAGATAAAGTAGTTTTCCCTGTTTTTTAATTCCAAAAAGCCTATATATATTGGATAACTTAATTTATTACTAATGTGTAAATAACATTAGAGTGAGTCGTCTAGACTTAACTACAACACTACATATTACGAAAATTAATTTTTTATATTGTAATTAGCTTATTTTCTTAAATTTTTCATTAAATGTAGAATAAATTTTTAGTCTTATTGTAACTTTTTATTTAATTTATTTTCATTTAACAAAACTAATTGGATCATAATGAAGATAAATGGATTTATGTAACTGAAAATTTATTATGTAGAAAACTTATCATGTTATTTGTGTGATGACATATATAGAGAAAGAGAAATACTACTTTTCTCAATAAATTCCTTTACATTGTGGATAAAAGTGCTTATTTTTTGATTTATTAAAGTAGTTTATTTTACGAAAGTGCTTTTTTAAGCAATCAGAAAATATTTCTTCAAATAATAAAGTTTATAAAGCAGCTATGTCTGTCATTATAAACATACAGATGGTTATCATAAGTTGGAAAACACACCGGATTGAAAAATATTTATTTGATAATATAACGTAGGACCACCTTTAGTAGTTATACGAGTTGAGTTTGAATAAAAAAGAAATTTTACGAGTGCTGAATAATATTTATGAAAATATAGTTCCCAATTTTTATGGTGATATTGTAAATGTTCCGGCTGATGAGGATGGCTGTATAGATTCAATGATTTCGTTTTATTCAGGTAAAATAAATGTTCTGGAAAAAATACATTTTATGCCATGAAGAGATAGTTGTTACACTTCCTCCTCATGCTCATAAAACCATGACCGATCAAATCACACTACTTGAATATAATTTTATCAGCCTGGAAAACTACATTTCAAGAAGGAAACAAGCGTCGCATGGACCTGTTTAGCTAAAGCTTCTATGTACTTCTTTTCAGAAGTTCTTAATGGTGATATCATAATTAAGACATAACTTGATTTCCCGTACTAAAAGAGATTCCTCTTCCAACCTGATAGTTAGAAGTAGGCAATCCCAGTCATAGATTGCTTAAAATTAAAGTCATTTACTATTGCATGGGAAGTGTAAGAAATGATTTATTTGACTGTATAACAATCTTCTAGGTGTAATTGTCTGTTCATGAAGGTGTTTATGAAAGAGACTGGGTTAATTGTAAATACTGACACTAAGGATACCACATGCTAATTGTAGTTTGAAATCATTTTTTACTTCAATTGAGAGCATTACGAATTACATCAATAGCCGTTTTCACCGTTCACTCATCAATTTTTTATCCACTACTTTGCATCCTTAAGTTAGACTTGCTACTCTGTGTGTACATTGTCATGACAAAATACCTACGGAACGTTTCTGAGATGGGATATTTCATTTCAATATTCTCCTGCTTGTCTGATTATTACAGTCTAGGTCTTTGAAAATATCTGAGTTTTTACACTTTAAGTTTTTGACCAAAAATTTAGGTGTGCATAACTTCACTAAAATATATTTTACTATTACGATATCTACTGCTTTTATTAAAGTAATTCAGCTAGGATTACATTTTAATGCATTCGAAGGGCATTTTTAAAGTGACTTATTGTTGTCTCTTTTATTTAAACAAATGTGTCTGCAGAATCTTTCTAATTTAAACTACTTTCAAAGCTGCTTAAGATCCTTAGCAGATAATAAATTTAAGTGAATGAAATGAAAATGAAATAAAAAAAAGACAATTTTATGTAGGGAAACTTATAAGATAGGAAAGGTTAAACTTTATGAATCCTGCATCCAATAATTTAATTTGTATTTTTATGAAAAAATACCAATCTTCCGTTTTTAATGATAAGCTTAATTTTAGCGCATTAAACTATGAAAAAATGTAACATAACAATAAAATCATAGCAATGGTAATTATTTTAACTCAAAAACATAAATAAAACTTATAAGTCAGTTTATTCTCTCACACATACTCAGAGGACATACATAATTCTTAAGAATTTTTTAAGGCTTAAAATAACCTATTCTTTTTCCATGAGTAATTCTTGTTATTTTCGATAACAATAAATTTAAACTTTATTAAATTTTTGATAGCATCGTTGAAAAATGAGATTTTATGCATATAATTACAAATTAAATAAAGCATGTATGCTAGATGTTATAAGCCCATCCCACCCTTAGGTATTCGGCAGCGAAAATGACTAATGGCGGACAGCCATCCCCAGGAGAGCACTTAGCTCATGGATGATCAGTAGTCGGCACCGACTACTGATCATCCATGAGCTAAGTGCTCATGCTAAGTAGCTACCGATCCAAAGTCAGCAACAATATATGCGCTGGCCAAATAGTTCATGACACCATAGTACGTTCCAGGCCTTACACGCTGACCGGCCTCCACCAGCCTGCGGTCCACCCAGACCCATCCATGACGGAAGTTTGGGAAAATTGCCTTTATTATAAAATTAACATAAGTGAACATAAATATAAGGTAACAATAGTTTTTACATACTTCCATTTAAAACATGGTTAAAATTAATTAAGATCTAATGGTAGTGAATTTGAAAATACAATATACTTAATTTCTTTAATTCCTTGTTTGGCTTTTAAGTTATTTATCAGTTGTGAGATCTCCATTTGTTTAAAATTCCTTTGGTAAGAATTTCTTTCTGATTTCTTTAAATTGCTCACAGTCGTAAATAATGTGTTCTATGTGTCGTCAAATTGACATTTGTCTGATTTATTGAAGAATCTATTTTGGTGGACTTCAAAAGCTCCATGTCCTGTTTTTATTTGATTTAGTAAAAAATCTGCAGATAATCGTTTTTCTTTAACTGTTGGATATAGTTCATATAATCTCCTGGTTTTCTCAGAACTGTCCCATCTGATTTGCCACTCTTTAAGGATGTATTTATTTATTATTGTTTTAAGTTGTTGCTTAGAGTATAAGAGATATTTTAGTTTTTTTAGTGGCTTGTTTTGCATTTAAGTCAGCTAATTCATTTAGATGAATTCCTTTATGTGCCTTTATCCAGTGGAAAGTAAAGGTTTTGTTATTATGTTGAACTAATTTTATAATTTTAACTATTGTTTTATTTTCTTGTTTATTATATTTTATGGTATCCAGAACCGAGCGAGAGTCGGAATGTATATAACAGATTTCTAATTTATTTTTGATTGTTTATTCTATTGCTGTTAGAATTGCTAATGCGCTTTAGCTTCATAAACTGTAGCTTGATCATTTAATCTCAGTCGAATTATATCTATAATTGGATCTCCTTTTTCTATTATTACTGCTGCTCCGGGTTTGTTATTTATTTTTGATCCGTCCGTATGTATAATAAATAAAGCATGTATAAAAACGAGAAGAATTACGTCGGCAAGAGGAACTGAAAACAATTGTTATGCAGATACATATATTATTATAGTTGATATTTTGGTTTTCGTAATTTATATTCTTAGATACATAAACAACTATTAGTCATGGTAAAACATCAAAAAATTACACTTTTACATTATAAATAACAGTATAACAATTATAGTTTGACATTTAAGTCAAAAGACATTAAGTAGTTTGATATTAAGTAGTTTGACATTAAGTAGTTTGATATAATATTTATTGAAATATTTTTCACGAATCAAATTACTTTATATAAATACTGCTTTATTTATTCTATAAAATACCTTTGAAAATTAATATCTTCACATTCAATCATTTTCATTAATTTAAACGAGTCAATTTTTTTTAACATTTACTAAATTTATATTCATCTACAAAATAAAAATTAAAGGTATGAAAATTATAATTTTGAAGCATATATCTTTAAATGCATTTTATTTAAAAAAATACTACTAGTAAATTTTTGTGATTTCCTTTTTTTTAAAAAAAACAAGAGTTTATTTCTTACAGGAAAATCTTATATGCTTATCATCGTCATATCTTATAAAAAAAGTAGGAAGTACACATTTAATCAATTGAGAACAAAAATCATTTAATATCAAACACCAACAGCGGGAAATATCAAGCCAATAATATCGGTACGTGCTGCCTAATAAAGGACCTAATATCGAAGCCCGGGACTCTCAGATTTTACTGCAGTAGAGGAAGAAAGCTTCACGGAATCAATGGCTTGAAAGAGCAGGAAAGAATCTGCCGTGTATGTTCTTTCCTTTCCTTTTTTACTTATGCAGCATGGCTCCGCGTTTTATGTATACTCTGGGGATTTAAGAGGTTCTCTGCGAAACGACGGGGCAAAGAAGCTACGGTCAACGTTTTATAGCCAGACTTACAGAACGATCATTTTCCTGGCAAGGGGCTACTCTAATCCACCTTTAAAGGTCGTGGGTTAAAGCCGTTGCGTATGTTTCCCTTTTAAATACCCGTTTTGAATCGTGCGCTTCTTTTTCTTTTGCTGTAAGCAAGATGGCTCTTTCGGTCAATTGGCTTACGTACAATCCATTCCCGTAAGCTCCGATGCAGTTTTGATCGTTCTGTAGAAATGGAAGAATGGATATTATTCTGTTCCATCAAGGCTAGGGGGCTAAGACGGCATTCCATGAATAAAGTGAATTGTCCTCTTATGTACCTAGAAACTCCACTACTGATTTTTGCTTTCCTGCATTAAGCAGTGAATGTTTGGATCTTTAGCATGGAAATCTAGACGCACATCAGTTTAAACCTTTTAGGAGAGCTCTTGGGATGTATATACAGAAATAAATGTTTCTTAGTAGCTCTGATCATTTGATATTCCTCGCGTAAAAAAGATGACATCATTTTAGAATTCATATCTCTTTTAAATAACATTTTACATCAAGTTACCTATAAAACAATGACATAAACAAAAGTATTTGATACTATAAAGAATTTTTTATCCTAATCTATCTTATATAAACAAAGTGAAGAGTAAAATAAAAATGTTTTGCATTGTGTACAATATAAATACAATTTTTAAATCACTTATATATTGCAATTTTAAAATTTCCAATCAGATTTTTCATTTCATTTTCATTTTTAATTAATTCTTTTAATATTTCAATATTTCACTTTAATTTCTGAAGTAAAATGAACATTTTTGAAAAATAATAAAAATATTTAAATGAAAACTAAATTGTATTTTTTATCGTAAAATTTCATTTCTTGGGCATATAATTAATTTAACTGAAGGTTAATTTTTAATATCAATTAAGAGGAATTTTAAATTTAGAACCTTATAAATTTTTTAAATATTTTAGATTGTTTCTTCTTTATTGCTTAATGATTGCTTTAATGTGAAAAAAATAATCATTGTAACTAATATTAGTGAATCTATTAACATATGTATATTATATTAAATTAGCTTTGTTTCTTTGCATTTAAAAATAAAATCATGCATTTTAGATGTCAATTTTCTTTCGATTTTATTAAATATATTAAAAATTATTTCCATATTTACATAAAATAAAATAATTTCACATAATTGATTTTTTTTACATAATGTAAAATTTTAAGAGTATAGCTTAAAGTTATAAGAGACTTACCAAAACAGTTTTGTAATATTAAAATATTCATTAAATTATTGAATAAAAATTGAAAGAAGAAGCAATGCAATTACATTTATATTTTTTATCTTAAACTAAAGATTATCGTTAATATTTGTTGTTGCTTTTCACTCAATTTGCTGATATATTTTCTTTTATTTAGTATCAAATTTTATTGTTAAAATATTTTTTCTAGAAAAACAAATTTATAATTAAATTTTCTTAAAGCATTTATGCCATGAATATCTAAATTATGTATAATTTTCGACAAACTCCTTGTACTTCTCTAAACATTGTCTGTAAATGACGAGTTGGTATATTTTTCTGCATTATGCATAATTCTTATTTTCTTTCACAAAACGTAAATTTAAAGTTATTTTACATCTCAACATTTTAAGAAAACTGCCTTCAGCAAAGAAAGAAAAAAGGTGAACATTCTATTGAATTCATTTATATCTACATATTTCCTAATTAGCCCTTGTATAGAACTATTTTCTACTTTTTATGAAGCATTCGAAACATTTTTTCCCTCCACTATCTTAGTTTGAAAAAGTTTTAATATAAAAGGAAGCTTTTAATTAAATCCCAAAAGATTTAATTATGCGAGAATAGAAGCCAAATTCATTTGAGAGGAAACTTCACCCAAACTTTCTTTCAACTTCCAACGTATTGGTTCAAGAATTTATGAATAATTCAATAAAGTTCTTTTCCTTCTTTAAAGCAGTCCTTTGCTCCTGGTTACAGTGAGAATGAAAGAAATACAACAATATGAAACTGTACTAATAATTCATGCATTTATTTAGCAGAAACTTCCTTAAAAACAAAGAAGTTGGTGAGGAGGCTATCATTAACTCTTTTATACCTTCCAGCTAAATGTATTCTATAAATATATAGATATTCTAATCAATTTCCTCTTCGCAAATGAATGAATAATTTTAAATGTATTTGCTTTCATCTCGATAACACTGTGTAAAATCATAAAGCAATACGTATCAGTATAATTCCTTGCGAAAGCGAATACATAATTTGTACTTTTTATTATACCTGCAATTACTAAAGAATAATTTACATTATCAAAACTCAACAAAAATGAGTGATGGAAAATCTATAATTCAGAAAGAGGAAATAATGTATCAATAACGAAACAAAGAGAACAGCTCATTTTCCATTAGCTTCACTTTAAATATTTATTAAAGCATTATTTATTATAACATTATTTTTATATAAAATGCACAGTTATTATTATGAATATTTATAATATTTCAGAAACCAAACATTTTTGTTGAAAATATAAAGTTAATCAGTAGTATTTTTTACGTAAATTATCTACATTCGCCTTATTTTCGTAATAGTTTTTACCGATTTATACTGTATAAATATAAAGGACTTGTTTCCTGATTCGGAGAGATACCTTGAGTAATTAAGAAACAGGAAATTAATGGCTTGGAAAAGAATTATAATTTGTTGAATTTTTCAATTTTCAGCTTTTGATATTTTAGTAATATACCCTTATGGCATTAAAGCCTTTCAAATGGGTTTTTAAACCCACCACTTGCATTATTATAGAATATAAGTTGAAACCAGCTTTTAAATGTGTTTGCAGGAAGAATATGCAAACAAACTGATAACAGTTAGTTTTCATTTTACCAGTTTTTGAAATTCCCCTCCAATTCAGATTGTTCAGCAATTTTAGTTTAGTTGAAATATTAATTTACTAAAAAATAATATTAAATCTCGACGAATAAATTTAATTCATATTGTATATATAAAGTAAAAGAATAATTAAATGAATAAAACATTTTTGATGAATATTCCCAAATTGTTGCTTTTTCTTATTTCATTATATATTGTCGAGCTGATTTAAATTTTATTAACAAAATGCTGATATGACAGTAAAACCACAGCTTTTAATAAAATTTATATTACAGAATTCCCAATATGTTCACGGGTTTAAACTGGGGGAAATATGTATGGGGGGGGCAATAGTGCATTGATATTTGATAAGTAATATTGAATATTCATTTGTTACTGTATTGTATTGACATTTCATCTAAATGAAATTATTTACATCATTCAGTTGGTAAAAAAATATTGCGTGTAATCGAAACCCATATATTTTTTTTTTATATATAATTTGAAAATTAGAGATCCTGTTGTGAAATATATAACTAATTAAAATAGGTCTTCTTTAATGATCAATGTGGCTATTCATTTTTTGATTTTTTTAATTATTTATAAGTAAAACAAAGAGTAAATCTAGAAGTATTTTTTACCTCTTTTAACTATTAAAATTGCTCATTGCATTTGAAGATAGACTACGCTTATTTTTCTCTTTGTTGAAATATTGATTTTTTTTTAAGCGTTCTGCTTTCATTTTTTGTATATAAGAAATCATTTGAACTACACATGCAGTTTAATTTGTACTGTGAATTAAAACACAAATATGCATGAAAAAGGTAGAAATTGAATACACAAACTGTTCAATCAAAGGTCCGAACGATAAACATTTAGCTAACAATTAGGTCGAATAAATTTATGTGTATGAAACAACTGGCAGTGTAAGTGGCTAACTAAACATGAACATTATTATATTTTCACGATTATTATCGTGGCAACAAGATTGTGGTTATCAAAAAACATTATTCTTCTCAACAAACATTTTCTTCACAGTTCCCTGGGTCACAATTGCTACAGTTTGTTCAACTAGAAGATCTTCCACAGGATAAAATCCTATACAGTTACTATAATATAGAAACTAAACACACAACTTTCGAAGCTGTTAACAAAGGCATTTGACTGCTCATTTCACATTCAATTCAATTTTAACAAACACATTGCTTGTCTGATATCTATATTTGCACCCCTATGGTAGTTCTTAGAACATTCACTTTGGAAATTTCTTGAACATCTGTACAGTAACCTTTAGTAACTCGGCAGCTGTTGTTAGTATCGACTCTAAACTTTAAGAATGTTGACTTGTATTGATTTGTATTTTGATGACAAAAATGTCTTTAAATGTAGCTGACACGACAAGCACTGAGTGGCTTCAATTTTACGGCGATTTACTTTTCACCGATAAAACTCATTTCTGTCACAAAGTAAGTGTGATTAGACAATGATTTCATATGTTAAAGAATACTGGCACTCTACACCAAATAATTAAACATAAATATAAATTATAAATATTTACACCGACACAAATGACACAGTGTGTAAACGTATGCGAAATGGATTGTGAACTGCACAAATCATTATAAATTTCGCAATGCAGAAATATAACGTGCAGAATCAATGCGTTATATGGGGAGGGGGAATATGTTTCATACGAGGTACACACACATGAAATCGCGTTATAAGAGTACTGTGTAATTCGGGGGATTACTGTATCTCTCTCTCTCTCTGTATATATATATATATATATATATATATATATATATATATATATATATATATATATATATATATATATATATATATATATATATATATATATATATATATATATATATATATATATATATATATATATATATATATATATATATATATATATATATATATTATTTAACATAAAATATTTATTAATTATAACTCTTTACAACTTGATATAATTTTACTAAAGGGGCACTGATGGATGAAATTATTTGTGCATAGCTAAACTTTCGCAAATATTTCTGCTTGCGGATGATTTTCTATGGTTAGATAATATTTGCTGGTGTTTCATTAATTTTCATAAAGTTCTGAAATTTTTATTCTTAAGACATGTTTGTGTTAAGACAAGAGTTCATTCATAAATAATACTTTTCTCTTATTAAAAAATCCATTCTTAAAACCGTGAATATACTATCAAACGCAAGTTCAACTTTCAGTTAAATAAATTTTATCATGTCAATACTACAAGAATATAAGTTAAATCTTTTTCTTATATATAATTCCCACGTTAACATTATCAGGAGACGTTTTCTTTATCAGAATGATACTATTAAAATGCAATGAAACTTTAAGATAACTCTTAGGAGCACTTTTAAGACGCGATCAGAAATACAGCGGGGAATCAAAAGTGAAATTTCATTGCCTGAGCAGTTAATGAAAGTCAAAGATCCGTAATCGAGCGAAGAGGCCGCCTTTGTCTGCCTCTTCAGAGGTGCAGATGAAAAAGCATCAACTCCATCGCATGTTTAGCAGCTGCTCAAAACAGTCTAAAGATTAAACATAATATTGTTCGGAATAAAGAATTTGTTGCAATGGAATTCTTTCCTATGGAGGGAGCATTTGTCAAAGGAGCTATTTAATTTCGAACGATTGAAGTTATCGATGTTCTCGAGGGATGCTTATCGCGCTTGCTTGAGGAGCTCGTTTTTATTCTTTGCCATGGCTAAAGAGGCGAACGGAGAATTCCGCTTCACCTGCAATATTTGTTTGCCGCTGTAAAAGCTACTTAATAATTGCTTTAGTTTTTTTAAAAGCAAAATTGCTATAAATTGAATCTTTAGTAATGTATTCCAGAAGATGTCTGATAAGAACCATGTTTCAAAAATTAGTCACATTATTTTTTAATCTTTAAAATAAGATTTCTGATAATTTTACTTCTATGGTTGATTTAATTTCAGTAATAGTTTATTTTGATAAATTAATATATTTGAAACTGCCTGTTTTGAAATTTTATGCAAAAAAGTAAAAATTATTAATGAATATTAAGAAATATATCTTAGTTTCATTTTTTTTAATTCGTTACGCATACAATGCTAAACAGTATCATTTCCCAAATATTAGCGCTGTCAGCATTTTTAACTTCATTTAACATGAGATTTTGATGTAATCTGTGAATTTAAATTTTCTTTTGAAAACATTATTAATTTAAAACATTATAAACAAACGAATTAGATCCATAGATTAAAAGCAACTACAAATATAAAATTTTACATGTTGCTGGTTAATAAACAGCCTTAAAATAAAATTTTAAGTCAAACTGATTTTTTTTTTTACCAATTTAGGTAATGAAGCATAGATTGTCGTATTTTAAAACCTTAAATTATTGACTCTATATATAGCATAAAAATTGGAAAATTGTTATAAATATATTAATTTTCTTTGATACTATGTATGTTTTGCCTTGCAGAACAATATTTATTTCATAGATTTTGAAATGTTTAGGTATAATACTCTCCCGTTGAGCTACAAATGTTATTAATAAATACATGTTTAAAAAATTTCTTTTTAAATCATGTAATATAAATTCTCCTCAGAATACAGTTAAACATTTTAGTTTCCATTCAATCACAACCGTCTGCAAAATGATATGCATTGCGAGATTAGTTATACAAAAGGAACTTCAATATTTAAGACTTCAAAACAAACTGAAAATATTATTCTTCAAAACTAATTGAAAATATATGAAAACAATCTGAATTCAGTGTTAATAATTTTTTTCTCTAATCAAACTGTTCCTTAACAGGGTTAAAACTGTTAAGGTAAGTATTTACTTTAACACATCGATCTTTTCATATAAATATTTGTAGTTTGTGTTTTCTTTTACATCTAAATTGGCATATTAGTAGAATGGTTAAAAGTTAAACTACTAATAAGTATTTAATTTATAAATTCATGCTAATATTTGTTTAAATATTTTATAATCTGATTAATAATTTGATCCAACTCTTCATAAATTTCAAATTTTAAAAAGTTTCTTTTTCTCATTATTTTTTATTGTCATTTTTCCTTTCCAAGTTCTTGTGTCGTTCCCAATTGTCATTTCCAAGTTTTACTGAGTTTACAATTAAAAGACGTGTGGATTAAGTGTAATGCATTGTAGAATTTTTTTTAATTTATGTAAAATTATGAGAATTTAAAACAGATATTCATAACATGGAATTATTCCTATTGGATATTTCTCCAAAACTAAGTATATTTATCATAAAATTAATGACATCATTTTATTTATAAACGGTTCTAGAAATATTATTTTCTCCTCTAATCGCAGAAACTGATCATACATAATCTCTATTAAAAACAGTGTTTATTTTAGGGATAAAAGAAAATAAAAAAGACCACAGGTAAAATAATTTTATAAATAGATCGGAAAAGTAAATATACCTGTACAAAAGAATCATTGAAATGTGCATTACTGTACCTACAAAATAACATTTTTGTAAGAACTTGGAATGGCTCTCATGGTTATGCATTATTTATAAAAACGAAGTGTTAACATTGAATTTTACAAAATTTAGAATCCATAATTTATGAAATTTTAGCAATATAATTATTTGGACAAAAATAAAGTTTTTTTAAAAAATAAATAAATAAATAAATATATAAATAAATAAAAATGACAAATTTAATTTTCCTTTGAATACAAATTGCTATGAATAAAATGTTTCCTAAAACTCATTTTAGTTTCAGTTTTATTATTTTAAGAAGTAATTCACTTACAACGCAAACACACATATATTGTTATTATTACTATTTGAGTATTATTTTGACAGTATTACTAAATTTAGTAGCATTTAAATGATACAAATTTGAAAACTTATCTTTAAAATTAAATCTTTAAATTTAATATTTTTTGCTTTCTGAATTTAAACATTTACTACTGAAACTCTAAGGAATAAGTTAATATTTTTAAATTCGGTTACTAATTTTTTATTAGAATTGCTTCTAATAAATGTTTAAGAGAAAGCATATCCCTAGATATTAATATAATAAGGATATGCTTTTATTTTAAACATTTATCACAAAACACCTAGAGATAAATTAAATCAGAGAGAGAGAGAGAGAGAGAGTTTTTTAAACTATGATTTCTGATCCCAAATTAAGTTTGCGAGACCTGCGGCAGAGGTCGCTAAACATTTAGAAAGTTCGATACATCTTTGATTTATTTTCATAACTATATACCTACCGAATATTTTAAAAATGTGCACTTCAAACGGCTAAAGAGAAATAAATCAAGAAAAAGTTTTGATGCTTTTTTATTATGGAAACGTTTGCTTCTCATTATCTTGGACGTGACCCTGTCATTTTGTCTCAAGCCCTGCATATGCAAAATCCGAGTTGGTATAATATTTGCGTTATACTATCTTTGACAACAAACTTTAAGTCGATCTTTGGTAATCCGTGTGATTAAGGCTTCGTTTTTATTATCGTAAGGTAGTGATTTATATTCTTCGTGTTCATTAAGTCGGTGGAAATGCGTTTAATAGGTCGTGGTGGCAATGTCTTTTAAGTGAATTGATACCTCTAGGAATGCTAAGTCAAATATTGGGGGTCTTCTGCTTCTAAATTACGTAGATTCCCACTCAGCTGCTTTCAGTTAACTGGTAGAGACCAATGAGTTCAGCCTCTCATTGGAAAGTCAGATTATCTTGACTATATTAATGAGATTTGATTAGATAATTAAAATTAAAATGTTGCACACACTCTTTCCATTGACATTTAAACTTCGCATATGCACTCTTCAAAGCAGAGAAGGTTCTAAATGATTGAACTTACTTAATATCATAGTTAGAATTTATCCACATTAATTGAGTTTATCATTTATTACTGTATTATATATTTTTTATGTTCGTTACTTTTTTTAATTTCCTCTTTAATTTTTTTTTGAATTAAAATTTAATAACATAAAACAGCTATAAAACATTACAATACAAGAGAAAACTGAAATTTTTTCTCCTACTCATGTCAAATTTGCGTGATGCGTATGGTGTACCCAAAACATTCATAAATATAATGAGATTTCTACACCAAAAGTTTAAGAAACGCTGAATTAAGTGATACTCTATTTTTTATTTTTTGCTTTGATTAATATAATATAGCATATCTAATATGTCTATACTTTTTAAAAGAAAATTTATAATTTTATTTTTTAAAGGTGAAACTTTTCATTTCAAGTTAATGAGTTGGAAAAGTTTCAAAAATCTCTAGATTTCATATTTATTTGTATTTGCATGATTGCAAAAAATAAATTATCTTTTAAGAATACAATCAAAATTCAGGTATATTAATGATTTCATGATTTTTATTTTCAAAAGTGTAAGGAAATTGTCGCAGACAAACTGAGATTAAAAAGACAAATTAAAATTTAATTATTCAATACACTTATTTTTTAATTACATGCTAATACTTCTGGTATTTATGATAAATTATAGAATATTATTTCTCTAAAAGTTAACTATTAGACTCTAAAAACTATTAATTTCTTAAAAGTATTTTTCAATGAACAAGAATGCATGAAATAATTATTATAACTATAAAAGACAAATGCTAAGATAATATACTATTAAGAGTAACAAACTTTATTGAAAAATATATTAGATATATTGACAATTATCTTATAAATCAAGTCATTAAATGTAGCATAAGTTTTAAATACATATCAAATATTCATTCCAATAAAATATTCATGTAAAGAATAACATACTATAAATTATGAAATAAATAATGTATGTTATGAGCCTTATGAAAATTATATATCTGACATAAAAATTTTGAAAATGATAACCCGTGTCAATATATTTTTTAAAAATTGGCTCAGAGATAAAAGTGTGTATTTTGGTATTGCTTAAATTATTTATTTTTAAAATTTTTCTTTCATTTAATATATGTTTTAACATTTAGCTTTAATTTACTTATTTATTTTAATATATTTAATTTATTACTTTTATTTGATGCGTATTATTTGATGTTTGATGCGTATCTCATTTTATTTGATGCGATGTTTTTCTTTATTGTCTTACTTTTTTTCTGTATATGCTTAGTGTTTTGTCATATAGTTTGCCCGAATAATAAAAAATATAAATTTATTCTCCTTATAAAATAATTATATGAATTTACAAAATGTAAATTTAATAAATTCAATGTGTATCTTAGGTATATTTATAAAATTTTATTTTTTAGAAAATAATCCATTTTTTTGTGTCATTATAATACATTATTCTCATTTGGATTCAATCATTCATTTGCATGCATTTTCGGATTATGGCTACAAAAATTTACCTGAAGAACCCAGATATTTTAATTACACAAAAATAAAAAAATAAAAAATCCGTGTTAATTACCTGCACATGTGGAAAATGAGCATTCATAATTTATGATTTTGTAACTTCTTGGAAAATTGATATTTACAAAAGCTGTTTTGCATTGTTTCTTTTAAATTTCCTTAACGCTAATATTTTAGAGTAGGATTCTGAATTTTAGCCTTGATGTCATAAATATGCAGAAATATGCTATAACAGAAACTCTCGATGCAGAGAACAAACTCAGTACTCAAATAAAAAATGATTATTTCTTTTATAAATGATTTAGCCTTGAGTGAGTAGGGCAATCATATATATATATAAGCAAAATGCGAATCGCAATTGATTTGTATAAAATTTCCACCTTAAAAGAATCCAGTCTTTAATCAGAACAATGTAATTTATTTCTAACGTAATTCCACATCGGGGGAATACGATGATCTGTCGCAGCACTGAATTTGAATATGTAAGTTTCATATACCTTCTCAATCAATAATACCTTTCTAATTTGATCAATCCATTATTAGTAGCCATATGATTGAAGTGCCCCAAATTAATTGAATTCGGAAAGCAATTTAGCAGAAGACACTGCATGGGAAGGATTAAAATCGTCTTGCAGCTTGAGAATTCATCAATGATAAATAATTACTAGTCAAGCCAAAATGTATCTCCGTTTTCCTAGGATTCATTTCTACTGGGAAAACAATAAAAGAAGTCAAAATGACATACTGGATTTTAGAAATACGTTATTTGCTAGTAACTGCTAGTAACAATGATTTTTTTAAATATACGGAATGGACGTTAAGGAATCAAGAAAAATGATAAAAGTATATAATTAGCAGATTATAAAATATACAAAGCCTTTTTATTTAACTAAAAAAAATGTTTACTGAAAATAAATAAATAGTTAATTTGTATCTTAGAACGTAAATAAAAATTACTAAAAATAATTTATTTGAGAAAATTTAAGAAATTAACTCTAAAAATCTTGAAACATTCGTTGAGCAACGTCCAAAAAAACTATTTTTCTTAAAAATAAGTTGAATAACCAAATTCGTGAAGAAAATGACTTTTCCATAAAAAAAATCAATAACTATTATTTAAAGAAAAACCATTTGCTTTTCCTTTCAGTTATAATAATCATTTCCATTATAAGCATCTCCATTCCACTCATTTAATTATCACACATTTTGCTTCGTTTAAAATACAATTAAGTTTCCTAAATATAAAGCATATTTTATCCTTCAGATTATCCATGAAAAAAACTTTTCGGTAAGATAAATTACGATACCTAATATTAATTATTTACTAAATTTTGTTATTAAGTAAATATTTAAAAACTTTGTGCTTAAATATTATTTTTTAACCAATAAATATTGAAATTGAGTTTGTAAAGTTTTAAAGTAAAACTCCTTCTAGCTGAAATCAAAACAATGCTATAATCATCATGTGATCACAAATCCATTTTTTTTTTTAGTTCGAAAGTATCATTTGCTAGAAATTGAATTCCCAAATACAAACGACTATTTTTCAAAATTTTAGTTACTTGAAATCTCAAAGATATTTGGAAACGAAACGAGAAGTAAAAAAGTCCCCTTTTAATTTGCTTGTACAATGAGAGTAACAGAGCTTTTCTTAATACGCCTTTGTAATGTCTAATGAACTCTGACTATGTTTAAAAAAATTGAAAGACAAAGTATTCTCGAAATAATGCATTGTTTAAGCCTTAAAATAAAAAAGGAGATCCTTAAAAATAAAGATATCTTTTATTTTCACCACATTCTGGAAAAATAATTAAATTTTTACGATAAGTATTCCTTCTTATTTAAGCCTCCCGTTCAATTTCCTTGGGGGGAGGATGCGGAATTGCCTTCTCGATGATTACGCTTTGGCACTTAATTACCAACATCAAGCCTGAATCCGAAACTGCACACACCGCTGGAAAACAGATCAGATGGCCCTTTTTATTCCTAATTATTTTTCCGCGCCAAAGTCCTGTCTGCGGGTAGGAATGGTAATAAGGTCAAGGGATAAAAATATAAGCTAATGGACAACCTTTTAAGGTTGACTGGAGCAGCAGAGTCTCCTTTTTCTCCTTCCCATTCAGTTCGTTGGTGATTAAAAAAAAGAATCGCCCAAGAAGTGATTTCATCCTGAAAGTAAAAGAAACAGAGTTTGGTTCCTTGAATTGCACCTCAGAGACATGTGATTAATTATCGCCACAAAACCAGAAATCTTTTCTTGAAATCATCAATTTGCAAATGCTTGCCCGGTATCACGTGGCAAACCTCTGAATAAAAGCAAATAAGCATGTTCTGAATTAACTTTACATCTTGAAATGCAGAAAAGGTTAAAAATAAAAGCCTTTCTCTAATGAGTAAGACTGTTTGAGGCTTAAATTAATGAAGAAATTTAAATAATATAAGATTGATAACATGTATACATATTTCTCTATAGCAGTTAAAATATCATGAGTGTTTAATAAATCACTTCACTTTATGTGTTTTAAACTGTTTTCAATTGCGAAATCCGAAATTACTTCTGACGCAGTTTTAAAATGTAAAAATATAAGCCTTGAAAAAATTCTATCCAAGTTTTATTATATATATATATATATATATATATATATATATATATATATATATATATATATATATATATATATATATATATATATATATATATATATATATATATATATATATATTTAAAATTATCTCCTACACAATTTTAAATAGAAATGTGAAAATAAACCACTTATAAGAAAAAAATGTATTTACATTTGGTTAAAAAGAATGTATCATTTTCTTAGAGAGAGAGAGAGAAAGAGAGAGAATAACCTAACACGTTACAATAATAACCTAATATAAGGCAAGAATATTTTAATACTTCAATCACATCCCAGATTGCAATGAATATCCTTCCCGAAAAAAAAAATCCTAAGAGACATCGAGTGAGAAAAGTTGAAGGTTACTGCTATAAAAATGCTGGAGTTAAATTCAGTATTTTTCTATAAATTATACGTAAAATAAATCTGGAGAATTACATAACTTCCTCAAACGAAATTTCTTTTCAAAGTATTTATCAACTCAAATGTTATAAAAGGATTACTTGTTAAATCAAGTTTATTTATTTTTAAATATCAATATATTATATCAAGTTTATATATTTAAATTATTACTTAAAATTACTAAAATGATTAATAATAACTCCTTGATTTGCAACAATTTAAATATCATGGTGTCAAAGAAATCCAGCATTATTTATCATATGCATAAATGAATGATATCAATGAAAAAGTTCGTAGAACAATTTCTATGAAACAAGTACACTTAATGATCACATCAGTGGTCATTAGTTTGAAGTTCTTTGAAGGAATATTATCATACCTAAGGATTTCGATGTCATTTCTAACAATCTGGTAAAGACAATTCACTTAAAAAGAACTCACATGTATTATGATGTTATTCATAAATAGTGTCCCAAGACGTTACAATTTGACAATTTTTTTCTCATACACCAGATTTAATTAAGTACTCCGAAAAGATTTATTATCCTACTTTTTGAAGTTATGATCAATTTTTATATGATAAAAATGCGTGTGAACCCTCGGAATTCCTTCTATACATCCCAATTAGGTGGAAGTAACTTTGTGGAAGTCTTCGTATTTCCGAAACAAAGATGAAGCACAAAATTTCGATACTTAAAAAAAAACAACCTCCAGGGATATTATTTCATTTGGAGGATATTGTGACCACAATATATATCTAACGTGCTTCAACAGCTATTAGTAAATAAGAAAACTCTTCAATTAAATCTGAATTACCTATACCAGCTGATAATGATTAAAAAGCTCTAACCAGCTGGCAACTTACATCGCAAAATCTTGCTACAAAACATTGCGATATATAATTAAGTTTCAGGCAATATCTAAATAGAAATGCAGCCCAATATTGTAGTTATTTGCGTTCAAATATGCAACAACAAGTGGACATTAGTTACATTGCATATATTTAAGTATGCAATCTAACTAATCCATATACTTCACAAACTTCCATACTTTACAAATCATGGGAAATATATAATTAACATTTGCAAAAGATCCTGCCTTCAAAAATTGTAGAAAATTTCATTAATTTAATTATATAATATTTGATTTTATGATTTTAATATATTAAAATATGCTAATTTATGCTTAATCTTAGATTTATTTATTTATTGAAAATGCATACTATACACTTTAAAAATTGAAATATATAGATATATAAGTAGCAATTTGCTTTTACTTGTTACGGGAGAAAGCCATTTAGAGTAGACGTTGTCCTTTAAAAATGACGCGATACCATCACTTAAAGTATTATCTGGATAACATCGTTCGAAAATGTTCGTGAATATGTACGTACGAAGAATCGGCTGATAGGCACCTCATACATGGTAAAGCAAAGGAAAATGGACACAAAGCACGAAAATTGTATAAAGAGCGGTTTCCAGTTCGTCGTATTCTAAGTTATCCTACCTTTTCGAGTGTTGATCAACGAATGCGAAAAAGTGGTTTGTTTACCCTATCAAGGATCAATGTAAGGCATTCGAAGAATTCACGAACGCCAGAAACAGAAGACGCAATTTTGACTAGACCTAGTTTTGAAGTAGCTCTTTTTACAAGTACGCGAGCGTTGGCTTACGCGCGAATGAGTATTTATCAACCAGCGGGTGTGTCGTATTTTACACAAGTAATGCATGCACCTCTATCACATGCAAAATGTGCAAACTTTGCAAACAGATGATTATCCCTGCTGGGCAGACTTAATGCAGTGAATACTGGGGATAAGAATAACAATCCACGATTTCCTGCATTATTATTGTTTAGTAATGGAAAGACATTCAGCAAAGCATCATTTTCAACACGCGCAATCAACACGTTTCGTCCGACCACAATCCCCATTGTACAACTACTGGCAGACACCATCCGAAATTTTTCTTGAGCATCCGAGCAGGTATCCTTGATGATTCCCTGTTAAGACTTTACAGCATGCCAGACTATTTGACCAACGCAACATACCGTATCTTCTTGGAACCAGTGCTTCCGATTTTATTGCAGGCTGTTCCACTTCTCATCCCGGGAGACAAATGGCTTATGCACGATGGAGCCCCAACGCATTTTTCCATCTCGGTTCATAACTTTTTGAATGCCACATATCCCTTACGATAGATTGGACGTAGTTTACCAATATCTTGACTTCCACGCTCACCAATCTTCAGCCCACTGTGTCCTTTCTTCTGGGGACACATAAAATGTTTAGTGTACGAGATGCATGTGGACTCAACTGAAGATATCGTAACTAGATTCCTTCTTGCCTCGGACGACAAAATTAACGACACCAGGAATCTTCGAAAATATGCGGTTCTTTACTTTGCCGGTTCCTTCGCAAATACACATATGTCGTAGTTTCAGATGGGAATCCCTCTTTTCCGCATCTCAGAACAGAATTCGACCCTATGTTCCTACGAAATCATTGCTTGCCTAGTGGGTACTATCACTTCTCTTAATTTGTGAGAACAATTAAGAATCACCCTGTATATATATATATATATATATATATATATATATATATATATATATATATATATATATATATATATATATACATATATATATACATATATATAAGATTTTTAATGCTACATAGCAATATTTTTAATCTTATTATGTGACTAATATAACTATAAAACTTTTTAACCTTTTTGTTCAAATGAGTGTAATTTATTTGATTCTATTACTTATATATATATATATATATATATATATATATATATATATATATATATATATATATATATAAGTAGTAGAATCAAATGAATTACACTCATTTGATTCTACTACTTATATATATGATTCATTTGAATAATAAGGTTAAAAATTTTTATAGTTTTATTAGTCACATAATAAGATTAAAAATATTGCTATGTAGCATTAAAAATCATTTTATATCTGAACTACTTTTTACAGTGAGCAATTTATAGCAAAATTTTATTAATCGTCTTTGTAAAATCGGTACTAAAGTAGAGCAATTCTAAAAACTATCATATCTGATTGGTTTAATTAAAAAAAATTATTCCTAAAAAAGTTTTAAATAGTTATTTAATTTAATGTAATACTGTCCAAAATCAAAATTTTAAACAGTTTGAGATAGGAATATTCATGTTATAATCCCAATTAGAAACTCAGAGCATAGTAATTAGAGGAAATTAATTGGTAAAAGAAATTATGATATGAACTTGCTCTCATAATTTTCTTTTACATTGTTTCATATCGTATTCACGCACATTTGAAAGCCTAGGATTTATACATTTTTAGAGATAAATTGAATTATTCTTAACTCTAATTATCCTTCTTTCAAAACTTAATTAAAATTTAATTTACCATAAAACTGAGTTTCTGGGTTCCTATGACGTGTCTTACTTATCATAATAGTCACGAAAAATCCGTCCTTCCAAGGCAGAAATTTCTTTCCAATTCCTAAATGACATGATACGAAGTACATCAAAGTCAATTACATGTAAATTAATTTCATATAGATTACATAGAAAATGCAATTTCATTTTGAATTCTTCATTAAATAAGTTTTTTGCATTTTAAATTAAATACATTTCTTCCATAAATTAACTTTCATTGCTTCGTAATTTCTCGAGGGAATTTTCATTCAGTTAAACAGATTCCAAGAGTGTGTCATTATAACTTTCAGTGTGATTCGTACGAGCAAACCGAGTTAACTGAAATTATCATCTGATATATTATTTTTATGAAACTCTTGAAAATAGAAAGAAATTTTATATTTCTGTCCAAATGTGGTTGTATTAAAATCCATTGTTAACCATAACTTAATATACAAAGCTTGCATTAGTGACTGACTCCTTTTGTAAAGACTATATTTTCAAAAATAGACACATTAAAGGTAGATGAAGAGAACCACAAGTATAATAAGTTTACACATCCACTACAATTGTTCACTATATATCGCTTTTCATTAGATGACATACGTCTAGACGATAATCGATATGATTTCATACATTTTGTTGCACACAACCGCTGTTTATGAGTTAATCCAAAATTCTAATTTTATAAATTTGTTATTAAAAATAATATTTTAAATGTGTGTTTTAACTATTGCATTTATAATCAAAATAAAAACTAGTGTGACAGAAAATTTTTGTGCATAATAAACTAAAAATTTTACTGGAAAATTTAGAAAATATATGAGTTATAATTTCATACATTTTTGAATCGAATCAACTACCATAAGAAACAAAACACGATTTCCTTACAATTTCAATTTATACACATGTTTACTTAACGTACCAATATAAAGATTCAGGTGATTTGTTACATTGTTTTCCCCTGAAAGCTTTCTCAAATTACGAAATATATAAAACAGCATCAAAAGGTCCAAGTAAGCAAATATGTACAAAATTCATAACATGGATTCAAAAGAATAAACAATGTCTGACTCTTACCTCATTCCAGTATTTATTTTTTATGTTTATCATTGAATTTTTAATACGTGAATTTACCAAAGTTATAAACATTGTCTCCTGTTTTTCATAGAAAAATTCATTGATTTATATGCAAAATGTAATCAATCAAATAGCGTGAAGAATCGCTTCTATTTGAGCATTCTCATTCATGATGGATTTTAAGAACAGGCTTGGATTTAGTTTTATTTTACACTTATTTTTATTTGATTGTAATTGAATAACCTCCAAAATACAAACCAAATTTTAAAATGAACTATAGATATTAAATAAATATACATATTTTTTAAAATAATATTCTTTATACCAAAAATAACTGCTATATTTTGTTTGAAATTTATAAAGATCTACATGATTTAAGTAAAAAAATTTTGTTTGGGTAGGAAATATTGTTATAAAATTCATTTATATGTGTATTTTAATCAGTAATTGCAATTATTATTACTGAATCTATGAATATCAAGATTGTATGAAACTTATACACAGCTTCATTGGTGACATATTTGTTACAAGCCACAGTAAGATTCAGATAATTTTTTAATTCTCTTGAAATGTATTCATAGTTCTAAGGATAATTAAATTTCTACTCGCTAAACCTGGAAGATTTATTTGAATAATAAATTTTAACATTCATGGACATCAACCAAAATAATTTTATTTTATTCTATTGAACAAAAGTTTAAATTTAAGTAATATTCTATCGAATATCCAATCCAGTATGCTATAATTTTTGTAGGTAATATTTGCTTAAATAAATGAATTATATATAATGTTAATATATGAAAAATAAATTATTTTATCAACAAATATATATTCTTGCATTAAGGAGGTCTATGTAACTTATTCATTGCGTCATGATATTTATTAAATCGTAAATATATGTAATTGGTGTTGCTTTTTTCTGTATATAGACATCAATTCATTCTTATTTGATGATTTCATTTATATCTAATAACTGTAGCAACGTAATATATTTATTTGAATTAATAAATTTCTTTCTTAATCTTTTTTAAGCGAAAACCATTTAAATATACTTAATTCCGAAATCCAAAATAAAATGACATCATATAAAAATAGTATCATCAGAAATGTAAATAACGCATACAAAAAAAAACTCGAATTTTATTACTACAATATGGATAAATTTTATATTGTATAGTTTAAATTTATTAGTAAATTAATTTTGAATAAAGAAAGACATTTTATAATACAAAGTTTGTTAAAATATCCAATTACAACTATAATTTTAGAGCAATATTAGCTTTTATAAGATATATGGAAAGTTATTTCACTTTTCCAAAATTTAAAGTGACATTAAAATTTGACGTTAATATATCTTGCTTAAATTATGTCTTATATCTTGCTCAATTTTTTCTTTCTGATCAATATTATATACGAGTACAAACCGTGATATTTATAACTTGTCGAATTCCAACGATGAAAAAAGAGTCTTACAAGCTATTCTGACCACATACTTTTTCTTTCAGGCTCCAGATAATTCTCCGAGATAGCAAGACACAAATCTACAAGAGACATAAAAATACCGCCTAAAATAAAAAGAACCTCTGATTCGGCTCCACGATAAGTGGCGTATGAAAGGGGTAAACTCTCAGTGGAAATCAAAATGGAAAATTTTTATCCTCTCTTCCCCTCTTCTTCCGCTACAAAACGGAATGAATTTCTTCCTTTTACTTCCCATGTTCTTCGTATCTCCGGAAATATCTATTTCCAATAAAGCAAGCAAAAAAGACTTCCATTTCTAGCTTCTTTTGTCCTATTCCAGTCCATCATGTACTACAGTATGCACCAGATTAGTTTCGATGAGACTCTATTTGGCAATTTTTTTTCTCTCTCAAATGTCCTATTTTTTAGTGCGTCGGACATTCCTTATCAGAGGGAAGAAAATCGCATGATCAGCCACGGCATTTACAAGATTAATATTTCCCTCCCGAGGACACACAAATCACAGCAGCAGAAGGGTTTCCGACTATTATTGGAGTTTCATAAGAGGAAAGGGGAAAACAAGTCGGAAATTCTTTATTGTCTTACCTTCATTCGTTTCAGTTTCATTTGTTGAATGCTAGTTTGGGTGTTTTCATTCCCTTCGTAAGCTTTTTTGTTTTTGTTTTTTTTTTTTTTTTTTTTTTTTAATATAAGCTTTCATCTCATTAAGGAACGTTGCTTATCTCAGGAGCTTTCGCATGCGCCTAATAATAAACGAGATTAAATATGTTTTGTTTCTGACGCAGAAAATCGATTTAACAGAAATATTAATCTAAATATTTTCTGTTTCAGACAAATATATTTGCACTGTATCTGAAACTTGTTGTGACAATCATCGCTGTCCTTATTTTTATAGGATGAATGAATGGATTTTGAAATGATGCATTATAAGTTGGTTATAGTAAATAAATCTTCTTATATACTGATAAGAGCTCGTTCAAAACTAATGGAATAAGTGGTATATGTTTATGTTTGGAGACATTAAAAAATAATAGTTTTAGCTTTGAGTTAAATGCTAAACCCAATATGTTAAATCCATAGAGTATAATTACTTTTGCTTAAAGCCTTTCTAATGTTTAGTAAATAGTGTATCATTTGTTATTTTTACTTACCCGTCCCTTATTGTAAGATAGCCTACACCAAGTCCAAAAGGCCCAGGCACTCCAGATCCCCACTAATCAGATCTTACTCATCACACAGATACCACCAGAAAAGGCTTCAAGACTATTAAGACGGTGAGCAGGACTGGCTGAGAGGGAATAAGGAGAATTAATCCTATTCTTATTAAGAATCTAAAATATTTTAGGTGACCACTTAGCACATCAATTAAAATAGGGTACTTCTCACTTGACTAGGATTCAAAACCATTATGCATTAAAACAAATAGAGATTGAAAGGAAAAATATACAGCTGAAGAAGTCCACATAAATTAAATCCTTATTCTATGTGTTCGTGAATTTTCGCCAGGATTTAAATTGAGATCAAGTAAAAGAATGGAATGAAATTTACATCAACATGTTCATCGCTTACGTGAGCCTTGACTTGTAACTTGAGTCGTATTTGTTTTATCTTGACATTTTGATTGTATCGCTTGTAGTTAATTGAAGATGTAATCACAGACACCATGAACTACTTTAAAGTTACTTAGACCGATGTAATTCGTAACGAAACTGTGCTTGCTTCAAGGCCAGATCACGTGTTCATTTCTCTCCGCTTACAATTATATCTATGTTTTAACACTGGAGATTAGAAAATAAACATTTAAATCATATGACCATATTTCCATCCACTTTCTCCCTGGTGTTTGAAATAATATTGTTTTGGGCAAATGCAGCGAGTGTGTTCTTAATTTTTCTAGTAAACAGTTATCGGATAGGCAACAGAACGCTGATGAAAGTCCATAATCACCAAAATTTACAAATATAGTAAATTCCAAATATGCGTGAGTGTGTGAGATTTTATCATCTGGTTTTCTATTTATTAATACTTAGTATCGTAAAAGCAAATTAATTTTTATTCTAATTAAATAATTTATTTTTGAAATGAAAATTGTCTATTAATTATCTATTTAATTAAATTAGTTTAAAAATTTCTATTTACATATTGGTAAGGTTAATATTTTCTTCCTTTTGATCTTCAAGTCACAGTAAATTGCAGTCTTTCCAAGCAAAATTTAAATGACTTCTAGTGATTGTTAATACGTTAGATGCAAAAGAGGAAACTAATAAAAAAATGACTTTATTTATTTTTATATAGATGTATTTTTATACCTCTTGATAAACAACTTCTAAACAAGAAAATTTTGGTAGTTGTAATAATGACTGTACCACAAAAATTAAATGGATGTTATACATACATACAAGTATTTATGGAAATGTTGGCAGCAACACTTACATATATAAATTATCCTTTATTGTTAGGGTGAAGTATTGCTTTTATCATGCATTTACTTTAGAATCTATTCATACAAATCCTGAATAGTGTTTAGGGGAATATTGAATTATATATAATTCGTATATATATAATTCAATACCCCAACGAAATAAATAATGTATTTAGACTATTAAATTTTTTTCCATCACTTCCACACCATAAACACTAATACAACATTTTGTTTTGTGTGTGTGCAATAAATATAACGACATAATGTTTACCTGTGTTTGTAATTAATCAAAGCTGTTCCAAGACATCCTATTAAAGTGTCAACCCTAAGCACTGATTCAAATTTATCATACCCTACAATTTAATATTACATATAGATTTCTATTATTCAATACATTATTGTAATTAATTTTATCACCAAATCAAGTCAATTATTCATTGTTATATATATATATATATATATATATATATATATATATATATATATATATATATATATATATATATATATATATATATATATATATATATATATATATATATATATATATATATATATATATATATATATATATATATAATATCAAAAGTTGTAGCCTTTTTTTCTTTAAATACATGTTATTAATTTATAAATCCAATGTTATCTCAAACGTGATTAACAAACGTCCTACATTAACATTTAGTCATGTAGCGCAGTCCATGCATCTTTTATCACAATTCCTGTAAATGTATTTTAAAGTTCATCATACTTGCCAACTTAAAAAGAATAAAATTAGAAAAAATGGTTCTTGTAATTTGAATAGGTAGCTGTTTTGAAAATAGTGCTAAATCTGCCAGATAATATTTAATTCTGAGTCAAATTACAGATTGAAAAAAGTTAGCATTGTATTGAGATTGAGGTATTAGTTTTGTGAAAAAATACTGTGTTTTTTAATACCAGCTTGAAATGCACTTTAAGATTCTATTGTCTTTAATTAAGGGTCTTTAAAGTTTTAGATATGATTTAATCTTGCTGTGCATTTGAAATTTAAAAAAATTATATCATATATAAATTTTATATTTTAATATATTTCTTTCAGAAATTTCAATTTTTTAATAGACAAAATTTGCATAAATGATACAGTTAGTATTATTACTAAGCAATTTTTAATATATATTACTAGAGTTTTAATATATCTTACTGGAGAATATATATTAATAGTGTCATGTTTTTATAGTGAAATTTTATTTAAGGAAAACCATCTTAAATATTTTACGAGTATATGCAATTAATATCTTTACCATTCTCTTCATTTTGTCTCAAAATATCTTCAAGCACAAAAATACAGTATTTTGAGATTTTTAAATGCAAAAATGAAAGGAAATATCAAAATATCATGCATAATTTTCGAAGTAATAAAACTTTTTTGTGACCAAGGCAGAGCTTTTTACATTTCATTTTATTGAACCAATATATATTCTTTATAAAATAGTTTTAAATATTGTATATTCTACACTGCTGTTAACTTTTTAAAGGAATTTTGTGGTTTAATTTAAGAAATCAATTTTTATCCAAACCTTGAAATGTGTCCTAAGGAATTTAAATGCAGTTTAAAAACATTTAAAGTGAAAGAACTGTTTAATGAATTCTCTGACAAGTATTTATATTATCAAATAATCGCAAATATGATTCGTTTGCTATATTAATCGTTTTGTTCATTTTGATCTGAAAGTGAAAAACACGTTAATAAATTTATATAAACAAATAAGTTTACAAATGCATTTGGTACTTCAAAATGAATGTCCGAGAGATAACACTATAAGGCAAAATCTCTTCATTATAATCTTTGTTTGAATTTTCCACATATATTCTGAAAAATATAATTTATAATTTTCATTTCAAAATGTTGATTTTAATTCCAGCTTTTTTATGATTTAATATGTAGGGAAAATAACATATATTTTGCCTCTTGTATAATTTCTATTATTTCTAACTAACGGGCGAGACAGACAGCTCTCATGACTCATCCCCTCCAGTGAAAAACGTATGGTGATTTTCGGGGGTAAAATTCTGATTTGCCAAAATAACGATATGCCTGGGATTTGTACAAAACGATGTGTTGCACAACGATATCAAATGCAACATTTGCATCAGCTAAAAACAAAATTGAAAATCAGTGAAACGATTCGAAATCCAATCTTATGAAACTTTAAAATCAGGATTCCAGGTGTTCGTCTTCCACTGTAATTCCGAACAATTGTATATCGGGAACAGTGCAAACATGTTAATTGAAGTGAACAAATGCGCTATATTTTTAATGAAAAACTCCAAAGTAAATATCTATTTTCCATAAAGAAAAGGGTGTAAGGATCTAGAAGTAAAGAATAATCCAAAGTCATGAGTTTTCTTATTTATAACCAATGGTTTGGCATAGATGTAATTATTAGAAGCAACTGCCGAGAAAGGCAACTTTACAGATAGCTCAAATGGGTATGAAAAACCGATTAGGATTCAAATGGGCTGGTCTGGTTGATTTGGGCATTTGTTATCGAAAGGTAGTGAATTCAAATGCCGATCCACCCGAAGATCTGTTTTAATGGTGGCTTGGATAATTTAAATATGTGTGGTCACGACGTTTTCCATATGAAATTATGACTCAGGAAATGAAAGGACAAGTCTGGGAGTCTTCTGCTTGGATCCTGCTTTTAAATTTCGAAGGTCCACTCAGTTACGAGGCAAGGATGGCAGGCCAACAGGGTGTCCCACTATACAAGTTGCCATCACTTCCGCATCTTGTACTTCAAAAAGGTTGAAATCCTAATAGCACTACAAATATAAATAATTTAAATTTAGGCCAACACTGTTATTAAAATTCCGAAATGAAAGATAGTATTTTAAATTAGCTTGAGACCAACACCACCCTTATATGAATTTCATTCCGTGTCTTTCTCAATTTCGCATTGCATAAAATTTCAATGAACAAACACTGAATGAGAATTTCACTTATATAATTGATTATATAAAGTTTGTTAATCTCATCAATAACTGGAAAACATTTTAAACTTTTAAATATTGCAATTTGTGTATTGAGAATAATAGTATATCTTAAGCTACCTAATAGAAATATATACTAATACTGAAAACGCTTTCTTCGGTTCAAAATAAATTTTTAATTCAGCCTTTTTTGATACTATAAACCAAGTCTCTGAATATATCAAAATATATGTATTTTGAAATATATTTTGTGATTAAAATGTCATTGTTTCCTTAAAAAAAATATTTAATAAGATATTCTATAAGCATATGTGACATAATATTACATTTTTTTGTTAAATTTAAACTCGAAATGACTTTTTTGCAGCTTTTACTATTTAAAACAATTTTTATGAAAATAAAAATATCGTATGCACACTTTAACTGTGGCATTTTTTATGAAATTAAACCAGTTAATTAAATCACTTATTTTATTACTTACAGATGAATTCTTGCAGTTTTATATTTATAAGCTGATGTAATGCGGTTTGTATGGTATGCTTAAATGCTGATATAATAAAGTTTAATGTATTTAATCTAATTTGTTGTGGATTATAAGTTATCTTGTTTCAAAATATGTTTTAAATGGAATATAAAAGTACTATGAATCCTCATGTACTTTCAACTGGTATAAATGCGTTTATTGATATGGATATTAAGTCATTGTGAAAAAGTAATATAAAAAAACGAAAGATTAATTTTACATTTGTGTGAAAATTTCGCTTCATTATCATATAATGGTGAATTCCTTTTCTTTTATTGCAGAATATCCGGAACTACATGCCATCATCGGATCAGCAGTGTCTTTGCCATGTAACCTCAGTCCTCCTTCTAACGACGACACAATCTCCCTGGTGTTGTGGTACAGGCTGGACCTGCCCAACCCCATCTACACGCTGGACGCCCGGAGCTCGCCGACAGCCGACATGGCCAAGCACTTCTCCAGCAAGGTCCTGGGGTCGAGAGCTTACTTCAACGTGACGAGAAGGAGTCTGGCCCACTTGAGGCTAGACCCCGTCGAGGAGAACGATGCGGGCGAGTACAGGTGCAGGGTGGACTTCAAGAGGGGGCGGACGCTCAGCAGATTGGTCAAACTCAACGTGATAGGTGGGGAAGTCTTTTCTTCACTAACTCATTCATTATTTAATGAAGTAGATATTATTGCATCAATAATACATGTTATTTTTTATGGGAAAGTAAATTAACAGTTATATTTTATTTATCTAATCATTTTTATAATTCTTAATATTATTTTATTAATTTTTATATTTTTTCGTAATTATTGCTCACTACACTCAAAAATAAATCTTCTTATTTTTTTATTGAAGTGAAAACAATAGCTGGAATCTGTAGAAAAATTAAATGTTATATAGTTGCTATGCTCACCTCTTATGTTGATTATACAGTCACATAGTCTGAAATAGGTGCAATATTTTTGAGTGTTAAATAAAGCAGTTTTAATTAGTTTTAAATAAAGCAGTTTTATCATAAATGGATTAAACCTATTGAGGCATTAAAATATATTGGTGATCAGTAAATATGCAAAAAAATATTGAACACAAATTTATTATAGTTAATTCTCAGAAATCCATCCATCATTTCATGTAAGAATGCTGCCACTTAGCATATCATTCCACCTGCAGTGTCGGGGAGCTGGTTTTTATTTTAATTTTTACAAATGCCTCAGAATTTCTGCCAAATGGTTATTTTGATATATTGATAATTTTCTTCTTACACAAAAGAAATAATTCATTTCTTCATTCAATTTTTCTGTATGATCACTTTGCATTTATTGCTCATTGATAAATATAAGAAGCAATTTTTCGTTATTGTTGAGAATATAAAACAGCTGATCATGATTTCGTGAAATATCTTTTTTTATACATATATATCCAGAATCTTGCTCTTGTTTTTAAGAATAATCCAAATCATAGATGAGGCATAGTCATTGAAATGGAACAACCATATTCATAATTATTTTTCAGTTTACAATATCATCATAATGTTTTGTATTTCGTATTCATTGATGAAGAGTTATATATATATATATATATATATATATATATATATATATATATATATATATATATATATATATATATATATATATATATGTGTGTGTGTGTGTGTGTGTGTGTGTATACACATATATATATATATATTCCAATTGATAAATTTAATCGATTGATGCAGGGTGGGGGGACCTACAGCACGTGAGACACATGCGGCTCTTTAAAGTATTATTTATGGCTCTCGATAAATGTACCCGAGATCCGTTTTCATTTTTTGTTATAATGCTTTAAAAAATAATTATCATTCTGTATGTGTTCTAAAATGTCTTTTAAATTACTGACAACAAACATGAAAGACTAAGTGCAACGTTGTAACAAATTTCCTTTTTTTCCACGTTAAGAATGATATGTTTCACCAAAAATATGGCGAACAGACAAAAATGTCTTATTGGGTGCTTAAGAGATGATTCTCAAATTCCACAATTTATAGCGATTCATTGCATGATTCACCGAGAACATCTCGTCCCAAAATTTTTAAAATATCCTGATGTTATGAAAACAGTGTTACACATTGTAAATTATATGGCATCTATGCAAACTATCATCGATAGTTCAAAGCTTTCCTTCAAATATTAAAAAATGAGAAAGTTTCAAATGCAATTAATTCCTTTTGAATTGTTAGATGGATATCTAGCTACAACGTATTAAATCGATTTTTAGATTTGTTTGATCCGATAACTGCATTTCTAAAAGAACGGGGAATAACCTATTCAGAATTAGATTATGACGAGTGGTTACAAGGCTTAATGTGTTTGATTGATGTCATGGAACACTTGCAAACACTGAATTTACAATTGCAGAGGAAAGATAAAAATGGTATTTGATCTGACCTCTCAAAGTTTATATTTATGCTTTCAAAATAAATGCAAACTTTTTCAAAAGAACATTAAAAATAAAATACTTTGTCATTTTTCTTGAATTAAAAAATGTTATTTCAATGCTAAACAAGAAAAACTCAAGAAGTATATAAATATTCTAGAAGGAATATTGATAGAATTCCAAAATAGATTTCAAGACTGGAATGAACTTTCAAATTTTTTTCTGAATCTATTTGAAATTACCATAATTCAAGTTGAGTTTACCATTTTAAGTATAATAATCTGGGGAATTGATATCTGGAGGATAATAATTAATACATATATGCAAGAAGATAAAACTTTACAGTTAAAATACAAGTCTACGCTGAATATTGAATTTTGGAAATGTGTACCAGAATCGAAGTATCCTCAATTAAAAAGGCTGCTTTTCAATTTAATTCAACATTTGAAACAACGTGTCTATGTGAATCAGTTTATTTCACTTTAAAATTCGTGAAATCCAAACACTGTTTAGTATTAATGAACCAATAAGTGGTTACAATCTCAAATAATTACTGAAAAGTGCTGTCACCAATGTTAATCCATCAAATTTTAAAGTATTATGAAGAGAAATTAAAAAATGTGCTCAATTTTTAACCTTTAAATTCAATGTACAGATTGTTTTCATTTATATGTTTTTAATAAATATAATTTCAGTTTAAAAAAATTGGTACCTTTTTGTATAACTTTTAAATAAGTATTTAATTGGGGCTAGCGAAAAATTTCCGATATTGAAAAATAGCCCGAACTAAATAGGAGTTTGGCCACCCCTGGATTGATATTTATATTATAAAGTTAACTTTACTAGATTACTTTCTTTTCTGTGAACATTTTTAAACTCCACCAATTGGATAACAAGATAACAATTCAAAATTTACTTTCATATAAATTCATGTAAAAACTCTGAACTATACTGTAATTTCTCGATGTGAATAAGTATTATACTTAAAGGAAACAAGTGTGCTAGCTGTTGCAGGCAGTAACATTTTTTGGAAAAAGGATACTTAACTTTAAAAAATCGAAATTGGAAAGGAATAGTGTGTTTTTACAATTTTTATTAATTGCTTAGCTTTCTATCACGTTCAACATGCTTATAAGTGAAAAAAGCAGCTCGTATCTTCCGGTGATCAGTTGTGTATTATCTTCGTGTTAATTCTGAATGATGGTTTGACTTTCACGTCTTGGTTAACCCTTTCAAGTGTGTGTATCCTCGACGTACTTAGAACTCCCATTAACATGTCCTTATCTCGATTAAGCCAGTAGTTGGACTAAGGAAGACTCTTGCAATTGAGGAGAGATTAGACCGTCCCTTCCACCTCAAAGCTTACATATTGAGAGTTATTCTCGACGTAAAAGGTCCAAAAGATATTTAATCTGCCTCACAACTGATTTAAATGTGATCCCTCCTTTGTGACAGACAGGCCACTACACGTCTTTTCCAATTTGTTAATGGACATATAAAATATCTTTCATCTTCTGGATTTAGCATGTAGTTTCTCCTTTGCTCTAAATTCCTACAATAACAGGTATCACATCAAAGCTTCTTGGATTGTCATGTACTGAAGTAGAAGAATATCCACAATAGTACACTTGTAGTATCGGACATCATTAAAGTCAATGGTTAGTCAGACCGGACGAGAGAGACAACAACTTAACTTTGCTTCGATTCCTACTATGAACTAGGAGGTATCAGACATGATCAAATAAAACAATTTGAATCATGTGTCAAGTGCTTGAAAATAACATTTACTTAAGAATCTATTAAATATTGAAGTTTGTATTCGTCGTCTTAACAAAAATGATCTTTATTGTCCGACAAAACAATATTTTTTGAAAACTTGAAAGAAAGTAAAAATAAATATTTTTAATGTAAATAGCAATTTGAAGACGAAGGAAGAGGAAAGGATCTTTACCTGCGGTTATGCCTTAATAACGATTTCAAAAGTGGCGGAAGAACTACACACCCATTCTTATTTTAGGCATTCAAATTCTGAGACATTATGACTCGTGGCTTAAGCTACGTTACAGTGCGTTCAAATAAAAGTTCACTATGATTTATATTGTTTAAAACAATATAGTTAAAATTTTGAAATGAAATTGCACACGTTTTAAATAAGATTTGAATCAACGTTCTACTATAAACGTTATTAATTTCTGTGTTGATAATTTAATTCAAATGCTGATGAATTTATTAATATAAATAGAAAATGTACCATAACATCATTCAAATTTTAATAAGCTATCTTTTTAAAATTTAATAGCATTAAGTAATACATAACTAAGATAGATGAATAAAAATTGGTAAGGAAATACGAAATAAAGTCATTATTAGATCAGATATAAAATTAAAATTACAAAAATATAATGAGTCATAATTGACACCTTCCATGTATCAAAGAACTAAAAACTGTAGGAAGATAAATTATTTTACAAAAAAAAAAAAGACATTGCAGGGAAAATTTAAAATGAAAAAATAAAAAATCACTCCCTTTTTTGGGATTATGTAATTAATTTAGTTCATTTTTGTGTATTTTGTAAGGAATATATTTGTTTGAAAGTCTCATAAATATAATTAATGAGGTCCAAAAAGCAAATTTATTTACCTTGGATTAGTGTGTTTCAATATATGAAAAGAGTTACACAGGAAAGAGATTTATAATGACTGATCGTTATACAGGCTATTTAAAGTATAATTTATTTCACGAAAAAAGAAAGAAATTTCATTTTGCATTTAAACTCCCAGTAAATTATCTATGAAATTAATTTTTCCTCCATTTATGAGAGAAATATGATACACGGCGACAAAAATCTTCCTTTCTTAATATTGTAGCAATATTTCATTTCTTTCAGAAATTAAAACAGGAATGAGTTCCAATAAACATCTTCTGGGAAGCTCCTATTGATGTTCTCCAGGAACAGTGTCATTGCTTAAGATATCTAGATGCCCCTCGAGGAACCTCATTCGCGTCGCACCTCAAAACTGTGCGAATTGGAAAGCTATTTTTTATTGCTTCCTTGCAGAGAGAGAGACAAATGTTTACGATGCAATTGTTTTGTCAACATGCCTTTGAAAAATGATCCGCTCCCTTCATCGCCCCCGCGCTTGGAAAACTACATTTTTTATCATTTTTTGGATGCCCGTTTTCCTTGGTTATTCTCTTACGCGTGTGACACTTTCGTTTGGCTGAAATATTTTTCTCTCTTCTCGAAGAACTCGTTTTTTTGTTTGCTTGACAATTTATTTTTCCTCGCTCTTGCTCGATTACGATGTGCGTCTCCACCTCCCCTTCCCGGGTGGCCCACATTTACAAATGCGATTTTTATGTGTCGCTACGGAATTGAAAGAAACTTTGACTTTCGAATTCGATTCCATTAGTATACTTTTCTCAAACGTGGAGTCTATACTTTCATTTAAATTAAAAGAAGACTTATGTAAAGTTTAATCACAGAATATAATGAATTAATTTTCTTTGATCAAATCTAATTAAAATGTCAAAGAAATCGTGATATATACCTCCAAAAGATATAAACTTGGCTTCCATAAGAATTATTTAATTTTCCGGAAAACAGTGTACATTAACAACGCGTATATTTTTATATAGCTTATTTAACTACGAATCCATTTTAAAATTTAATATTGGTTTATAACATTAAGATACATTTTTGCCAAATTTGTTCTTTGTTTTATAAAGACTCATTTTTAATCTGCATTTACAAGCATTACAAGAAAACATGCAAAATGCCTGGTAAGCCTTTCCTTTAAACTTACAAATTAGTAAACAGAAAAGCAGAATTGAAGACTGAAAAATGTTGCCTATTATATTAAAAAAAATTTTTGAAATATTGTTTATTTTTTAAAGATGGTAGTGTAAATGAATGGCTGATATTGTTTTAACCGTATTTTTAAAATTTTTATGCATTAAATCTTCTATTCCTTCTCAATTTAAAATTCTACTTTTGTTTTTAATTCAATTGCATTTTATTGAAAATTTGTTTAAAATTCTACTTTAGTTAATGATTGTTTTTATGTTCATTGTTTCAGTTCCTGTGAAAAAAATTTACATAAGAGGGAAAGATAATGTCACTTACTCAGGAATCATCGGCCCTTTTACAGAAGGCGTCAGCTTAACCTTGATTTGTGAAGCAAAAGGAGGTATTAGTTTTAAACTTCTGTAGAGAAAAAAAAATTTCTTAACGATATGCTTCCTACAACTCATTGTAGATTGTTGTAAGAGCTTGCTTATAGGATTTAAATATATTGATATATAATGATTTAGGCTTTGCTCTGCAGAGAGGAAGTCAGAATTTAACAATTTTATAATAATAAAGTAACCTGAAAATTTGCAAAACTATATAATACAATAGATTACATTATATTTAATTAATCGAACATGAGAGTATTTGCATAAATTTAAGGTAAAAAAAAATGTTGCCGATTTTAGAATATGATTGTATCGTGTTTCTAATTGTATGTTTAGTTTTTTCATCAATTTAAATAGTATTCTATAATGCAAATTATTTTTGATACATAGAAACTGAATTATTCCCTTAGGCATACCATTTTAGATGAGCATACTTCTTTGCATTAAATATTTAACAAAAATGTAGTGTTTAGAGATCAATGAAACTTATAAAAAAGTGAAAAGGAGTATAGATTGAAATAAGGAAGCATCCAAAATCGACTGTTATGCTTTATATAATGACATTTTAAATTTTCTCAAAGTTTTAGTTTAATAGACAAATGTTTGTCTATAATTTAAAAATGTTTTACTCTGATTTAAAAAAAAAAAAAAAACCATGAAAATAATTATAAAATAAAATTCTTTTCTGTTAATAAATATTTTAATTTACTGTTATCTTAAACAAGCATTATATAAATTACACAATAATTTCATGTATTTTTAAATAATTTTTAATTTCTGAAGTATTAAATTATTTCAATACCACATTTATTTTAGATAATAAGACTAAATTATGTAAAAGATAAATAAATACTGTTTACGGTTTTGACACGTTTACTTGAAACTGTTAGATAACATACTTGTGTAAAAGCAATTCAATTGAATAAATGTCACGAATTGATTACTTATGCATCAGTTTCTTAAAAATATAAGGAAAACAAATTATCAGGAGACTTAAAATGGTATGAGATAGAATTAATTTAAAACAGTTTGATTGATAACTCATTAAATTAGATTTATTGCAAGCAATGCGTAATTCTCCTACATTATTACAATCATTACTGATAAAGTTTCTCAAGTTATTTGACAGTCTACTACTATAAAAATTTTTATAATTGTTGACAGCTCCTAATAGGAATAAGTTTATGTGTGTGAGAAAGACTTTACCGATACATTTACTTTTTTGACAGTGATTAACTTATTAATTTTAATAAAGCTTTCGAAAAAAAGAATGTATGCTTATACCATTACTAGATAATATTAACATAACATAACTTATAACTGATGTAGAATAATCCCCATTTAAATTAATTTTGTACTAGGCACATTTTTTGAAATGCATAAAAGTTTCATCAATGAATATATATTCTTGTGTGAAACCACATTATTTTTTCCCCTTAGTGAAATATTTCTAGAAAATTTGTTTAAAATATAATATCAAATTTTGATTAGTATATAACATAATTTAAACTATTAATAAAACAGTTACCTTAGATGTCGTAGTAGTAATAATTTTCAAAAATTACATATAATTCCTTGAAAAAGAGCTGGAACTAAAAAAAAATTATTATTTCATAAAAATAATTCATTTTTCGGTTTTTTGTGTTGTTTTTAGGCTTTCCTACACCTGTTCTTACATGGAGAAGGGGCTCTCGAATTCTTTTAGGCACAATCACGGTAAATGAACAAGGTTTGGTGAGGAACGAGCTAGTTTTTAATCGTCTGAGGAGAGAGGATTTGCTCACTGTTCTTACATGCCAAGCATCCAACAACAACGTGTCTGGCCCAATATATACTTCCGTAACACTAGATTTGAATTGTAAGCTATTTCATGTAAATTTTTCAAATACCTGAAGTCAGTAAATTATATATTTTTTTAATATTTCAATTTTTAATGATTTTTAATCTAAAAATGTTTATTAGTTTTAATACAATCAGACGATACATATTTAACATTTCTATTTAACTTATCTATATTGCTTTACATTGCAAGAATTATCAAAATACATAATATTTTTTCCAACTGAACAGAATCAGCAATTCGTAGTATCAGAGATTCACATCAGTTAAAAACATTTTAAGTAAGATTTTTCTTTTTTTTTCACTTAACAAACAAGAGTAAAAATGTAAATTCTTACATTATAAATAACCAGTCTAATTTTAAAAAAGTTAACAAACCTCTAAATTCGTAATGAATAAGTTTAACGCTTTATTAAAATCACAAAATTTTCCTGAAATTTTAGCATTTTTTGTAACGGTATTTTTCCAAGAATATTTATCATATGAGTAGAATTTTCTTAGGATGATTTAACTCTTTTTACGTAGGTTATACTCTGTAAGAGGGAAACGTTAATTTATGTTCTTAATATGAAAATACAAATTGCTCTGTGAAGGCTCCAATGATTCATTGATGGTAGTATTAGATTTGCATACTTACGTACTTTGAAATAAATTCTAAGACGCCAACGATATTTAAATGTATTGCCCAGAATTAAACTTAATAGCTAAAAGGTTTTTTAAGTGGTTTGAATATTAATTTCTCATGCATTAATTTAGAAAAATTAATTTTGAATACCCCGTTGATTTATAGTGCGACATAAAAGTATTTTCTCTCTTGAAATTAACATTGAAAGCTTTGATTAATTAAGAAAGTTTTACGTCATAATTACAGACTTTTTCAACCGTTTGAGTTTGCAATAAATTTTATCTTTTTTAAGGAAACAGAAATGGGTTTTCCAACGCAACATTTTTCAAAATAAGTACTTACGTTGCACGTTATTTAAAGTGATGAAATGGTGCGAAATTCTGTATCAGGAATCATTGTTTTCAAGACAAAGAAAAATCTTCAACTCTCCGATTTTAAGAAATTAATTCCATTTTTTTTGAAAAACCGTTTTCTCTTTTAAAAAGTGTTGCTTGTAATTTAAGAATTTATTGCTACAGTTTTCATTTAAGTTTAAAATTATGCTCATTTATCTTATAAAAGTCTTTCAACTTTTACAAATATTCTATAAAGAAATTTTATAAATAAGAAGACAAGTGTATTCGATGACAAAATTCATATTCATGATTATCTCAGTTGACAAAGTTGAAAAATTAATTTTTATTGTTTTTTGAGTTTACCATTCCATCATAAACCTCCCTTAACAATTCTAAGAAAACTAAGTTATGTATTCATTTACTTTTAACAACATATAAGCATTTATTTATTTTTTAAAAACTATCCCACTTTTAATGCAAGTATGAATATTCTAATTATTCTAATCACATGCCAAATCATTAAATATTAAAAGAATAAAGAAACATTTAGGCTTTCCATGGATGATTAAGAAATAAAAATTCAAAATTTAATTAATTCTGTCATTCAAAATAGTAAATAAATATTTAGATTTCACATTTTTTTCACTATCAAAATTTTTTGTAATATTTACGATTTCTTGGCATTTGTGAAAATACTAATTCATTTAATTTGTGAACAGAGTAGAGTTATTGTTGTAATAAAACAATGAAGTCAATGATTAATTACGCAACAAGTGCTTTTCATTGTATGTCTGGCGAAGAGGATTGATTCAATTTCACTCATTTAATTCTAAATTTTTTAAATATCACAATTATATACATCACATTCATCTCCCAAGTATTGGAAGAAGGTGGTATCGGAATTCTATCGAGAGAATACATAATTATCAAAATATCACATTTTTACTTGTGCTTTTGGTATGATAATTCTAAATTATTCTTGAGTTTAACCAAAATTTCAAAACATTATCTCGTTAGATCACTCTGATTCATGGTGCATGTTTTAAATTAGAAAATTTCATTTTTCTGAAACCATTCTTTCATAATTCATCTCTTCCTTCTATCATGAATGTAATTTAAATTTTAAGATTCATATTTTGCAATTTTTATCAAACATTTTATAAATGCAGAAAACAGGAGCATTATGCGAACCATAAGCAAATCATTAAAAAACATTTCTCAGGATTTCGATGTCAGAGGGTGAGAATCAGTTACTAAATGGAAATATACATGCATAGTTAAATTTTTTTGAAATTATACATGATCTCCAGAAAAGGAGACAGCTTAAAAAAACACTTGTTCGGTTGGTAAGAAATAAGAGTCACTTAACTAATCTGTATAAAATTATATTTACTTTCTTACGAAATAACAACGATCAAAAAAACATACAGCTCAAATCAATTTTGATATAAGTGCAATTAATGCTTTAATATTAATCATATATTTCTATAAATACGTCACGTTCATTAAGTAACCATTTAAAAATTAAAGTTTAAATAAATAAACAATATTAAATCATACGTATAAATTAATGTACAATATATGATGAAACCACATTTAAAAACTCTCATTCGACAATTTAATTGGTTTGCAATTACTCTAGTGACTTAATCAGATAAATTACCATAACATTTTTAGTCAGTTTTGAAGTAACTAATTATTTAAATTATTGAAATGTGTTATGTAATTTCAAATATCCGAATCAACTAAATATATTTTCAAATAAATAGATGAGCGACAGAATTTTTTTAAACTTGAATAGCATATTTTTTCTTTAAGAGAGATCAAAAGTAATGCATTTTTTTCTATGAAAATAGAAACATGTTTCCAAATGTAGTTAATAGATTATATTTTTTTCTTTGAAATGGAACTATAAGAAACATCATTGTAAATGAATTAATAAATTACAAAAGCAGAGATTATTCTTAAGCAAAACTTACCCATTCAGTCATGATTAAAATTTGCTCCCGAAATTCTAACGCTCTGGTAAAGTTTGCTTCTTTACGTAAAATTTTCCATATTATTAAAATAATTTCACAAATTGCAGAATAGTGTCCCGAAACAGTAAACAAATTTTGAGTTGCTGCAATACGTTTCCAAATGAGCATTTAATAATTGTTTTCGTAATTAAACATTTTATTAATATTATTAATAAAATTATTAAATTATTAAATAATTACTTTGAACGAATTTTATCGATATAATTATTAAATGTTCCATTTATTTTAGCAAGATATTATAGACATACACATCTATATATATTCAAAAATAAATGAAATAAAATTTACCAAATGTATGATATCCTTAAACTTAATATATTTTTTAAATATTCAAGAAAGAGCTTAATCATTTTTTATTCAAAATGAACATTGATTTCTCATCATGAATTTTCATTGTGATATCCTTATTTTTCCTATTAAAGAATGTTTTAAATTTACCAAATGTTTGGCATAAATATGTAAATTTCAAGATTATTTAAAAGTTTTCGAGATTATTTTGAGCATTACTCATCTTATTATGCAAATATGTTAAGCCATATTATAATTTGTTAATACATTTATGCAAATATGCTAATACATGCATTCTTATTCATTTAAATATTTTAAATAACGAAAGAATATTTGAAGGCCAAAATTTATTTACACATATTTAAAACAACTTTTAAAATTATTTATCAATTTTAATGTTATAAATACTATATATATTCAAAAATTATAAATAATTATATAAAACACTAATATAATTATTTACAATTTTTGGAGGTTATACAAAAAGATATTTTCTCTTAAGATTTTCTGCATAATTTTTAATCTTACTTATGTAAAATTTGAGTGATTAACAGTTTTGCAATTTGTATATAATATTTGTTGTGATTTCTTTCTGAAATTATCACACAATATCTCATATTCTATCAGCACAAACTGCTATTCTTTCAAATAGAACAGTATATAAAATTACCTTCATATATATGATAATATTTAAAATACATCCAGAGAATTTGATAGGTCTTTATTTCAATTGGAACTTATCAAACCTTCAAAAGAGAAAATAATTATAAAGCCAATTATCCAAACAGGGTACTACTTTCAATTTTACCAATAGAAGAGAAATGGTTGTATTTGGAGAAAGTGTACTTAATACAAAAATGTAGTACAATTTATAAATGATCTTTAATAATATGTTATCCATTTCAAATATATCTTATAACTTCATATATATATATATATATATATATATATATATATATATATATATATATATATATATATATATATATATATATATATATATGTATATATATATATATATATATATATATATATATATATATATATATATATATATATATATATATATAGATATATATATATTAATAAATTAATTAAGATATTTTTCGTCTGGATTCTTAAACACTTTTATAACAAACTTTTACCAAACCATTTTTAACATTGTTATTTAAATAACTTTGGAAATTGTAAAAAAGTACCATATTTAACTTTAAGAAATTCTAAACGTTTTCTTAAAAATTACAAGCATTTTTATAAAAGTTTTGAAAAATTAAGTAGCAAATTATCTTCATCCAAGTTACATTTTTGGAGAAAAAAATGGGAATAAAAATATTAGAACATTAGAATTAATTATTAATTATTCTAATGTTCTAATATTGAAGAATTTCTTATGATTCAGTATTTTAGAAATATGTTTTACTATTTAAAAATTCTTAAGTGACGAAAAGAAATCAATCAAAGAAAAAAAATTCATTTTATTTTGTAATGATATTATTATATTGTTAAGTTTTATCCTTAACAAGTAATTTTTTTATTAGTTTTGTATGACATTGATATGAAAATAATGCTTGTAAAAATAAGAAAAAGTAAGTTTAATGAGTATAAAATGTTATTCTGCTTAAATAATGAAAAAAAATTGTTTTAAGTGGATACAATAAAATATTATTTCATTACAGTTCTTAATTTTAATTTCTTTTGTTTCAAATATTATATAAGCAATATCATTAAGAACAAGCATGAAGGAAGATTGTAGATTGTTACATAAGTTTTCTTTTCAGTTATCAAAAATTGAATTAAAGTACTAAATTTAGAGATATTAAATGCCTGAGAGTAAAATACTTAAAAATGTGCTATTTCGAAAAAAAATTAAAAATAATTAATGTTTCAATTTCTATGGAAAATTTTAATTAGACTGCTATATAAAAATGTAAAAAGTTGTAAAGTGCTTTGTATGCTAAATAATCTATGACGCTGACGGATGTGATCATTTTGTGGGGATTCTACTGTGTAGTACTTTACTTTTATACTAGACATCTTTCATTCGAGTTTTCTTAAAAATTATTTTAATTTTTCATTTTCTTATTTAAATTACACTGAAATAACTGAAATGTTTTGTTTTAAATGAATCTCTGAATCTCCAATTTAGTAATACTCAAAAAGTATGATTATTGTTGCGATGAGCTTTAGATTTACTGTGAGAAAATATTTTAAAATGTTGTTCAATTCTCTTTTGACTCAATGCTCATCACTGTTAAAATTATTTTTGTAAATACTTGCAAATAATTTTTTACTAGACGATTTTTCAGTTGGTTTTCAAAACGTGATCGTTAATTATAAATTTTGCCATCATTTAGTTACTTTACATTTCCGTTTCATTGTTTTTTTCTTATTTTTAGAATGAAAAAAATTAATTGATTTTATAAATACATGTAAAACTTTTTATCCAAATTATGTAACGTTGCAATAAAAAATCGTGACATAAACCAATTGTATATTTTTACAATTTAATTACAAATTTATACAGAGTAAAATAAAGGATTTTACACGAATAAGTTATTTAAAACCAGAAGTTAAATGAAGAAAAATCTTATATAATAAAGTATTTGAATTAAAATATCTTGGTACTAAAGACCCATTTCTTATTTTGTTAATCTAAGTAAATTAAAACTTTTATCTATACAGCTAATATATATGTTTATAGATTAATGATTTAGTTTTTTACATTAAAAATTACACTATTTAAACGTTTTAGAATAATTCCACTTAAATGAGAATAAGAAGAAACAGAAAATAATTTATACCGTTATAATCAATTCATTTTTCGTAATAACTAAACAATTACATGTTAGCAATTTTTGCTTAATTTCTATTAGACAATTTCATGAAGATTTAATATGCGCCCTGTTATTTTGTCACAAGCATGTTTTGTGCAAAAAATTAAGTTTTGCGACCTATGAATTGTGTTATAAAAGAGGAATATATTTATGTCAGAAGACAAAGACAGTTCAACGTTATCCAAAATTGAAAAAACAAGTCTAATTTAATTTTAAGGAAAACATTTTTCTTTTCCATAAACTGCAGCTTTCAACTGCTGTTCTCTTTCTAAAATCCTTTCTCCTACACTGCTTGCGACATCATTTCAAAATAGACGAAGTTTTATGAAGTCTCAGCGTGCCATTTCCTGCTTTTCGTCAAAAACTGCGTGCATTTCTTGGAAAATTTCTGCAGTAAGGTCCCTAGGTTTTAATCAAGGGATCAATAGGAAGTTGAATTCGGAGCATTTGAGATGGCGCGTGCACGGAAAGAATGGAATCTTAACATATACGTATTTCCCAGAAATGTTTCTCCTGAAACCATCAGTATTAATAAAAGCATTTAAAGCTACTATCAATTGCAAATGATAAGAAATGTGTCTAAAAATACTAAGTAGTATCAAAAATACTAAAACATATCAGGGAATTCCTCTATGAAATTTAGCACTTGGAAAGTTGATCACAAATACAATTATACGCGGTTTAAAATCTCTGATATCATTCATTTAATAATAATTCTAAATTTGATGTGTCACATTTACATCATTTTTTCAGAAAAAACTTAATTTTCCGTGCGCATTGTTGTCAGATATAACGTGTTGATTGCATTTTTAAAGGTCCGTTGATTGCGTCTATAATGATTAGTTTTCTCTGGGTATCAATTTTAGCAAATTTTTCTCTGTTGAAATTAGCATACGATAAATTCGTAATAAATACCTGATACGCGTTTACTTTCCTATTTTTTGCCTCTCAGAGTGGAATGCAACCTTATTTCCTAGGTAATTATTGCTTGTATAGATAGTTACTATCAACCCTTTTAATTTGTAAAAAGAATTTGGAATCACCCTATATACATACATACATCTATACAATCACACGCGCTTATATACACTACTGGGCATTAAAATTGCTACACCAAGAAGGCGACATGCTACAGACGTGAAATTTATACGAAAGGAAGAAGGTGCTGTGATATGCAAATGATTAGCTTTTCAGCACATTCAGACAAAGCAGGCGCCAGTAGCGACACCTACATTGTGTTTAAATGAGGAAATTGTTCAGCCGGTTCCTCATACACAAATTGCATTTGAACATTGTTGCTTGGTGAAAAGTTGTTGTGATGCCTTGTGTAAGAAGGAGAAATGCGTACCAGCATGTTTCTGACTTTGATAAAGGTCGAATTGTCGGATTGCGGTTTATCTTATCGTAGTATTGCTGCTCGCGTCAGTCGAGATCCAATGACTGTTAGCAGAATATGGAATCGACAGTTTCAGGACGGTAAAACGGAACGCCATGCGGAATCTCATCGGCCACCTATCACTAGCAGCCGAGAAGACAGGCATATTATCCGCATGGCCGTAATGGATCGTGCAACCGCGTCACGAGCCGTGAGTCAAGAAACGAGGTCGTTTGGAAGACAACAAGTGTCTGCACAAACAGTTCGACGACGTTTGCAGCAGCATAGACACTCAGCTCGGAGACCATGGCTGCGGCTTCCCTTGACGCTGCGTCATAGACAAGAGCGCCTTCAATGATGGGATCAACGACGAACCTGGGCGCACGAATGGCGAGACGTCATCTTTTCAGATGAATCCAGGTTCTCTGTACTATATCATGATGGTCGCATCCGTGTTTCGCGGCATCGTGGTGAACGCACACTGGCAGCGTGCATTCGTCATCGCCATACTGGCCCATCACTTCGCGTGATGGTATAGGGTGCCATTGGATACACGTCTCGGTCACCTCTTTTTCGCATTGACGGTGCTTTGAATAGTGCACGTTACATTTCTGGTGTGTTACGACTCGTGGCTCTACCCTTTATTCGATCCCTGCTTAACCCTACGTTTCAGCAGGATAATGCCCGACCGCATGTTGCCGGTATTGTACGGACCTTCCTTGATACGGAACATGTTCGGCTGTTGTCCTGGCCAGCACGTTTTCCAGTTCTTTCACGAATAGAAAACGTCTGCTCGGAGACGTCTGGTCAATGGTTGCCGAGCGACTGGCTCGTCACCAAACGCCAGTCACTACGGTTGATGAACTGTGGCATCGTGTTGAAGCTTCATGGGCATCTGTACCTGTACATGCAATCCCATCTCTGTTTGACTCAATGCCCAGGCGTATAATTGCTGTTATTACTGCCACACACACAGAGGTGGTTGTTCTGGGTACTGATTTCTCAGGATCTATCTAGCCAATTTTTTTGAAAATTTAATCATTTGTTATTTTTAGTATAATATATTTGTCCAATAAATATCATTTTGTTATCTGCATTTCTTCCTGGTGTAGCAATTTTAATGGCCAGTAGTATATACACTGGTGTGCAAAACTTAAGCAACAAGTGCGTTTTTTGTCATAACTCTACAAGAAATCAACCGATTGACATGAAATTTGAATATGATGTACATTATTCTGTACTTAAACGGTGGTAAGAGAACAATGGCACAGAAATGAATATAAAGCTTAAAGTAGGGTATGGAACAAAAAAAGCTTTATTTGACATATAGTGGCGTTACACATGATTGCCTGAAGAAGCGTAAGTACAACTGGCAGATGTTCCCTAGTATGGGATATGCCCTCCACTTACTGTAATTGTTGCTTGGCATCGTCTCTCCATGCTAAGCACCAGATTATCCAGGAGTTCTTGGGGTAAACGTCTCCATTCCTCCTTTAACGCCTCTTTCAGCTGATGGGTGTTACCAGGAGGATACTGTCGTGTCGCAAGACGTCTCCCTAATGCATCCCACGAATGCTCTATGGGATTTAGATCTGGAGAGTAAGCTGGCTAGTCCATTCGTGTGATATCTTCACTTTCCAAAAGCTCTTGAGCATTAGCAATACGGTGTGGACGGGCATTGTCATCCATAAATATGAAGTCAGGTCCAATGGTCCCTCGGAACAGACGCACATGGGGTAGGACTACCTCATTGCAGTAGCGGTCTCCAGTTACAGAACCTCGATCGAAGATCTGAAGCTCAGTCCGCCCGTTCAACATAATGCCACCCCAGACGAGAACTCCAGGACCACCGTAACGATCTCTTTCCGCGATGTTATTAGGATGAAATCGAGCTCCAACCTCTCTCCAGATCAAGTGACGTCGAGAATCACTTGTAGCACTAAAATGACTCTCATCTGTGAAGAGGACGCGACTCCATTGATGAGGTGTCCAGATTTCGTGTTCTCTGCACCACTCTAAACGGTGCCGCCGATGGCAAACTTTTAAAGATATGCAGCGTTCAGGACGTCTAGCAAATAAGCCACCTTTGTGGAGGCGTCTGGACACTGTAAATCTTGATACTTGTCGTCCTATGGCTGTGCACAGTTGCTGAGATATGGCGCTCGCTGACTGAAAACGGTTTCTTTTCGCCTGGAGGACAATGTAACGGTCATCTTTTGCTGGTGTTTTCATTGGGCGGCCACCACCAACCTTCCGAACAGCTGTACCAGTAATTTTAAAGGAATTCCAAGCACGAGAAACAACACTTTTGTTGATCCCGAACTCTTCGGTGACACTGGTCACACTACGCCCCTCCTCAAGCTTCCCAATCATTCTTCCTCGAGTAAAGTCGTCTAAATGATTTCTTGAAGACATGTTCCACAAAACAAATCACTTGCACTTACAGCGAATGTCTTTAACTACGGTGATCTTCATCTTTTTATCACAGTTTTGATTTGCGCGCGCCGACCCACAAGGTTTACGTACACTTACATCACCTATGACGTTTTATTTCGAAAATTTTCATGCAAATAATCTTTCTATTGAATTACGTGCATATTATACTGCAATTTCATGGCTATCTTATACTTTGTTGGGAGCTGTATTGAAAACCACTTGTTGCTTAAGTTTTGCACACGAGTGTGTGTGTGTGTGTGTATATATATATATATATATATATATATATATATATATATATATATATATATATATATATATATATATATATATATATATATATATATATATATATATATATATATCAGATGTGATGAAAAATGCTACAATTCCCTTATACGATAACCATCATAACAGGAAAGAAAGAAAACGCAATCAATATCATAAATATTTTCGTCGTGTAATGTTAAAAAAGTTTATATTTTTAGAAAATGTAAGAGAAACTAGTATCGAGATTTCATAAAAATTTTATAATTAAATAACATTTATTGTGAAGCTTATTTCAACGCTAAATTTTATTTCTCATGGAAACTACTTAGCAACTGCATCGATGGGCGCTTGGTTGTGTATAATGGAAATGAAACATAACGTTTGTTTTAAATTAGGCAAAGTTAACATGTATTGAGAGTGCAGCTAGCTATCTTATTCCAATTCTAGACTTCATTAAAGCTTATTAATTGGCAGGCAAACAGATAAGAGATATTAGACAGCCATTAGTGATATATATTATATTTAATCCATACCGAATGTGCAACAATCTGATTAAATATGTCAAGATCCATCAGTGAAATCCGGTTACAATTATTCAGATTAAACTATTATTAGAAATTCTCTTCAAACTTCAAAAACAATTAATGTTTTGATATTTTATGAAACATTATGTAACATTCTTTCATTGTATAAAAGCATCGTATTTTTAATAATTTTTCAGTAATTTTATGTAGAATGAAATTCCAATAGCCTACTTTTTGTTTAAAAAATTAAAACTGGATATTCTTTTATTATCAAGATTATATACATATTTTTTCCTAATGAGTTTTACTCACTTATTCTTGAGATAGAACAGTAAAATAAAACTGACTAATAAAGACAATTTTAAAAATGGGTTGCACAATAACATGCATAGATATGGTTCCTAGCGTTACATTTCTACTTTTAAAGAATGTCATGTTAATTTGGAATCTTTATAGAATTTTCATAAACCATACTTAGTTTTTTGTTTCTTTCTCAATCAAAGGAAGGAATTAAGTACACGTTGGACTCCTTCTCACCCGTGGTACTTTAGCAAAAGACCTCGTGGGTGTCACAAGTTCAATATATCGAGAAAACAGCTGATGGCTCTCTCTCGCATTCTGAGCGGCATATCAAGCCACGAAAGGTTCTTTTCAGAGAGTCATCGGCGTCGTTCTGTTCACGCCTCTCCAGATAATGATCTTAGTTGTCTAAACTTACGGTTTTTGAGATATTATATATATATATATATATATATATATATATATATATATATATATATATATATATATATATATATATATATATATATATATATATATATATATATATATATATATATATATATATATTTGGACTTTCTGGTGATTTTTGGTTTCAAGGAGATTGTGTTGTTTAACTACATCAACTGGGATTAGAAATAACAATGCATATATTCTTTTAAAATAAAAATGTGTTTTTCCATTTAATACAATTTGTTTAAAAATTTAGATATTGACATCAGTATCATAACGAATGATTTACCCGTGGGACCATTTGTCTCATGTAAAAATTTTATATATTTTTTTTTATATTAGAATAAAATGAAAATATAAATAATTAAATATTTTCATAGTATAAAGTCATAAACTAATTTTATTTTATAAGAAAAAAAGAAGCAGTAACTCCTTGGAAACTGTAGCAAATTAAAGATTAAGTTTTTTTTAAAATAATAAGATTATTTATATTTGCAATTTCAAATAAAAGATAAGTTTAATGAAATGTAAAATGTCAACATCATTTATCAATTGTTAAAAAATACAATTTAATGAGAGGTATTTTTCAATTTTGAGCATATTAAGCAACTAATTCATGATAACTTAATAATTAAAATATTGTAATAAATATAATAGTTTCTTCAAACAAATGAATGTTTCTCATCTGCTACAATTCATTGATTTCTTTATTTAATTACATTTTGGGGATAAAATATGCTTTAGCAATGGATCTTATTTCCGCAGCTGAAATTGAAAGTTAGTATCAGCTATCCTAAAAATTATTAATCTGAGGAATCTTTGATTGTTAGCAGTTTTTATGAGAATCAAGCAAGCGATCATATTATTAGTAATGATCACTTATAACATTCTCTATCATTCCAATTCAGTATAATACAATTAATGATTTTCTGATTTAATGTATTGCATTACATTGCAGTTTTCTAGAAATGTAACGTTTTCTTATAGAGAATGAGAATCTTTATCCGTAATATAAGGTTCAATGATGCAGTTTTCAAGAAACAAAAAACATAAAAGCAGCATTCACAATAAACGTTTTTTAAAATGATGATATTTACGATACAATACATATCATATACGTATTACAAATTTTCTTCTTTCTATCTGTTTGAAAAACATATTCATGCTAATGTAATGTAATTAATACTAATATAATTAATATATATGTTAACAACAACAGCTATAAAATATATATTTTAAGAGTTACCAAATTTCGTTTTTTATATGCTCTATCAAATGGCATGCTTATAGTGACTTATTTTTATTATTTGAAGTGAGTTATGTGTAATCATAATAATTTCAATCATCCCTGTAGAACAAAAATTATTTGTAGATTTTCTTCAAAAGTAAAATTGTTCATTCTATATTCACAACATTGTTTTTTTTTTCTTTTCTAAAAATTGAAGTTCTTCAAAGGCATTTGATATATTGTTGAATATAGTTTGATAGTTTTTAAAAATTGAAATTGGCAAAGTTTTTATATGGAAGTTAATTTGAATTATCTGGAAAGGCAATTAGAGATATTATTTTAACAATGTTGGAAACTTCCTTGTATGGTATTGGCAAAGGTGGATGAATTATAGTGTCATAAAATTGCGTGAGTGTACTTTTATTAAATACACCAGAAAAGTATAGGTAACAAATTATCAGCTCTAAATTCTCAAACTTAGAAAAACTTAATCGATCGCGTAATCCATTTCTTAATTAATCAGGGTATGATGACAAATTCTCATTTTCCTGCTGAGTAGCAGGAATCCTTAAGTTTAGATATTTGTCAGGTTTATATTTTCCAAAGACAATAGACAGTGTCAGAGTTAAGAAGTTTTAATTGTTACAGAAAAATTAAATAATACATCAATTCTGTATTAAAAATTATGTAAAATTTAAAATCGAAATCTAAGGAACTTTTGGCATAACTCATGGTTATCTGATATAAAAGTTTTAACTTAATACATTTCACACTTAAATGTACTCACTTGCTATTCGTCGTTACTAAGTGGAAAATAATTTTTTTACTACATGTAAAATTAGTTAAAAATATGATTCTATATCTTTGAATAATAATTTTATGATAATTTAAATGTTAAATGTTTAGTTTGTGTGTGAGATTTAAATTTTTGAATAAATTTAGGAATTACCAATAATAATATTACCTAAAAAAAAAAAAAAAAAAAAAAAAAAAACAGATATGTATTTGTAAGGCATTTAAAAATTACAATTTTAATCAATTTAAATAATCTTTACACAATCTTCTTATTGTATTTCTATAATTTTATAATAATTTTATAGTTATTTTAGGGAGGAATTTTGGAAAATAAATTCACTTAAAATACTTGAAATACCTAATAGCAAATAGCTCTCTCTCTCTCTCTCTTTATATATATATATATTGTATTTTATTTTAACAAATACTAACATGCACAAGGAACCAAATAATTAATTTTTTTAAGCATGGAATTAAATGTGACAAAAGAATAATATTTAATAGAATGTTCTTTTGCAGATTTAAAAATTATTTTCTCAGAGCTTCCTTGGTGTTTTCTAAATATCAAAAGTGTTTTTTTATAGTTTATAATAAACTAGTAAATTCCAAACTTTTAACTCCCTCTTAAAAATTTCATATTTGATTCACAAATTATTGCGTAATGTTTACAGTACAAATGAGATGAAATAATCAGAAAAATCGATGGAATCATTTTTGAGGCATAAGTACCCTTTAAAAAACGTCTAATTTAAATTAAAGTAGAAAATTTATAGTTTCACTTTAAGATTTTATTTAAATGGCTATGGAGAAATCTAGAGTTCTGTCTCGTAATAATGACACTTATGTGCCTCAGGATGCGTCTCTCCAGTTTTCAGATGGCTTTTATGGCTAATTTTTCTGAAGAACTCAATGATTTATATAATTAACTTCGCCGGAGGGGGAGAAGGAATCGCTACCCTACATTTGAGAACCATTTTAAAATCCTTTCTCAACTTCCATAAAATATTTCACGTTTCAGCATTGAATTACTCGGGCATGAAATTTCAATGAACTCCGTTTTTCTCCTTTTTTCTAGTATTAAGCTGAACCTCTAAAAACGAACGTGGGAAAAGAGAAAGATATTTTATGATTCCTTTTTTTTATTACTTCTTCGTTGGCAACGGGAAGAAGGTGCTAGCAAACAAATGAAAAATAAGAAAAAACTTCTAGAATAATGTGTAGTAGCACATTTTATTATTCTAGAATTTCTATTTTTTCCTTTTTTCTTCTTAGAACACTTTTATCAAGGCACGATGTGTAGTCACGTACGAAAGCATTCAGTCCCCTTTTCTAGCTTTATGTTGGCTCCACAGTCTAGAGAAGTACCAAAACAGTTTAGAATAAAGAAAAAAAACTCAACAATAAATTCGCAGAATGGGAAAAAAAGTCTTCGAAAGTAGGTTAAAGAAATGAAGTTTAAAAATATGCGGTTTTCTTCCTTCGTGAATAAGCGAAAACACAAAATTTTAAGTCTGCTAACTCATTTAAGAGAATTTTGAGGTTCTTTCTTGGAATTTTAACAAACACACAAAAAGCACTTCAATCAGCGATTCTGTTCTCGAATTTGAATTTTTTTTAACTTTGCTTCTTATGCAAATTAACCTCAACTGAAACTGAAACTTAAGGTAAAGTTTTTCATTAATTATATTTATTATTTATCTTTTTCAGTTCTCTTAAAATAAATTTTATAAGTACACTAAACATTTTTTAAAATAATAATCTCAAGATAAATTATATATATATATATATATATATATATATATATATGTTGTTGTATGCGTGTCTAAATATTCCTTATATTATATTGTTTATTTTTGGTAAGAGGCATTTTTGTAACTAAAAATTTCATTTTAATGTAACTGAAATAATTTTTATTCATTGCTTTTTATTCCTAAGAATTTCATTAAATATTGACTACTTAAGAAAAATAAACCGCAGGAATTAAAATTTAAAATTCGTTATTTAACTGATTACGTAAATCCTTCCGCTCTATTGCTAAAAGGCTGCGAATTGAAAATAAACTTTCCACACAGCTTTGGAAACTTTTGGTAATGCTCAATATTAAGAGATTTTTTCGGAAAAGCATTTAAATATTTCAATTCTTCTGATGCATTCGATTTAGTTTCTAAGATCTTTTACTTGTTTCTTTTTATCATTCCACTACGAGAAAATAGCTTGTTTTCTCGAAGCACTTAAGGGATTCTCCATTTTCTGAGACATATATAACTGAATTAGATTGCCTTTGGGGAAGCCAGCAACGATAAAGATCTTAGAGAATTTACTTCCTTAAACAGAAATACATGCTCGGTATTTTACTTTAGAAAATAGAAAATGCTTTATCTGAATTTTTTGTTATCTTTGGCATCAAATTTACTCTAAGTTCAAAAGTCAATGCACACTAATGTGACGGAACTGAGAAGTAAACATAGGCTTTTATAATTTTTCTTTCATGTTTTTTAATAATTCCTCCTGAGAGATTTAATAAACTTTGGATTTTTGTGGAAAGATGCATCTGAACATATCTTTAATTAAAATGATTAGTAATAAAAAAGTATTAGCTAAGAAATATGAAATATATATATATATATATATATATATATATATATATATATATATATATATATATATATATATATATATATATATATATATATATATATATATATATATATATATATATATATTGCACTACAGGGTTCCAGTACAACAGTACAAACATGTATCGAATAATCATGAAAAAAACTGTGATTTAAAAAAAATACATTTTTTAATCTGTTTGGTATAGTTTATTGTTATTTCATTTCATATATGTATAATTATGATTCAATGAAAGTATTTTACATAGTTTTAATGGCAATAAAGATCGGTGATATTCATTAATCTATAATTTTTGTTGATATTTGGCTATTTGTAACTATTAACTTTAAAAAATATCCTCATAGAAAGGAATGAGACCTTATACCTTCTTAAACATCTGAAGTGTTCTGAACATTAGTCATTGTTATAACAACAATATAAATGTTTTCATAGTTTATATTTTGTATAAAATATTATAATATTTTTTAAGCAATTTAATGGCTTTTAAATTTTTGTTAAAAACAATCGGAACTATTTATTGTTTCAAGAACCAATTGGGAAAATTTTGGAATATTAGGAAGGAGAATACATTGCAAATTCAGGTCCATTTCTCATCAAGGGAAATGATAATCCTTTCTAAAAAAAGTGGACTTCACGTAGATAACTTTATATATGCATGGAAAGTTTCACTGTAAAATATTTGTAAAACTTAATTTATTATTTCTTTGTTTTCATTTCATTATCTTCATAAAGTTATGATCTTAAGATTATATACAATTATTTTAATACTTTTTTCATGATTAATACACTTTCTTAATTTGATATATCTGTTTGTTTGTTTCTCAACGGTCATTTTTTGCACACGAGGCTAATTAGACCAGGACCTACCGCTTAAAATGGATTCCGAAACACTACAAACATCCATGCCCAAGGTGGGGTTCGAACCCACGAACTGTTGCACCGAAGGCATGAGCGCTAACCATTCAGCTGCCAGCTCGGCATTTGAGGTATCTACTGAATGTGTGTGCGTAAACAACCTATGACAAGCGCAAGTAATACATTCGTCTTTAAATCTTCCTAAATTGAGTTGAAAATATAAGTGTTAGTTTTCATTGTTAGTTTATTTTGCAAAAATTCAAACTATTGTAAAAATTATGATAGAGAAATTACCGATTTTATTGAATTCAGAACAATTACAACTGTACAATTATTTAAATGCTGAGTAACCGAGAAAAAATATTCCAATTTTCTTCAACCATTATTATTTTATTTGAAATCCTTTGCAAAAAGAATAACATAATTGGCAAATTCATATATTTTATAATTGCTGATATTAATGTAAGAGCAATATGTTAGTATAGATGTATGAACGCCAGATTTTAGTGACACGATAAGCGATTGTAATAGTCTAGACTCTTGCTATTTTATATTTCCCTATACCAAGAAAATTTTGATAAAAATAACCACAAAAATTTTTTATATTTTTAAATTGGATAATTTATGGAAAAAATAATTTGAAAATGTTAATTCTTAAAATTGATATTTTTTCAATGTTAAACTTGTGTAATACTAAAATGTCATATCGTGTAAATAGTGGCTCTATTTATCATGATAAAACTTTTTGTCGATCTAGTCATATATACAACTTTTTTTTTAGTTTCATCAATAAAACATATTTATTTATTTATTAATCACTTCTAAATATATTTCTGTTTCGTCATAGGTAATGATATTTGATTTCAAGTTGTTATTTCAAGAAAGTTTTATTTCCAGATTTTTAACGTCGTTAAGTTTATAGTTATAGTTTCTTGTAACTGAAATATAAATTTTCACAAATCAGGCATGATATGTTTGCAACATAATGCTCCTTGATTTTAATACATTTTAATTGCAATTACATAAGCTGGTAACTGAAAGAAAAATATCCATAAATCCTACGTGAGAATTCATTATTAAAAAACACAGCACTTGTGTTCATTAACTACTTTTATAAAAACAAGCATTTTTTTTTTTAAAGTTGAATGAGTGATTAATATTCACACATGTGTTCTTTCTTGAACAAAATATATAAAACTTTATTTATGATATCAATTGTCTTTTAAACTACAATTCATATCTCATCTAACATCTCGGTGGTTTTTTTAAGGCTAATTTAATCTTTTATGTGTTCTCCCCCCCTCCTGCCTAAATACCATATTTTGAGACTGTGTGTGAGCGGGGCACAAAGGGCTGTAAGTTATGGTGGCCATAAAAATTCTGGAAATCCAAGCATATGTTCCATTGTAGCAGAGCCATTATAAATCTTCGAACTCGTGAGCTGTCTTTACTAGATCCGTTCTTAGAAACATTGAAAGAAAAGTAAGAGAAAAGACCGCGTCTTAGAAGTCCCCTTTCCTTCTTTTTAATCCTCAAAACAGGAAAATACTCTGACTCCATTTGTCAAATATCTTTGGCCGGAAATGTCAGTCTCAGATGCCTCTACATTGTGGTGAAATATATAAGAATTTTTTTTTTCATTTGTGGCAACACTGACTTCTTTTCACGTCGCTCAAATGGAAATGTGAAAAGAAAGGAAGGAATAGAATAAACATTCTCAAATCGAGTTTCTATATGAATACTATTTATTGCAAGCTTATCCGTTTCCTTCCTCCATTAACTGATAAGTGATAGACAATACTATTTGTAAGCAGTTTATAAATAATTAATTTGAAGAAATAGAATACATTTCTTTCCTTATAAACACATATTTTAAATAAAAAAGTAAAACTCTTAGTTTTAGTTTTTTATTATTGTTTCAAAAAAATTTTTTTTATCAAAACTTCTTCATTTGATTGACTTATTGAATTTAGTTTTATACGACTATAAACAACACATAGCAAAATAATAACATCTGTGTAAAGTTTTTTTTTTTCATCATTTATGTGTAAAATGATAACTCCGAAAACTAAAATGTTAGTAGCTCTCTACGGTTCCTTAGGCTTTTCTGTATAATATTATTTGATTTCAAAATATTTTAATATAATAAAATCAGGAATTATGCATTTATTATAATAAATCAAAAATTATATATATATATATATATATATATATATATATATATATATATACCTTTGACCTTTCAGAGAGAAAGTTTTTTATTTAATTTATTTAATCCTCTCATACATCATGAAACAAAAATCTGACACTTTTCTTGAAAATTAAATAGAATTAAAGCTGATAAATCATTAATTGCTTTTTAGAATGCATACGAAAATTTACCTTAGATTCAAATGATCTCCAAAATGTATAGTAAAAAACACCTTAAAATTATAAATTTAATACTCAAGTCGAGTCAAACCACCCTATTTCGTAGTTACTTTATACGTATACATTTGTCAGTATAGTTTTTTTATTCTGAAGAAATCAAAAACTTTTGATTCAAATTGTGATATTTTCCAAAGGATCAGTTTAAATATCCATATTATTTCCCATTTTAAAAACCTTCCATAAGTTGTATCTTTACTAGAGCAAATACGTACATTAATTTTAATATTTAAAAACGTTTTATATTTTAAATATATTTATTGCATAGATATTTAAATTTGCCCTCTGGAAATTACAAAAAATTAATCAATTTATTGTTCGATTCATATTGTTGTAGTTTCTGAACATTGTACGGAATCGGTACGTTAAAGATATCAAAACTGGCCTATCGGAAATTACCACAATATGAATCAATTCATATTTTAATATGCACGTATTTGAATCTTGATTTTCTAGACATGCTCGCTAGTATGATATTAAATGTTTATTAAATATTTGAACTTCATATTTTGTGTTTGCGTCTGTTTTCTCCATTTTGGTATTTTTCTTTTTCTTTTCTTCAACGAGTGAAACCACAAAGTGTCCAGATCACCACCGTGCCATCCGTGTTGAAAGCGGGAGAGCGCGTCGAGGTCAACTGCCAGAGCGAGGGGTCCAGGCCCCCCGCTAGGATTTCCTGGAGGAAAGGGTCGGAGAGGATCGACCACCTGGCCATACAGAACACCTTCGGCAGCATCTCCGTGAGCACCCTCAGCTTCGTGGCGAGCGGCGAGGACAACGGCAAGAAGCTCTCCTGCGAAGCGCAGAACCCGAAGTTGCCAGAGAGTGCCTTACACGACAGCTGGACTCTGAATGTGTTGTGTAAGGAATTTTTCTTGCCTATCTCAAACAAATAGGTTAAACCTTTCTTATTTCTTTCAGCCTTTTCTTTTAACCAGAATTACGGCTTCTAGGAGTACTTAGAATATTAATTTATGATGAATGAAGTCTTTTTAAACCATGTACTCATATAATTTTACTCTTCTGAAGAAATAATGTATTGTATAAAATAAATGGAGAAAAAGAAGAATTGAAAAACAAATAATACTCAATGGCGGGTTAAATAATTATAAGATACAACTGTAAATAACTAATTTTGTATATGATCTAAAACTACATACAAATCATGATTCTTTTAATACGCTGCAACAACATTCTGTATGAATCACACGACTACTACAAAAGTTGAAAAAAATATAGGCATATAATCTGAAAAAAAAAAAAATCTATAAATATTTAATTGAAAAAAAATGGAAGAAAATCACCTGTACAAAATGGCTGTTGTTCATTCGTACATGAAGATAAAAGCACTAATATTGTTATTCGCACACTATTAAGAATGTATTTTTAAACATCAAAAGCAATAGCTGAATTTTTTTTTTGTTTCAATGCTTGGAAATAGATATTTAAAAATGATAAAATATTAGTAAATTATGAAAAACACTTAAAATTAATGTCTTTGCCAAATTTGGCGTACATAAACATGTACGAAAACATGATTGCTCTCAAACCAATCAGGTAGCCCATTTTTTGCGCTTTTGTCTTCATTTCAACAGTTTACGTGTTCGAGTCCCGACTTGTACGGAGATATTTGTAGTATCCACGTCAAAGACGGGACTCAAACAAATAGAGTTTTAAAATAAACTTTAAGTCATAGGTTTTTCTTTCCTAATATTCAGAGGCAAAAACATACCAAGGAATTGTTTCTAAATTTAGAGAGAGCTAGAATCAATTAATACGAAAAAGTAGATTTCGGAAATAAACAAATGGAAAGTGAACATTTTTACTGCATGTAATAACAAAAAAAAAAAACGTTGTTTTAAAAGGATTTCACAAATCTAGCCTTATAAGCCATTGTTATACCGAAATTGATTTATTTTCGATTTATTTACGTGGAAATGTATACGAAAATTTTAATTACAAAGCAAATTTATCAAATTTCAAATTTTATGTATTATTTATCGATGTTAATTAAGGTTTATTCATTTTAGTGTTAAAAAAAGTTTATGAAAAACGTAAACATTTGCATCACAGTGCATTTTTTATTTTACAAAGTCTTTAAAGTAAATAAACTTATAAAATACCCCAAGACAATAACTCATCATTTTCTGTATCAATTCATGACAAAAAATGAAATTTTCATACTCTTTTCATAGAGTTTTAAACAGAATATTTTATTGATTTAGGTTTATATATAAATTCAGCATAGTAAAAAAACATTATTTAACAATTACTCTATTTATAATATTTTATTTTTGCATAAATAAAATTTGTTATGTAATTTATCTAATTAAGTTCTTAAAAATAAGGAACAACAGAGACGTAGTGAAATGTGTCGTTTTCATTGGTAAGTAGTAAAACTAAGATAAGATTTTTCTGCTCTCTCTTGTAAATATATTTAATAATTGTGTGTCAACTATATTTACTTACATAACTTTTCTATAGAGATAAATATAAATAAAAGAGAAATTTTCTGGTTGTAATGAAATTAAATATTTTTTATCTCATGCCTAAAACTGGAGGATAATAATTTTAGGTCATTGCACAGTTACAATTATTTACCTCAATGTAGAATCTCTGCCATAAAATATAAATCCTTTTGTAAATCGTATCATTCTAATGTATTTTACAGTTTTCAAATGCAAATTTAGTGGTATATGAAACTTTTTAAATTTTAACATCAAATTTGGAAGAACAAGAAATAATATTTAAAGATACATATTTTATCTTTAAATAATTTATATATACCATTATTTTTTATAATAAATACTTTTATATATATAATAAATATTTAAATAAACATTCTTATTTTGCAATAAACACAATAATGAATGTTTTATTAAAAAATCGCAATTTCACACCAATATCATTTTTATAGTGTACAACGTTGCTTTTATTTTGAGGATATAAATATTTTATTTCCAATGTAAAAGCAAAAATATATGCATGAATTATTATACACGCATATATAATATGCATGTACACTGTGTTGTAGTAACATGTTTCTAAATTTTATCGTATAATTTAATCAAAAGTCACGATAATATATAAAATTAGCTATAACATAAATTATATATTCTTATAAAAGTCTCCTGTCCTTCCATTATTGTATTACACATAGAAAAAAGGGTAAAATGATTATATTACTGAGATTGATGTATGAAATGATTAACATTACTTAAAATTTCGTAAAATTGACACAACAAATGAATTCTTTCAATCTTATTATTTAATGTGCAGCATTTAAATATGAACATTCATTGTTTGCATAGAAGTTCTTCAACGTATAACATTTTATAAAAAAGTAATTTCAAATTAGAAGAATTATCAAACAAATAAGTGCATTTTCTATTTAAAGTACGAAAATCAAAAGTAATTTATTCAAGTTAGTTTAAATTTTCTTTGAGCTTTTAAATAATGTTTTTATCCCCGTCTTTATTTAAACTAATTGCATTACCAATGCACAGAGAGACTTTAGAAACAATTGCGATTTTACTTAAAAGATTTTAGAAAAAAATTCTTATTGCACCATTTGTTCCACGATTCATTTTAAGTAAATTCGTTCGTTTTAAACATTTCGTTTAGAAGTCGGCTTTCAAGAAGGTAGACAAGTTGAACAAAGAGAAAGGAATATTCAGTATACAATGCCTTAAAATAATTATTGAGCATAACTTACACACATTTTAATTTTTTCAATGCTAGCAACAATTTATTGAAACATTTTTTTCCTAATAGCTCATTTGTATGCGCTTTCATTCAACAGAAACAATGATGACATCATTATAATTGAATGTTCTCATTGTTAGTTTAATCCTTATTGTACTGCAACAATAAATAAAAGTAAGTCGTGCACACTTGATAATTAACTTCTAATTCAAATATATTTATGACACAGGAGAATTAAGTCGCGATTCTTATGTCATAACTATGAATTTTGAAAGACCATGTGTCAAAAATTGTTTTCTTTTTGAATTTATCAGAATGGCAGTTTCTGTATATCAATATGTAATACAGGCTATTGTCAATATGCACAATTTTAGACAATGTTCTATTATTTTCTAAAGATCCCGGTATCATTTTTTAGAAACTAAAATTGGTGGATCTTAAAATATCTTATATAGAGAGGCATACAATGAGTGGGCTCTGTCATGAACATTTCCCTTTAATATAAAAGTAGAAAGGGTCAAACATGGTCAGACACCTTTGGAAATCAGTTCTCTTGGAGGATATTGTGACCACGAACTATTTTATATATCCTAGCCACCCTTAGTGAGCATAATTGACTGTGCCGTTATATAACTCATTACTTTTCGGATGCGAGATATAGGCTTTTCCTAGCCATGCCTCCAGGCTTTTTTTTTCTTCTAAAATAAATAGAATTGTGTATCATTAATGTTATCAATATTATTAATGAAATAGAAGAAATTTTATTCTTTATTTTAATGTCTTTATGCATTTTAAAATATAGCATAGTAAATATGGTTTCTCTTTTTTAATTACTATAACTTTTCTTATTTGTGTTATATTCTTTACTCTTGCGGCAGAAGAAAAAAATACTCCATTCCAAAACGAATTTAAACCAGTGTCATATTTTGTTATACCTGAAAATTTTTTATTTATAAGTGATTCGAGAGGTTTGCGTAAAAATGCATCACGTAATTATATGGACTCATGCAATTTAGAGACCGTTAAAATAATGACAAAATGCATATTAATGACATGAGGTATTTAAGTTTCGCTTGTTGCTTAAAAATGCAATCATGTATTTTATTTACTACTTGTAATATATTCTTGCCTATACTTTTTTCCGATAACTATTGCAATGCATTAGTTCTTCATCTAATTGTGATTGGTTGTTGCAGTGCATTAATTATTCAACTCAAAACAAGTAAATTAATTTACATTTTTGGAAACAATATTCTGAATTATTTATTAAAGACTTGGCTATTTAATAAGCCAATGATAATAGGCAATGTGGAATAACAATACTGACCATAGCTATACGTTATTATCAATTTATTTCAATATTAGGCAATGTGTTAAAAAGACCCCATAAATAACCTAATAAACCAATTCAATTTGATTAACTTAAGTTCGCTATATAGGTATGCAGGAAGTACTGGTTATCTTGAAAATTAGATTTCTTTCTTGAAGTCTAATAAGATGAAAGAGAGAATTCAGCTTAACCACACACACACATAGCGATACATATAGGGAAATATAGACACATGGAGAGATATATAAGTGTCCAGTTACATTAATGTAACTACAACGTACCTTCGACATCGATGTTAAATAACTAATCACAGATTGTAGGTATACTAATATACTCTTGCAATTTTTCCTGCACCTAGCTTGGAATGAGTTTAACCAATCAGCTGAGTGCAGTTGAGCCTATATAAAGGATGTACAAGAAATTCAGAAAATATTGTAATCGTTGCCTTAATACGAGAAACAGAGTGATTTATTCGATGTCAAAAAAGGCATGATCATTGTGTTTTGGACAAAGTTGAGAAACATTTCCGAACGGTTAAGTTTGTGAACTGTCTGCGTGCCACCGTAGTGAAAGCATAACCATTCAAGACAAAATGGGTTTTTCCAAAATCAGCGAAATGGCAAATGGTGTGCACCACAGTTCATAGATGATAAAGAAAACCAACGAAGGCGGAGATGTGTTCGGGCGAATATATGTACTACCGTTGAGCAACTGACCACCCACATGAATCGAGGGGCTACCAACAGTGTCTTCCAAGTTACTGTTCAGTGGATGTTGCTGCATCTGGGCCTCCGAAGCAGACCCTAGGTTTAAGTACCGATGCTGACAGCTGTTCATCGGGGAAGAAATCTGGAATTTGCACGCGATTACCACAAATGGAAGTCAAATAAATGGTGACTGGTAACATTTTCTAATGAATTATATTTAATGTTCCATTGGACAAATGGACGTTGGCGAATACGACTTGAAACCTCTGAAAGCAGCCACCCTGAAACCACCACTGCTGAACGTTCAATGCTGGAGGTGGGGTATCGTTGTTTGGGGAATGCTTTCTGGCATTCTCTGAGATTACTCATTATTATGTAAGGTACGCTGGATCAATACAAGTATTCATCTGTCTTGTGTATCATTTCTACCTCTATATGCGCATTATTTTTCCACAATATGATGGCATTAGACATCAGGACAGTGAGAAATATCATACAGCTGGCACTGTACATGCATAGTTCAAAGATCACCAGAATGAATTTACCGTTATCTTCTGAACTCAGTCTGATTTGAAACTAGTCTAGAATTTGTGGAACCGCTATCGATCGGGTTGTTCGACAAATGGATCCTCGCCTTACGAATCTAGCACAGATGGACACGGCACTTGAGTCAGCATGGCCAATATCCCAGTGAACATTTTTAGGATCTTTTAATTGCCTCTCTTATGTACGTCTCGCACCAGTCCAATCTGCTTAAGTTAGTTATTCTGGCTTTTGTTAAGTCCAGAAAACTTAAGTTTCCTGGACTGTTTATTTATATTAAGAAAACCTTTTAAAGTTACTAAGTTTGCAACGTGATTTTGTTTTATAATGCTTAACTCTATTTCCATATTAATACTTTTATATTATATAATAAAATTTTCCGAAATCAGAAATCATTGAACAGAACAATATAAATAAACTTACAGCCAAATTACGGATAAATCTTCTCTTGATACTTCAAACAAAAGCTTTTTATCAGCAATTTGGATATAAAATGTTTAAATTCATTACAAATGTTATTTGACTGATTCGTTTCCAGTAATCCATGTGGGAATATCGAAAATATCTTTATTATAATACAATCTTCCTAATCAAATAAATAATCTCATAAGCAATTCTAGAATGAGTCCAAATCAGCGTTATAATTACGGTTTCAATTAATCATAAATCAAAATTTCAAAACGAAATAACTTTTCGAGATAGCTGCACATCAACTTTTTGATACAAGTTTATGTTATCGTTAGTTGTTTATTCTACCGTTAATAATTATAGTATTTTATACAAATGTGTAATGATAGTAAGAACAAAAATTCCATGAAAACACCAAATAAAGATGCTTTTTTTTCAAATATTATTGGCCGTATTCACCTTCTATGACCTCTCTTGTTTTTCAGATCCCCCACAGCTGACGCTGGTGTTTGGTGCGAGTGAACAATACGAACACATCAGGGAGGGGAGCGATGTCTACTTCGAGTGCAACATCCAAGCGAATCCCGCCGTCACTGAAGTGAAGTGGAGATTCCAGGGAAGGAACCTGGTCCACGACTCCCTGAGAGGGATCAACATCCGGAACCACTCCCTCCTCCTGCACAACGTCGGGAGGAAAAATCGAGGCACTTACCAATGTTTGGCACACAATTCTCAAGGTCGAGGACGCAGCGAAGAAGTGGTACTCAGAATTCAATGTGAGTATCGCCTCTTGGAAGCGTAGAAATGTATATTTGATTCAAACCTTTGTTATTATTATTATTTCTGTAGCCTTACCTCTTATTATTACTTGTTAAAAACTTCGCACGAGGAAATCACTAATACCCGTAATACAAAAAAAAAAAAAAAAAAAAAAAGGAAATTTAAGTAATTAAATTTCTTTTTTTGTAAGTTCAATATAAAGAAATATTATGTAATAAAAATAAAAAAATATTATCAAACTAAAGTGTTTTGTGACTACTGAATAGAATAAAAGTTTTAAATTAATTATTACCCAGATCAGTTTTGCTCATAAAAAATTACAGTAACTAGTCAAAGGAATTTTAAAATTAAGCTGTTTTGAGAATGAGTACTTGAAAAAAAAAATCAATGATTTATGCTAAAGTAGAATTATAATATCCGAATTAGCAAGTCTTGGAATGTTTGAAATTACATTATACGATTTATTTTCAAAACTAAGCTAAGCGCAACATTTATGTTGGAAATTATTACTGTATAAACATTCATATAGAAAATTTCAACTGGATGTCATATACAAATCTGTTTTTCTCTTCCAACATAGTTGAGATTTTTTGAAGATTAGATAGTTGTAGAAATTTGGAACTCATTGTGTATTACTTAATAAGTATAATATCTTGAATAAAAAACACATTTTCTCGGAAAACTAATTTTAAAAAATTAAAGCGCAGAAAACAGAAGAAAAATTAAAACATAGGATACAGTGAAATCTCTTTAATTTTATTATTAAGTCGTGAACTAATTAATCGATTAAAATATTCCTGCAGCAAAATATACAGCTAGTTACTTTGTTAATCTAAAATATTAGTATTTTGATAAAAGAATGTATTATTGAAAAATTGCATGTACGAATTTAATTTTGATATGAATTATATTTTCATTTAACTTGACGATGAGAATTATGATGTTGACAAAAAAAGAGCAATAAGTGTAAATACATCGCAGTACATTCTACGAAAACGATCTGCAAATGTGGAAGAAATTAAAAGCAGAAAACAGTATGTTGCTAACATGAGAAAGGATATCCAAGCTCAAACATAAATGTATGACTATTTCAAAGTAACGTTTTTTTTTACTCTTTTACTTCAATAATATTTCTGAAGAATCCGCATTTATTAGTTTGGTACCATTAATTTAATAGCCTAAGCGCAATAACTTACTTCTTTTCCTAGGAGAAGATTAATTGCAATTAGCTTTCCCTAATTTATAATCATGTTTATATATATATATATATATATATATATATATATATATATATATATATATACGTTCTAAAATTAATAAACTATTATTTTTAATTTGGATTTAAAATATTCAATTAAAGACATTAAATTATCATAATGACAGAAAAATTTAAAAATAAAAATTACAGAGATCTCTTGTAATTAAATATTCTTCCAATTTTAAGAAAATTAAATTATTAAATTAAAACAAATTTAAAATTATTTTTATTTTACTGCCTTATAATTCTATTTATAATTTTATAATAAACTAGGTTAAATTTTTCCTAATTATATTTATAATAATTTATTCTTCAACATATCCGAAAATATAGTTTAATCTCCAGTATTTACTTCGAAAACAACATATGTCAAAAAAAAAAAAAAAAAAAAAAAAAAAAAAAAAAAAAAAATTCTTTCTGGTTCATTAAATATCTGCAAATAATTTTAAGAGATACTTTATTTTTAATTGCACATTTTAAACATTAATTCCTTACTAATATTTCTTAATAATATACTTAATTGCATTATATATACTTTATATTTAATTCTGGGTTTTAATTACATGTATAACCATAGAAGTAATTTTGTTTATCACGAGTTGTGAAATGTTTTATGTCATGAGTGGAAAATTTGCGATTTCGCAACAGTACAATATTAGGTACGATAATCCGTAAAATATATAATTTATAAATTGATCTTAGGTTAAATTGAACTTTTTATTATACGTTTTTGAATATTTACGTTAGTGTCTTTAAAGTCTTGGAAGCAATTAGAAAAAAAAAATCTTGCTATAATATGCTTTAGTCATCAATTCCCGATGGCTTAGTGCATTGTCGAAATAGTCTAATTTTTTATTTTCTTGTAAAATTATAAATCACAGATATGTCAAATTAATGTGGTACCACGAACAACATAATCAATTTTGTATTAAATTTGGGGCCACAAATACTTTCAGTGCTCAAAAATTAAGAAATATGATTTTTATATATTTAAAATGAAAATCAACAACAAGTTCACCTAACTGTGTGTTAAACATATACAGACATCTCATTTTTAATAATATTTTTAAAATATAAATATTTCAAATTTTTTAAATAAAAAATATTATGAAAAATAAATAAAATCACAGTTTATATGCCATTTCAAAAGATGGTTACTATCATTTTCCACAAATTTTTTAAATACATTTTAAACTGATGGAACTTTTAAAATTGATCATAAACTTAAATTAATTAACTTTGATCTTTCTGAATTTTTACTAATCATAAAAAAATAGATGCTTCTGAGTGAGCAGATAAATATCTCTAAACAAACTCCTCAAACTTCCATATAATAAGGAGGATTCACTTTCTATATTTTTCGAAAATTAGGCAATGTGATGATAATTAAATCCATGTAATCGAATATTATTTAGGCTATTAGAAGCTACTTTTTAAACTCGTCTGAAGTTTAAAATTTTTAAGAGCAACATTTGGTGATGAATAGTACTATGAGAGCGCATATTCATTCCTTTTGAATGAATGATGAATCTCTTGAATGATGAATGCAATACATCATTTCTCTCATTCCAGAGGAAACTGCAAGGAACACAATTATCAAGCTTTCTTGCTTCTCTGAAAATTGAAACCTTTTCCTTTTTTCTAGTGATTACATCTCTATGTGTTGAATAAAATTTCTTTGAATCTATCTTGTATTTTTGAAATTTATTTTCGGTTTTAATTAATATCTATTATTTTGCACTTCACATCAACAAAAAATATGAACTTTACGTTTTCAAAATTCAAAGCTTGATACTATAACATTTTTGAGAAATCTTAGTGGTCAATATCTACGGTTTTGGCAAAATATGTATAAGAGGGTTACTTGAGACCTACAAGATACATGTTTGACATAACTTATTTTTAGCGACGGATCATATTTGACTTATCATACTCCACGCTTAGAATTGCGTTTTCGCTAGTGTTAACTTTATTGTGTATTGAAGAGAACATGAAGCGGTATGGTACACAATGATGAATCCGTCTGTGGTTTCGGAGTTTTGCTAACTTCTTTATCAATTGACATGCTTTACAATTATTGAATTTTTAGTTGAAACGCAATACTTTTCATGTAAAGAGATCGGTTGAACGAAGAAAATGAGCTGAATTATAAGCTGTATATTATTCCCTCCTCAGAGTCTATTCAAGAGAACTTTGAACTGCTATATTGGTAAAACAACGTGATTGACAAGAATTTTCTCAAATTCTAGGTTACCCTTGATTACACTTATCAGACATGCCAATGGATGCACCAAATATCTTTAAAGCATGACAGATTTCAATACCTTCACTAGGTTCTACGACCAATAAGTTTATCCTTATGCCACTTTGAATTGAATATTTTTCTTTCTAAAGAATGTATTCACAAACGCAATGCAGATTGGATCCATAATGAAATAGTTCAGCATTCTGAAAATATGTTATCTGACCATCGTATTGTAGCACACACACACATTCCGCTTCTATTTCCGTCATTCATCGCACCATTGGTGGTGACCAAACATCTACGGTTTTTGAACAATGTTAAATGAATTTATTGATGCATTACAGACATTCCACCTAGCTGCAAACGAAGTCGAATAAAACCTGAATTCAACGAATGATGCAGATCGAAGCAATTGTGCTCGGCTTTGTAATGTGGCTGAGCGCGTCATCACTATCATTGGCACTTTGTGCCTGACATCAAGTACAATGGTGAAACAAAGTGAAAGCAATTAGTTCAGTTGCTCCGCCGTCCTCTCCTTCATTTATTAATTACAGATCTGAATCATATTTGCTTGGTTTCGTCCAATACTATCTTTGGTTCCTATGAGTGAACCTTATAGTTTACTATTTTTCTTCAGGGGATCTCAGAAACTTGCTCAGAAGTCGATGTATCTTGTGAGGCATGGTTATGCAACTTGAGCAAAAAAAAAATAAATAAATAAATAAAATAAATAAATAAATAAATAAATAAATAAACTAGTTGGTGCACTTTAAATCACTAGTCGTTTATCTTCTTATAAAATGCTTGCAGATAGATCTACTGTCGCTCGCGATGTCCGACTGAATATCAGTGCTAATTTTTAGAATATATTATTGTAACAAACACTTGATAAAAATTTTACATGATTTGCATAGGTCCTTCAGAATAGGCTACGCCGGCCTGGTTGGTTGGAAAGTCGTTCTCATTTTTTGGAAGGTAGTGAGTTCGAATCCTAGCTTAATCGAAGATCCTTCATACTCACTAATTGTGGTTGGAACACGTTAAAACTGGGTGTGGTCTCAATATCCTCTACGTAAAATTATACATTTGAAAGTGGTAGGCCAAGTATTTCGTTTCTCCTGTTTGGTCTTTCCTTCACGTAGACTTCTCCCGGCTGCTTCTATCTAAATGGTAGAGCCCAACTCAGGGCTATGTATAGGAAACATACAGGTGCAACAACAACATTCTTCAGAGTGTTGAATTCTAGTTTCTAACAATAAACATTCAATTGTAAGCAGGTAATAATACATAATTTTATATCATGTAGCTTTAGAATATTCTTAATATGCTTGAACTTTCCGAAAGAGTTAGAATTCTAAATTGCTAAGAAAATGAAATATGTCTGAAAAATTATCACGGAATTTAAAATTGTTACAAAAAAACATGGAAGCCAATCCTTTTTAATGTAATACTTACTGATTCTACAAAACAAGTTATTAAGTTTGAACAGGTTATTGTTTCCTGGGATCAGTACAGTGCTTGATATAACATCGTATTTAATAATTTTGTTTCGTCTCAATGATAAGGATAACCGGGCATTTTTATAAAAGTTTAATATGCTTATCACCATGGATATTGTAATGAGGTGAGATAACAGAGTGACTATATATTAAAATTCTATCTTTAAATTATATATTCACTTATTTTGAAGCATTCATGGATTATTTCACACAGACACTCAACTCAGTCCCAAAAATTTTGCAAAATGTTTTTTATACTTTTGTAAATATTTCAGATGCTCCAGTGTGCAGTGAGAAGCAACGTCAAAATTATGGAGTGGCCAAGAATGAGTTAGTAAACGTAACATGCTCAGTAGATTCTGATCCTCAAGATGTGTTGTTCAAGTGGACTTTCAACAACACTTTATTTGAAACAACAGAAATTCGGACATTCGAGAACAGTGCAACAGAAACAAAGAGTGTTGCCACGTATGTTCCTAAGTCTAAAGTGGATTACGGTGCTCTGTACTGCTATGCAAAAAATTCTATTGGAAATATGAAAGAGCCTTGTATTTTCAATATCGTGCCTACAGGTATGCTATTATAATTATTAGAAATATAGTTTCTTACGTACATAAAATTCTTTTTGCTATTAAAATTTTCTTGAAAGGACATCAACAATATATATATATATATATATATATATATATATATATATATATATATATATATATATATATATATATATATATATATATATATATATATATATATATATATATATATATATATATATATTATACCGAACTTCGGGGTTCGTGTGGATTAAGAGTTGAAGAAAGCAACTACTGGATGAACACAAGACTTTTATTCGCAAAAATTCCACGAAATACCAGCTGTAATAATCACAATTATACAGATACAATTCGTCAGATACGAAAAGTTACAGCTTCCAATCACAGGTCTCAAATACCTCAGGCAGAGAACAGCTTCTCTAAACTAGCAGTCACGACTAATCGTCTTCACAAAACTGACTGTGTGTACAAAACCTTAACTAACTATGTCGGGCTGCGGTATTTATACCTGACTTGGCGGGGAAATCTATTGAAATTTCGCCAAGGTTCTGGAAGCTTCTAGGCTATCTCGCTAAATATTGGTCCTAGAGCTTAGGTGATGGATGTTTCCAGAAATATCCATTTCTCGCCAAGTCGCCAATAATGTCGCCAACTCGCAAAGTTTTCTCGCCAAAACATCACCAAGTCACCAAATCGTTAGAAAACTCGCTTTTAACGTATAACACATCTAAATACCGCAATTTTTGCCAAAAATTTGAGCATTTCCGATCTGTCTGAGATATTTTAAGACATATACAATAATTATTTATAAATTTGTAACATTGCCCCCCCTCTCAAGGACTGCACGTTTCGGGCAGTACAATCCCCTGATAGGAGGCAAAATTTAATATAAAAGAATTTACATTTCTAGAGGATACAGAACACATTACATACACAAACAATTGAAAATACAAAAAAATAAAAAATATTAAAATTATACTATTTACAAAGAGATTATGGTATACTAATTTTTACTTTACATTACGATAAAAAGCTAATCTATCATAATGTACTACCTTTGGTTTTGAAGAAGATGATTTCCTTATACGAACCACGACGTCATTCAGTCTTTTTAGGACTGTGTAGGGACCTTCCCAGTTGGCTTGCAACTTTGGAGAAAGCCCTTTACGTCGAATCGGGTTCCACAACCAAACTTTATCACCTTCCTGTAATTCATGTCCTGTCGCTCTTGTGTCATACCTTGTCTTCATTCTTTCGGTCGTCAGGTTGATTCGGTCTCAAACAAAGTTATGGACATCTTCAAGACGTGCCTGAAGGTTTCGAAGGTATTCCTCTGGCGATGAAAATGTATCCGGTGGACGACCAAACTGAAGATCACAAGGGAGATGAAGTTCGCGACCGAAGAGCATTTGTGATGGGGTGTATCCGGTAGTCTCATGGACAGCACTGCGATATGCAAGCAGAAACAGCGGTAGCTTCAAATCCCAATCTTGCTGATTTCTGGAAACCATAAGTGAGAGATTATTTAAGATAGTTCGTTTAAACCTCTCTACCATGCCGTCCGATTGGGGGTGTAATGGCGTGGTCTGCGTCTTGTCAATTCCGAGAATTTGACACATTCCTTTAAACACAGCAGACGTGAAATTTGTCCCTTGATCTGAATGAATTTGTAAGGGTGTCCCAAATCTGGAAACCCATTGCTGCACTAGAACCTCGGCTACTGTAGTGGCTTCTTGATCAGGAATTGAAAATGCTTCAGGCCACTTAGTAAAGTAGTCCATGACAACTAGGATGTATTTGTTGCCATTTGAAGATCGTGGTAAAGGACTTAAAATGTCCAATGCTATCCGCTTAAAAGGTGCTTCTACATTATACCGCTGCAGCCTTCCTCGGCTACGTTTCTTTGGTCCCTTACGTGCCGCACAGTCATCACAAGATTGGCACCATTTCCCTACATTTTGTCTAGTTTTGCTCCAATAGAAGAGTTCTCGAACTTTCTGTAGAGTCTTCATTACTCCGAAGTGGTCTCCAGGTGAGCTACTGTACAATTCTTTCAAAACATCTGAAATTCTTGATTTTGGAAGAACAAGCTGCCATTTGAAATTACGTCCATTATCAGACTCCCATTTCCTGTATAACACGCCATTTCTAATATGGAGTTTGTCCCAAAGAGCCCAATATTGTTTAGTAGCAGGACTATAGGTGGAAATGTCCTGCCAACTTGGTCTCATACTGGAAGATTCTTTTAACTCAAAAATTGGATTTATATCGGGGTCTTCTTTTTGGGCTTCTCTAAGTCCTTCATCACTCCATGGGTCTGGTTTCGGTGGCGGAGAAACAGTAACTTAGCGTACCGAAGGATTTACTAATTGATAATTCTTCTCTGCTCTAGAACAATATCGGCAGCTTCCATTACACGGTCTTCTTGATAAAGCGTCAGCATTTCCATGAAGAGTGCCTTTGCGATGACGTATTTAAAAGTCAAACTCCTGGATTCGTCGAATCCATCTGGCTACCTGTCCTTCTGGATTTTTAAAATTTAAAAGCCAGGTTAAGGATGCGTGATCTGTCCGAAGCAAGAACTTTCTTCCATAGAGATAATGGTGGAAATGTTCTATGGCTTTAACGATTGCTAGCAATTCCTTCCTGGTTGTACAATAATTTCGCTCCGATTTCTACAAACATTTGCTCCAATAAGAAATGACATATTCTTTATCATCGATCTCCTGCGACAAAAGAGCTCCTATATTTTCGTTGCTGGCATCTGTGTCTAAAATGAATAATTTTCCGGGCTGGGAATATGCAAGAACGGGCGAAGATGTCAACGCCTCTTTCAGTTGTTTAAAAGCTTTCAAACATTCATCTGTCCATAGAAATCTCTGTTTAACTTCTGTCAACTTGTGAAGGGGTCTGGCAATACTTGAAAAACCCTTAACAAATTTCCTGTAATGCGTGCATAGTCCAAGAAAACTTCTTAATTGGTGGACATCTTCTGGACGACTCCAGTCCTTAACTGCAGAGATCTTTTCAGTTTCTGTTCTTACACCTTCAGCAGAGATAATGTGTCCCAGATAGCTTACTTAACGTTGAAATAAATTACATTTGCAAGGATTCAGCTTCAGGTTGGCCATTTTTAATTTTTCCAGCACCTTTCGGATGTTTCTTAGATGGTCTTCGAATGTGCGCCCTACAATGATGATATCATCCAAATATACCAAGCAGGCTTCGCAGGAAAGTCCTTGTAATACTGTCTCCATCAGGCGTTCAAACGTTGCAGGCGCATTGCAAATCCCAAATGGCCTAACCTTGAACTGCCAAAGTCCTTGTCCTGTGGTGAACGCAGTCTTTTCCCGATCCTCAGGATGTATCTCTACTTGCCAGTAACCACTCTTGAGATCCAAAGTCGAAAACCATTGATTTCCGGATAAAGCATCAAGTGTATCGTCAATCCTAGGAAGAGGGTAACTATCTTTTTTAGTGATGTTGTTTAATCGACGATAGTCAACGGAGAATCGGGTGGAACCATCTTTCTTCCGAACTAAAACTATAGGTGAAGCCCAAGGACTCTCTGATGGCTCAATAATGTCATTCTGTTGCATTTCTATCAGAAGATTTTCCACCTCTTCCTGCTTAGCGAATGGTAGTCTTCTCGGATGTTGTTTAATGGCTGGATGATTTCCTGTATCTATTCGGTGCTGCGTTATTTTGGTTCGCCCAACATCATCTGATTTCTTGGAAAAGAGATCTCCGAATTCTAATAATAGATTTCTTGCAGCATTCCTCTGTTTATCAGCTAACTCGGCATTCTGAAGGAGTTCATTAATTAGAGTGTCAGGAGGCTCAGATAGTGTGGCTTGACAATTTCTGTTAATACAGGTCACTGGAGTACAACTCGCCAGCACTTCTCCTTCTTTTATTAGTTTTGCCTTATCGCTTAGATTAGCAACTCTTACCGGGATTGCATTCCGTGAAAGGTCGACGAGTGAAGAAGCCACTAGTGCTCCTTTAACGCTATTGTCAGAATCTGGATATTCAATCAATCCATAGTGAAAATTATTATCTTCTGAAAGAGCTCCTGAAAGTATCATCTCAGTTCTTGGTGGTAATGTTGTTTCACTCTTTGCAGTTATATGATGGACTGTTTTAATATCTGAATATTTCTTCTTAAAAATCGCTATGTCTTCAGAACACGAGTGTAGTTCATTATTTTTAATATCTAACTTGAAATAGTTTTCTTTGAGGAAATCCAATCCGAGAATAAATTCGTCAATTATATCAGCGACATATGCCATATGATGGTACACGGCATTACCAAATGCAATGTTTATATTGACTTTTCCACGCACTTTAATAGTATCACCAGTCACAGTTTGGAGGGTAATGCAGGGCGGCGTCCAGATGAGTTTCTCACCTAGTTTGCGAGCCAGATCTGTCCTAATGATGGTTATGTTGGCTCCAGTATCGATTATCATTCTGCAGGGAACTTCGTTGACATGTCCCATAACGAAAAGTCCGTTGTCTCTGCCACTTACGGAAGAAATGTGAAACAATTTAAAATGGGGCTTCTGACTCTCTGGACATTTCCGCCCCGCGAGATGGCCACATATTAGTTTCCCTGCTGTGGTGGAAGATCATTTCCACCATCTTTTGGTTTCGGGCAGTCTCTACGGACGTGTCCGACTGCACCGCAAGTCCAACACTGAATTTTCGTGTTTCTGACACCTTTACTCAGTTTTAAGCTACGGAATTTTCGCCGCAGATCTTCAATTTCTTTTCTTAGATCATAGTCTGTATCAGTAGCAGAGACGGCTCTGATTGAGTGCCGGTCTTTACGCGCGGCCTGCTGGGTAGCCTCTATCTTAAGTGCGTAGACTAGAGCAGATCCGATATCTTTGACATCGGCGAGTCTAAGTGCTTTCTGTATCTTCGGATTCCGCACACTATCAATGAAGTGATGGAGAGCCAGAACTTGCCGTGTCTCAGCTGGGCAGTCCGAAAAGCTAAGAGGGAAAGTCGCTGAATATCGGCAGCCAATTCTTGCAGACTTTCACCCGCTTTCGATAGCAGGATTTTAACTGTAATCTGCTATATTTCTTATTGCACTTTTCTCTAAACCGCACTCGATAGGCTCCAGCGTACTCGATAGGTCTTGGAAATCGTTCCTTTGCTCTTCCGGAAGCGTCTCGAGGATATCGGCCGCGTCTGTTCTTAAAGAAGCCGCCAGGTGAAAAGCTTGGTCCCGGGGATTCCATCCATTAGCTTCCGCTACCATCATAAACTGGGTCTTGTATACCTGCCATGATGATTTTCTATCGAATGTTGAGAGTTTAATCGTGGCCAGGGAAGGCATAACTGCCACATTGAGTTCCTCATGTCTGTTTGACATCTGTTTCTTCAAGCTTTCAATCTCCTTATTCATATTGTCTAATGCTTCTTCAACGTTTTCTTCGATCTTGAAAACCTTAGTTTCAACTAAAGTTACCTTAGCCTCCACTGCATTCATCTTCTCTTGAATGATGTTGGAGTATTCTTCTTTAACACTTATAATGTTTTTCTTAAGTTCCTTTTTAAGCTCCTCCTGCCCAGATTTTATCTCTTTCGTCATCTCGGTTTTAATGTCTTCTTGTCCAGCTTTCATCTCTTCTTGTCCAGCTTTCATCTCTTCTTGACCAGCTTTTATCTCTTCTTGTCCAGCTTTCATCTCAGCCATCTGCTCCGTTAATTTTTGGAGAAGATTTTTCATTAAATCCATATCCATTTTTCTTGTGACACGCTTCATCAACTCTTCATATCCGCTTCTGACACCAGTTGTACCAAACTTCGGGGTTCGGGTGAATTGAGAGTTGAAGAAAGCAACTACTCGATGAACACAAGACTTTTATTCGTAAAAATTCCACTAGAAATACCAGCTGTAATCATCACAATTATACAGATACAATTCGTCAGATACGATAAGTTACAGCTTCCAATCACAAGTCTCAAATACCTCAGGCAGAGAACAGCTTCTCTAAACTAGAAGTCACGACTAATCGTCTTCACAAAACTGACTGTGTGTACAAAACCTTAACTAACTATGTCGGGCTGCGGTATTTATACCTGACTTGGCGGGGAAATCTACTAATTTCGCCTAGGTTCTGGAAGCTTCTAGGCTATCTCGCTAAATATTGGTTCTAGAGCTTAGGTGATGGATGTTTCCAGAAATATCCATTTCTCGCCAAGTCGCCAACAATGTCGCCACTTCGCCAAGTTTTCTCGCCAAAACATCGCCAAATCACCAAATCGTTAGAAAACCCGCTTTTAACGTATAACACGTCTAAATACCACAATTTTTGCCTAAAATGTGAGCCTTTCCGATCTGTCTGAGATATTTTAAGACATATACAATAATTATTTATAAATTTGTAACAATATATATATATATATATATATATATATATATATATATATATATATATATAGTTCCTTTTCGTAATGTAAAGTAAAAATTAGTATATCATATTCTCTTTGTAAATAGTAAAGATAATTTTAATATTTTCTATTTTTTTGTATTTGTATTTTTAATTGTTTGTGTATGTAATGTGTTCTGTATCCTCTTGAAATGTATTTAGAAGTTACGTAGATACGTTACAAGCGGGTTTTCTAATGATTGGCGACTGATTGTTGACTTGGCGAAGTTTTGGCGAGAAAACTTGGAGACAGTTGGCGTTATTTTTGGTGATTTGGCCTGAAATAGATACTTCTGGAAGCATCCATCATCTAAGCTTTAGGGTCAATATTTAGCGAGATAGCCTAGAATCTTCCAGAACCTTGGCGAAATTGGTAGATTTCCCCTCCAAGTCAGGTATAAATACCGCAGCCCAACAGAGTTACTTTTTGTAACTTATCGTATATGACGAATTGTATCTGTATAATTGTGATTATTACAGCTGGTATTTCTAGTGGAATTTTTACTGGTAAAAGTCTTGTGTTCAATGTGTGGGTGTTTTATTCAACTCTGAATCGACAAAAAAACCCGAAGCTTGGTACAATATATGTATGTATGTATGATATGTATTATGTATGTATATATATATTTACATTTCACATATATTTAATAAGAATAGATGTCATCATCGATATAACGCAAGTATTTTTAATTTTAAAAAACTTTGATAAAGTTTTGAGAATTTAAGCATATTTGTCTAATTGAGAAAACATATAGAGAAGTTTTAGTTTGCAAAGCAACCATTCAAATTGCTTAATGAGTAGAGACTTGGGGTGACTTTTAAAGGAACAGAGGATCGTCCATGAAATTTTTCTCTTAACGTTTCTTTATGATTACCTATATTCCTGTGAATTTAAAACGCATTTGAAACTTAATTTAATCAGCAAAAACAGCAAAGTATTATACTATAACAGCTTTAATCAAACTAGCACTCATTCATTCTTTAGAAACCTTTTTCTATATTTGATATCATACAAAGATATTCAATGTAATAAATTGTTTCAGTTATTGAATATGAATAAGTAACATTTTTTTGGAAAAATTACAAACTATTTAATGGGAATAACTAAATTAGAATTTACATTATATCATAAAATCTTACAGATTATATTTAATGAAATGGTTCAATAGGTACAAAACCTATTTAGATTAAATAGCATTCGAACTTATAAAAAGCTCTTTCTTAAATCATTTGGGTCATATAAAAAGAAACGAAATATTAGTTACACCGATTATTTGGATATAATCAGCGGACAAAATAGAAATCCTCTATCAGAATTGGATGGAATGTAATGATATTTTGAGAAAGGCTGAGATACACACACACACCACACACACATACACACACACACACACCACACACATACACACACCACACACATACACACACCACACACATACACACACCACACACATACACACACCACACACATACACACACGCACACACACATCCGATGTGATGCCAGTGAGATAAAAGATCAAGCTCCTTTATATACCATTATTCAAACGTTCATACTATTACCATTATATTTCTGCATATTATATGTCTACAAGACATAACTACCACATCGATATGATCAATCATATGAGTGACAAGAACAAAGTGCGCTGGGGTATATCTTACTTTCTTTGTAAACACACGTCTATCTATCATTTAACCATTAAAGTGCTTACCATTTTTAAGAACCAAAGTGAAAATGGATTACAGAAAATGCTGCCCATTATTAGTCCTCGAAATAGTCTCCATTAGCATTCGGCACCTTCTGTCAACTTGATATCGCTTTGAGGTAAAACTCGAGAGTCTCGGACCCCAAGAAGTCCGTGAGTACTTGACGTATGTCTTTTTTATAGAACTGAATTCTTGAAATAAATGCCTCTCATTCCGCTCATGCACAAGACATATTCGACTACGTGATGCAAATGTTAATAAGCCTACTTTGAAGTCATAAGACAAACAACTTTGATCGAATTATTAGGACAGGTGCAGATCTCCTCACTACTGAACGAGTTATGATTTTTGAAAGTGACTAATTGACCTATTATTATAACGACTAGTGTTCCTGGTCTTGACAAACAGATTTTTATTTCACATGGTACAGGAATTTGCATACCTATACTTATTTTGTTCAAGGCCAATGGAAAAAATGTCAAGAAATTCATTGGTTAATTTGTATTATGTTACTTAAGGAAGCAAATAGGAAACATTAAACATTTAATGATTTCTAATCTTAAATGCTGATCTGTACATTATTATTGAAAAATTTCCCCTAAAACCGTTATGTCTTTTGTAATCCATGGCCCTATAGAAATAACATTTTTGTTCTCAAACATTTTGTGATCCATTGTTTAACATAATGACCTCTGAAATACACTGGTCAGCACAACATGACAAATGTGTGGTTTGGATTCTACATGCATCTTTTCTAATGTGAGATCTCAAATTATCTTTCATTCTCATAAAAAGGAAAGTTTCAATTCTCTTTTGGCTGGCATGAATATTACTATTCTTCGGGATGTACGTTGAGATTATTTTCAAAACGATTGGGTACATCATAATTAAGCAAATATCACCTGAATTAATTTAAAAATAGAGCTCAGTTTCAATAAGTCATTTGGGAGAGTTATAATTATATTTCTAATTTTATTTCTTTACACTTTAACCTTAAGATTTATTATACTTAAATCTCAGAGTCATTTCATTCTTGATGATGATTTTCAGCTAAAAAAAGAATTTCAGTTGTATTTTCATTAAGTTCTGGCATTTGATGAATTATTTTACCCTTAACTGTTTTCTATGGTAATATTAATTTTTCTTATTTCCTTTTGTTTTCAGCCTAATTCACTACCTTGCATAAGACTACGAACATTTAACTCGAGTATGTGTTATGATATATTACATATATGTGTTAGGATATGTATAATTATTTACTAAATGTTACTATGACTATATAAAAAGACTCTACAAAATTTTATATTTTCTAATGTTATATAAAAATAAGTACTTACTGCAATGCTACAGAAGTATGTTGAGCTGATTTTTATATCTTTATGACTGTAATAGTAGCCATAATTGTGAAATTAAGAAGAAAGAAAATAACACATTGTACAATATACTTAACTATTTTAGATGCTGGCTAAATGCGATAACAAAAAACTGCAGGTACAAATTAGATATTCCATTTTACAGAATTAATCATGGGATATTTATATTATAATTAAGAGGGTATTTTCTCTAGAAACATCTATATCACATAGGGCTTGTGGATTCACCCGACTGCATAGGGAACATGTTGACATAGATAGCGAGCATCTTTGGAAATGTCTAGGAAGACCGCGCTTCTTCACATTGCAAGACGCTCTCCACTCCTGGAGATACTTCTTTTCTTTATTCGACTGCAAGACTCATTATGCTCGAAAGAGCCATCATAAGGAAGTAATTAAAAAAATAATGAGGAGGGATATAATATATAAAATTAACCATTTAATTCATTCATTACTTACAATAATAAAGTTTTTGATTTGCTTTAGTAAACAGTAAATATTGTTGGTAACCATTTTTTGTTAAATTTAATTTGTTTATTAAATTTTTTATTAAATAAATTTACTTTAACTGCTTAAATATAAATGTTAAAAATCAATTTTTAAAACCATTTCTGGACTATATAAAAAATGACTATTAGATTGCCAAATTGACATTCATTGCTTGTAATTTACGATGATGTTTTCAATTTTGATACACTTGAGCTTCAATTCTAGAGTGCTCCCAATTGAATTATGTGTAATGCCTTGCTTGTAGTTTATTGGGTAACAAATGACTTATTAATGATATTCTATTTTTTTTTCTTTAGCCACATACAAAGTCTGAAAAACTTCTCCGTTAAAATTAGGTGGCTCATTTCCCACAAAATCATATAAATTTTAAATAATTCTGGATCAAAATATTGATACGACATATTTGAAAACAATTCTGGCCAAATTGTAAGAAATTTATACAAAATTTAATTTCACTGTCCTTTTTTGAATTCAAAACATTTATTATTGAATGAGATAGAAAATCGTTAAAATTTGCACATTTTAATCTACTTTTCTCTTATATTGTGATTTAAGATATAAAACGTTTCATTTACAGGGATCAATTCACTTACCAGAATGCTATTACTTACATATAAGTTAATAAGGCATAAAAATACAATTCTAGCAGCTTATTTCAAACAACAGCTTATGTAAAAAAAAACAATTGTCTCGCGTACGTCGGAAATTCTTTTTATGAATGTAATTCATAATAAAATAAAATACATTCATGTAATTCATAATAAAATGAAATACATTCATCCAATTTTTAATCTCGAGCAACAACGTATCTCTTTAAACAAGAAACAATTTATATTTAATTTTATTTTAATGCAGGCATAGTTATAACTTCATATAAGAATGTGAGAGAATGACCGAAGAAAAATAAGAATATTCAATAAATAATGACCTTGTTAAAATATGTGACCCTAACTAATCATTCAAAATTAATACATATAAGAATATATTTTCTCTGTACCCATTTTGTACTTGTTGCAATCTGACGACTAAAATATTTGACTATATATTTTACTTTTGGTGAAATCACTTAGATATGGCAATTTATCATTTTGATAATTATTAAAATATAATATTACAAAAATTTAAAAATAGTTTTAAATTTTAAAACTTTTTTAAAATATATTACATGTATTATTGAAATTTATCTATCTCTCTCTCTATATGTGTATATATATATGTATATATATATATATATATATATATATATATATATATATATATATATATATATATATATATATATATATATATATATATATATACACGCACACACACACAGAGGAGAGAAGTATTTTACAAACTATTTACTAATTTTACTTCGGATTGTTAATTCTTTTTTAAAACTGATAATGTTACTTGAAACTATAGATTTGCAAAACTAGTAAATTCATTTTTTTTCACTATTAAAACGCTTATAAAAATGATTGTTGCATGAACTATTTTACAATTTCACACAATTGTCAATAAAATAAAATCTTTATTTATGAAGCTATTAGAAATGAAATTGAATATTGGGAAATATATAATGTTTATTAGGCAACTTTGTTGAATCTTTAGGATGAATTTTAGTTAATTTCTTTTGTAAAAACATTTATATACTATTTTTGAAAGCAACTTTGTTCCTCTATTTATAAAATTGACGAGATATTATCAATAAAATTGTACGAAATAATAATATTTTTTTATTACTTAATAATATTTTCTTACTGTAATAGTGGTTTCCCCGCTAGTAAATTCATTTTCTCAGAGTTCTTAATTGTTATTAAAAAAATCAATTTCTCATAAAAGGGAGATTTTAGTTATTTTCAGATTGTGGCATCAAGTAAATAATTTGGATTGATAAACGGCAAATAAATATCTTCAATTACCTGATGATATCTTTAATCTGCGTGATTATTTCGAAAATTATGAAACTTATTACTATCAAAATAAATATTTAACAGTACTATTTGTAGATCTTGATTAAAAATAATAACTGATCAATTAAACTAGTCTTCATCTTTTAAAAATGCTACTCAAGATTTATTTTTAATGAAGAAATATAATCTGTAATTTCACCCTTAGTTTAAGTTAATTATAATTAATATAAACTTAGACAAATGTTGCAAAACCACTATAAATACAAGCAACTCACTTGATATTGAAAACAAAACTTGCAGTAAAAACCATAGTTTGTGTCATTTCCTCATATAATATTAATTTACGAAACTCTATCTCTCTCTCTTCTAGACAGGCAGTAGCATAGTTTTGCAATTTTTCGGATGCTTAAATAAGGAATTTTATGTAGGAACAATACTTCACTGTAGAAATCAGGATTTATTTTCAGAACAATGAATAATTTTGTAATCCCCAGTTCGATATGTAAACCAATGCAATGGAATTTAAAAATTCTATTTCTTATCCTAAAAAATAATTTTATACAAAGATTATCTGATATGCATCCCGTCACCCTTAACTTCTGGCAATTTTAGCGAGAAATGAATCATTACTTCTGTACATCAAAAACAGTTACTTTTCATTAGGAGGAACGTCATTTTTTATATTTTATAAATGTTTTATTATTTTCCTGAAAAAAAAACCCTGAAATATAAAGAAATCTTAAACATCAAACTCAATATAACGACTTTTCAACTATGCTAACTATTTCTGAGAAGAAAATAGCAATTTATAAACTCTATTAAATTAAAGAGATTAAGAATGTATTTAATGCTCGAGTAAATATATTAGTCTAAAATGTGTTATCAGCTTTTGCTCCGAATTTTTACTTCCACAAGTCACGAAAGTGGGGGATGATGGATTCTAAGCAGATAACCATCTTTCGTGATATTTCCTGGAATTCCTTTTATTAGTTAATATAGTTAGAAAATATTCTTAATATTCCGTCACGCGTATCACACACAAATTACTAAAGAACGCATATGACGCAATTTTCCTATAAAATAGGTATTATAAATTACATTATGAACACTTATTAACGAATTTATTTATAGTAAAGTTATTATATTTAAATGACTGATTTATTGAAAATTGTTCTGAATAATAAAATTTTACTTTTCAAATACAACGTTCGGAAATATTTGAGAAATCCATTCAGAATAAGCAAAGAAAATATTATTGGTAATTTGAGAACTTATTCTCATATTACTTTTTTTGAAAAACTTCTAAATGCTTATGTATTTTGACTTTTTAATTCTTAAAAAAAGAAATGAATTATATTAATTGTTCAGTGAGGGAGAAAGAGTGAGAAAGGTTTCACTAGAAGCAATAAAAAATAATAATAATTACCACAACTCACACATCGTTGATATTCTCATATCGTGTCTCACTTTAAAAAAAATAAAATCGTTTCCCCCGGGTATGCTTGGGTTCCCTCTCAGAAGTAAATTACTTCACGGTTATTTCTCGTATTTTGCAGCCCGAATATAAAGCATTTAATTTATTTTAAGGAAAGCAGACTAAGAAGAGGCTGCTCTTTTGGGAGCTATTTTCTACTATTTACAAAGATCTTTTTCTTGGCCCTATAGTATATTGCTGAAAAGTTTAACAGTTCATTTCAATAAAAAAAATATATCTCGAAACTTTAAACCCCTTAACATTCTTTAATATTTTAACTTCGAATATTTCCATTCAGAATACATTGCTCTGCATTTTGGTTTTATTGTAAGCTTTTCCTTTGGTATGGAAAAGGAACAACCTGTTTTAAAAATTGAGAGTAATGGATTGAAGAGTTTCAAAATCAAATATAAGCATTAAAGTTTAGAATGTTATTTGGTTAGACTAAAAAAACAATGGAATTCTCCTTCATCGTAATATGTTTGAAAATTAAGCTGTTGAAATTTTAAATTGTTACGTTAAATGCCAAAAATCCTATTTTATAAAACTACAAATGAAAACAATGGGATTCATTCGATGAATAATAATTTCATTAAAATTACACACACACACACACACACACACACACACACACACACACACACACACACACACACACACACACACACACACACACACACACACACACAACACACACACACACACACATATATATATATATATATATATATATATATATATATATATATATATAATGTGTGTGATATAGATAGGGCATATTAAATTATAAATATATGCTAAATCTATTCTTAATAATAAAACTTGTATTTTTTTCATGTTTCATTTTTTTTTGAGAAACGTCACTGCAATTAAAAAAATAAATTATATCAACTTTAAAAAATTCACTTATAGAAGATTTAAATGTGCAAAACACATCTACCCAACTCATTCTGTAATATAAAAAATTTTAATTAATAAATAACTTACAACTCTGTTCTTTAATTTTTTGTGATGCCTTTTTTAACTTTCAAGTAAAGCTCAGATTCTGTTTTTTTTACAGCAAAAATCAGCATTAATTCGCAGAAGAGAAATTCCCCCAGTTAATTAGTTTAAATTAATTGCATGTGTTTAGAGTCTGAATTTTTACTTTTAACTAAAGTCACGATAATTGCATTTTTTGTATTTGCAAAAAATGTAAAGGTAAAAACATTAATATTTCTTATGCCTTAAATAATTTTCATTTGTATGGATTGAACTTATTTAACAGTCGAAATATTATCATTTGCTACTTATTAAAAAATTTTTTTTTTAATTTCATTGTGCTATTCACCATTTTTTATGATTAGTTAAATATAGTAAAATAAAATTAATAAGTATCGAAATAAAAAGTGAAATTAAAAAAAAAAATTATTTACATATTTTTTTATATCCTTTTTATTGATTCTACACAAAAATTATGTATATATATATATATATATATACATATATATATATATATATATATATATATATATATATATATATATATATATATATATATATATATATATATATATATATATATATATGTTACAAATTGAAAAACTACATAAAAATAAATAGTTAAATTATTTGTACTTTTTAAGGTTTCTCTATTTAATCTGTAACGTCGTCTTAGATGGGATTTACTAACAATTCCACTTAAATCGCAACATATTTCTTTTTATTAAAAAATAAACACTTTTCAAGAGTGACAATTTAGAAACATTGAAAAGTGTAGTTTTTATTTATTTATTTATTTATTTTTTTTACAATTGGATATTTTTTTTATTTTGAACATTTTAAAAAAGTAATTTAAAGATGGTAATAAAAACATTCACTTCGCTGTATGTAAAAAGGATGAAATTTAATATTGAATAACAGAAAAAAAATTTAAAATATTGAAATAAGCTTCACATTATAATTATAAATAATTATGACATTATCACACCGCAAGATGCATTTCAAAATCATTTAAACATGTTGCAATTTCTATTTTAAATTTAATTTAACAGATAAAAACTTAACATGAAATTGTTAGCATATCATCAGAAATTTTTTGTAAACTATTTATGTCCCATTTTTAATTTCAACAGTAGGATATGTACCGCATATTATATCCTATTTGGAAAATCAAACTTATGAAAATAAATTTATTAATTAATACAAAATTTGTTCCATATGTTAAAATGTTCAGTTCAGCATTTTCTTTCCAAAAATGTATTAAAAGAAATTATATAAACGATTGCAATGCGCAATATATATTTTATTGCTATGTGAAATTAATTTTTGCATATCATTAGAATGTATTTCTCTTGTATTTATGCATGTCAGCTATTTTTTTTTAAATAAGTAAATATTTGGAAATAAACGCATACATTATTGTTCTGAAGCCAGATTAAACAAATTTAACTGTAGATTTTAATTTCCATCAGTGTCTAAGCATGTGAAGTCTTAATTTCCACTTTTACAAAACTGTATAACTAACTTTAAGTTTATTACAACACATTTTGATTAATAAATCAATTCAAATTATCATGTTTCTAAATACCGTTTTATAATTATTTATAATAATAGATTCCATTGTTTAATTACACACCTAAATATTTTTTCCGAAGACTATAAATAAAGAAAATAATTTTTTATTAAATTTAAATTGATATAAATAAGTACTTATAGTGACTCATGATAAGTGATCATGAATTGTTATGAAAGAAAATCATTTAGGAAATTTATGTAGAAAAGAAACTAGTATTATTTTTTTTCAAGATTAGAAATTTCAATAGTAGTTTTTCGCAATATTATAATTATAAAACTGTCATTAATTTCAAGTGCAAATTACATTCCCTGATGGCCCTTTTCATATACGATAGTTATAACGAAATTAATTCCAAAGAAAAATTTTAAGGGTATTTGATATTAAGTAAATAATTACTAATAATAATAGTAAATAATTACTAAAAATATTCGGAGACAATTTATTCAGATGAAACAATTCTTTCTCTATTAAGATATGAAATTTTAAATATGGATCATGCAAATAGGATAATGCAAACTGTTATTAATTTCTAATGCAAATTATATTTCCCGAAAGACATTTTCATGTACTATGGCTGTAAAGAAAGGAATTCCGAAGAAAAATTCTCGCCAAAGAGGGAGCCAATCGCTTCATGTTACATTCCGAGCACAGTTCGTTAGCAGAATCGCTGAAAATAAGTTTATTCTCCAAAAACACAGGTGTAGTAAGTTAGTTTTGTTTATTTGAATATTTATGTATTTAGAAGTTTGCAGAGAAAACTCTTCGGGGAAATTATGCGGAGGACGAAAAAGTAATTCCGCCTTGTCAGGGCAGATGCTATGAATAAAATTTTAGCATTTTGGGGTATTTAGTTTCGTCTTGGCAGGATGAAGCCGTGAATAATCGCTTGGCATAAAATTATCCTCTCCCCGGCTTCGATGAACTGTAGTTCAGCTTCATCTCCTGAAAATTAATGAAGTGCCCGGCGCCCCCAGAAGTATTCTGGGCCGAGAAAAGTTGCGAGTTTTATCTTTTAGTTATTTCTAGTTGAGCTGTTTGTAGAAATTTTGTTCGATTATAAAGTAGCTTTAAATTCAATATTTGTTGTTCAGACCAAGAATTTCCATTAGTGCAGATAAGGTCTTCGTCTCGACTGTGCTTCGCCCGGTCTTTTGGTTCCCCGCCATTTATCTTTAGGCGTAATCACCGAAATATTTTGAGGATCATCATTTATTGCCCACATCATGATCTCAAAAACGATTTCATCAAAATTTCCTTAATGTTGCTCATCTCTAAATGCTATCATGCAAATTTCTATTTGTGTACTGCTAAAACTATTCGCATTGATTGATTAAGAATTTGAAATATATTTCAATAAGATACATTTATTAAATGAATTAGTAAATTGTTATATTCCAGACTATGTTTCAATTAAAAAAATTATAATGGATTCACATCAACGTAACACGCTTTACATGTGATTTCATGCATATAACGATAAAAAACATTCTCACAGGCTACAGAGAAAAATTGTGATTTGTAAAAATAATAATAATTTCTATTGTTTTAAAGATATGTGCTAAGCGCTTAACTTCTACGTGTAACAACCAATTAAAAAAAACCAGAATTAGTGTATTAATGTAAAAATTAGTTTATAAAAAACAAATGAGAATTGGAGTGCTTGAAAATTCCCCGAAGGCTATTGTAAATTACAGGATTTCACTCTCTCGAATTGTTTCGATGTGAGCTCTAGAGAAATTTCGATCGGCAGGTCATTCAAGAAAGCAAAAGTACATTATCAACACAAGAAAACCAATAATTTTTAAAAATCAACAATAAATAGTAAATGCCAACAAAAAAGTGAAATGAAGTACAGAAGGCAGTTTTAATTAACTATTATATATATATAACCAGCATCAGTTGGTTGGTTTTAATGCACACGGTCCAAGTAAGGACAAGCTGCGTCAACCAGTATCGGAATTAAGTTTCATTTTATCCTGAACGGCTTTTCACAATTTAATACCAAACAAAAATTAAGTGGGGAAACAGAATTAGAACTTTAATAATGCAATGGGTATAAATGTTGTTGCCTCATCCCACTTGATGGACAGAGTCATCGATTAAGTCCAGGAGCCATCGTGAGAGCCAAGGAGATGGGTGTATCATGCAATTGCTGGAGGTTCAAGACCGACAGGCATGAAAGTTGGAAGTCTTACTTTAGCTACATGAAGGTATGTCTTCGTAATTTAGAAACATTTACCAATCGTAAAATCCCGGATATACCATGCACTCCCAGACGTATACTTTTACTTCAAGAACTTTGCAACCACAATAAAATTGCGTATACCAACTGCCATTATCAAATTTTATGACACATCTTTGACTGGGCTGGATTTCGAATTCACCACCTTCCGAGCAGCTACATGCATATATATATATATTATTTTGCAATGCTTTATTAATGCTGAAAACATTATTAAAATTAGCATTCCTTGTTTGTTACTAATTTATTATTTGCTTTTACTATAATAAAGAGACACATGACTAAAATGATAAAAATTAAAACTTAAATTATAAGTGTAATGAAAGTAAAAAGAAAATTATTTATGTTTGTAGGAAAATTCTTTCCAAGCGAAACACATATTACAAAAAATGTTTTAGACATAAAAAATCATTATAATTTCCCATATTATTCACCCAAAATTTTATAAGATTAACATTTGCCTCGCAAAGATTGAAATTATAAAATGTAGTCTAAATATTACTTGCAATTATAAATCAAATATATTGAATATGAGTTGATAAAAAATATTAGTTGAAATTTGCTTAAAACAAATCAGATTTTAATACATATTGTTTGAAATCTGACTATTAAAATATATTTCTCTCATAGTATGGAAAAAAATGTAAGTTTTGTTTGATATTTATATTGAAGTAAAGAAATAAAAAAAATAGAAATAAAAATTGATGTTTACTTTGAGTTTAAACAGAAAACATCATCTTTTTATTTTCCAATGTTTTCATCCATACTTTATGATTTAGAATTGTATACATATTGTATATCTTAATATTGAAGAGTTTTTGTTGCTCACACACACACATAAAGGTAAAAATCGTTTAAAGCGATTTATGAGTATCTTTTAAACCAAGCTCTCATTCTTTTCAAGGCATATTTCGAGCAGTATTTTCCCTCATCAATCTCTCTTTTTGCCAAGGAATTTAATATTTATCCCTTGTTACAGTTAAGTTTTTATTTATTACCATAATTTTAAGTTCCATTTAAGCTCCTAATATTATTCATATCTCAACACAAATGTTTTATTCTACCTTTACAATGATTGCTTTAAATTTGTAGATCTTTTAGATTGATTATTTAAAATTATACAATATTTAAATTTCAATGCTGACTAATTTAAAAAAAATAGAAAAGGAAATTTTCATGAATAATTTTTGAAAAAATAACTAATATTATATAGTAAAACATATTTTATTTTTAAATATCTTTCTTTTAAGAGCGCAACATTGTACTTGGTGTGTTGAATCACACAAAGGCTTTGGTGTAGAATTGGATACCCCTTTGCCGGAAAATTCAGCAACAAATTTTGGTGATAAGTTTTAATTTTTGGTAACCCTGATACTTAGTTCAGCTTTTGAGTAGAAGCAGTGGCTATTTTGTCAATCATATCATGGTGCCTGTTTTGGAGTCGAAAAATTGCCAAGAAATCAAGTGGCACTCAATTGTAAACTATTACCCAGACAAGTTATGGATCAAATAAAAATTTTAATAGTAAACTATACTTACTAGATTATAATTTTCATTCACATTTAGAATTTTATATAGTTCCATTTTTATAAATTAAATAATGTAAATTATATTTTGAAAATAAAATAAGTATCAGAACACGTGTCTAAGCATATTTACTTTAATGGAATGTATAATCTCATTAGTTATGTAACAATGATTTAAAATCAATGTATTTCCCCATAAGTCTCAAAATAATTTTTATTAGATCTAATAAACTTTAATTTTTGTTAATGGAGCACTTATTAGAATGAAATGCCAATTTTTTCAATGAAATTATTTTATTTAAATTGTTTATTATTTTTTTAAGATGACATAAAACTTTGAAACTATATGATTTAAATAAATATTTGTTTAATATATGCTGTAAAATACTCTGCTCCCAATAAAGGGGAAGGTGCCCAGTGACAGGTTGAAGTTATTCAGAAGGTATTTAGAACATTATGATTCAAGAAACGTATTTGATGCATATCATTTTAAGTTTGTAAAGGAGATATCTAATACATTGAGTTCTGTATTTCTGAAGACAAAATAATTTAAATGAATTGCATAGAATATAAATTACAATGAAGGATATATAAGTGTAATGAATTTTGAGTTCACTGTTATATTTTGCATGCGAGTACAAATTAGAATTTAAAATAGATTATAGCATGGACTCTGGATATACTAGGTTAATATGAGAATCGAGCACACGAACGTTTGACCCAAAGACTTGGATGTCAACCATTTTACTGAAGGTTAGAATTTTAAGGAAATAATCATGCAATTTCGTAAATGAAATAGAAATTAATCAGTAAGAATCTACTACAAATAACGAAATAAGAACTAAATAAGGAATTAGCATAACTTCATACCATAAAATAAATAAATAATTGAATATAAGAAAACAGAATTAAAATGCTTCAATCTCGAATGATATTACACCGGCGTAATATATTATCAATATTGACTTATACTTCAATATGTCTTGCATCAATACAGCGATCACAAAAATTTAATTCTATATTGAATAGTATAAGGCAGTAAAATACAAAGTCACCTATAATTTAAATATACATAAAATAATATATTAAGCTAATTTATTGATCAATTTAGCGTATTATTTCATGAGTTTGTATCATACTAATAGAATTGTAAATTGCAGAAATAAAAGTTTAGAATTCTGCAATGCTTTCAATGACAGATTTCACTGCTAAAGTTTATTAACGATACTTGTTCTAAAAATATAAAAGCATAAATTGTTAGATTTAGTTTATTATACAGCGAAATTTTCACCTTTTTTTTTATTTAACTAAAGAAATTTATCTATATTTTTAATTTTCAATCCAATAAAATTTATTAGTAAACAGGGAAAATTAAACTAACACTGTTTAAAAAAAATGCTTTCGAAACCAACTTCACCGAATTCTATGCGGCGTTCGATTGTTTCAATTTCATAAATGCGTTTACACCATTTGGTGTCTTATTTTAACAAAACAATCAAGAAGCTGATAGATGTTCACATTATTTGGAGTGGAAGCCATTGTTTCGGCAGATCTCGCATCAGTTTGACAGATAGCAAGAGCTCCCCCTTAACAGCCCTCCCAACTTCTCCCTTTCTTTTCGTTACTCGGGTTGAGGGAAACTGTTTATTTGTTGGAATACACGCGCAATTTATAAGGACCTCCAGGCACCATACAGTTTTGGGAATTTTGTTGAATGAACTGTTCTTTCTTTCAGACAGTTTATTTTAGTAGAAAAATTAACTCTACAGCTTCTGACAAATACGCTTTGGATAAACCTCTGAAGAATCAATAAAATTTCTGAAATGTGTGTTTTGCACATAAATTTTTTTCCATAATTTTGATGTTTCAATATAACAAAATTTGCAAACAACATAACGATTTCTCTTAGTTGGTAGTCAAGGGGTTGGTTTATATCTCTTTCATGTTCCAGAAGTTATTTTTAACTAACGAGTAATTTTAAAATGTGGCCGTTGTTCCCTTATAAATCTCTCGATTCTTTTATGATGTATACGTCAATCAACATCAAATTAGTTTCTTCTATTCCATAAAAGTATATTGAAATCAGAAAGGATGATGTTATTTTAGGCTATAAACCCAACTATTACATAGTAGAGCAAAAACAAATAAATCTTCTTTAGGAACATTGAAAGAAAGTGAATTCACATTTGGATGTACACCATGTAAATATCATGTGTAATAATTTTTTTTCTATTGTTCTGGGCCGATCTAGCTTATAAAGTTCTTAAAAGAAATATGCATTAACATAATAATTTTATAAATATTTAAGGAACAGAACAAAAACTAAAACATCTTATTAATATTTTAATTTAAATGGGAGAAATGAAAGTGCATATAATGTTATGAAAATTTTATCGATTAAATGTAATAATATTATTCTTCGTTATAAGATCAGTCATTAAAATACAATGCAAAAGCTTTTGCTGTATATTTGTTATGAATTAAGTCTGGAAGTTCTAACATCTGTCTGCAAGGAATGCTCAATATATTTCCAAAGAAATATACATTCATATGCATTCTAAGTGTATCCGTATAGCACTATATATATTTTTGAACCCAGTGTAAATGAATTCGCAGACATACTCTCCATTACACCCGATTGCTTACTTAAGAGAACCAGCGTAAATTATAAGCCCAGCTGACGTAATTGCATCTGTTCAGTTTGTAAGGATTGACTCGGAAGTAAAAGTTCGCAGATTCATCAACTGATCCAACCAGAAAAGGATTTTACTGATGCTAAAATTTAAAATGCAGATGACACAATGTAGGATTTCATTATCATAATTGTTGGTGGGTAAGGAAAATGTGGTGAAGAGGTAAGTACGAATGCATACAATAACCATACTTTAAATAATGTCATGATTATATAGATAATTGATGTCGTCATTCTTAAAAACATGAATTATTAATTATTTTATATCAATACACATGAATTTTATATACAAAAGAACAATAGCTTTAAATTTTGTTAACATGAAACAATATTGACTTCAAGGAAATTATCCCAAATTTACACAATAAAAAAGAAGACGACACTTGCACTATTGAAATAAAACATAATTTACATGTATACAAACTTATATGAATTCAGAACAATATATAAAAACAAAATATAAGGAATAAATATTAAATAAATGAAAATACGTTTTTTTCTTAGTTATTAGTTGATAACTAATAAATCCAATTATTGACATATGATACTACATAAAAAGTGATGATTATTATTTTTTCAAAATGTATAAAGTATAAACAAATTTCAAACAACCATTTTTATAAGCAAACCTATTTTAATACAAAAATAATTTAAAATACTTATATAATTTTTATTTCGATTTAAATGAAAAAAAAAAAAAAAAAACAAAAAAAACAAATTGCTATAGTAACTTTTGGGTAAATGCTGTAATTGTTTTTCCCTTCAATATATAGGTTTGAGTTTGGAAACTGGAAGAGATAATGAATACTGTTAAAGTGTGTACACTTGATCATAAATTGTTATTTCTGAGAATATTTTTTTTGAATTATAGTATAGATAGCCTCAAAAAAATATGAATTAGATAGGCAGTTTTGCAGTGATTATTTTCATAAGGACTATCACACATTAATGATATTAATTCTTGCTTTTCTTAATTAAAATTATATTTCAATAATTATTTCACAATGAACTTAAGCCTTAGATTTCATTAAAGTTTTAAATAAATAGAGCTTATAATGCACTTTCTGTCAGACGTAAGAGGATAATCATTAGCAGTTATTTAATTTTGCAGATTTTTGTCAATGTAATTATTTTTATCAAATAATTCTTCAAAACGCATAATTTTCTTCATTTCATTTACTAAATACTGATGATCTGAAGTCACCTTAGGTATTATTGTAAACAACGGTTAACGGGATTCATTTAAGATATCCTTATAGTTATATAATGTGCATTAAAAATCAAACAATAACATAATTTGAATTGAAAAAATGATTACACCTACACCTTATTTAAGTAAGTTATTTTAAAATTCATAAATCAAAAATATTGAATAATTATAGATTCTGTATCTCCATTTCTAATCAAAAATTTAAAAACATAACAATTTCGTTTCAAATTATAAACTGAAAAATATTTATAAGTCTAATACCCTTTTTACATGGCATTTGTATGATAGACCTTTCAAATAATTTCTCTGAAAAATTCTAAGTACATACTATATCAGTAAATGAATCAAAGTAAATAATAATCTAGTCTATAATTTCTGAGTCATTTTTCATATATACAGAAAAGTATCAAAAATTTTACTAATAAAAAGTTATCACTCTCTAAAAGTATATTAAGCATTTCAAAATATAATAAATGAAGGTATTTAAAAAATCCGAATATGTATTTATTATATTTTTAAATATTCATCATACCCGAAATCAAAGATTAATCCAAATTAAAATACTTTTCTTTTTCATTTAATTTAGTTTCTGTAAAATAATAAGCATACCGATGAAACAACAAATACATATTTCATAAGACTTTGTTACATTATTCTAAAACCAATATTTTTTCTTACAAATAGTGTGAGATCGACATTTTTAACACAGATTACATGCCTGTGCTAACATCGATTCCAGAGGGGGGAGTCAAACCTATGCAATCTCAACTGAAGACGAAACTGAAGATCATTCGCTTTCAATTACATGACATAAATTTCATATTTGTATCAATGTTTTAAAATTCGAATGCGTCTCTAAATTATAACAGGTTTCCAAATAAATTGACCTTGAATGTGTAACATAAAGATTTTTTTTTTTATAATGGTTGGCACTGGGTGATGAACCCTTCACCACAACCACGCCGAAAAGTGCTGCTCATTAATTGTTACCCGTTGGGCATCTGTGATCAACGTCATGAAGATGAGTTGTAATACCCAGTCTCTACTGCCACAAACCCATTTAAAAGCAGGGTATTCCACATTTTTACATCTTCCCAGGAGAAAGGACAGAGAGCATAAGACATCCATACCTGAACCGCGATTCGAACCCGAAACCCACAGCCTAGGTGTCAGGAACGTTAACCACTCAGCCATCGGTAGAGAGTATGATGCAAAAAGTGGAGTTTTGTACATTAAAATATTTGTATAATAAAAATTTCTTTATGTACTTTAAAACTCTTAATATGAGATGCAGAGAAAACTCATTTATGCATTTAGTAAAAGTTTTGAAATAAGTTCAACGTTTTATTTCATTTGTAATATTTAAATTATTAAATTCTTGTTGAAAGATAAGGCATATAAGATAAGAAACCTTCCATATATATATATATATATATATATATATATATATATATATATATATATATATATATATATATATATATATATATATATATATATATATATATATATATATATATATATATATATATATATATATATATATATATATATATATATATTAAGCAGAAGTACTTGAAAAAAACATTCATCGACTAAAACTCAAACAATTTAAGAGATGAATAATTTACAAGATGATAAATATAGTTTAAACATTCATTTAAATATTTACTTTCCTGAAATGAACATAAAAAATGAATTCACTTAAAATAATCCATTAAATATATACAAACAAACAAAATAACTTAAAATATTTCAGAAATATAAAAAACTTTATTTCTTTAATATTAAATTATTTGTAAATTCTATTTGAAAGTATAAATTATTCATAAGAGTTTTTATATGATGTGATATATGGGAGGGATGAAATAAAAAAAATCACAAAATTACTCAAGAACCATATTTTTTTTTGTTTACGTTCCTGGAGAAAAAGTGTAAAACGTCAGAAATTGTAATTATTACAAATATTGCAATTCTGACATTTTATTTATTTATTTATATTAACAGGAGCTGTTAAAAAAATTCTTTCTATTTCAAAAATTCAAGAAAAATAACTCTAACATTTTTATATTTAAAACCAATATATAAATTATTCTGTACATAGTTTCTGTGCTCCAGAATTTTCATGCAAATATCATTTTTAAATGGAGACTAAACCACATCTCTCTATTCTTGGAGCAAACAGATTTTTGTTGGATAAGCAACATTACTGTGACAATAAATTATTATTAACCGTGGTTTAAAATAATTACAAATACAGTTAAAGTGTCAAAATAAAATGTAGAATATGTTTTTACATTATTCGAAATTTTGATATCCGATTCATATCTTTCGGTACAGCTCAATTCATTTTCGGACAAAATTTATTCTAGGAAACAATAAGAAATTTATTTATGCAAATTATAAACATTCATAATTTGTGTAAGAGGAATTTGTTTCCTATTGATAAGTATAACCATTAAAATTAATCCATATTTTTTTCAATAGATGCTTAATTTATTTTTAAATATCAGATGAAAGCAAAGTATCATAGATCAAACTCCAGATTTAAAAATTACAATTTTATCAGTTTAAAAATATTATATAAGGAAAACAAAATTTTTGAAAGAATATCTGCACATTTGGTGATAATTCAAAAATTGATAATTAAGAATATCTTAAAGAAAGAAATCGTTGTGTGAAATTGTAACCACTATACAATTGTCTTTCTCACCTATTAGAATATTACACTAAATCATGAGAGTTCTTATCTAAATCTCGTAATATTATAACAAATAAATTATATTGTTTAATATTTAACAACACCACTGAAGGCCCTTCTCCTGGTCAGGAGATAGGGTGATCAATACCTTACATAACTGATGCCCTCAATGTGCGTTGGGCTGTTCACATTAACAGTTACATAAGGTGCAATTGTCTTCCACCGGTGGTGACGCGGCAGGGCTGGGAGCTTAGATGTCAATCGCGTCAATTCATCGGGGTTCATAATTACGAGTTGCTTAGTCATGCTATCATCAGAGAGTATAAGGCACTCCTAGTATAATAATCTACGGAATAAATTGAAGGTTTCTTTTCTGCCCTTTCATTTAAAAATTAATTGTAACATTCTTGATCTTCGAAGAATGACTAGGCGATACAAGAAAATGTGAATTTTAAAACTGCTAAAATGCTCATTTCATTTCACCCAATTTCACTAAAATTGCATGATTTTGGAGCTTACTAAGAAGACCCTTAAGCCTTGTTTATTTTTTTAACAATTTTAAAAATATTGTCCTCAATTTATATAATCATTTTACTGGAATCTTTTAAATTTTATACTGTAGCAGTAAGAGTAATACATCAGTATAATGTATGACATATGTTACTTTTGATTCAAAACCACTTTTGATTATTAGTTAATTAGTTTTGCAATTCAAAATTAATCAAACAACTATCTTAAATGGATTATATTGATCTAATCTATAAATGTGAATCAAGCTATTATATATATATATATATATATATATATATATATATATATATATATATATATATATATATATATATATATATATATATATATATATATATATATATATATATATATATATTTTTGTGTGTGTGTGTGTGTGTGTGTGTGTGTGTGTGTTGTGCGTTTGTGTATATATATATATATGTGTGTGTGTGTGTGTTTGTGTGTGTAATAATGAAAGCATTTTCATTTATTTTAAAAGAAGTTTTATTTATTAGAATCCTTGTAATTTTTCAGTGTAAGGGCGACTATTATTTTCAGTGATTCAAATTTTGGAGATAACTTTAAGCGAATTTTTCCTAATGAACATCAATAGAAACCCATATCTTTGATAAAACTGCGTGTGTGTTGAGTTTTTAGATTTATTTATTTATCAGTATTGATACTTCGATTATTTCTTTTGTTTTTTGATAAAACTTGTTAATATAATTTTAAAATTAGCACATTAATATACTAGAACTTTAATATTTTGTTAAAAGTTTATGGATATATTATATTTAAATAACTAAATCGCCTCTGCAATATTTGTAGTAATTATAAATTAACTAGAAATCAAATAAAATGCTTACTTAATTATCTTAAATACAATGATATTCCGGTTATTTATTTTGAAATATGTAAGAAAAACAGGGAATTGCTTGTAATATTAAAATAATGCGTGGTTTTCATAACTGCAGTCAGGCCATCTAAGTATTGAAATTCCTTCAAGAATTCCCAAAACACACAACTTTCCCTTTAAAGCTCATTGTAACAGATCTATATTAACTCTACTGATAAGAGGTGGCATTACTGTCCAATGGAGTGAACTTAAAAATATCCAATTAGAGGATGTAGAAGGGGCATGTGAGAAGTGGGAGGCGAACCACTGGGTACATAAGTAACTTTGTTTATTTTTATAATGTACCTTTTAACCTTAGTTATATAATTATTATGTATTATATTTCCTTTCAACTACTTTTAAAATGTGTAATGTTGCAAAAAATATTTTGTTTTATATTACTCTAACTTCCATTTTATGATGTCCCTGCATCATTTAATATATTTTAACTATGAATTTACTTCATGGTTTCTAAACTAATTTAAGCTTTTTGAATTTAACTCGCTATTTTTCAATTTACTTTTTTCATCTATATTTTATCTCAATTATTTAAGTATATTCTTATTTCGTGATATTGATATTTTCATGCATATCTTGGCTTCTTTCTAATATGGCTTTATATACATACCCTGGCTTGATATAATTTTTACTTTTAATTTGTTTTGATATAAATGTTTTTATGTTTTCTTTCTATATTACAAGCACTCTTCAGGGCAATTGCACGAAGATTTTTCGACACATGTCCCTTCTTCGATATCAAAAAATAAAATAAATAAAAGAGAGAGAGAGAGAAAGAGAGAGAGAGTTTAATTTGCATAGTTAACTATAGTTCTCCTGACGAAAACGTTGTCCCTATGCTCTTCTTTGTATTTGTGTTGATTAATTTTATGTTTTATTGGTATCCGATTAAATTTTCAAATTTTTCTAACTTGTTTTATCACTCTTCACATGTTGTATGTTATTATATATATATACACGACTACATTGTCAGGAGGATTCTTGTGGTCTGGTGTCGAAATGACGCTCTCTTCTGTGTTGAACAAGGAGAGATGTATTTCTGTATACGCATGTGTATGGAGTTTAATATTTTGAAATAATCAAGATTTTATTTTATTTATTTTTACCATTCTTGGTTACAGTTTCTGAATGGACAACTCAACACTGAATATTTAAATGTCTTAAAACAGGCCCACATCTTTAAGCCGCATGGTTTCACTGCTGTTCACACAAGTCTATGTTGTAAAATGCAATTTGTTAAGTTGATACTAATTAGTGCTAAGTACTTAAATGACTTTAACTGAAATTAAATATATATATATATATATATATATATATATATATATATATATATATATATATATATATATATATATATATATATATATATATATATATATATATATATATATATATATATATATATATATATATATACTTCTTGAAAAATAATGCATTTGTCGGAGGATCTTTTTTGTGTACATGTAATATTTGAAACTGTAACGTGCCGTTGAAATACTGCAGGTCCACCGGAGCCGCTGCAGAACTGCACGATCACCAACCAGTCCTTCAACTCGCTGTCGCTCTTCTGCGAGGAAGGGGACGGCGGTGGCATGAAGCAGACCTTCCACCTGGAGATCTACAGCATGCGGAGGGAACAGCTGCTGGCCAACGTCACCTCGAACGAAACCCCAAGCTTCATTGTAAGGGGTCTTCCCACAGGGTCTTCTTTCATAGTGGTCGTCTACTCCTCCAACGCCAAGGGAAAAAGCACCTCTGTCGTCCTCACAGCCACCACACTCTTCTCTGCGGAAAGGCAAACCGGTTAGTGGTTAGTTTCACTACTAATGGGCTAGACTGAAATTTAGTTTTCTTTTTTTATTGCAATTTCTACTCCCAAATTTAGGTTTCAAATATTACACATCAAATTATCGAAGTTACGTATTTCGTAAGAATTAATTGAATTGAGAAAATAAAATATCATTGGAATTATACATGTTTTAATATCTAGATTCAAAATTAATATTCTTCTTAGAAATCCTTCTCATAAATTGAGGTTTCAAATCAAACGATTCAATTCATTCAATGAAATGATTCAACTACATCTACATTATGTAGAATGAAAATCTAAGTTAATTAGATCCATCCAATCTTAATATTATTGTAAATTTAACACTTTTTTTGAAACGTACGTCTGTTAAATTGAGACTTCAGTTTTCGAAATACTTAGGTTATGTTCTTCGAAAATACTAATTTAATTGAGGTAATCAAATTTCAACAAAATTCGCTGCATGTTTATCTTAATGTAAATTTAAAAATTATTTTGCTGAATCCTGTTATATTTAATTTAGATTTTTAAATTCATACAATTAAATGTTAAGTTACATGATTTGAAATACTAAATAAATTGATATTATCAATCTCATTAAAAAATTAATAATTATCTATGTAAAATTCTTTTCGTAAATCCTGATACTGAATTGTGGTTTTTTAAATCATACACATTTCAAACTATTTAAATAGTGATGATTTTATTGAAATCGAATTATCCAAATCTTCGAAAAAACTAAGTTAATTGAGTATATAGAACCATTTTGTTAAACTTTTCTTCAAATAATTAATAATATTCTAAAATATGTCTCAAGATTTTTCTGAAATTATAAAGTGAATGTAAAATTTCATTAAAATATAAAAATATTTAAAGGAAGATTATATATAGATCTTAATAACTTTCAAAATACTGTTATTATCTTAGGATAGAGAAAACACTTAGCAAATTATTCTGAAAATTATATGCCCAAAAAATGTATTATTAAATTATTTAACATCAATATCTTAAAAATTTAATTAAATTTTAAGTAACATAAAGTAATAAATTTTTTATATTTCAATTCGTCTGTCAAGAAACTTTACGTAAAACAAAAACCAGACATAGAATTTTTAAAATAGTGAATTAATGCTGAGAAGCAAAATTTCTATATACAGCCATTTTCTTAAAAGATTTTTACATGAAATCTACAAAATTTTCCAAAAACTGGAAGGAAATTTCTTCATCATTCCCTTTCTTACATTACCACGAAGAACGTGCCTCTTATTGTAATATCGTAAACAGATTCATCTTAACCAAGACCTTCCAAAGTTATTAAAATTCTGTTAATGAGCTTAATTCTTAGTGAAATTCTAATCCCCTCATCGCGCTATTTTTATTAAAATCAGTGCTTAACAGAAGGAATTAAAAAAGGAAAGAAAATATAAAAGATGGCGGAGTATATCCAAACGCTTCGAAATGCAAATATTTAGTTACTATACTTTTGCAATATCATTTTTCTAAACATGACACGCATGACTTCCAAAGATTACAAAAGTCTTATTTTGCTTAGAAAAATATTAATCTCCCTTTTTTCCCCTAACTTTCATCCACTGAAAAGCGAAATTATGCATTCGCAAGCGTCTTCTCTTTCAGAGATAAATAAAAAAGGAACATGCTCTGAATGAAATGGAAGACAAAAAATAAAAAAAACGAAATGTAAAACACACTTTACATATGCAAAAATAGAATGGATTTTAATGCACCCCACAAATGGAGACAAAAACCGGACAGCAAGCTTTGTGACTGTTTTGTTGAATATTCCCCTATGTGTCTTTTCAATTTCGCCAAAGAATGAATAAATATTTGTTTTTCGCCAAGGGTTTGTTCCCCACCGAAGCCTGACTTATTTGTCACAGGGAAAGCAATAAGCGCCCGATTCTGACGTTGATTAAGAAGGAGTAAATTATAAAGAAAAAAATTGCTTCTCTAGTCCAAAGCTAATGTATAATGGTGTCGAGGCGTTCGCGTGCTTTTGGTTACTCGACAAAAACAATAAATACTTATTTGTGCCCTATAATTCATTGTTAATTTAAAATTGGCGACATAGCTTATAAACTGTTAATCTTTCAATGGAAAAACCAATAAACGCAGAGGGGAATTCAACTGTAAGGTAAATAATAATAAATAGCTCATCTAGTGACACTGTAATTATAAAAGTAATTTTTTCGCCTGTTCAATTCCAATTTTTTCTCTTGTAACTTACTTTATGGAGGTTTTTAACGTTTTCTTTATGAAAATGTTCAAATACATTTATTTTTTAATGCTATCAATCCTAATAAAGGCAAATGATGAATGTAAATGTTTCTTTCGTGTTATTAATAACATCGAGTCATTTATTACTCTGCATTATAAAAATATTGTAGCTCATTGTTTCAGAAATTTAATACACACTTCCGTCTTTTTGTCTTATTTAACATTGTTTGGTGCATTTATAATAAATGATCGTTATCTATTGTATTCAATAGAAACTTTATGAATTACTTCTCATCGTTAATTTCTGATTATTGCATACGGCAAAACTAATATGTACTGATATAGAAGAATTATTTTTAAAAATTCATTTAAATTTGCCATAAATATAATCATAAACGTTTTCTTTCTTGCAGTAATAATAAAAACACTTATTCCTAAGTATCAAAAGAAAAACAAACAAAAAAAAATTGTGGCACAAATAATAATCTATGTCAAATAATCCTCCCGGCACTTACAAAAATAAAATGATTCATTTATAAAAAGTTACAGATTTAATCTGTAATACATTTTTATTACAATATAAATGATTAATTTGTGAAAGAAGTGTGGTTAGTGAAAGACATTTGCATGAATCATACATTTGAGGAAAAAGGAATTGTCATTGCAACTTTAGAAATGCTATATATATATATATATATATATATATATATATATATTATATATATATATATATATATATATATATATATATATATATTGTATAAATGGTCCCATGGCTACTTTGTGATGAGATTAGAAATGCATTTTCAGACTTTAGATGCGTAATTTCCGGTCATAAATTGTTCAAAATCTCCGTTCTCCACAATGTCAAGAGGAAGAAAAGGGTAAATAGCTTCAGACATTATTTCCAACATTAATCCTATTTTGGACAAAAAAATTGAAAGGTGGTCAATGTCTTCGAGTGATGCAGTACCAAATAAGATCATTAATTTGTATAGAGTATGCTAATGATATTTTCATGAATTTGATTATTGATAACAGAAAACATTGCTTGCTGCAATTTTTTATAAATCTAAATGGATTATTCCAGGTGCATTCGATAGCTAAAATGAGAGGAGTATTCACTATTTACGGAGGAAATCCTTGTTCAATTTGAAAAATAACTGTCTGAAAAGATGTTTAATATGCAATATGGATACACTTTTCACCTATTCACTAATTCCAAATATTGAATCCACAGCAGAATTTTTGAGAGGATAAAGCTACGTAGGACCATGTGAAATGAACTCGCATTTGCTTTGATGGAAATTTTTTCCACGTACTTTATGATAGTAAAAGCACCATGACAAAACATTTCACCAGATAAATTCAATCCAAGCAATTATAAGTCATATTTTGCAGTTTTTTCTGGAAGTCAAGTCCCAAGTCGTATTACGATTTGCCTTATGACTATTCTTACTTTAGTATATGAAAAGGTATTTCCTCATTACTCTATGCACCAAATTGTATTAAAAAAGTGCCATATTAATTGCAGAATGGCTTACTGATGACTGGGTTTATAACTAAGATATCGATTACAATCCTTTTAAACGAACAGTATGATTACACAGTGTAATATGTTACTGATGACTGGGTTTATAACTAAGATATCGATTACAATCCTTTTAAACGAACAGTATGATTACACAGTGTAATATGTTACTGATGACTGGGTTTATAACTAAGATATCGATTACAATCCTTTTAAACGAACAGTATGATTACACAGTGTAATATGTTACTGATGACTGGGTTTATAACTAAGATATCGATTACAATACACTTAAACGAACAGTATGATTACACAGTGTAATATGTTACTGATGACTGGGTTTATAACTAAGATATCGATTACAATCCTTTTAAACGAACAGTATGATTACACAGTGTAATATGTTACTGATGACTGGGTTCATAACTAAGATATCGATTACAATCCTTTTAAACGAACAGTATGATTACACAGTGTAATATGAAAAAGAATATTTCACACAAGTAACCACATATTTATAATCGTTTATATGATGAAAAATTGGCAGTTTTTAGTATTATTATTTTGCTGCTTTAAGACATATTCATCGCTTATTTTTTTTCTCTCTTTTGTAGATGATGAGTCTAAAAGTGTTATCAGCGCTGTGTTGCTCATATCACTTGCCGCCTTGGGCACACTGGCGCTGCTAGCTGTGGCAGCAGTCGTCGCTGTCTTCAAGAGCAAATCAAGGAATAATCCTAACCCTGGTAAGCATATGTGCATAAGATTCATCCGAAACTAACTAAATTTGACACGAATGATATGAAATTAAGATATTAAAATCATCAGAGGAGAACATTTCATTGTCTTTTTTTTAAAAAATTGTTACTTAATCTACACAATTATTCTCTATCTGTTGATCCTTCAATTAATGGAAATTAAATTTGATTAATTTTTTATATTTGTCGTTAGACAAAATATATTTTGTAATAAGAATATATTTATATCGTATTTTATAAACTTTAATTGATTAGTATTATAAAAGGTCATAAAAAATTCGCATTAGTAATGAAAAAATGGCTCATATTTCTGAAAGCGTTACATAAAATCTTAACAATATAGTGAACGCTGGTGTAAAATATATAAATAAGTGTTTGTGTAAAGCATTTTTATATTATGTAAAGTATGTCATTTCAGGTATCTTATAGTTTAAATAAAATGTGTAAAACTTATAATTAGTTTGAAAAATAATATATTAAAATATTAAAGAAAAATTAAGGTATCAATTATTTAAAGTAAAAATGGTTTTGAATTTTTTAAAAAAACATCAATGTATCTTTGTAACAGGATTTACAAAACAAAGATTTTAATTTTGTAATTATGATGAATGGATTATTTTTGTGGAAGGAATCCTTAATTATAGTAAATACTGTTAAATGTATATTATACCTGTAATTTATGAAATGTACTGTAAATTATTTTTACAAATTCAAATGAAACTTAATATTTATTTTCCAAGAAAAAATATAAATATTTTTGCTCAATATAAAATATCTTTAATCATTTTTATAAAATCTATGTTTTCATTTCATGCGATAAAAGTTATATGCTGTAAGTATTTTATTTTAATTTTAAATCTTCTTATAAAAAAAATTAAACATCGACGAATGTTTGCATTTTACTTTCGAAAAGCTTTCTTATTCAGCACGTAATTGCATTCTTTTTATGAACAAATTTTGCTAGATATTTTCAGAATAAATAGTAACTTTTATTAAATTCCAACAAACGTTATAGTTTATTTTATGCATTTGTCTATAAGTTATAAATTTCTGAAGGAAGGAAATGCTTTAATACTGAATATTTTCTAAAGATATTGCTACTAACAAAGAAAAAGAAATGTAGATTTTATATTTTTAAATAATTTTACATAGTAAAATGGAAATCATAAAATTAATACTTGTTTGTAAATACATTATGTTATCAAACGATATGATAAAAACATAAGCATTTTTTAAATACTTCATTTAATTACAGATCAATATTACTGATTATTCTTGCTCAATCTGTAATTTTAAGCAGTAGTTGATATTAACAGATCTGTTCAAACATATGGTAATCTGCATTTATGGAACACATGTTGTCCAATTACTGACTCAAGTTTATAAAAATATGCTGCGGGTGGCAAAAAACAATTTGAATGTTATTTGCATTTCCTTAAATATATTTTATTACTTTATCTGATATTTTTGTCTTCAGACTTCATTGTTATACAATTCACCAAGTTTTGTAATCATAAATTCTAAAAGAAAAAAATTGAGTTTAATGTACAATAACATTTTGGCTGCTATGAATTTATAAGTTGCTTCTGAATGTTAAAATCGATTTTTTTTAAAATTAACTGGGACATTTTCAGTAAAAATGTTTTTTTGCTGTTTTTCTTAGTCCTTTCGATTATGAATTGCAGGTTGTTGAAAAATGAAAAATAATGAGAGAAATTTCAGTACATTTTACAGTTTTTCTTTGATAAAACAAAAATTGCCAGCCAGATTGCTGAAATTTTGAATGGTATTTATGGACCCGATACTGCAACTTCTAATTACGCGTAATTCTTGTTATGTCAATTTTGTTTCAAGTTTCTGCAATAAAACTGTCAATAAGATCACTTAAATAATTAAAATTGAGCTGTGCATGTTAGTAATCATAGCACCACCCTTGATTTAGTTCAACTAAATATCACTCCTAAAACAGTTTTAAACCATTTCCACAAATCTAAATTGAAAAATAAGTTTTATATTTGGGAACCACACCAATTAACAGCAAGAAACATCATGATTAGAATTTCTATCTGGAATACCTTCGCCAAACGGAATGAAATCCTCATTTTTTTAAACGAATGGTGAAGAAAAATGAATCGTATACGACAATTGTGGGCGAAACTGATTGTGATGAAGTAGTTTAAGCAGGGTCAAAAACAGTAACGGCATCCTCAGTGAAATGAAAAAGCAGAAATTCAGCACCAATTTTCCGTTGTCCTATTTACCAATTTTCTGTTGACACCACTTCATTAACAACGTAATGACCTTGAGATATTGTCAGCCATTTTAATAACGACAGTGTAAATTATCAATGGGGATTTTTTTGCTTAGATCTTTACCTGTATTCGGCGTCTCATGGAAGGAAACTCAGAAAACTACAGAGTACTCACCCATTCATTTCAGACAGCAGAAGTATAACATTCACATACTTCTTCCAAGAGTAAGTGAAACTGTACTCTAAATGCACCATTCTGATAAGCGTTGCCCTACCACAAGGTGACGGCGAGCCCAGTTTTCTACAGTTCAATTTTCTTGAACCAGGTATCTTCAGATCATCGTATCTAAATAAGGATATAATTATATAACAAGTGAGAAATAAGGCCTGGCGTTTAGTTTAGGGTGCCCTCTGTCACAAAATTGGGTAATGTTCAATATGGTAAAAAAACATTTGTTTGTAGGATTTGTATCATTTTTTTAAAATTATATGTCATAGAAGTGTGTTTTGACACCATTTTACTTTTTCAAGAACCGCCAAAAAGCATTTAGCGACAAAAAATCACCAATTTTTGTCGAGAGGCACCCTGAAATGTATTTTTTCCTGAAATAATTATTTTGAGTCCTATCACTGTGCACGAAGAAAATTTCTCATTGTCAATTAAATGAATGGTGTTAATAAATTATAAATGAAATACATTTAAAATAACCGTAAGCCAACAATATCATTTAATGCGTTATTAATTTTATGTTTCATAAATATTGTTCGAGCTTTAAACTTTGAAGCAAAATGTACATTTAACTATTTTTAAGTATACTACTGCCTGAATTTTCGGTTTTAGTTTCGTTAACGAAATTCAACTTTTAAATAGTATAACATCTATAAATTGAATGCTCTGAACGAGTTTATGTGGTTTCTTCAATCGTATTTTTCCATTAAATGATATACGATTCATTTTTGTGGCTCTGTGTTATGAAAATGTAGATAAATATATATATCATCCTACTTAAAATGGAAACATTCATGGACAGCAGAATTAAAGTATTCTTTTATTTTCAAAGTATTCTATATACTTATTTTAGATTTTTTGCAATAAAAAATATAAATTATTTTTACTCCTCTCAGTCAAAAAAATCTCTTTTTACCGTTATCTCATTCCGAGTATACTCTTGATATTTATTTCTTATTCGTTTTATCTGGAACTTCTTTCTCTGTTTGCATTATAATCGTAAAATTCTCTTCTTCGTTTGTACTTATTGTACAGAAATAGGGTCCGATTTCTAGGAACATCTGAAGATAAAAGTAATCAGACCTTTAAGGTTAACCTTTAATATTTTTTTCAGCATTGCCTTATGAATTTCTTGATGATAAAAATTTATGATCTAATATCTCCTTTGGTTTTAGGGCTATAAATTCTGTATCTGCTCCAAGCTTCTGCCGCCATTTTTTTAAAAGTTTTCTCTTGCCCTGTAATTGATATTGATTTATATCATTGATACTTAAGAAAATATATCTCCAGTAACATTGTTTCCCTCCTCTGGAAAGCTGCTTCGCGTCATTATATTTCTTCTTCATGAATTCTTCGTAGCTTTTATTTTTTGTTCCTTTTTGAAGTGACGGCGTAGCAGCTGCAATGGGTGCTCTGATTTAGATTTCTGTGTCTGATGTATCATTGATTTTTCATATCTTGCTATTTTCGGTAAAATTTTGTTTCTATTCTTTTCCCAAGCAAACATTTATTGGAAAATTTGAGCGAATATGAATCTTCTTCATTTATTGATGAATGGTCTTGATGTGTTTTATAATCTGCGTCAATATATAAAAATGCTTCACTTGCACAAGCGGATTGTTTTCATGTTTAAAATCTACGTTCAAACAAAAACATAAAGCATACCTTCAGTTTCGTTTAAGAAATACATTTATACTTAAATTTATGCTAGCATTTATTTGTTTACTTCAATTTATTTCACATGTATTAATGTTTGCGTATATCTTACATGTCATTTTAATGGGTTGAAATTCACATTAAATTAAATTCATATTAAAATAAATTAAAATTATATATTAGTATAAAAATATGGAGAATCAGCATTCTTAAATATAGTGAAGAGTTATTTCATTAAATAACACAAACGGGGGGGGGAGTATTATACTTAAAGAAAATATTATGTGTATAGTTTAAGGTAGGTTACAAAATTCTCTAAAACTCTAAACTGACTTCACAACTGTGCGATATGTTTTAATATTATGTGTAAAATATTATCTAACATTTCCATTCAGGAAAGTTTGTTTGTATTCACATTGAGCTTCATTAATAATATGTTTATCCTGGAAAACGACAAGTTGTCACACGTTTGGTAGCCACTATTAATTCCCCCGAAATCACGCATTTTCTCTATTTAAGCCAATAAACTGGGAATGGGGAGGTCCCTAATGGCTTTTCCTTTACAGTTATTGGCTCTTTGTGCCTTTTTTAACGATAGGTTGTCACTTTGTGAAGTCAAAACTGCTTCTATTTTCAACCGATAGATAATGGCTAAAGTGTATTCGTTCATTTTCCTTATTACAGGCTTTGATCTTTTATTTTATGCGTCTATGGGATGGAAATGTTAATAAAAATGATAAGGGATGGAAGACATCAAAATTAATATGCATTTTTCTGAGAAAAGAGCGAATATGTTTACATAAATTACAAATTCCAACTATATTTTATAGAAATTGAATAAAATTAATGTCAGATAATAACTAAGAGGATCATTAATCAAATGGAAACATCAAATATCTTAATTGTTTTGTAAATTTATATAATTTATCTGTTTTTTTCTGAAAGTAATACTTTCTATACATAATAAAAAATTTCAAAATAATTTAACGGACAATTTTAAATTTTAATATTTTTAATTGAAACTTATGGGATGGGTAGAGCTAGTATTCCAATGATTGAAGGTCTCTTTTTTGGCTCAATAAATTATCGGTGGGAATCTTTCCCAGGTTTGGACATTTGTAGTAGTTTGGAATCAGATGAAAACCCTTGAATGATTAAAAAAGCAACAAAAGTCGTGAAACAAAAAATGAAGTGAAAGAAATGAAGTATTTATTATACATAAACAATTAACATGAAAGTTCGAATAGATTGATTTTGCAAATATTTTGAGGGGTTAAAGGGATAAGAAATTATGTATAATGAATTCCTTTCACCTGGTTGGGTTTGCATGACAAAAGAACTCAACTCATTTCACGCTGTTAGTTTCGGTGCTATAACTACTAAATCGTAGCACAGAATTTGTCACAGCGGGAATCTCTCGGGCTGCATCCGAATCATTCATTATTCAATAACAAACGGTAATTTTCATACTGTAAACTCTTCATGCAAATTCTAGGTATTAGAAATGAAACTATAGAAGAATTGGTAAAAATAAAGGAATTATAAAATAGGCGTTAGTCCCAGTATACAAAAGTAGTTCCGGCCAAACTTATTGCTTTAAATGGTGTTCAGAGTAAATACTTGAATGGTGAAACCTGAGGAATTTAAAATGGATACATTGTATGCTTTTTTGACTATATCCCTCATCTTTTATGGCATCTCATAAAAAAAAGAATTTTGTTACTTTCAATACACGTAACATTTTTTTCGAAGAAAACTTGTTTTATGCTAGCATATTTAGTACAAAGATATCCTAATATAAAAAATTTTAAGACATATTTAATTATATTTTTAATAAAAAATATAAGGGGAGGTTCTATTTTATAATAAATTTTTATGTTATACATTATTCATTTTAGAATGTTTAAGAAATATATTTAATGTCCAATTGACAAATATCCCGAAGACTATTTTGGATTTCTTATTTTATTTAGAATTAAAATAACAAGCATTTAAAAATATGATCAGAATTTTTTATTTACTGTTTCTTTAAGCCCAATTTGTTAAATGGTTAATAAAAATAAAAACGACTACAATTTTTTTTATTCAAGCAGAATTCATAGAATAAAATTTAAAATACAGAATGAAATTTGATTGTGGTATTTTATAAAAAATAAAAAGAAAATATATTGATGAAAAACATTATAAATCCTGCATAAATAACAAGAATTGTAAATAGGAAGAAGAAAAAATATATTTCCATCTTAACTGACTAAAAAGGGAAAAAACAACGTATAATATATTTGCTGCATCTACTTCTCTCAGTATTTTCTCTAAAAAGCAAAATACTTCTTGATTTTTTTATGAAAGAATGCATTTAAAAATTCCCATTTTAAATTATTTAACTTTTCTTTGCCAAGAAGAAAACTTAAAAATCAAATAGCACATAAAAATTAACCTTTTAGTTTTTAAAGGCTCTTAAGGTATAGTATTTTTTACCAAAGTGATTAATTTTAATGTGTTTGATTTGTGTTTAAAATGACAATGTTTCATTTTTCAACTTAAATATGAAGTGTGTACTTAAGTAACTTTGAATATCCTTTAATTAAATTTCTGCTTTAAGCTCCGTTTTATTTTCAAGAAGAATAATTATTTGTTTCCTAGAAATAAGTTAAGGGGCTGTGATTTTGACATTTTAATGCGTTCTTTTCAAAAACTGCTTTATATTCTACAACTTAAAAAATGTATATTTACTTATAAATCTATACAGTGTGGCCAATTTAAAAGAAGTCCCCCATTCTCAAATGAAAAAGATTATTAAAGTTGTCTGACTCTTTTCTCTTATGTTACTTAAATGCTCACGCAGATTCCGTTATTAATGCATAGCATTCTTCTTGTGTTGTCAGAAGTTACTTTGAAGCTCATTGTGGATACAGTTCTGCAGAACACCTTTATATCAATCGAGCAAACAGTATTTATTCTCGTTTTGGGGCGCTATGCGATGCATTATCGTGTCACAAATTCAAAAGCTAACGAACTTTTAGGAAACATATATTGCTAAAATTTCATTACAAAACTTGAATGTATTGAGTCCAGGCAAAAGACTTGAAAGAAGCAGTGTAAATTAAAAAAAAAAGAAAGATACTTTAAGAGGGAAGTATTAAGTTAATGACAATTTTGGAAACTAATTGCAAAGTTGTAACTGTTTATTCTACGTAAGGCCATGCAGCATTCAATAGTGTATGTGCAACCGCAATTTATAAATGGTGCCAATTTAAGCAACCGAAAATTTCAGTGTCTCACTTACTGATAGAACTTATGGACTTAACTAAATTATTTGAAACTTTGTTAATTTATCATGTACTGATACCTTTTTGATGAAAATTGATTTATAGATGTATGCTAGTGTAAAAAAAAAAAAAAAGGAAATTTTGAATAAATTTTCAAATATCGTTTTAAGCATTTCTTTGTTAATTCTAAACTTTGATCTTTGGTATTTGTGTAGCACTTTTCCTGTTTGATAAAGCGGATGATAGAGTGATTTGGTTTACTTGACGCAAAGCAGTCAATTTTGGCATTCGCGACTAATAGGATTGAATATATATGGCAAAATATGTTTCAAATCACTAAAAATAACTTCTTTTGAGGTGCGAAGTGAACGCCTATAGTGCAAACAATCCTACCGACAATTTGGCTGATGCAGGTATAGGAGTTGTTGTTCTCGTGGGCCGACTAGCTATAGGCTGGCAAATCGGGATGCGCTGCTCCACTTTTCCAACTGAACCGTATTTGGTGTTGAATCCGACTTCTTCAGTACACACACATGCCATAGGGACCCGTTTAGAGGGTAGCCAACCATTCACACCTCATTTACACACAAGGAAAGGACAAAGACAGGATAGAGAGAGAGAAAATACAGCTTTGCCTGAACCAGGATTCGAACCCAGGACGTCCCGATCCGTAGTCAGGCACGCTGACCACTAGACAAGTTGGCCAGCAGGTATAAGAGTATTAACTGCAATAAGCGAGTTGTGTGCAGTTACAAGAAGTGTTACAAGAAAATATTTTTGACACAACGTAGTGGACAAAAGCCATTTGAAAGTTTTGATAAGGAGCTCATAAATGGCTCAAAAAGATATTCTCCGCTATTAACAATGTATCAAAATCAAATAATACATGTTCACATAAATATCTAACCTTTTGTAAACAAAAGAATGCTTTGTAATTAAATAAGACGTGGAAGTTTTTGTAAAAATATTCTACTGTAAACGTGTCAATAAAGAAAATACACAGATATTAGCCAGATATTTGCAATGTTTTATATGATATTTTTAATTAAAAAGAAAATATTACATTAAATTACTTTTATTAAAATAATTTAATATGAAAGGGATTATAAATTTTCATAAGACATCATAATTTTCTGCCAAATGAAGTCATGCAAATATTTGCAATTTTAAATTTCTATTGTATTTCAAAGAAACCATAGTTGAAAAATAATTTTATAAATTAACAATTTCGATTAAATTTCATTAAAAAATCTAATCAATAAAAAATATTTATGAGCTTACTACTTATTATTAGTCACTATTAGACATATTTCTTTTTACTATTCATTAATTACTGTTAATGTTATTATTTTTGAAAATTTTAATCAATATTTTACTGGAAGAAACAAAACGAATTTTGAAGTAAATTCATTAAAAATTATCTCTAAGGTTCAAAACAACCTTGAAAAGAAAAATCACGTTTATTATATTGTATGATATTTATTATATTACATGTTTATTACCTTATATATTATTTAGCTAAATCACACACATTTCCATTATAATATTATTCAAGTTTTATAAGTAAATGTAACCAAGCAAAAAACTTAATGATTAGCACTCTTTCAGTCGACCAACAGTTTCTGTGTTTGAATTTCGCCGTCGGCTATGAGTTTTGAATATATGTAATGATTTGGATTTAGCTAAAAATTGCAGGTATTAGTGTAATTAGCTACCATTTAAAAAAATCATTGAGCAACAAATAAACCAAACCTAAGCAGATATATCATTTTAGTAAATAATAGTTCAATTTAGAGAGAATTTAAATTAAACACAAAAAATTATTCATATCTATGGATTCGCCGTGAAAACAATATCAAATGTAATGAAATAAATAATTTCAAGTTGTAGTTTTAAATTTTTCGTACGTAGTCTGAAGTTAAGAATAATTCTTTTTAACACTCTTTATATTTTTCCTTATCGTTATTTTTATACCTTATCGCAAAGAAATAGTACATCTATTATTTGGTGAGTTGTGTTGATTACACACAAATATCATCGTAAATAAAATTCCTCGTTTTATTAAAAGGAAGAATCAATGGTCAGGTTGCTGGGCTGTCGTGGAATCCGGTCTAATCCTGAGTATGGATAGGAGATAGGAGAAGACAGATAATCGCGTTTGGATCTCTTCCCTACTGAAGCCCCGCCGAGTAAAGCAGACATACCTTCTCCGTCTTCCTTTGTCAACATCTTTGACAAATGGCCGTCCCCTGATAAACAGAAAGGTGAAGAACAATTCTTTGTTAAGCCCTCCATGACTCTCATGCGGGCCCCGGTTGTCTTAAATGTCTTCTCCCGAAATTCCTGTCATTCATCATTATTCTCTTCTCAGACTGATGATGATGATCTTGCGGGAAGGAAAAATTACGAATGCCCAATGACACTTCTAAGTAAATCACGTCAGAAAATGATTGGACGATCACTGATGTGAGGACCAGTCCTCCTCCCCTTTCTTCTCTTCTTGTCTTTCCATTAAGAGGGAATTCATCAAAAAAAAAAAAAAAAAAAAAAGAGAAATATACTTAGAAAGGAGATGATGGAATTTCTTTTAAGATAGCTTCTAGATTTGTTGGTTCCTTTTTGGTAATTACATATTCCTTTGTTTTGAAAAAGTCGTGATTCTTTTTACTGCTCAAGAATCCATTAATTTCGAATCACGGTAATTTTTATGACTTCATTGCAAATGCTGAATTCAAAATTTCATGATTACTTAATTATCTTTTTTTACGTTAAGCTATTTACGTAGGCGTGTAATAATTAGTTGTTTTTTCTAGAAGACACACATATGAAGGGATTTAATAGAATTATTTTGCCCTGTGTGAAACAAATAAGGTAGAAATGAATTTACTGAATATTTCTAATTAAACTTTGTTTTGATTAATAATCAAGAGTGTCTTAATGAGTAAAATAAAAAAATGGAAGGAAAGATAAAAGTGTCATTTATTACAACAAAATTGCAATTTACAGAATTTTTTGCTTATAAATTTGAAAGTTCAACTGATTTTGCTGATGCATTTGTACACAAAAAATTTATTTTTCCCAGGTCATGATCTATGTTAATGAAATGTTATTTTATGTATTGCGAGATATATATATATATATATATATATATATATATATATATATATATAATATATATATATATATATATATATATATATATATATATATATATATATATATATATATATATATATATAAATATATATATATATATATATATATATATATATATATATATATATATATATATATATATATATATATATATATATATATATATATATATATATTAAAAATAATCAGCAAATGTATTAATATATTTTGATTAACCTCTATCAAGATTCAATTGAAAATAATAATTGAAATTTTTAATATAACTTTTTTGCAAATTATTTTCTAATTTCAATACATGCACGCGACAAAAACACTCATTGTCAAGAAAGAGGTTGAGCATTTCTGGGCTTAAATTCATTTAGTTACTTTATTTTTACCGTGGGCTTTTGATTATTACACAAAATATGGATATATGTGTCATTACTTTACACAGCATGCTATAATTGTATAATTTTATCATTTTACTGAGATATTTAGTTAATTTACTTCCGGGTTTAGTTTCATGACGAACGCAATGAAATTTTAAAAAAAAATCAGATCTTTCTTACACGTCTAAAGTGAAGTGGCAGTTGTTAGAATTCTACTATCAAGAAATGCTCGTTAAGAATTATAGCTCAATAGGGAACAGGAATCAATATGAGATGATCAGTAACATAGCTGCCGTTGCAGTATTTCACGATGCTTGAAATTACTGAAATAACTCCTTACAAGGATATACTTCATATAACAGATAAAAAAAAGCTACGAAGAAATGTACATTTATACATGTATATGACTTGTTTTATGTAAGAAATAACAATAATAGAAAAATTCCCGATCAAGATATTTACTTAGGAATACATCTTATCATAAGATACACTTAGAAATTTTGATCTTAGTAGAAATAATAATAGGTATTCTAATATATTATCGGCCAATATGATATATTTTTTATGATAGGTTATGCTATGAGTTACGCCTGTGAAATGTTTTGACATAGTTACTCAAGAATACTTTTAAAAATATATATAATAATTTTGAAATAAAAGACCTGGTAATATTTTGATCATTAACATAATGTACTACGGGGCAGAACATACTGTTCGGAATCAGTTATCTTACCAACTCTGAAAGTATTCCGATAAACGAGTTGGTGGCCTGTTTGAGTGCATGCCGATGGTAGGCGCAGATAAGAGTTTCCTAACCTTATGTCGATACGACAACGTCCTCTGCGTTACTACAGTGTAATGAACTGATAGTCACGGTGTTCTGTTTCACTGTAAATACTTTCTGCCACATAGTATGCTATTTTAAGTATAAATAACGTAATTGAAACAGTCATAAGCGCTGCGGACAAAGTTTGAACATGTAAAATTCAGATATGTTTTCACAAACCAGGAACTGCTGAAATACTACAATGCTAGTGTGATGACTCTCTGATTGTATATAGGATTTGCAACGTTTTTAAGAATTGTTTTCTTTTATTTCAATAAAATTGTCAAAAGAATGAGGTGAGTCCGTTCAAGACTTAAAATATGTGATTATTCTATACAATCTTACTTTTTTCGCAGAAATTACTGAAAATTTAAACATATATAGAAGCTTACATTGAGAAACATTCATAGTATGCCCGGTGACTTAGTGGGAGAGCTGGATGCTCCTAAGACACAGACTCGAAATTCGGTTCTATGGCTGGATTTGGTCAACATAGACTTTTATTCCTTCAGTGGGTAAATAAACTGCGTACCAAGTATGCTTGAGAACTACACAGGAGGGGATTCGTGTTACACTGACAATCTAACTCAAACAGGCTTCAGTAACTTTTGGCCCTCATTCAGGAAAAAAAAATGAGTGATGTAGGCCTTGCCCCACATAAATGTCATTGGTTATTTTTTAGAAACATGCATAATTTTAAATACTTATTTGTAAATTCTGTAAATGTCTTTTTAAATTAACGTTATTTTATTCATTTTCCGCAAAATGTGGTAAAAATATAGAGGTACATATCACTGATTTCTAATCTGCATTTTGTTGGATTACACTTTAACTTAATATTTAATGAAAAATTTATATTCTTCCCAAAATTTTCTTGATGGAAAACATATAAATTGATTTCTTTTTTCTTTAATCATAGTAATTGACACTAAAAAGTAAAAAAAAAATGAAACATAAATTAAACTTGTTTGAGGTCAGGGTTGTTTGTTAAGCAAGCCGTTACTTTTTATCCGGAATATCAGATTTGATATTATATTTAGAAATGTATTCTCGTCATTTACTTACATTTTAATGTTGCATCATTGCTATTAAATTAATTTATCGAGTATATCCTATAAAAAAAAAGTGTATAGGAATACTATGATGAAATCGAAAGAATTTCCATGCAAGTAAATTATTGAGGTATTCTCAGAATTTGAAAGGTAATTTAAAATCTTATTTACTCTACCCGACAGGTGCCTTTTCTCTTATACAGTCTAAAGTATTTTTACTGCTTCGATTGACATATGATTCTAATAGTTGTTTCTTTAATTTTTCCAATTCAAATCTTTTCTGCAGAGTTATTTCCCATCTATTAGCTAGTTCCATTTGTTAAAAGAAATATATATAGTGATTTCTGTGTTTACATTTCATTGACTCAATCTTTCAACAAACTACAATGTAATTTCAACAAATTGGTAAATTGTTTCGATAGTTTGGTACTGTGAATTGGATAGAAACATTGAACAGATTCCATTACTTTTTCTAACAATATTTAATTATTAATTTATTTGAATAGCGCAGATTATTTTATTGTTTTTAGTTACGTAGATGTAATTTTTTTTCTTCATTTATTCTTACTCATCTCTCTATCTAGTGAAATATATAGAACTATTTATTGTCTTAATGCTTAAAAGAAACACATCTGGTTCTAAAAATACTATGCATATTTAAAGTGAGATTTTTTATCATTCATTTTATTCGCTTCCTTTTTCGTGAAGTATAAAAAAGATTAATTTTAAACTGATTTCAACGTTATAACTTCATAAAGAAATTAAAGAAAATTTGAAAAGTTATTCTCTCCTGGAAGAAATATGAAACATTAAGAGTCAAATTTTACTATTTTACTAAAACATTTAAACAACATATATGAGCGAATTGAAATGCTTGAAAGATCATGTTGAGATATTGATTTCCCTTCATTCTGTACCAATATTTATTTCTTTTAAGCTCTAAGAAAATGAAATAACTGTACTCTTTTTGCATTAGTGTTTGTTTATATAGATAAAAATTCGAAAAAGTATAGCTTAGCAAGCAGACAAATTTCCTTTCAAAGAATTTAGATTCGTTTTCCTCAAAAATATTTTAAATAAGTTAAGCATTTTACGAAAATAATATTAGGTAGAGGAAGATACTGAAGGAGTAAGTTTCGCAATTTATTTTCAATAATAAAGAAAATCTAACAAGGTGTGAATTGATCTCCAGAAAATTCCTTATCATTTCAGTGAAATAAGTTATTCAATAGACAGTTTCATTTTAAATTTTAAGATGTTTTGATAAGTTTATCACCATTAGAAACAATCCAGTATTTGAGCCAAACATCAGAAAGCTAACTCACTTCTAATCCAAATTATTATTATAGTTAGTTATGAATTAAAATATTGTAAGTACAAAAGCTAATGTGGAAAATAGGAATCCCAAAATTTAAATCAAGCATTCTTTTGATGCCGTGGAAATTCTTATTAAAATGTTTTCAAATTAAATGGAAATAAGTACTCAAAAATTTAATATTTATTTTGGTCATTAATAAATCATTCATTAATATGCAGTTTTAAAAATATTTTTATTAATTTGTTTAATATTTCTAAAGTCTCCTGACGTATTTTTGCATTATTTATTCAATTTTATTCCGTTGAAAGAATTTAGTGTAAAATATTTATTCGATTCTTATTATAAGAATAGATATCTCATTCATTCTATTCTTTCTTTCGCCTCTCCAAAGATTTAATTCTACTCATTTACTCTTATTAAATTATTCTTTTAAACTTCAAATTTCAATTAAAAATAGTGTAAAGCTGTATAAATATAATGAAACAATATAAATAACCATAGTTTAAGTTATGAAAATATTAAATATTCATTAAATTTATGGATTAAATATTTATGTATAATTCCCAAGACAACTCATATTTAATGAAATAATATATATTAGTCAATAAAAATATAGGCAAGTACAAGTATTTCAAAATCGAAATATTAATGAATTCAATGTAGAATTACATCATTATATTTTAATAATTCTTAAAGCAATGTGAATTAAACTGAAAATTGCATTCATTTTGCATAAAATAAATATAAGATTAATATAGAAGAAATTAATATTATTTCACAGAAAAAAAATTTTTAACGGGTAGTTCTGGGTAAATTTTTAAACTAATTATTTTTATAACTTAACTAATTATAGTATCATTTGCACCATAATTTGACACTCAATTGACCAACAATGATCATTGTAAATTCATAGTAAATTCAACTATTTCAGCTATGAAGTTAAGAATTCATTATTTGAAGGTTAGGGAAATAATTGAAACATGAGTTCTATGAACTTAATGATTGTATTATCGGAAAAAAGAAGTCATATTTTCTCCTCATTCAAAATAAGGTTAAGAAAAGTATAACCTACCTAAGTGAAAATATTAATAAAAATTGAGAGTAAATTTGAAAATGAATGTATATATATATATATATATATATATATATATATATATATATATATATATATATATATAAGTGTGTGTGTCCTGAAATGTTTATAACCAATATTTTAATGTTGCTTAATTAATAACATTAAGTAGATTGACTTTGAATTTTTTCTTTTTATTAATCAGGGTTTTTGTATGGTTGTTGATTAGAAATTTTCTTCCGAATGTGAATTTCAGTGACAACATTAACCAATGAGTTATTTAATTTGCCTTTAGCACATGATTAGACGTTAAGTGATCTTAAAAAGTTCAAGAATTCTGTGTATCAGAATTTGAAATTGTAACAATTCCCAGAAAATTTGAACTTAAAAGATTCGATTCCAAAAGCAAAAATATGTTCCCAATCTTTCTGCTTGGGATGTCAATTCAGAAGAATTGGAAGAATATTTTAAAAATCTCTGTATTATTTTTTGCATATATTATAAATATATGTTTATTTTTACCAAATATGTTATTCAAAATACCAAAAAAAAAAAAAAAAACGTAAATAACGAATTATTTCTTCTGTTCCTAATGGTTAATTAAGGTTTCAAGTTTTAACCACTAAAAAAACAAACAAATACCTCTGACATTAAAACTGAATTTAAACACAAGGTATGCAGAATTAAGAAATATTTGATTTTCATGTTTCATAAGAATGGGTGTAATGATTTAAAATGCAAACTTCGTTTCATTGGATCTGATTCGTGAACCTAGTTTCTTATGAAATGTAGGCATTTCACATTCTTTTTAAGTAACCACAATCACATAAAAACCTAATTAAATTTTATTTTGTATGGAAAATATTTATTTTAAAGTTTTAAATTTCTGATAATCTGTAATAACATATCGAGAATTTTTCGAAAGATGTACTTTTGATCAATGCAGTGTAAGGATAAACAACTATGAAAATTAAAATGTTGAACTAAGCACAACTCTGAGTTTTCAATGCGAAATATATACATTAATTGGGAAGAACATTCGTATGAATAGTTATATTTTATTGTAAATATATACTTAACTTGTGAGAAGAATAGTGCATATTCAAATATATTTTTGTTTAGAGTTAGAGCGAAATGCTTATTCAAATGGTCTCACATTTTTTAAGTATTAATTGCTCATGTAAAATGATATTGTTTGTTAAAAATATTTTTGGCGTTTAATTAAACTTGGGGTAAATACACTTTTTATAAAGAAATCTAGACATGGCTTACTTTGAAAAGAATCTAAACTATCAACGAAATAAAATACAGTTATTTACATTTCTGCATATTGATGTTTCGGAAAAATGTGCTCTACCAAGTATGTCAGTTTTCAAATTTATCTCATTATCTAAGCCATTTAATCTGCTTACTGGAAGAAAATGTATTTTATATTCTCTTTTCTCATTTTTATCTCTATGAGTAAGAACAATAAATGTCATTCATTTTCATTACATACATGCTTACTCAAAATAACTAAAAACAAAATTCGAAATTAACAGTAACAATTCGTATCGTTAATCTGCGGAAAAAAAAATCTTTTCTAAGTATTTTTTCTTAATATTCTTTTCTAAGATATTTATTAAGTATTTAAAATTATTTTTATTTTAAAATAATTAATTTATTTGAGATGATGTAAATAAATTAATCATTTTGATGACATAAAATCTGGAATTATTACTTTATTTATATTTTCATATAACTAATTATTGTTAATTTCTGATTAGATTTATTTGTTATAATCCAAGATGCCAAATTCTGAGTTTGGCGATTTTTTTGGAGGATTTTCTTATGTATATGGCATCCTGGTGTTTATTACATCATAAAGATGGATACCTATAAAAATTATACATTAAATTCTATTTTAACAACCCTAGTGTTTACTTCATCAGGCATGTCACATTACGTCATCTTGGCAACATTTCTTCATCCCTAAAAGAACAGAATTTGGAATCATGGTTTATATGGCACTTGTGCCTATATTTGCTGTGCATTTACATGTAAATGTAGAGTGTGCATAATGTAAATATTACCACACTATCTTGCTGCAGTATAATGATATTTAGATCATCATCGCACTAAAGAAACATGAAATAAGGGAATTATTCACGACACCACGTTTCATTTTCAAATGATGTAGAGAATTGTTCGAATATTTTTTTAACTTTACCACATTGTTTTTCTTATAAACGTTAGAATTTACATATTAATCTTGTGTTACTTTTAGAAAATCACGTCCACAAAAAACTTTAAGCTTATTTATTTACATACTTTGTCATACATTTATAAGATTTTACTCCAAATTCCTCCTGAAAATTCAGTCAATAACTATTTTGTCATATAAAATACTAAAAATATTTTACTTACTACTAAGGAACTTTCTAATTTAAATAAAGATTTCTTTTCAGTGCTAGAAATCCGCTTTTAAATATATATATATATATATATATATATATATATATATATATATATATATATATATATATATATATATATATATATATATATATATATATATATATATATATATAAAAGTTTATATTAAACTCCTTAATGCGCTTAACACTAAGAAACATCTGAGTTTTCTCGGAGTTGAGAATTGAGTCTGCATTTGTTCGGGTTAGAATAGGGTACCATTAGGTTTGGTATGATATTTTTCAATAAATTTAATAAATTAAAATTTAATATTTGATAACCCTAATATTGTCAGAACTTTCGTTAATGTTGTTTTAGGGTTATTATTTTGTTATTCATATTTTCATATCTTGACGTCAAATAATCGCCAAAAATTCAAGGGGTAGCACTTTTATCAATAAAATTTAATATGAAAAGTATTAAATGACTGCACTTTAAATTTTTATAGTGCCAGTGAATTTCAACTTTTAAAAATCCGACATTGCAAATAGAGAGTTACTTTTAAATACTTAAGAATGTCTTTTTCATAATAATCTAGGATCATTTCCCAAAAATGTGAGCATTACATTGTATAAAATCATCCAAATGAAGCGAAATAAGGAAAATTAATTCCATCTGATTCCTGCTGAGCTGGCAGCCGAATGGTTAGCGCTCTTGCCTTCGGTTCAACAGTTCGTGTGTTCGAATCCCACCTTGGGCATGGATGTTTTTAGTGGTTCGGAATCCACTTTAAACCGTAGGTCCCGGTCCAATTAGCCCTCGTGTGCAAAAAATGACCGTTGAGCGACAAACAAACAAACCATCTGATATCTAGAAATTCAAATATTAAACATTAAAATCACAAACTTTAGTGGTCGTGAACACAGAATAAATAATTTAAATGAGAATTTAAATTATTCTTATATCAGTTATTAATATTTTGTTATCAAAAAGTGATTTTTGATTTTTTATAGGAATTTCTATAAATAATATTGAATTACTTGAGGAAAAATCCTACTACAATGTTTTAAATTCTGTGAGTAATTTTAAAAATGATAGTAGAAGAAATACTAATATAAAAATACTATATAATAGTCTCGAAGATCTGCCATTAAATTAAAAGGGTTTGACTTTGAAATGGAAGAAATTATATAAATTTATTAAATAGTTTTTGTACTGTTCTAAATGAAGGCTGTACAAATAGGATGTAACAATGAAAATGGTCCTCAGTAAATATAATTTTTAATTAACATTTAATAACTTTAACAAAATTAGTTTCATTTAAATATACAGGGTGATCTTTTTCTTTAATGTGGCAGTGTTTGGAGCGCCCTGTAGCGCGATCTAATAGCCAAAATGGCACCAAACTTGGTATTTAGACTAATCAAGACACGGAAAGAAGATTCCGCATAAAAAATTTAGTTCCAAAAATTACCGCAAGGGTATTTTGCGGCGCTTTACAATGTATGAAATGTGAGGAAAGGAAAATATTAACGCATACAATCGTGTAGTTAAATTATTAATGTTCATTTACTACATTAACTTCAATGGTGAAGAATTAGACCGTATTCAATGTGAGCACCTTTGTCAGAAATAACACCGTGCATTTTGTGCACTACGTTCTCCTCAGCCGTACGTAACATATCACGAGGAATATACCGCACTGTCTTCGTTATGTTTTCCTTTAGAATATACAAATTTGATACTCCACCAACATAAACGCACATTCCGATAACGTGAGAGGTGTGGCCCCTGAAGCTCATTTATTTCTGGTGAGATTACTTGTGGGAGCTGTCTACTATTTGCTTTTATAGCCTATATTGCTGGCGCTATCATTGCACAACATTTTCATTTTTCTTTGAAGCCCGTTTTTTACGCTAATTCTCGCTACTGTAAGCTAAAGCAGTGCCACAAAGTACCCTAGCGGCGACTTTTAGAACTAAAATTATTTTTCATGGATTTTTTTTTTCCATGTCTTCATTAGTCTAAATGTCAAGTTTGGTGTCATTTCGGTTATTAGATCGCGCTACAGGGTCTTCCAAACACTAAAATTTTAAAAAGATCGCCCTGTATATGGATTATTTTAAGAATTTCTGGGAACAGCACGTCCATTGAATATATTACAGTATTTTTGTCTATTATGAGACAAACAGTTTTAGTTGTTATATATTGTTTGAAAATGTTCAATGCTATATATTGCTGTCAGATGTTATATATTGTTAAAATTTTAAATTCTTTTAATTTTAGTAACATCATTACATATAAATATTATGAAATTTAATTTATTTTTGTATTTTATTTAGCAACAACAACAGGACAAGAAATGGCAGAAAAGTAAGTAATTTTCCTTACAATTCTTCATAAATTACAATATTACAAATATTATAAATTAATATCATATTTTTTTAGATATTTAATAGTTTATTCCTATCTAATTAATCAACTCTCTATTTTCACATAAAACTGATTTTCAATTTATAATAATATAATATTAATTAACGATTTAATACATATATTATAGAAAAACTGTAAGTTAGATTCATATGTAATGTATTCATATGCTTGTAAATGGCAAATTATAAAGCTTGGGAAAAGCAAAGTTATTAAAATAAACAGAATTATTTGAGAAAACTCAGACACCAATATTTAACTGCATTTTTGAAATAAAAAAATAAAGGTACTCTCATTTTTATGTAAACAATTATTTTATTTTCGACAGTTATTTTAACAAACTTTATTTAATTATCTGCCAATTTTGTATTAATTACTCTAATTAAATATATGATTAAATTAGATACTTTCAAAAATTAAATATATTAAGTTTTACACTGTTGTGTCCTAAAAACAATAAAACATTCTTTGCGTTAAAATTGGTAACAAAGGAAACCAATTTTAAAGCAAAGAATGTTTTATTGTTTTTTAATTTCAAAAATGAAAGAAATATAATTCTATTTCTTATATTGGTACATATAGTATACAAATACGTAACATCTGTAAAAAAATAATAATTATCAGGATTTTGTTTCTTTCGTTAAATTTAGGAAGCTAACTTTATTTCAACAATGTGAATTTTTCGCCCTTGATGAAAAGCCTCTATTTTTCACACCACGTTAAAACTGTTAATATATATTTTTTTAAATAATGGAAAATATCTTAAAAAATTTTATTAATTTTTAAGTACAAAAGTTATAAGTTACTAATTTATTATATCTATACACAAATTTTACTTAAGGATCTTTCAGTTTTCTGTTTTGTATCATTTTCATCTTGAAAATTCAAAAATTAAGAATACAGACATCAAACTAATGGCTAAAATTTTAACTGTCTCAGTTTTTTTTTCAGTTCAGTTCTTCCTTTTAGTTTTATTTTATTGGTTTTTATGTAATAATGCACAGTTTTATCACATGCGTGATATAATTATCTTTCTTCAATACCAAACCATATGAATATCTGTTTATATATATTTATATACACATTAGTATATACGTACATACACACACAGAGATGTATATATATATTAAATATTTTTAAATGAAAGGCATACAAAATATGCTTTAAATAAAAATGCGTTCTAAAATCTAAAAAGTTAGGTTTATGAACCTTGATAACTTAAGCTTCAATTGCTGAAATCAAATTGGGAATGAATTCGCTTAACAATTTAATTTCTTTTGTAAATTTCTTTTTTTTTTTTCCTTTAACTGAATGACGATATGGATACATTAATTGTTTTTTTCCTCTGCGGAAGATACACGTTTTGTCATTCAGTTCCCTGGGACTCATTCAGATTGACAAAAAGATGGCGGGGCAGTTTAATTTATGCTACACGAGCAGTGATTACCGTAGACTTTATGGGATGCTCTCATTTAAGACTATCGAACACCGAGAAAAGGAAGAAAAAAATTGATCGTTAAAAAATTACGCGGTTCATTTCTTCGGTTTATAAAAAATGGAAAATAGGTCTTTGATTTAAAAGAAGTAAAAAAAAAAAAAAAAAAAAAGCCATTTAACGTAGTAATGGTTTCTTTTGTATTAATCAAAGGGTTCGGGAGGCAGCTTTCCGAGGGCAATTACTTCCTTTTTTTTATTTTTCGAAAACCTTTCAATAAATCACTTACTTCTGGCATGACATTAATCACTACAGACCTCACTGTAACCGGGTAGATTTTTGTTTTAGTTTTGAGACAGGAATATAATTCGTGATGGCGTTTCATTGTTTTATGTTTCATGTGACTTAATGATAAGAGCAATTTTCTTCACTATGATTTCTAAGTTCATAATTAGCGAGAGTGTTGCTGCATATGCTCAAACATTTCGTACAACAGCGCATTTTCTAAGATAAAATTTCGCTGCATATGTATCGAGATTTCAATTTCCTGATATTTCGATATAATGATTAGTATATTTTGATTATTTAGTATTTGGTTATTATTACAGATTGATTAGTTAGTTTAATATGGAATTTTTAGCCAATGTTTAAATAATTATATTTCAGTGATATTTTATATAATGATAGTTTTATTTGTTTATTTTTATTATTATTATTTTTTTTTGTTTATTCAGAGCCAATAATTATTTTATTCCATGAACTTTCTATTGTATGAAAAAACCCATACCATAAAACTCACTTCTTATGTTATGCTTGCGTACAAAGGAAAGTGAGATTTTTTGTATTTTTGCTTTGAAGATATATATATATATATATATATATATATATAATATAATGTCAGACATTAATAGCTCTTGGTTAAAATATTTTTCATCGTAATGTATCATAAGATAAATAATACAATCGAATGTGCTCTATAAGTGTTTTTACTATGGATTTAATTTTTCGATGAATCAAAATTTGATTTTATGCAATACTATTTAGTTATTTATTTTCATATAACAACAGCCGCATAATTGCGACTTATAAAAAAGTACTTGATTGACACTCTTTTTCGCTTATATTTCTTAATTAGAACGGGATCTACCATTTTAAATTATATTTTAAACTACGGCAAACATCGAATTGAAGATCGAAGATTTAAATCAAGTTTATGCAAAGTTTAACCTAAGTCAGATGGCTAACCGCTTGGTTGCCAGATTAGATTTGTTCAACTGAATATATTATGAAAAAAATTGAGTCAAAGCAACAATTGATAAAAACCATAAATAAATATTATTAATAACTATTAAATACCATTAATAATTAGTTTGCAAAGATGCGTCACTACAAATGAATTACCTTATGATCTATTATAATATTTTAATTTAATGAAACGATGTTTGTTTAAAATAAGTTCCATTCATTTTTTATAAAATCACTTTTAGTATATAATTTTTTATGTAATTATAAATATTCCATATAAAAGATAATATGAATCATCTTTTAATAAAAGTAATGATAATTACATGAAACGTCTTAATATTTTCATACAAACACATTTCTTAAGGAATGGCATTATCACGTAAAATATTTGAACGCAATGTCTAAAATATTTGAAAGTTATATTTTAATTGATAAAATGTAAAATAATATAGCAATTATATATGAATAAATATAATAATTATTACCTTAAATGATTTATCAGCTTTTTTTATTTTCATAATAAAATAGTGGGTATATAAAAAATTAATTTTTAAATTTTAAGTAAAATCCCTTAATATATATATATATATATTTTATTGAAGTTATATATTTTAACAAAAAAGTATAATATATAAATACTTTTTAATCTTTAACACATTTATATCAGCAAATTTTAATTCAAGCGTAAAAAAGTCTTCTTTGAATTAGTTCTTTTAGAAAAAAAAGAAAATCCTTCTTTATATAGCAAACAGATCGAGTAATTTTGTTATCCCCTCACTTATTTCTTCTAGCCATTTCCTACTTTTTTTCAAATTTTTTTTAACCAATTCTACTTCTGGTATCATTTCCTCTCCTCTTAAACTGTCCATTCTGCTCAGAGAATTTCGAAAAGAGATTTTCCCTCTTTCCTAAGAAAAGAATCCCCTGGAAAATATTTGAACCAATTTTCCAGTGAAATTCTTCCTAGCTATTCGTTTTGATTTCCCTACACGACCATGCGATTCAAAAGGAATGGTGTGGCTGCCGACCACCCCTTCCCAAGAGGGGTCACTCTGACTTGAACGTGAGTATGCGGTTCAAAAAATTTGTGCAGCAAGACCTTCCTTGGATTTTCGTACTTTTTTTCCCTCCTCCTGGAAAAGCGGAAAAAAATCCCGTCTCTTTCACTTACAATGGGGAATATTGTGAGAGTAGCTGAAGAAGCGTCTTTTAAAATGGTAAATCCAATGTCCAGAGGGATATTGGTCGGGGTTTAGGCTTAGCGAAATAAGATTCTTGAAGCGAATCTTGATTGATACCAGTGTAATGCAATGAATATTCTACCAGGAGGCGCTGGATTTATATACGTTCCGCCACCTGACTTCGAACAGTTATCGAAAAAGCATCGATTTGAGCGATCTAAAATATATCTATTACGTTTTAGCTCTATTTTAAATAACGAAGTATAACGCTAAAGGATCAGTTTTATTCATTGAATTTTAAATTAAATCATTTGCGAAACATAATATTCAACCTACGATATTTTATTGACAATGAATTGTATTAAATTAAAGTCGAAAAATAACTTTCAATCTTAAATAATATTTGCATAATATTACTATTAACTAATACTTATTCTCTTATTAATGATTTAAGCACTCACGAATCATAAAAGACTCATGAAACCAGATCTTCATTATTAAGCCTTAAATTTTACAGACTTGGTTAAATTTTAATTTTGCAAGTGACGTATCAAAATAGTTTTATGAAATATATGCAATTTAAACATAAAATATATTTGTTTCACTATCTTCAAAATGTAAACAATATTCAGAATATCCCCAAACGACCGCATAAACTCTGCACAGCTAGATTCCTAGTTGGGAGTACTTAAAAACTGCCCAAAGAAGCATCCCTATACGATCCATAATTTACGAGAAAAATCTGTAAACAAAGTCTAACGTCACTAGTGGTGCAAGGAAAAAAAACACGTTATTGAACACATCAACAGCAGTATATGGATAATGTAAAGCAGATGTTCAAAGTGACCACCGTGAATGTCAAGGCAGACTTGAGCACGCCGTGGTATTTCTGTCATCATATGTTGCAGCATCGCAGTGTCCACCGAAATGTAAGCAACATGCAGTCTAGCAACTAAATTCATTGGTGTCGGCACTACGTCTCGATTTACCAGTTCCTTGAGATGGCCTCATAGTTAGAAATCCAATGGTGTAAGATCTTGCGGACATAGAACCGGAACTCCACGTTCGATCCAGCGGCCGGAGTATTCCATATCCAGCCAACCACGTACAGGACCACAGAAATGCGCTGGAGCCCCATCATGCTGGTACCAAAGGCATTTTCATTACATCAGCTTAACATCAAGTACATGTCGTAATAGTACAAACGGAATACATGACCACCATACGAAGACTACAAGTAGCTGCAAGATGCAGCCTTTTAAATACCAGTTCAACGACGGCTTAACGTTATTCCATGGCGCAGGCGCATGCATAATGTGATATGTGCAGTGATCGTTTTAAACATTATCGTCTGGAAAGGTATGCAAATACTGTTGTTGATATGTTTAATAATGTGTTTTTTCTTGCATCAGTAGTAACGTCAGACTTTGTTTTCGCATTTTTCTCGAAAACTATGGATCGTACAGGGACGCTTCTTTGGGTATTTTTTATACTTTCAACGAGGAATCTAGTTCGGCCGAGTTTATGCGGTCGTTTTGGCACACCCTGTATTTTCATTCATTCCCTTTTATGAATAAAATACAGTTGTAATAATAACAGTACAAACCCGTTATGAATTTGACAACATGGTTAATTTTTTATATATTTATATGAGACTCTATTAAATTGAATTTATTTATACAAAAATTATTAGGTTACTTATATGCTGATAAACATGTAATCTTATTTATGGATAATCACGCGCACATATTGGACAGTTAATTTTTTTTTCGCCCAAATTATTAATTTAAAAAAAAAAAAAAACTTTTTATAAAATATAAATTTATGAAAGGTAATGAAAAACTGAAATGAATTTATTAAAAAATGTTTGAAAATCGTGTATTTAGAGCTCAATGTAAAGGAAATTAAAGCATAGATTCACTTATTTATGAATCAAAGTTTATATTTCATATTTACACACGGAAGAATAATTTACTTTTTCCTTAATGTTGGTTCCAGGAATTTTAATAAATAAAAAATCTATAACTAGTCCTTGATATCGATACCATATAATACTAATTAACTATCATTTAATGATATATTCAATTACAATTTTAAAATAAAATATTTAATTAAAAATAATTTCTATATTCATTATACCTACATCCTTGCTTAATATGCATACTTTAAATTATATGTAAATATTTTTACATAATTACACCTAAATTAATTATATTTATTTATATCCTTAGCAAAAAAATTATTGTAAAATGTATTACATTTTCGTGTAAATGATTGAAATGTATTCATTAATGTTATCATTATTTTTTTAAATTTGTATTATAGACATATATTTATTTATAATACAAATAAAAATCATGTGCCTATTATCAACATATGCATAGGAATCAAATAATTGGATTTATATGCATATGTTGAATTCAAACAAAACATGAATAATTGGAATGGATTTATATAACACTTCTTTCAAATAAATATTTTGAAAGTTTTACCAAATGTGACTTTTATTATTAATAAAGAATCATGTTTCAAACTTTGATTACGAAAATAAACTAAGAATACATTATGCATCCATGAACACTTTAAATTTAAATAAATGCAACTTTATTTGATAGATTTTAACAATAAACATTTTGAATGAAATATTGTTGCATTTTTGAAAATAAGTTTGGCTTTTTCTTTTATATGATATTTCTAATTAGGAAATGATAAACGAAATTCCTTTTAATCTTTTATTCTTAAGCATCAAGACATTTATAACAGATAACAAAATTTTGTTTAACTCATTCTTTTATGTCAACACAGAAATCCAAAGCCTTCCAAACCTACGTTTGAAGATGGAAATCCTTATGTTTATCACACAAGAGAAGTCACAACAGGTAAGATTTGTTTGATAAATAATTTATAGATTGAAAATTTCTTTATTATATATATATATATATAAATTAAGCAATTTATAATCACATTTATTTTGTCATGTTTTTTTATTCTTCAGAATAATGGAATAATAATTTATCATTGATGTGATGTTTAATAGCTTGACATATTTTTGTTATTGACATTATTTTTCTTATTTACACTAATGTTTTTAGTACTTACATTTTACATAAGTTGAAATGGAACATATTAATAACCAATATATTGTACTTAAAATTCTACTTAATTATGTGTTCATTCAAAATCTATGACGTCTTACATTGTTTTGAATATCGGATTTTGCAAATGAATGTGTATGTTATTTTCCTATAAATTGGTATTAAGATAATTGTGATTTTTCTTTACATTTAAATTGTTGCTTCACATTCATTAGTTCTTCTTTGGAGTTGTATTCTTAGAAGATTTATTCCATACATGTGATACTGTGTATCATGCAGAATTTTCGGTTAACCGAAAAGAATGGTTTTTGTATCTCTTAAAATCCAAGCTTTTAATTAATTTAAAAACTTAAATGTTATGAAAATATTTTTAAAAATAAATCGTCTGTCCACTTATTTTGTATTTTAATTCATATGATAGTATTTTTCATTTTCAATAGTTTATATAAAATAAACACAAGAAACTTTAGTTTCTTTAATTTTTTTTTATTTTTATCAAAGTTATTAAAACATGCTTTGGTTTATTTCTTAAAACACTAATTTGCACCATGAAAATATAATTCAATTATGAATAAGTTGTTATGTATAAACCAATTAAACTTGACATAAGAATGATAGCCTTAGTCTTTGTATCTAAATAAAAAAAGATAGTTCTATTGGTTACAAAAATATTAAATATTGATATCGGGATATCTTTCATAGCGTTCTAATGCTTTTCCAATCGACGATGTATTTTGCAAAGAATAAACACGTTAACTGAAATAGGTAAAAGCAATATTTATTATTTTTAAATATTGAAAAAATAATTGGCATTAATGTTTTGTTTTTTGGGAATGGGAGAACGAAAGCAAATGCTAATGTTGTAAATTTTTACATTATTTTTTTTATTTCTCAGCAAATATAAATATTTCTAAAGAAAGAAAGAACCCCACACTAATTCTCCTCTTCTGGAGTAAGTGTAAAATAGTGTTCCAAAAAGTGGTTCATTTCCAAAATGGCGTGCTTGGTGACATAAACAACTTTACTGTAAATTCCAATCCCCTTTGTTTCAAATTCTCAAATTAATTGTAAATGCTTCAATCAAAATTTTGGAATGAAACATTATTTATACTTTTAGAACTTTGATCCCCTAACTTAAGTACTAAAAGTTAATTTGAGGTCGTACACTGACACAAATTTCTTTCCATTCTATGCGACCATTTACAATTTAAACAAGAGCAATAATTCGGCACACAAATAGAATTCCAATTTTATCGATTTAGATAACAAATTACCATGGTGTGAATATATATAATAAATGGATATTCTGATTTAACAGCGTTTGATGAATGACAAACCAAACAACAAAAAATTCAATGCAAATATCAAAGTGAATTTTTTATTTTTCTACAACGAATTATAATAGCCCTATTATAAGTGAAATAGAAGTTTAAGAAGAATAGTTTCAAGAAGAACACATAAATAAATGTTTTATTCATAAATTGCTATATTTTACATTTATAAGACTTTGTAATAATTAATCTTTATTATGTCCTTTAAGCTTTAAATGCTAATAAATATTATTTCATTCATGCAATTTAGAAAATATCAATGATTACTTCTATTTGTTGGTTTCTATTTATTTTCTTTGAAAGATGAATAAACAATTATTCAGATTAATTTTAATCATTCTATTCTTAATTATAATGACTATTATTTGTTTTATTGAAACACAATAAGTTATCAAATTTTAAATAAATTTATATCTAAATATTTATGCGTATATATAATTTATTTTTTGTGGACCTTTGAAATAATTTATCACCTCTACATTTCAAGATTCAAAAGCTATTTAGTAATATCTGTTTTAGATAGATAGTTTAAAATTGCAGAGAATGCTTTTATTATATCCTTCTTTATATATATATATATATATATATATATATATATATATATATATATATATATATATATATATATATATATATATATATATATATATATATATATATATATATATATATATATATATATATATATATATATATATATATATATATATATATTCGTAAGAAGGAAAATATACATCTCAAAAAGAGCAAAATTAATCTACTCTATTCCTTAAATAATAATTTATTTTCGCATCATTTCTAACTTGAAACTAACATTTAATATTTTATGATGACACAAATACGGAAATATCATCACTATCGAAAATATCTCTACTTGTAGGTTTGAATATATTTTCCTTGAGGATAACACTGATTTCCAAGCTGTCCATGGATTCGGTTGTAATAAAGTTATTTTTGGAATCCGGGGCATCGCTTTATTCTTGAGGCCATCACTTACGTTGTCATAAGACGCCTTGCATTCCAAAGAATAACAGAACGTATAATTCCACTCGATCTGAATCTCTCGGCGGTGTGGGAAACGATTCCCGATATCTGCCGCGCTGTGTACACGAACTGAATTCCTGCATGCTTCGGCGGACTTCAACTAACAACTGTCACCGTTGCTGACTGACAAGTCGTTTGTTATTCTCGATTCTTCCCTCCTGATCCGGACAGTTTTCCAATCAATTCCGATGTTGGATTGATTGCCCTCCAGTTTAGTTCAACAATCAACCGCTCTGCTCCACCTGTTCAACCCTCCAGAAAGTTCAAAGCAGAACAATAATTGTGATTCATATTGGCCCAGATATTAAATTACTTTCTTCGTAATGGCGATGATAAATTTCAGCCAGCAGTGATCTATGCTTTGCCCAAAATCTAAGGTTTTAATTGAAAGCTGACAGAATACCGAAGCGGTTTTAAATCGGATTTAAATTAAGTGGCAATTAATGATTCTTGTTACGAAACACTCAATTTCTAAATGAAGGGATTCCATTTTAACCAATAGTTCATCATCAAAATTTTACTAGTATCGGAATTCTCATAGACTTTTTGTGGAAGCAACTGAAAACACATTAATTTATTTACTTTGCTTAAATACTAATTTAATCTAAATGATTTATAATCCTTGTTTAAAATATTTGAATTTCATAACTTATACTCAACAATATTTTTTTCAATTTATAGTCATGATTAAGTTTAATAGTAATTTTTCATGAACATGTTTTGGAAATAGTTCTAGCTTAGAATATAATGATACCACGGTGTATAAAATAAGATGTTTTAATAAATGCGCGAAATTAAAAAAAAAACATATTTCAATAAAATAATAATGACATGGGAATATTTTGTAAAACATTTTACATGGATATTTTCCTTGCCTATTACATTTAAAACTGCGAATGCAGCAATTTTAAACTAATTGACATATATTACTTTTACAAATAAAACATTTTTTCTAAATAATAACAGTACAGATGTCACTACTGCACCAGGAAGAATTAATCTTTTTTTCATTAGAAATTACATTTTTTCACAAAATAAAAATATGATGTAGTTTCTTAATCAAATAAATATCACCTCTGCAATAATTTGTCTCAAATTTTTTAAACATAAAGTGGTTGTTTTTTTTTACTCCAGTTAAGAATAAGACTATAGCATTTTATTAAAATTTTCATTGGTTTAAAATATCCATGAAATCAGATAAAATTTCACATATGTCACAGCTTATTGAGAATGTGTCGTAAATCGCACTTGTCGATGAATTTGATGACTGACTTCAAATCGCAATCTTCCAGCAGCAGCAAACTAGGCGAAGTTCACCATCGAATATCTGAGAATAATAGCGAAGATAATTTTGTTAGTAAAACGATTTCTTATATAAAGACCAAATGATCATTTTGAAAAGCCGTTTTCCATGGACTGAAGCCATTAACACCTTGACAATAAAACAGCAGGAAAAGCAAAATGAAAAAAAACAAGACAAAACATCCTCTTTATAAATAGTTAAAATCGGCATGGATGATTTCAGTTTTTTAAAATTTTCTTAATTAATAGGTAGGCAGGTAGGTAGGTTATGGCCGACTCTTTTGGAGCTTTGTGCAAAGATGCTTGTAGCTCTCATTGAAGTAGGTATTTGGAGAGGATTTATATAGTCAATCGACTAACCTTATTTAAGTAAGTAAATTGAAGTCGGTGATCACTAGCAGAAACGTCTTGATATGAGAAGAAAAGATTCGAATTTTTAAATTCGTGTTAGAAAAACTCCAAGAATTTTTAGTTGCAACTTTCTCTTTTCATTAAGCCTAGAATATGTTAGACAGGCGTAGAAATGCACAGCATGCAAGAATTTTAATTTCCAGATTTGTCAATAGTTCAAATATCCAAGAGAATGCTGCTATTCCTAATTTTTTTCGTAGTTGATTCCTCAGGTGTTCGGATAACGGACAATCTAGAAGAATAAAATCTATTGTTTCAGGTTCACTGCGCTGACAGCGTTCTGTATGACAGAGATTAAACCTAAATTGAATCGAATTGGTAGGAAAAGATCTTGTTCTTGCTCTAACCAGCAATACTTCTTCCAATCGTGATTTCGTTCACAGTTTGACAAGTACTTTTGAGTAGATTGAATCATTTGGAATCGAAGCAGTTGAATAATAGTTGATGATGTCCAGGAAAAATCTGAAAACGCATAGATGCAAGAAAGAGAATCTATAAAAATCACATATTTTTTGGGTGCAGTGCAAATTTTAGAGATTGCAATAAGTAGTGCCATAGTCTCTGGAGGACCATAGTCGAGGAGATGTAGTTTATGGAAGTAATTTTACCTGTTATTTAGAAACTAGTTGCAAAATTGACTATTGCAATGCCCACACTTGATCCCTGATTGGAATTATCTGTAAATGTCAGTGTATCTGTCTGCCATGATGACTCACAAATCTGGTTCAATAGCTTAAAAATTATATCTTTTGGTAATGATTTAGTCCAAAAAGGGAGACTCGAGGAACAAATGGAGATTTCTTTTGACATTTTTGGCCAGTCTAATGGAACATTTAATATGCACGAGGTATTCATTCCTTGTTGGTCGAACCATAATTTGGTTTTAACGGTCAAAGGATGATTACGATTAACTCGATAGTAATTTAGCTTTTCCCAAGCTGAACCACAGGGGGGATAATGATGACTTGCTTAAATTCCAAATGTAAAAGTTTAAGGACTTCATTTCATGTCTAGAGTGAAGAGAGGTTTCTCCTGCTTCTTGTAAAACTATCGGTATGGGGGTCCACTTAGGATGTATGAATTTTTAGGGCAGTGTGATATGCAGTTTTAAGAATTTTGCGGTCTGCTATGCATGCTGAAGTGAATATATGACAGCCATAATCCACACTGGAGACAATAAAAGATTTCTCGATTTGAAGAAGATGAGCGGTACGAGCACCCCATCTATTACCTGCGATACATTTTAAAGCATTCGACTTTTTTCATATAGCCTTTCTCTTTTCCTGAAAATGATGATAGAAGGATAAATTGTGTGAAAAATGTAATACCAAAATTTGAATATTTTTACTCTAGGAAATAGGATGATTGTTGATGAACAAGTAGGAATTAGGTTGTTGTCGTTTTGAAGAAAAGTTAATCATAGAACAGTTTTGTGTGGATCTATCGATAACTCCATTCTTGACACCGATTTTGTAATATTCCATGTACAGATGTTAGTTTCTGCTGAAGTGATTTCAAGTTAACAGATTCATATAATAGAAATATATCATCAGCGTACATAAATCATTTGATGTCAAGGGGAAGGATATCGTAGAGGTCTGCCATAAACACTGAGAACAGGAAAGATGATAACACGCTTCCCTGTAGAATTTCCCTATATGAGGTGGCTGATGAAGATAGCTTATTTTTCCACTTTGATTGAAAATAGCTAGCTGTAATGAACTGTTGAATTCACAAAGCAGCGTTTCCTTTGATGTTTGCTTGAAGTAATTTATAAACTAGGCCGTCTGGCCAATCTGAATCATAGGCCTGGGAAATATTCATTGCAACCAAAACATCAAATTTTCTAGAGGAACTGGCAAAAATTATGTGATGATAAATAATGGATAAAATACAGTCACAACCTCGATGTGGCAGAAATCCGTTCTGATTGAGATGAAAGAAAGATATGGTTAATATTTGGTCAATAAATCTCTTCAAAATCATTCTTTCCATTAGTTTGCACATGACACTAGTCAGAGATACAGGACGGAAGGATGTTACAAGATTTGCAATCCTTCCTGGTTTTAAAATTGGTATAACAATGTAGGATTTCCATATTTTTGGTACAATACCTATCAGAAACGATTTATTCATCAGGGAGAGGAGGTAGTGTAGGCTAGTAGTAGTAATGCTTTTTAATATTTTTGCAGGTATCATATCTGGACCAACAGACGAGTTTTCTGCGTCTTGCCAAAGCTTCATGCAGTTCAGATGCATTAAAGGGTTTATTGTAAGAGAAATACTCACTTATACTTAAATGCAGTGTAATAACTTCTAAAATTGGTGAACGAGTATAGAAGTCTGTAAACAATTAGCTTGATGAGTAAGTTCTGTCAATGGAGAATTATTATGTAATAGGATCATATGTGAAATTTGAGATACTGTAACTCTATTTTGGAGATTTTTTAATTACTTGAAAATATTGTTTCATGTTCCAGCTTAAATTATTATTTCGTCCCAATATTTTCGAGAGAAACATATGAGTAGTCGATGTAATTCTGCTGCAGTTCTTTTATGTGCCATCCAAACGTACTTATCACATGTGCATTTAGTTTTACGCCAAAGACGTCTTTTGGGCCCAGGAGATAACCGCATCTAGAAGACCACCATGGGAGATAAGGTTTACATGGCAATTTCTACCCTCTTCGAAACTTGTGAAGTTTATTCATGCAGAGATGATTGAATTTTTCAACAGAGTGAAGATTAGAACTTTCATGATCAGTATTGATGGAAGCAAAGATTTCTGACCACAGGATACGTGGTCTGTTTGGTATACGGTGATCAATATCTCCAATAGCTATGTTAGTTTTATATGGTAAATGATCACGTCCAAAACAATCTGGGTGAACTTCAATATGACATATGATATCTTGTGACTTATGATATAGGTGATAAATATCTGGTGATACAAAGGTGAAATCAATAGAGTGAAGGTTTATGATGTGGACCGTAATGTGTTGGAATTTCAGAGTTCAGGAAGCAGCAATTCTCTTCTTGAATCCATTCAAGAAGGTCATTTGCCCTTGATGAAGTGAAACAGCCTCCTAATGATGTATGTCTAATATTGAAATATCTTATGATAATACGAGTATAAGGAGGCCGAATTCCTTGGATTATGCTATGAAGCCACTCTGAAGAAAATTTGCCAAGAGGAATATAAACATTAATAATAGTTATTGTAGTCGTTGCCACTTTGATCTTGACAGCTAAGAGTTCTCTGCCATCATATGAGAGACGGATAAGAGAAAATTGCCTTGTTGGAATATTTTTATTTACTGCTAGGAGAAGGCCGCCACCTCGCCTATCTTCTTTATCCTGACGAAAGATTATTTTGTTAAATAAAGATATCTGGCCAACTTTTTCATCGAAGTTTCTTGTATTGCAATAATGTTTGCAGAGTTAAAATAATGGAGTTTCATGCATGGGCGCTTATTGAGAACACTTCGATAATTCCACGAAATTAATGAGAACGTGAAAAATGTTACAATTATTATGATTACAATTTGACTTCTAAGGACTGATTCACCCATGATAGAAGTTGCGTCCCATCTGTTAAGAAATTTTATTGCTTCCGTTTCTGATTTTTGCATTTTCAATTATTTCTGACTGTTCTTCAGAAGAGTTACCAAAATTAAATACACTGTTCACAGGTAAAATTGGATTCAAATGAATGTCCCTTTTGCTAGAGTTTGATGATTGTTTTTGGATTCGACTAATCTTCTGAGTTTTTCTTCCAGCAGGGGATGATAAGAGACTCCTAGTTTTAAAAATGTCGATAACAGTTTCTTCAATTTTTTGGAAAATAGCATTAATAATGGCTTTTTGTTGAGTTTGAAAAGCTAAGAGTTTTTTTGTCTACCGACTCTTCAAATTTCGTAAATATATATTGAGGTAACTATATCATTTATTTTAGCATGAGTAATTTCTGATGGATGATTAGACTTTACAATTGTAGCAAAATTGGTTTTAGAGCTTTTAAATTGTCTTCTTGCTTCAATAAAAGATAGATAGTTTATTGCCCTAAATTTTAAAAACTGAGTTTCTTCTTCACGAGATGAACATGAAAGATTATCTGAAGCGTGAGGTCTTTTGCAATTTATTACACAATATGGGACTTTAGTTGAACAAGGGTCACTATTGTGATGTGAGCCATTGAGTCTGCATAAAGATGATTGCACTTTACATGTTTCATCGCATGTGTAAATTTAAAACAAATTCCACATTGATGAACTTATCCACTAAAATCTTAACATTTACAATAGATAAATACGTTTTATATTGAGACGGGATGTTATGTCTTGAGACTATTACCAAGATAGTTTCTGAATGTTATGAAGTTCCCTTTTTATTGAAACGTCGTATTTGAGATACAATAATGCCATTATTTTCAAATTCTAATGCTAGATTTTCTAGAATTTCGTCCACTGATATGAACGGGATGGTAAATTTCGCAGTGTATTGTTCAATTTTTATTTGGAGAGTCACAGGGACATTTAATACTTACAAATTTCTGTTGTAGTTTTGTTAGTAATCATTTGTAGTGATATTTAGTTTTCCGTTTCTGGTATGTTTCACTTTTTCAATCCCATTCTTTTTGGAAATAGCGTTTAATAGTTCAGATTTTAACTGTGAAGGCCTCTTAGGAACAAAAGAATATCCTGCTGTAGGACACAAAAAATCTGCGAAATCTTAAATTCTATCTTCTTAAGCTAATTGTATAGTTAGAAGTGCATCCTCATCATAGTCTAACATAGAGTTCGATGCATGTTATGGTATGCAATATTCACATTTTTTCAATAAATGGTATATCGTCTTGCAAGTCTGTCATTTTAAATGTAACATCTTGTATGTATTTGAGGAAATAAACTAATACAACTACTTGAGCCTTTGAAGATAACAAATTAATTAATACATTAATCATATTGGAATTCCCGAATTCCTACAAATTTAAATAAATGAAAATATATTGCTTGAGTTCTTTTCGAAGCTAATAAAGTTCGAAGAAGCATGTACGTTCCGGTATAGTCTGCAACTTTTTCTGTTTCCAGCTTCTCAATACTGATCCTTCCTTCCTTCTTAATATTCATCCCACCTTATTTTTCGAAAAGTTTGTTGACAACCTTTAATTAGCAGTCAAAAAACCATCGACAATTTTATTTTAATGTGTCATCGTTCTTTAATTAATAGAATTTTTAAAAGTAATACTATCTATGTATACAATTTCTTTTAAATCTTAAGACTAATGCCTTGTATACGCCAATATTAAAATTTTCTTTTGTTAGAGGATTATTTATTCCAAAAATATTAGAATAGCTTAAAAAATTGTAACCTGTTGAAGAAAAATATGATGAACATAGAAAAGATCTTAATTTATCTTCTGAGCAATTTGTTTTTAATCTCAAAGGTATTATTATATAAATATATATTGATGTACTGCAATCATATTATAACTTAAGGAATTGTTTGTTGATACTTTTCTCCTTATATCCCACCTATTTTCTTCATTTACATCTGTTTTCATTTTTGAAGGTCATTTAAGGGAAATATATGTTATTGAACTCTTCACGATTAATTGATCATGCCATTTTGAAACGAAATTTTAACTTTTATTTTAAATAGTATATTTATCACAAAGATTTTACTGAACACTTACCAAATTTCATCATTCATATTTAATTGAAATCGTTTTCGCTTATGTTAGCCGTGACACGTCAATTAAATCTTGGTCGCAGTGTCTTCCATGTGTACTGATACCTCTGGGAGTAGCAGGCAAATTCTGAAAGTTTTCTTCTTGGTTCGTGCTTCTAAATTACAAGGTCTCTTTCACTTTTCTGTTTATAATTGCGGATCCCTGAGTCTTCTAGTACGTGATGTGCCATCACTTGGCCTCTTAAAGCATTCAAAAGGTGATAGTCCTGACAGTTTGCGCTATATTAATTACTTTCATTTGAAAATAAACATTCAGCTAAACAAACTGTGTTTCTAGAATTTATTGAATCTAAACATAATTGGCTATATTCATGGCTTTTCAATGCAATAGAATATTCCTTTTATTGTTTATGTTTGTAAAAGTAAACAATTTGAATGGGAAGCAATCCTTTTCCTACCACATAACTGCACCTGCCTGTGTGTAAACCTGGAGCGCTGGTGAGCGAATCTAGTAAATACTCCTTCGCAATTAAGTAGTTAAAACACCATTACGGTCTATTTAATGTAGGAAAAATACAAATATTAGCTATTTCAGAGTATTTAATGGCTGTTATGTACAAAAAAATGTTATAAGCATTGACCTTTATTCTTTGCTTGATTCTAGCTAATGTAAATATAAAATGTGCATTGTTTATAGAAGTTATTAAATGATAACATTACTTTTAAAATAACTAAAATACAAGTATCAGCCACTTCGATATAGTTAAAGAATTTGTTAGAACAAAAAGTTTGATGTTGTTCTCATTATTTTTCTTTACTTTTTTAATTTTTCATTCATCATGAGAGTGAATTTCAGTTTTTGTGAAATTTGAAATCTGTATATTGTATTGAAAATTACTGTACTATTTAGAACATATTATCCTATTTCTAAAAAAAAAGAATAATGTTAGGGAAAAATTTATAAAGCATTAAATTCTTTATATATATATATATATATATATATATATATATATATATATATATATATATATATTATATATATATATATATATATATATATATATATATACATATATATATATATATATATTATATATATATATATATATATATATATATATATATATATTATATATATATATATATATATATATATATATAATTTTTAAATTTACTCAATAATTGTTCATATATTAGTTAAATATATTTCATATTCTTGAGAAATACGTCGATAAACCAAGTCCCTTTCTAGTAAATAAATCATTTTGGTTAACGTATATTTTTTATCAAACACACTTTTATACATTAGAGGAAAAATAATAGGTATTAGCTGCTATTTAATCACGCGACTGCTAATATTGGCAGTATATTTTAAATAATATAATTAATAGTCTTATTATGTTAAGAGATAATCAAAACTATTATTCATTATATTAATCAAAATTATTATTAAAAGTTACATCTAATTTAAAAACCAAATTTATTTAAACCTTAATAAAAAATAATATAATCATTAAATAATTACTTGGTGTTTCAACCGAATATCCGTTTCTGCGCTGTCAATTAATAATTGTTTTCCCGAAAGATTTTAAAATAAACTCTTACATATTGTGTGATAAGTAGAAGTGAAAATTCTTTCATCTAGAGGGAATTAACTAAAATAAAATATTTTCTGATTTACAAAACTCAATAATGAAAAGATTTTATAATCTGTGATATTAGTGTAACTAACACATTGCGGCTTCAATAAAGAGGTTTAAAAAATTTTCTAAAATTATTAAAATGCCAATTATTAAATTTAATTGAAATTATATTCAGTAAGTTTTAATATTTTAGCTAGATTTTCTCTAAACTCATGTCACAGTTATACTTTAATTATTTAAATTATATTTCAAATCGCTTTATTCAAATAATTTAATTAGAAATGCTTTTATAGTTAATTTTATGTTATAGTTTAATTGTATCTTGTGAAAAAGACACTTTATAATCTCTTATTTTTTTTTACTTGTTTGATTTCATTTCATTGTTGATATGTTAATATATAATAAAAAAATCATATTTAATGAAGAGAGAAAAATCATGAACAAATCCGTTTTGAATTATTCTTTATAAAATATGGTTACATAATTGTGTGTTAAATGCTATTATAAAAATTTAGCTCTCATAAAGTGTGTTATCATGCTCCAAAAATTAAATGCACACAGCAATAATTCCTTATATTGTATATTTCAAACTTTATTTTCTTAGGTTAGAACAATTATCCTCGGTGATTTTCTACTTAGCTGCAGGCAACGACTCTCTCAGGGAATAATTCACTTTTTCCCAAACTGCTTAAGGCAACTCGCAATTTTCCCATTTATAATGTTTTAATTTATTAAATAAAATCCAGATCACGTGTGATGACTGTTTGTATCTTTTATTGAACTTTCAAGGTATTTCCGAATAATATACTTAAACAACTTATTTAATAGGCTTATTATTCTTCACATTTCTTTTTTATATATTTAATGACAGCCTTAATAATTAACTATTTCATATCTGGAACGAAAAATTATAATGATAACATTAAGGTACTAAAAGTACAGTATAAATCAGAATAAGAATTTTCCAGAAGGTTTTTGTATAAGTTCCTAATGTTTTACTATTCCAATTTAAATACTTTTAACAATTCTACTTAAAATTTTCAGATGAGCTTACATAAAACAATAATGCGATAAAACAAATTTTGTCATTTCGAAAGTGTGCTGTCATCTAAATTTAACTATTACAAACCTTTCGATAATATTTTATTTTTATGGGTGTCATTTGTGCTCTGCTTCCATCTATTTTTACCTATTATTGTAATTTGTTCTATGCCATTAGCACTCAGATAAGGCCCTTGCCATCAGCCACCATTCTATGTTTTCCGTAATGTTTTCTTTCCTGCGTCATGCTTGCTCATTTCCATTAATAAATGAAGCACATAAGAATAACGCGCGTTATTATTAATAACGGCTGTTTTTCCTTACTCTGTGGACTCTGGAACGAAACGGAATTCGATTATTTTTTACTTTGTTAGAGATAACAAATGCACTAAGCATGTTTTGTTTTGGATTGTTTTATGAAATATAATCCTTAATAGAATGTACTAAACCAATGGTTTAACTAATTAATAACAAAGAGGCTATGATATATTTTTCTTTAATATTCAATAACACTACAGTTTTTTTTAAGCATTTTCTGATATTAATAGCATATATTGTTTTTCTGTTAAATTGTTATCGATCAATTGAAAGAATTTTATTTCTTCTCAAATGCAATCTGCGTTACAATACTGTGTATAATGATATTTGACACAAGTTTTATAAAATTATTTTGAGATAATTTTATAAAAGTAGTGACAAAAATTATTTTAAAAAATCGCTTCTTTCCTTATTTATTTTAATTAAGTTTCCACTTGAGAATCGAACATCCCAGCGTTCGTGGTTCTGGTTTTCAATGGAAAATGTGTGCTTATTTTAGGGGGGGGGAATTATGAATTTGAAAATAAATTGTATTAAGCATTTATTTAACTTCATTCAAAAAATGTTTTCTTATCAGTCTCAAATGTATACATTTTTTATTAATCATTTTTATAAAATCATATATATAAATCAATAAAATCAAATATTGAAATATGTATATCATTCATTTATTAAATACTGCAAATAAAACTCTTTTTATTCACCTTTCAACGTATTTCCAATTCGTATATTCAAATCCCACTTTGAGTTTCAACATTTGTAGTGGATCTCACTCCACGATAAAATGTTGATCCCTGTCTAATTAGACATTGTGAGTAAGAAAATGAATGCGCGAATTGCTGAAATACAAAAAACCGGTGCAGTTGCGTTCTTCAGCTTATTGGGAAGATTTTAAACATGCTCCATACAGTGAAACTCTATGCTTTTACAAAAGTTGGAGAAATAATAATAAAAATCTCTCTTTATTTTTAAATTACATAGTCAGAGTATAGAGTAGAAGAAAGAGATCTTCTAGATTTTACAGATGGGTATTGAGCTTTAATGTTGTTCAAATTTACCAATCAATGTATTGGACTGAGTGATTTCATTAGCAGAACTATTCTGCCAGATTCGTAATCTAATCCTAAAATTGTAAATGTAATCCAGTTATATCGTAAAAGAATTCATTTCACATGACTCTAATATTCCATTGCAAATTTGTTAGTTGTTGTCTGACTTCAAAATTACTTATATATTGTTCATTTAATATTACTTCTTAATTATATATAACCAATCCGAATATTTTGAATTTTTAATCTATTTTGCGCATGTTATGCTTAATTATTTAATTTAATTATTATTTTTATTCATGACTCAAATTTCAGATAGTAAAATTAACACAATTTCTTATTGTCTTGATTTTAACTTTTGATAATGTTCTTTAATTTGTAACTCGAATCAATTTTGATACATTAGAGTAACCGGGAATTTATGAATTTTATAAATTATTTTTTAAAAATATTATAAAGATGAGTGTAGGGAAAAATTACATAATATAAATTAAATAAAGTTTAACTATTAATAATAATTTTAAAAAAATGAATAAAGTTAGAACAAAATTTTAAATGACTTTAATAATTTGTTCAATATTTATGTGATTTATATTGGAACCAAAATATTTTTTAAGTTAAAACAAAATTCATATAATTTTTCTAAAACTATTTCACTAGTGTTATAAAATACTATTCTGTAATGAAGTACATCAATAGCCTTACTCTAGAGATTTATGTGGTTATGTGAAATGATATAAGATGATTTCAAATAAAATATTTAAAATTATATGAAGTTCTCAAGTATAACATTTTACGGAATGTAATATGATATAATATAATATATATAATCTGTGTGAGAGAGAGATAAATATTGCTGGCTCTCGCTTCCTCATTTGCATGTAATTTTAACCATTGTTTCGGATTAAAATATTAATGGAAAATCTAATTCATGTCCAAGTGTCTGACAGTAAAATCTGGTATACATACACATAAACGTGATATGCTCAATACTAGAAATTAACAGAAGATAGAAAGTGCCTATATGCAAAAAAATAGTAATAACAATTATAAATATTCATTAGATGAAAAATAATCATTCCTTAGGATGTATTCAAAGGCACAGTTATGCATGCTTACATTTTATTCGCTTACAGATCACGATGCATTGCGTGCATGGATCCTGAAGAACTTGTCATGTGAAGTTTACTAAAAGAAAAGTAAAACTTGTCATGTGTACATATTTCTTCAATATTTCTTTCTGCCGGATTAAACTTTCCCTTAAAAGAAATTTTTACTTTTATTTGCACAGTTTTGAAATCCTATCTTAAAGAAATTCAGGTTTATCTCTCGAAATAATTGTGCTACTAAGGAAAAATATAAAGGGAATATTTTGTGTAATACAGAACGATAGCAAAATCTTGTGATAATTTCAAAGGAAATTTTGAATAATAAATTTGTTTCGAATTCAATCTATTGTATTCTTTGTTTAAAATAATTGATACATAAAATACTTTTAAATTATATGCTACATTTGAATGAACATAATGAACGCAACATTTTTATGTATTGATTTTTCCACTGCAACAACTTATTCACCATATATTACAAAGAACGTTTTTTGTTCTTTACTGGATTAAATTTGTGTCCTTAAAAATATTTTCCCTGACATTTTAGAAGTTTTGTAAACAAAAATAAAAATAAAATTTCTAATGATTCCTATTGAAAGAACCTTTATATAGCGGATTCTAATATGTGTACCTAGAAAAATTGCAGAAACCACATTAATTATTAAAATAGCTACATTCCATTTCTGTACTTTGAGACAGCAAATATTGTGTTAATTGCAAAATTCAAAAAGGCGGAAACGTTATGATTTAATGCATCCAATGAGTTTACTGCATTGCTTATCCTGTTTTGTACTCTGAATGCGATTACTTTGAGCAAAATTTAATGCAGTTACTTTAATTCAATTAATTGTACTGGATGCAAAACATTTCCCCTAAAGATACGCCTTTTTGATGTTTAGTGTATCAGACCTTAAAAAAGCCTCTTACGATGTATGATGCAACCTCTTACTTAGGTATTCATTTAGCATGGGATAAAAAGTATTAATGCATTTTGCCTAATGACCTCATCTCTGTCATTATTTTAACAGATGAGAATTACTTAAGCCGAACTTACGACTTTTCTGAGATTGCATGATATTTGAGTTACTTTTTTTTTTAAAGTTTTGAGTTAAATGGGAGAATGTTAAACATTTTTAAGAAAGAAAAACATTTAATTGTAAAAGAATCATGTTTTAAGATGTAATTTATATCTCATAACTCTTTCAGAAAGCAAAATATTTATTTACAAAAAACTTTAGGAATTTAATGAATCCATATGAAAAAAGAACGAACATTACTATTTTTTTATTTCAAAAATCTTTAAATGTTGTAACATGCTTCTTATAATGTTCAACCTACATTTAAAGGATAAAAATAATTTAATTCAATATTTATATAAATTAATGAAAAAATTGTTTCTTTAAATCCGCAGCTCTACTATGCTTTCAATTTACGACTTTGAATAGTGAAGGAATGTGCACCATACGATATATTCATTTACAATTTATTTACATGATTCGTAAGAATTAAGCGCTTCTAGTTGTGTTATAAAAGGATATTAATACAAATCTAATGATACAAACTAATGATATTAACTTTTTCTATGAAATCTCCTTCTTGGTTTTGATACCAACCTCATACATGCTGAACTTTAGAGGCTTTCATAACGAATTGCTGCAATAATATATATATATATATATATATATATATATATATATATATATATATATATATATATATATATATATATATATATATATATGTATATATATATATATATATATATATATATATATATATATATTGCATATATACAAAAAAAAAATAAATGCATTTTCTTTATACATACTCCTTTGTTCAAATCAGTTTTGTACCAAGAAATATGATGGATGTTTGAATGGAAATTGCTATATTTACTAATGTTTATACAAAATAATGTTTCGTACCATGAAATAAGATTGATTAATGTAATTATCTTTGTTTGAATTGAAACAATATATATAATAATAGAATTATATTTATCTGCATTCAAAACACTGATATCAGTTAATTTATCAGTTATACCAATCACATACATTCAAGTAGTTTGTATATGAATATATCTCAGAGACATTAATAGTAAAACAATCCTTATAATATCAACATTACTGGTAAAAGTAACTATTATCAGTAACGATGAAAATAACTAGACCTTTAATTAAGTTCGAAATATCAATAACATTTTTAAGAAAATGAACGATGCTTAGCTATGGTTTTTCTCTTCTTTTGCTAAATACTATAAACAGTTAATTCCAATCTAATTAGCCTTCAACTTACAGCCATAAGTTTCAGACTAGCCGTTGAGTACAAAAACTGAACGTTGAACGGCAAACAATTAAAATCATCATTTTATAAGCATGATATTGCATTTACGTGAATTATTATGAAAGCAATTATTCATTATGACCTTGGTTTTTGAACAAAAATAACATGTAATAGATGTCAGCTTTTCCTTACGAGTGTCTATATCCGTTATCTTGTGTTTGTTGCATTTGTTGCTATTTATGACACTTGGACAATTCAAGCTCACTAGACGACAGCTATGCGAAATTAAGTCAAAAGGGCGCTTCTTTCATTTAATCAGAACACAAAGAAGATAAAAGTACGTCTTTGCCTAAGACTTCTCTGATAGATGGCACCACCAGAGATTCTACACCCTTAATTTTAACTTTGATCAACAGGAGGTGGAAATTTTCTCCACGCCATATTGATCCAGTGTAATTGATCAATGACCGAACACTTACTTTCGATTCCACAGATATAACAAGCCTGTATATCGCATGAATTTGGTGAGTTTTTGGCTGAATTGGGAATCAAACCCAGAACTTTCTGATGGAAGTCTGATTATCTAATCGTTAAACTACCATAGCCCCATCTTGTATCTATATATTATAATCTTGCAACCAATGTACAATTATATCATAAAACAGATAATATTTAGTTCGTTTTTTAGCTGGTGTTCTTTTACAAATTAGCAGTAGAAATCCTTCAAAGTAGGGAAATGCTCACATCTGAACTTTAGGATTACATGTTCGATATCAACTGCTTCTCAGTAAAATTACATCACTTTGTTGTTGTTGTTACTAATGACACTTGTACAAGCCAAGCTCTCTATACCTTGGCAATGCGAATTTAAGTCAAATGGGAGTGTCTTTCGTTTAATCAGAGCACCATAAAGGTGAAAGTGTGACTTTTGCTCTTCAAATACTCCGACAGGTGGCAGCACCAGAGAATCTACTTTATCAATTTTGGCATTGCTCTGAAGGAGGAGTTAATTTTTCCAGGTCATTGCACCCATGGTAACTGCTCAACGACCGGCCACAGGACTTTCGATTCCACAGATTTAACGAGCACGTTTAAATAAAGTTTATTTTCCCATGCCGGGAATCAAACCCTGGCCGCCTGGGTGAAAGCCAGGAATCCTAACCACTAGACCATGGGACTAAATTAATTTAGTTTTGTTATTCGAAAAGTGAGTCCAAGATCACATAGACAGCATCATTTTCAACTTACTTTTGAGTTACGTTTTTTCACTATATTTGTCTACATGGAGATAGTTTGTAGTTTCACGTGTAACAGAAATAATACTTATTCCTTGTAACCATCATTTCAGTTTACTTTGGAAAAAATCCCGCTTAAAAAGTGAATGTATTCATAAAGGGAAAAAATTTGGTATCGTTTCATAAAAAAATATAAACTGTATTTTACATAATTTAATATATTTTCGTAATATTCATTAGAAATTGGATTTTAACCCTCACTATTTATAATTTACATTCCTTCAAGTAAGTTATTAGGTATTTATAAAACCAAAAATAAACTTCAATTAGATATCCATACCTTACATTATTAATTTCAATACGAAAACGATCAAGCACAGGAACAGTAAAACTCCTTAGATTGAGATGATGCATTTTTTCCATAGCTTCAACCAATTCTGATATCTATCTGAACATATAGAATAAATGCAAAATATCTATGTTAATATTATTGGGCTTAAATCAAATTTTAAAAGAATCAGTTTTTTAACAGAATTTTTGTGCATAAAATATTCAGAGAAAAGAATTGCATTTATATAATTTTAATATTACACCTGTATAATGTAAACCCACTTTAAATATAATACAATATTGCAAACATTAAGTTTTCTTATTGTATAATATCACCCCGATAAAACTCAATAATTACATAAAAAATATTAAATATTAGCATAACGTAACATAAAAAATATTAACTTAAGTATAAGTTAATATTTTTTATGTAAGTAGCCAGTAGTTTACATGTAGATATATTTTTAAAGTAGATAAAAATAGGTTATACGTTTTAACATTTTACCTTCTTCTATAAGATGAGTTATATATATATATATATATATATATATATATATATATATATATATATATATATATATATATATATATATATATATATATATATATATATATATAAAATATAGATAGATGGATATAGATATAGTGGTGGAGTCTATAATGTCAACTTACTTAAGCTTTTCTGCCAATTTTATCAGCTTTCACAATTTCTAGTCACACTTAATCCATTATCGGTTTTATAGTTTCATAATTCAAAGCCATCAGAATTCATAAATCTTCGATACTGCTTCTAAATATAATCCAACCAACTAGAAGTGAAACTTCACCCAACATTTAATTCAGAATATAATCGATCCAGCTTTGAAGCTTACTAAGATAAATTCCTTATGAATATTAAATTCTTTAGTTAATGAATATTTAACAAATTTTACTGGTAATTTTACATTATATACTCTATTAATTTATTTATTCTTATTTTAGCACAGGCAATGCACACACACACACGTATATATATATATACATATATATATATATAAACTTTTGATTAATAGTATTTATATTCAGTTGCTGTGTTAAAAGTATATTTAATGTTAAAAATTTTTTTTTCAAATGTGTTGAGAAAAATATTTTTTGTCTCAAAATAAATTCGTAAATAAAATTTAAAAAAAAAAAAAAAACACTTCGTTAATATTCTAACAATGATTATAAAACATGACATTTCAAAAGGCATCCCTAATAAAGATTGTAAACTTAATATCCTCCTTTTACCTAAAATATTCTCATGAAAATTGAGATACAATGGAATTATTCAATTCAGAGACAACATAGCATAATAATATTAATTGAGAGGCAACACCCTCTCTTTGTTTTTAAACAATTTCCAACAATCTTCAACTTTCTTTCATATTGAGCGACGATTCTGATGTTATTGATATTGAGCGATTCATTGTTATTGATGTGTCATTTTAGAGAATAAAGTAAATGCCTTTATATTCGGGTATTTGAAAAGGATGCAATGAAAAATATTGATATTTAATTGCCTTAAGTTGTTATAAATCAATAGAATAATTTAGGTTGCAATCATGCATTTCTTTCTAAATTACAATGAGTTGGTGTAGCATAATTTTTATAAGCCATAAATAAATACCACTGAATTATGTAAAATTTAATTCAAAATAGTCTTTAATAGATAGTTAATAAGTACATTTTAATTAATTTTAACTACCATTATTGCAAGATGTATTATTTAGAATTATAAAAACATAAATCATATACTTGAGTCTAACTTTGAAACAATTTAATTCTTGTAAATTGATGCGAAAAATAATTGTGTTTTGTATATTTCTTTGAGATATATACATCTGGATTTACATATTATTATAAATATATCATATATGCTAACAATTATTTATAACAAAAATACGTTTAGTAATATTAATTAAATATGCGTATACACAAATATATATACATATATTATATTGTATATACAAATATATATACATGCATTAAAATTGATATAAAGTATATATATTATGTATCGATATAAATAAAATCCTAATTTCGTTTGTTGACTGGACTTTTGCTTGAGACTGAAATGCCTGCAGGGTGTATAAAATTTCCATCATTTTTTATTTGTTCTTTAGGTTGATTAAGGACAAGGATATTTGCTGCTTATCAGATTGAAAATGCTTCTTGTTAATTATTCAAAACATATCCTTTAAAAATTTCTATTGTACCATTCGTAAGTTAGCTTTAAACTACATATGCCTGGAATACAATGTAAAGTTGCTTTTGTATTATCACATTGATCTCGGCACATAGCGCTCTATGAGAACAATGGCAATTGGTTTTTCTTCCGATCCAATTGTCATCATGGCCAGTCAATGAGAATAATGCTGCATCACAAATCTCACTAATTTCTAGATTCCCATAATATACTTTATGAAAAATGAACATTTTTTGATAGTTTTTGTGAAAATATTATTTTAAATCATTTGGATGAACGTGTTTTCCCTATCCCAAATATGCCACCGATCTGCAATTCGTTGGAAGGCAGATAAAAGAAATTCTGATTTTATTATTTTATAATTTCATAAATTAAGGAAATTTTCTTGTTTTCCATTTTTCATTAATTTGATAGTAGATGATTTATACGAGGTCTTCCCCACTTACATTCCAAAATAAAGTTTCGGACTAAGCTAGTAAATATTGTTATTTTCAGTGCAAGTTATCTATTGTTGTGATGACTTATATATATATATATATATATATATATAAATATATATAAATATATATAAAAAAAAATATATATATATAAATATAAATATATATACACACACATATATATATATATATATATATATATATATATTGATGAGCATGAGCATTTGTATCTATAATTATTTATTATTTCATCGTCTGCACCATTAGGATTTTGAATATAAATAAAAGAGAACTCTTGGAATTTTTCATGAGAATGATATAAAAAAGAATGATATTTATACACATATTTTTGAATCAGCTTAAAAGTCTTATTTTCTTCTCTGAAAAGAGAAGCGCTGAGCGGGTAGGGAAATAAAAACATACGCTATTCTGACTCGATTCCTGCATTGCTTTTCAGAATATGTTCACTTGACTCCGAAATCTGCATCGGAATGTATTTACGAAAGTCTGATGGACGGAAAACCCTCTTCATACGAGACTGTACTCTGCAAAGCACACGTGTTGAATGAAGAGGTGAGTGAAATCTTTTATTTCGTTCCACAATAAATACAAGAATCTTTTCCTTTAGGAATCGGTGTTTAAAGTGTATTTATACAGCAGAGCCTGCATAAAAAGGCTCAGTTTTAAATCGAATGGCGAACTATTGTATAATGTCTTTTCGTTTCGTTATCTTTTCTATAAAATACAAAGATGCTGCTTCTGAAATAAAACTCGTTCCCTAATTATGATTATAAATTTATAAAAAATTTTATCATAAATGCTTTAGTTAATTTCTCTGAGACAAATTAAACTAATTAAATTTTTAGAATATTTTTATTCTTAAAATTTATTGCATCTAATCTACACGAATGGTAGTTGATTTTGTAAAACTTCGAATCCCGAAATTATTTTAATCATTAAAGTTCGAAAGATTAATTTTTATTTTTTCGATTTGAATCATTCTTTTTCAATTTTTTGCATGATTCCGTTTTATACATAAAGATTTTTTATTATTTCATATAAACACATTTTTTTCCTTTAATTTTAAAATGTCACATATATTCTTCAATATTTTAAATTATATTTAATATTTAAATTTTTAAATTTAAAACACTGTAATTATTTTAAAATAAAGTTACATCGTATTATATTTTATTTGTATTATATTCGAATAAAGTTATTTAATAAGTTGTTTCTTTTATAATTTTAAAAGAAATATGTACGTCGTTAATTATTAGTCAAAAGTTATAATAATGTTTTTTTTTTTCTAACTGATATTGAAAAATATATAATTTTAAAAGAAAGACATGTGTACATGAAAAATAATCTTTGTTTGCAAATAACTTTAAATATTTGTTAAATTTCTCTTATTATCAAAATAAATATATTTACAACTGATTTTAATAATTTCTTTCCAAGAAAGAAATATAATCTCATCTCAAAAAAGGTAAGTTTATTTAATCATAGATTTTGTTTTATCATACAGAATTACAGTTTTGATGATAAAAATGTAGCTATTGCGTAGGTTAATTTAAAGCATTTCATTTCAAAAAACTCTCTTCCATTTAAAGTGCTATTCACTTGAAAACCCTGGTTCAAGGTGAATTAGATTTCATATTTTTATTTGATTTGAAGAGAAATTGCATTTCAAAATAATTATTCTGCCTTATCTCCTTTTGGTATATGCGTTAGAATTTCATTTCTTACAGAATTATAATTAAATTAGTGTAAATAATCTAATTTAATTTCGGAATCTCCATATATTATGAGAAATAAAAAAATCATTGAAATATTTCTTGTTGCATAAATTTTGTAACTCAAATTCTACTTCAAAAAATTATATCGTTTTTATAACGTATGTATTGGTGATGAATGTTAAGCGATAAGTATCAAAAATGTGTTCATTTTATTTACATTTTACAAAAACAATATGTGTGTTCATGTTTTTCTATTCCCACTAATTAACTGTGACCTAGCTAATATTTAAATATTGATTATTTCAAGAGTTTTATCGATTTCACTAGCTTGAATCTGAGAAGTTTCTTTCAAATTTTACCCATTTTTCCATTTGTAATTACGTAGCCTCTAACGTTTCTCACTTTTTTGTAAATATTTGACACTATTAAATTAACGGCATTTTGAAATACATTGTAATCAGTGTCTGACATATTTTCATTTTCATATTCTTTTCCTATTCAACTTTCTTTATCTACTCCTTTCTTATTATTCCTTAACATTATATATATATATATATATATATATATATGATTAGTTTAACATAACTATTCATTTAAATTAATATATAAATTTAATTTATAATTTTAATAATTTATTTAATATATAAACATTTTAATTATTGTTTGCATAGATAGAAAAGTGCAATCTCATCTATAATTTATATAAAATTATATAATATCCGCTTGTATACGGACTTTTTAGCGTCATAATTTATTCCAAAAATTGCTCTTTTGAAGATAAAATTATAAGATTTTTTTTAAAATTGCGTTAAAAGTTTACGCATTTTTTTTTAGCTTTAATTCCAAATGATAAAAGAATCTATTGATTCAAAAAAGTTTCATAAGGAATATTTTATCTGATATTATCATTTCCTTTCGAAAAAGATTTCCACAAGATAAGACATAAAATGATTCCTACTGCATTTCAACATATTGTGGCAATTTTCTGGTTATATTTTCCTGTATCAATATTGCTTTTCATTTCAAATGAAAGAAACTTTTTAAGGCATACCATTTTTAAATTCATCTTGTTTTGGCATGTAGCCAATATTTTCGGAATTATTGCAGCTGTTGTTGCCAATGGAATTGTGTTTAAAGTAATAAATCACTGTATTCAAAAACATTGTTTGTTGATGCTTTAATATTATAACATTGTAAACACAACAGAATGAGTTAACAATTTTGTATCATATATATTTTATGCGTATAATGTTCTTCTACATTAATTTTAGCATCTAGTTTTGGGAGCTATAAATTGCTGAACTGAATACCAATATACTGAAGCATTTAAATGAAAGTTTAACTTACATATTTGCATTTCCGTAAAAAAAAAAAAATTTAATTACATGTTTACCGAAAAGATGTATAAATACTTGCATATTTCGTAAAGATTTTTTTCACTCAAATGTAATTGAAAATAGGAAATAACATATTTTTATATATTTAATTTTGTTTATTAAATTAATTTATTTAATTTGACATTAAAATTAATGCAAAAACAATTATTATTAATTTTATTCTTAGAAAAATTAATTAGAGTAAAATATGCTTAATGGAAATAAGCAAGGCATAATATGTTGGCCTGCTTCTTATCACATTCGTACTATTTACTTATTGTACAGAAAAAGGACACACAATAAAAAAATCTCACATTAAGTGAATTTATCGCATTGTATTTGCTCGCAGCACATATAATGTTGACGGAAAGAAGAATGCTGTGAGAAATGTCTCTGTCCTCAAATGACATTTCAATAAATAATATTTAAAGGATTTTAGTTTATTTAATAAATATATAGCACTATCAGCAATTTTCCTCTAAATTGTTACTGAATTCATTAAAAATTCAAGTGTTTGTGACAAAAAGTCCCATTTGTTACCCTGGCTTCCAATTTAATCTTGCGAGGAATTATACAGAGAAATTTTGCTTCCTTTGTCCCTATTAGACATTTCATTTCAAAACTATACGATTGTTTTTTTCTTACCCCCTAAAACACGTGCCATGAAAAGCATAATACTAGGCTATTAATAAGCATGAAATGACCACTGCAAAATATCGAAAACACAAGATGCTCCAGTGGAGTGCAGATGCAAAGGAAGATAGAGCGCAAAGGACTCCACATTATTCACTTAACTGGACAGATAAGAGTACCAGAAACGTACAAGGAACGCTATTATCAACTAGATTGATGGTCATAGTGTGCTAAAATTTGACTTTGGCGGCACTGGTTTAGCAAGAAATTAACTCACATAATGGCATTTTCTCTCTATTACGCTTTCTGTATGATCAATCTATGAATAAATTTATCTTGTTGATACGAATAAATTCTAGTTCTAATTAAGAAAGTTACAAAAAATTTTATTTCTTATTTCGCAAAGCTCCTTACCTAGTACAATTATATATTTTCCTTAAGCAAGATGGAAAATAAACAGATCAAACTGTATGCAATATCCATAAATGAATAATAATTCAACTTTCTTAATGAATTCATATTCTTATAATTAATGATTCTTTTTTTTTTAAAGCGGCATTTTTTCACCTCAAATATTACTTAAAGTGTAAGCCATTGATAATTGACAAACATTTTAAGTGGCATCGAGTGTTTTTGGCATTTTAAAATATGTTAAAATTAAAAATTTACATTTTAACTAATTTACATTGAAACTGAAAAATTGTACTCAAATTTTCAAATGTTATCTGTAAAACAACTGATTATTTTTGTTATAGAATTCTATAAATATATTTAAGAGAGCAGAATAAGATCTGCAAGTGAATACTTTAAATTAATAAAAATAACTTTACAATAAAAATATCAAATTTAATAGAACCTCAGCCTGTGTTTTCATTTTAAACTTGAAAACTAACATCAAGGGTAAATGGAAGTGTTTCATTTCTTTGAAATACATTCAATTCAACGGATAATAATTTTTATGCTTTAATCTATGTAGTTAAATCTTGGAAATTGCTATAACCATCAGCAATTTTAAACACCATCATGAAATAAAATTTTTCAATTTTAAATATCTACCTTAAGCCAAAGGCAGAATCTCGTGCTGTCCTGAACTCATTTTTTTAAATGGCTGGGATTGAATTCAAGATCTATCCAATAAACAAAAAAAATATTATGATTGACTTTTTTAAAGAGACCTTTTTAATAAGATAAATATAAGAGAAGGTTTACTTAAAGCATTTGATTTCTTGCGAAGTATCACTGATAAACGTATTGCTTCAGATCAAATAGAATAACAATGGCAATCAAGGGTACTTAACCTTTATCTAGAAATCAATAGCAGTGTTTTGTTGTTCTCACTGGTAAGAAATTTTTTGTAAATTAATTATATTATTCCCCCCCCCTTTTTTTTTCTCTGCCTGGCATACCCTATTATTTACATGCCTCTCTTCCATGAAGTAGACTGCTCTAGTGCAGGACTTGTGAAAAACTAGTTCCAGAGAGAGGCGAGGTGATGAAATTGAAGAAAGGCAGGAATTGGAGATGCCAAAAGAAGTTACCAAATAAAAACCAGAAACCCTCACCACTAAGAAGGAACCTCTTTGTTATTCAAGTGTGATGTTCTACTGGAATGTAGAAACTGTAAAATCATGGAAAATAAACTGTTTCTTTGAGTTCACAGACTGGAGAAGAAAGTGTATGTGTCTATGATACGAGACAAGATTATCAAAGTCACGCTGAAGGAGTGAATTAACAGATTTTCAAAGTTTTGTGAAAATAATATGGCTTAGTAATAGAAATTTCCTTAGTAAGTCCATGTTTTTTATACAAATTTTTTCCATATATAATATTTTCCAACACAATATTTTTCCAGCCAGTAAGTTTTCTAGGGTGGTTTCCCTTATTTTATTACTTTAATTAGTTGGTGTAAATTATAAACTCCACATGTACTTAACTCTATTGCTTATGAGGTTTAAATATTTGAAACAGTGTGAGTGACTTAGTTTTGTATGTATGTAAATGTATTTGTAATTTTATGATTGAATTAAAAGGAATTTTTAAATATAAAAACAGTCAGTTTCTGTTTTTATTTTAAGGCTTGAATCCAAGAAGAAAAAAAAATACACATCGCAATGTTAAAAAAATGATACATTATTTAAATTTAAAATACAATGCTGGACAATTGCTAAGGACGGATAACACTATCATCTATAGCAACCACAAAACGAAAGGAAGCACAATGTGGAAAATTAGAATAAGTGCGGGATATAGTAAGAAGAAGTATTTGTATCTTTGCTACCATGAATCCACACATTTTTTCCCCAATTACTAACCTTATCACGGAGTAATGGCTACCACTTATATACCTGTAAAGAGCTTGGTGGAAATCTAAGAATTAGTAGTTATTAACGAGACAATTATTTATGCCAAATCGCATTTAGGGTTTTCTTTCTTTTCCGGAATTAACTTGTTCTTTTTTTTAACCAGATAAGTTCTTGTCTGTCATGTGATTCATCTTTAACGTAACAAATTTTGCATATTTTAGTAATTGTCAGTCCAAACTGTTGTGTAGATAATTTCCATTATCATGATGTGTTTCCAAATAATACACTGCTGAGCAATTTCTAAGCACGGATAACACTATCATGCATAGCAACCACAAAATTAAAGGAAGCAAAATGTGGAAAATTAGAATAAGTGAGAGACATAGTAAGAAGAAGTACGCGTATGCAAATTTTTTTCCACGTCTGTTCATCACATGATAGCGCTCATAAGAACTTTAAAGGTTTTGACGCGTGTGGACAATTGTTGTTTCAAATCAAAGTTTTACAGGAAAGATTTAATAGAAGAACATGAAATTTTGGCATGTCTTCCCGACATCACTTAGATGATTTTATGCGTGGCGGAATTATTTGAAAGATGGAAGAAGGGCGAAAATAACAGATATTGCCAGGGAGTTTGACATGTGCTCACAGCATTGTTTCATGGCTGTGGAAATCATTTAAAACTACTGGAATAGCAATTGGTCTGAACAGTCCTGTCGGATATCGGTCCCTTTACTGGATATTTTCTGGTCGATAAGAAGTACCACTTTCGCGCCAAATCAGTTGATGTCTACAATCCGATGACAGACTGAACCTACTCTCATCTGAGAATAGTACGCATGTCCAGTCCTGTTCAGTCCAATTACGATGTTCACGACACCATTGCAAACGAACACTACACAGCTGTTTTGTCAATGGGACACACACAACAGGTCTGTGGACGTATAGTCCTCCTCCCCTCAAACGTCTGGCAACAGTTTTTAAGGAGATCTGCTTTTCTGAATCAGCAAGAAACTGATTTGCCACCTGCTGAGCTGTGGTGCATCTGTTCCTTTTTGCTGATAGGACGATAGATCTTTTTTCTGCAGGCGTCGTACTACACGACCTCCCCCATGCTGCCTACTACACATTCCAGCAGTTTTAAATAACTTCCACAGCCGTAAAACAACACTGTGAGCGATGTCAAACTCCCTGGCAATATCTGTTATTTTCGCCCTTCTTCCATCTTTCAAATAATTCGGCCACGCATAAAATCATCTAAGTGATGTCGGGAAGACATGCCAAAAATTTCAAGTTCTTTTATTAAATCTTTCCTGTAAAACTTTGATTTGAAACAACAATTGTCCACACGCGTCAAAACCTTTAAAGTTCTTATGAGCGCTATCATATGATGAACAGGCGTGGAAAACAATTTGCATACACGTACTTCTTCTTACTATGTCTCTCACTTATTCTAATTTTCCACATTTTGCTTCCTTTCATTTTGTGGTTGCTATGCATGATATTGTTATCCGTGCTTAGCAATTGCTCAGCAGTGTATTATTTGGAAACACATTATGATAATGGAAATTATCTACACAACAGTTTGGACTGACAATTACTAAAATATGCGAAATTTGTTACGTTAGAGATGAATCACATGACAGACAAGAACTTATCTGGTTAAAAAAAAAGAACAAGTTAATTCCGGAAAAGAAAGAAAACCCTAAATGCGATTTGGCATAAATAATTGTCTCGTTAATGACTACTAATTCTTAGATTTCCACCAAGCTCTTTACAGATACATAAGTGGTAGCCATTACTCCGTGATAAGGTTAGTAATTGGGGAAAAAATGTGTGAATTCATGATATCAAAGATACAAAAATGCATTTGTTACAGTTTTATGGTCATGAAATGAAGCCTGCAGTCTGCATTGAATGAGTGTGCTTGCATCACACTGAAAAAAATTTATTACATGTAATGGCCTATTTTTCCGTGAATAAATTTTGTTTTGTCATACTAAAATTTTGCTTAAAAGCTAATGGAATATTTCAGATTAATTAGGATGAAAATATCATCATGGTCCAAATGTTTAAGTTATATATGTGTTTCTGCGTCGCATTGGTTGGTTGTTGTAAATTAATTTTAAAACATATGTTTATAGTGAAGTGTAATCTTGAATTAATTAACAATGAAACGAGTAGTTCATATGACTTGTATATCATTTAAATTTTCAAATAACTATTAGCTAAAATTCTGCAGTTTCTCAAATACAGAATACTAAAAGCGATAAAATTAATTGAATTAACCTTAAAAGCTGTAATATTTTTTGATATAAGGAATCTCCAAACGGAAAATAAAATAATGAAGTAGAAAATTTTTTCCATTTTAGAAAGTATTAAGTTGTCTGCATAATGATACAGACATCAGTAGTAACATTCCAGGGGTAAAAAAAATCAATAGTTACTAATAAATGCTTTTTTTTACACTTAATTTTGTTTTATCCTACTTTGCTATCGTCCATTAAAAAAAATGAGGATTTTTACTTTTATTTATTTTTCTCTCTTTGGTTACTGAATAAAACTCTTTAAAATCAGTAACCAAAATATGATTTAAATCAAGGATTTTTTATTCACATTACTCAAAGTGTCCGAACTACAATTTTAATGGAATGACTGAATAATTCAAGCAATAGGAACTCTTATCGAGTTCTTTATGTGTACTCCATGCTTTAATAAAGGAAAATGCACATCATATTTATTTTAATATGTGGAATGATCTTTAGATATGCTAATCTTCCGAGTCTTCAGAATGATTAATCGTAATATGTGAAAACTGAGACAAATCCCTTGGTTCTTGCATTTTATCATATTCGGAAACTATTTAAATAAGCAACTTCAAAAAAAGCGATAACTGAGACCAATTGTTTTGTAATTAATGAACTAAAGTATTTTATTGTGTTTTTCTTTTTATAAACATTGAATTAGTAACTTGCTTTTTTAAAATTTATTTCTTTATTATTTTTAATTTATGTTTGGTTTGAATTTTTATCCATTTTTTGTGGATCGTAAATATTAGATATTTTGTGGTTGAAAAATGTATGTATATATATATATATATATATATATATATATATATATATATATATATATATATATATATATATATATATATATATATATATATATATATATATATATATATATATATATATATATATATATATATATATATATATATATATATATATATATATATATATTTATTTATTTATTTATTTATTTATTTTTATATATATATATAAAAAATAATATTTTTTGTAAAATTAATTTATAAAAAAATAATTGAATGATGTAATATTTGGGTAGCTTTTTCTACAGATCATATTTAAAATTATATATACATATATATATATAATTTTAAAAATATGATCTGTAGAAAAAGCTACCTAAATATTATATCATTCAATTATTTTTTTATAAATTAATTTTATTAGGAATTTAAATATTTTGGTATTAATAATCCATTTAATTAAGTTAGTTGCCTTTGCATCGTGCTTTTATTTACATTTACTATTGCACTGTGTTAAATACGTAGCAACACTCATAGTTGGTCAATATATTAACTCTATCAACACAAATTAAACATTTTTTTATCAAAATTACGCCTGTTATGATAAATACACAAATTAAAAGATATAATATAGTAATATATATATTATATATTCCTATATATTATATGCAATATAATATATATTCCTATATTATATTTTTATTCCTATATGATATATATTATATTCCTAAAATAAATTTATATGATAATAGGATAAAATATATTTAGGAATTATTTTTGATGAATTTTTAATACAACATATGAACTGAAACACGAATTTCATGACACAGCAAGTTGCAGAAAGTACTTTAAACCGAAGAGAAGTATTCGAGCACCTTTTTAAGAGAAATATTTCGAACAATATTAACTTTTCATCAGAGATTTTATTTAACTTTAAAAACTGGATGATTTTAAAAATTTCAGTATATTCAAAATAATCATGTTTTAAAATTAATATTTAATTATTTCTAAACATGAATATTCTTGAAAGTGCGCACATCCCATAAAATGCAGTATTTTAAAAACAGTAATACCTTCTTTATAGGTCTTTTTTTAAAAAATTATGTTTTTTCATGAAATGATTATAATGAGGCATGTGTACGATGGGCTTAACGAATAATTTTACAGAATATGTCTCAATGATATTTTCTCATTTTAGTCATCGATCAATGACTGCGTAGTATTGGAATACATTCATGTGAGAAACTTAAGCAAAAGATATTTTTATATCTCAATAACATCACGAGAAATCACCGGAGAGTCATAAAATTCAGAAATAAGAGAGAGCGCTTTGCACATGAATGATGATAAAATAGTTGTGCAAAAATGAATGCAATGCATGCTGCAGAAATGAAGGCTTTTTGGAACTCTCTTAGTATTGTCACACATGGTTTCCTGTCCATGCGGACGAACAGCAAGCAAGTATTCCATAGGATGTGACGTGCCCTTCCCTTAGTGCGATGGTTGCTTCGCGCAGTCTCATTATACTGAGCACAAGATTCTTCGAAAGTTCTTGAGGCCTCGGTGATCATAATCAATCTGCATGTTTCATTTGCTGAGTGTATTATAGAAAATATTATCATTCTAAAACGCGACTTTCTAAAGCATTCTGCACATGGGTTTAAAATCAGGCGAGTACGCTGGCCAATCCATTCAAGTTACATTTCGCTTATCACTAGCAGCTGAACAGCAGAATTCCCGTGCATTGCTATCCATAAGAATGAAGTTTACTTCAATGGCACTTCTGAACAGAAGTACATGGGAAAGATCACCTCTTTACCATCCATAGCGATCTCCTGTTACAGAACATCAATCGAAAACTTCAAGCTCAGTCCACCCGTTCAGCATAATGCTTTAACAGACTAGAACCACACTTATCTTTTTCCAATAAAGTTATTAGAATAAAACTGTGTCCCTATCTTTCATCAAATTATCTGGCATTTAGACTGGCTTATGACACTAAAATATTTACCATCAGTAACTCCATTTATGAGATGTCTAGTTTTTATACTCTCTGTAAACTCTAAACTTTAGTGCCAATACCCTTCCTGTTTTTCAAGAAGGTAGAACATCTAGGATAGTGGGTGAATGGACATCTTTTGTATTCCACAATAAACCTCAGCGCCTGCTGTTGTGTGCCGTTACCGAATGCTGACTCGTTTCGGCTATTTTTACCTGTAATCCATGTGTCAGTCATTCTCTGCCACTTTTCTTTAAAAAGGTGGACGCCACTTTTTAAATAACAGCTGTACTTATGATTTAGAAATATTTCTAAGCACGTGAAGCTGCATATCTTTTGATTCCGAACTTTTCAGCTGCTCTGGTAACCATACGCACTTCATCCAGTTTTACGATTATTCTTCTACGTTCGTTTTCGTCCAGGTATTTTATATATACCTCCAGGTAATTTTTTATTTTTTTTTTACATGCGTCTAAGTGATTTAGCCATATTTCATGAAAAAAACTCATTTGAAGCGAATGTCTTTGATTGCATCTCTTCTTTCCTTTTATAATCTTGAGCTGTGAGCCTTTTATTATAATCTCGAGCTGTGAGCCCTTAGACACACATTTTTCATATGCTCACGTTATATGTGATATTTTGTTAAAGACATATGCTTATGTATGCCTTTTTTAATGAATTACGTGTTCAATGTAGTGATCGCAAAAAATTACTGTATCTGTTTAAAATTTACATTTTTGCTTACGCTTAGCACACCATTGTAAGTAATAGAAGGGAAAGTGAATTTCTATAAAGTAAGTAGATAATAAAAGTACATTTTATAAAATATTACTTAAATTGCGGGAACTTGTGAATAATAGTAACACGGGAAACTTATGCTAAGACATTATGTTAAGCATTTTAATAAAAAATCAAAGTTTATTTTTTCAGAAAGAGTTTACTTTAAATGTTTGAAGTACTATTTTATTATTATATAGTTAATGTGTTTCAATAATGTCTTAATATAAGGCATAATAACATTCTAAGGGATTTTGTAAAAAATGCTGAGTAATACTATTATTTTATCTTGATTTCAATCACATTTAGCAAATATTTTATCTATTAAATATTTTTGCTGATTAATAATAACTTTTAAAATATTTAAATTAAAATAATTTTTTATTTTTTTAACACACACACACACATCTACTCCATAAAACGCTTGTGGTAATTTTTTTTTGAGATCAATATCTGTTATAGGAGAAAAGTGTACATACCTTGGATATTGTATCGTTCATGGAAATATAAGTATACTACATTTTGCAGTACGAGCTGAAGAAGCATTTGAAAAAGTAGTTAAACTTTAACCGGCAAATTTCACTTTACCTTCTTGCCACGGAATTGCAATGACATTGCAGATATTTTTTTTATGCTCAAGTCATGTACTTCTTTGAATCTATGTTAATAATCAATATTTATCTTTTTTTCCTTAAAAATCAACCTCTTTTGAAAAAAGAATGGGTAAGAGCCTTCCGTCGTCTACATACTGAATGGAAAAGGCATTCGCAAAATCTGCCCACAAATCAGCTATTAATTCTTGCAGGTTCTTGACAGATTCGGACTGCACTTGAAAGAAAATTTCACTGAATCTTATAAAGAGTAGAATTCCTGAAACAATTTACTTACTACCTGATTTGATTACTAAGCAAATTCCAATGTGAAATGAAAGTCATCCAAGCCAAAGATTAATATTTTGTGCGACCCATTTCTTCATAGTTGCGCATCCAATTCCATATAGATTTCACTGTTCTCGGGCTTTGACCCTGACCATATTTTCTATGGTACACAAACAATACCTGTAAGGCATTTTCTATGTTCAAGTATAAAAGATCTTTACAATGTCTTATGATTCTCCCTGTATGTTCTTCAACTGAGCGAAAATCAAGTGAACGTAATGGAGTTCACAGTCAATTTCCTTCCTTTTACTTGTAAAATGGCATCAGTGATAATGTTGTCTTACCGCTAAAGAAGAGAACCACGCGAAGTTAACTGCTTGTTGGTCTCTTCTTCCTTTTTCAAAATAGAATCAGAGCCAAACATTGAATGTTGAATCCGCCAACCATTATAAAGAAAATTATTAGTTGGCACGTGCACCATAATTTTCTTCATCACTTCTTTTAGTCTATTTAGAGTCAGTGAATGTTTTGCTGATGATACTGTTCCCAACTTATTTTTGTTTCATTTATTGTAAACATTGCAATCGTATGAAGATAAAAAATGCTGTTGTACAAAATTTTGAAATTTGCATTGTTAACATAATTATTAAAGCTTAACTAATGTTTTTCACATGATTCTGAAGTCCATGCTTCAAAATATTGTATATCAAAATTTAATTTAGTTTCTTTCAAGAGTGCAACAGTTATATTCTCCTGTGTTAATAGCCCATTTCCGCAGGGTCTGGAAGTCATCATCCCTGTTATAGAGCGGTGACGAGGCGAACGATAGCTCGATGAACACCGAATATCTTCAAGGTATCATCACATCATCATCTGGAATTTCCGAAACATTATTCTTTACCACTGCTGCTACACCAAACAGAAAACCCGCCGAACAGAAGAAGACATTGTGCTTTTAGCATGCCCTAACGTCACATGATGTAGGATTGGAATTCTGCTCGAAGCTGCGACAGGGGTCAAAAATATAGGATTCTGAAGTTATTCGCAGCAAGAAAGGTATCAGCAGTTATTTCTTACTACTTTTGCGAGAAATAGCATATATATATATTTTGTGAACATGCAATGAAACTTTGTTAATGAAGTTCAGTTTGGCAATCTTAAATTGTTGTTACACTAAATATTATTTATCAAAGTAGATAAAATTCTGCATTTTTTATTTTAACATGTCTTTGCAATTTCATCAAATTATATTAATAAATGGTGTCATGAAACATTAAGGAAATCATAAAAAAATATTCTTTTTTTATCGTAATGACTTATTACATTATTTTAAACATAGTCACAATTTTCAATGAGCTGACACATTTCCATTTAGTTGACTTGGAGATAACCCAAGGAATTAAAAGTCCCTTTGTTTTTAGTCAGTATTTACCAAATAGTTAAATTAGTTAATATTTACCAACCATGCAGGATACTAACTAATTTATCTATTTCGAAAATTTGAACTAAATACAAAAATATTTTGTGCTTCTTGTGTAATCTCATACATGGAAATATCATTAATTTGCATTATATTAATTATATTATTAAATTGTAAGATTCAGGCAATAAGGCAATCGCTAAATGGCTATCCCAAAATGCCTTCTTGTAAAATATTTTAGTTTTTGATTGAAATCAAAACAATATAATCGCTTAGGGTAGTAGCATTATTCTCTGGAAGTACTGTCATCTGGTTCCATAAAAATTACATCGCATAAAGCGATACGCTTGTTTTTGAGTATTTTTACAAGGTGTATTTTCTGATTTTCTTACCAAATTATTACGATATTGTAATAATAATTAACTTGTGAATATTTACAGCACTATTTTAATGACTGAATTCAAGTTATTTTTAGTAACATACAATTGGTTTTTCTATAAAGATGTCTTTCATTTCAATAATAACTTCATTAGAACCTAGCACCCAAATGGATCAAATTGGCTTGCTAATTTTTCTGAGAATATTCTCTCTGTTAGCATTTTATTGTAACTTGTCTTACTCTCAATGCCTTGTAACCTATGTATACATTTAATTTAATTTGATGTAATGTTCCTAAGTGTGATCCTGTTTTCAGCTGAAATTTTTTATTCTAATATCAAGTGGTCTATTTGAGTAATTCAAGATCATTTATATCCTAATTTATTTTTCGTGGCCAATAATTCATTGTCCAAATCTTATTCAATTTGAAATTTATAAATTTTTTATCCATCTAGAACTAATCCATAGTTATATTTTAATGACTTCAATGATATATTCAATTCAGTAATGTGTTCCATTACGTTCATATTATATTACAGTAATATTTCTTGCTCCATATACCACTTTCTAGAAAATTAGCGAAACAAAATATTTTCCAGAATGGAGAGTCAAGGAAAGAATCCATATAAAATATTGACATAAACATATTTTTATGCATTATATTTCATGTGCATGTTTTTATATAAATAATTTCCTTTCGTCATAGAGTAAAGCAAAATAGTATATAATATAAATCTACTTGTTGCAATATGTAAAATATGAAGTTTATACTTCAAATTTCACAATTCTTTTACGCACACACAAAAGGAAGAACTATAATTCTTAAAATTGTGCAGATGAGTTTTGTTGATACTCATGTTAGAAGATGAGTGAGCTGGCATTGCTAGTGGAAAACGTATGCAAGGTCAGCATCTAAGATTACTTAAGGGTACAATGTTTTGAAAAATATTACAAATGTAAACATGAAAGGTATGTGAAAAATGTCACAAATATATCAAGCTCATAGGTTAACTCTACAAATAATTATTATGTGCCCCTTTTATGACTACATATATCCAACTGCCTGTCGATTTTTCTGCGTTCGTTTCTAAGCAAGAGATTAGTGTTCCTGAACAACCAATGCCACCACACGTTTCTCCGTTTACAAAGCGCCTCTTTAATACACTCTCTCCTACATTCACAGCTTTAACACGTGGACTATTAGCATATTTAAGGACAGAATTCTTTTTGTTTCTTTCCCACCGTTTTCTTCTTATCTTGCCCCATCAGACGGAGGGGTAGGAAGAAATGGATTCATTTTGCTCTCTGGCATACACACTTGGCTTATGTTCCCTCCCACGAATTTCTTTTATGTGTACGAATAATACTTCTAAAAATGCAGTATTTCCAAAACAAGTTAAACATTTTATTAACCCTTTATTTACTTTTAGGGAAAAAGCTGCGGTATTTACTATACACACAATTTACTCATATGTGCTGAAAGCGCTCGTGACGTAATAAAATCATTCTACAGAGGTCTTAAAAATCGAAGCAATTGAGCTCTACAAAGATTAATTTTTTTTTTTCATTTACGAAATTGTTAAGCACTGTATTGGGGAATGTTGCGCATCATGGAAAGATAAGGTAAGTTTTCTGCGGCACTTACAATGTTTTATGAAAAATTAAACAATCAGTAAATATCATTACTTTCAAGTAGTATGTGGGAATGAACGAGACAATCAGATATCAGTTAGTTTTTTACTATTCCCAACCGCTATGCGTAGATAACAACTTCAAGGTAAGAGGATGAACCACAAGCCTGTATTCGTAAAACAAGCAGAGTTCCGATGATTTGTATGACAAGACAGAAGCAATTTTACAATAAATTCAAATCAGAATAAATTACAATTCAAATTAAATGCAAATATGGTTATGTAAACTTTAAAATGCAACATAGACATTGTTTTAAATTTTTACAATGTTTGGATAAAATTATTTTTTTTTATCACTACTACAAGGAGAGGAGGGACTGATGGCACTTTATAGTGTGAAAATAGAGTGAAAATCTTATTGGTTGTGCCACCAAAGCCTCGAAAGTTGTAGGGTCTTCGTAATTTTGAAACAGATACCAAGCAGAAGGCTTCTAGACTTGAACTGCCAACCCTAACCAGCGGTATCATTTCAAATGGAAGACATTACGACCACGGCATATTTATATGTCTCAGACTTCATTATCGAATACGACAGTTTTTTAATTGGCTTTAGATTCAAAAACTTATTACCTTCCGATAACAAGAGCGAATTCCTTAGTTAACTTGGCCACCACGGCAACATTTTATATTAAATAGACTGCGTACTCTTTTATTCATGCGAAACATTGTTGTAATATGAAATTTCATTAATGGCGTACTATATTTTAATCAATTTTAGGTTTACTTTCTCTAATGAATCGCATCCATGCCATATTATTAACCGAATTTTTTATCATTATTTTAATAATTTCTCTCACTGGTAATTGTTTTGTCTATTTAATGAGTCATAAAAGCATTTTAGACATCGATTCAAATTTTGAAATTTAGAGAAATGAGTTAACTAAGCTTGGTTTGTAACTGTATACCTTCTAAAAGTAACTTTATCTCCTTAATTTTAGTCTATTTCTCATTTTCAGATTGCATGTGAGAACTTTCAGAGATTCTGAAGTATAAGAGAAGAACGTGGAAAGAACATCTGTAAAGCACTGTCTTCTCTGTGATTCTGTTGGAAAAAAATATTTTTGTAAAATTGTAAATAAAATTTGTCAATAAATCCCACATTTTTCAGAAAAAGCATTTATTTTTGTGTCTCGGAAATTCACTCAACTATACAAATTTTCTTAAAATGTCGATAAAATGTACTTATGCTTTTTGCACATTTTTGTAAGTTTGAATTTGTCCATGTACAAGGGTAACTACAATAAATTCTCATTGTAATATTACAATTCAGGTGCAATACCCATACATAAATTAACATTTAATTTAAAAGTAAATAAAGAGATGAGATTTTGATTCATGTTGTCGTTGTTACTTATGACACTTGGAAGAGCTGATTTCGCAATGACGTTGGCTATGAGAGTAGGCTAAGTCAGAAGGGTGCGTCTTTCGCTTAACCAGAATATCAAGAACATAAAACTACGTATTTGCTCTAAACTCCTCCGGTAGATGGCACCACCAGAGGATCCACTCCCTCAATTTTGACAGTGCTCTAAAGAAGATTGATTCATGTAAAGTGTATTAGTGAACATGCATTGAAATGGAATTACATACCATGTATCTTAAAGGATATTGCATATCTGAATAATTTACAGAAAGAGATGTTTTATAAGCTATGTCCATATTGAATATGGCTGAATAACAGGGCTGATCTAAAAATCAAGGTTTCAAAGAATAATACACTATTAATACTCTTTTAATTATATAATTTAATACACTTTACACAACTTTAACAAACTTTAAATATCTCTGTTATCTTTTTACATAAAAACCATTTTATTTATTTCTGTTTCAATCGTACCATTTAAATGAAAATCGGTACTAAGATTTTTTTTTACTTCACATACTTAGAAGAGGCTGTTTAAGATATTAGTATAATTTATGCAACTACTTGCATACAGAAAATTATTAAAAAAATCACAAAATCAATGAGTGCATAATAAAGAGAGTAGCAGCAATTTTGTTCAGATAGCTTATAAAGAGATAAAAAAATGATATTAAGATTATCTTTTCAATGCAAACAGTGTTTCTTGCCAAAATTATTGATATTTTGATCAAAATTAATGTATTTATCTGTACCTATTTTCAATTTGTACCTAATGACCTAAAAGTAATTATTCCCAAATTTCTTAAATTTTTCACTGAAATTCCTATATCGGCGGATACATGTTTGCGCAGAATTAATAAGCATTTCACTCATTTTTTTGCACTAATTATTATGTAAAAATTACTATCTGGAAGATGATGAATGTTTTTTTCCCTATTTGTGATGTTAATTACATTTTAATAAAACAGGATTTACTGAGTACATCGTTAATGATTCCGAATAAGTGGATCATTTAGAACAATTGCTGTATATATTAAAATATGTTGTTTATTAAAATAAAATTCAGCACTATTTTGCAATACCGAGCTTAATCTATTAAATATTTGAAGAAAACTCCATGTCAGATCCAAATAATGAAATTCCTTTCAAAAATATTTAGCATAAAATCCTTTTAACTTCCAAGAAACGAGAAATATTTTAAAATCTATTGATGCAGTTGCAAATCTTTGGAATGAACGCATCAGAGAATTTTACATTAGGAAAAAGGACCTTTTTTGTCAAATAAAACAAGAAAAGAAAATATGTCTAAATCATGGAATTTCTTTATATTTTTAATTCCCTTTTCTAAGGAATAAACTTCGCATTTTCTGCTAAAAGTCTCAATCGTAAAGAGAATTTCCACTCCAATAAATCCTGTTCTCCAAATAAAGGAATGCTCAACTTTTCAGCGAGTCCCGGACTGTGTCTGCTCCTGAGCTGATTCCAGCCTCAGCTAAAGTAATACCGAAAGCCACAGACGAAGTGTCAAAGAAGGAAAAAAACTCTTCTCAAAACTACAATAGTCCTTTTAAACATACATCGAATTAAATGTAAATTTTGAGTCAAACTTTTCAACTAGAAAGAAATTTCAAAAATTCGAGGCTGAGTACTTTATCGCATTTATATCATAGCTACTTTTCTAGAAAATTCATAGAAAAAAAGAAATTTTTATTGATATAGATATGATAAAATATATTACTTAACAAAGAATGAAGTGATATTAATAGAAAAATAAATCATTTATTTTAATGTAAAAAAGGAGTGCAGTTTGTTTAAAAGTGAATAATTCAATTCAAAACAAATTATATTAAATCAAATACAATGTTTCTAATAACATTTAAATTCAGGAAGCATAGAAGATTAATTTTCAAAATGTTTTAAGATGTTTTGAAATCAATATTTATATTGAATTATAAAGATAAAATTATTTTTTAACCACTACAACGTACCACGGTTTAAAGCAATAACTAAAACAATTAGGGGAAAAACTAATTTGGAAGCTTTGTCAGCATTTTCTAGTAATTTGCATTCAATTTTGTAAAATGTCAGTAAAGAAAGTACAAATTTAAAAAAATTCAAATAAATTCATGTAAACAAACGACAAAACAGGCTGAATTTATTATTTTCTGCTTGTCATTCAAAATAAATTATGTAGAAAATGCAGAAAAAGGAAAAAAAAATTATAGGAAGTAACAGGTTATATATATATATATATATATATATATATATATATATATATATATATATATATATATATATATATATATATATATATATATATATATATATATATATATATATATCTATGCAATATAACCAAAGTAGTTTGCTATCCAAATAAAAAAGCAAAAAATTAAAAATGAAGTATAATTTTCTAAAACATCACTTTGCACACATCTTACAGAAACTGGTCAATAAATATCATAAAAAAGTGTTGTATTCTTCTCTCAGTATAAGTTTTGGAGCAAATAGTTATTTAAGGTTTTGTATATTTAGGTGAGGTTTTCAAGATTTATTATTCACACATTATAGTCACCCACTATGCATAATTTACTCAGCTATCCAAAGGAAAAATAAGTTAAAAACTTATCACCAAATAATAAAATAATTACTGTTTTTTTTCTTTTTTAAAAGAAAAAAGAGCATTGAATTTTGCATGGATTTCTTAATTCATACCCATGTATCAAGTTATTGTAACTGTCACATCCGAGAGCTATCTTGATAGCTTTGCATGGATTTAAAGTGAGAATTCTATTTGAAAAAATGAATTCCTCAACCAGCCTATCAAAATCACGAGAATCTGGTTTCCAAAAGAATAGTAATACAATAGGTATTTGGTGTAAGTTTCAATTTATATCGCCCAGTAATGTTAATGCAGCCCACGCCATTGCATTATAGTTTGTATTACGGATGAATGTTCCTGGCACTCAGCTGACCTGAATACTTTGAATACATTTGGAGTGAGTTGAAGTGTTGTTTGCAATTCAGATCTATATCACCGGAAACCAAAGATGAATTCTTTATTGTACTACAGGAAGTATGAGCACAATTCTGACGATATGTATATAACAGTAAAACGAATGTTTTAAACAAGCCATAAAGAGGCATGGCATTATTTGAGTGTTGCATTTCAAACCAGATTCAGGAATGTGTTTGTTATTCAGCTCTTAATAACGTGGTATATAAAATATGATAGAAATACATATCAAATGAAAGACAAATGCATTATTGATAATCTATTAAGAGAACCGGATCACTTAAGTCCTTATTAATGTCTGATTAAATACAGTTAATTTTAAATTATAAGTAATATGGATACTATTCTGTTTTGGGAAACTGTTGGCACCTGACCCAAAAACTAATATGCAATAAAATATAATATAATTTACATTCACAAAAATTCTCTTATTTGAAATAATACTGCAAATTTCATTAAATGATAATTCTTATTTGGAAGGGAGAGTAAAAACAATATGGAAATGAGACAAACAACAAAGAAAATAAAACAGCAAAATTGACAGTAAAATTAAAAGACAAAGAGTATCGATACGCTCGAGCTCAGTTGCTCAAAAAAGATGTGAACTTATTAGTACTTAAGAGTGTCATTTCATCAAATGCTGCCATCTTTGCAACTCAGGCGTGGTAGTATTTTGCACGTGTTGTTGATGAAGGTGTTAGATATATGGGTATTCTGGAAAGGATAGATAATTTGCAGTCATTAATTTAGAATGCTATTATTTAAACTTTTAAAAATTTAAATCGTCCTCATCGATTGAAACTAACTGTAAAGAGGATGTTTTGTCTTGTCTTTTTCATTTGACCTTTCTTCTACTGTCAACTCGTCATTGGCTTGAATCAATGAAAAGCGTTTCCTTAAACTGATGTTTATATAAGATATCGCTTTATTAAGAAAATGAACTTAAGCAGTATTCTCAGGCATTCAATGGGGAACTTTGCCTTGTTTGCTGCTGCTGCTGCTCAGAAATAGGATTAGAAAGCAGCAAATTGTTCTGGAAGTTGGATTTACGATGCTATCTCAGTGCGATGTGATGTAGATGAAACGTTATTTGGCGTCATGGATATTTTAAATCAAAGACATTTTTAATAAAGTAATGCAGCCATAATCTCAACTGATACGAAAGGAGCAACCATTTTATTGTTAATAATATGAGGTAGATATAATCATAAAAAGTCTTTTTAGAGATAAAATATCATAGGACCAAATTAAAATTCGCCGAAAGCTAAATGAACCTCAATTTAAATTGTGTAAGCTACAACAAGAATTCTAAAGCAAAATAACGTTAAATTCCTGGTATTAATTAAAGTATCGCAATTTAACATGTTACATATCAAAATAAATAAAAAGTTATTAAAAAATTATTTTATCATCAAATATGATGTGTTTGTTTAAAAAAAATGATTATTTTAAATTTTCACTTGATTAATTTCATAGGAAATGATTATACAACAACTCAAATTTTATTAAAATCACTTCATAAAGTTTTACATTTCAAGAGATTCATTGATATTCACATATGAATATTTGTTTAAGTTCCAAAGAAATGATTTAATGGGGAAAAAAGCTATATAAATAGAGAATTACGATTACAAAGTTTTTCGAAAAGATCTTATATATATAATCATTTTTCAATTGACGTATTCATTAATACAGCTCTTAAAAGCAATTTGAATGCTTTGATTTTCATTAATAATTATCTTCGCACTCTACAAACTGTATTGCCATTGCCAACTATAAATAGCTATAATTGCTTAAGAAATGAAATTACATCAGCAGTCATAAGTTAAGACTTCATAATATCACATTTAATAATCTATATTCTTTAATTCAGAAGTTTCTATAGCGCTTTTTATAAAATTAATAGAATAAGAAAACTCTGATAAAATTGTATACCTAAACACATACATTTAATATGATTTAGTTTTCTATTCTTTTATATTTATTTCGATAAATAATAATTGAAGTATTTCTGATCTTAATTATAATCAATTATATTACTTCCATTTGATATGATGGATTGAATTCTTAATTTTAAAGTAAATTACAGTATTCTTAATGATAGAAAAAAAATTGTGAACTTTAAATCAATTTTCCCTTATAAATAATGTTTAGGTAATATTTAAATCAAAAACTATAATATTGAGTGAAAGAAAATTGAAATTAATATTAAAATTGATTGAGTAACTTTTAAATTTTTCTAAAAACATAATACATTTAATCAATAGATATTATTACAACATTCATAGTATTTTTATTGGAAAAAATTACTATTTTCTAAAAAAAAGTTTAAACAGACAATGCTGTTATTTCCGACAGCTACGAATATTTCAAATTCAACATCAAATGTCAGATTCAAAATTCGAAAAATTATTCTAATTTGTTACATTTAATGATTCATTATTGCTTAGCAAAAATCAAATCGACAGAAATCTATGAATATATTCTAAGCATAAATGAATGAGTTAATCTTACTTTCATGACTAAAGTTAAAGCTTCATTACTCCCTAAGGTATTTTTCTACTTACCATTCCTTCGAGATTATTAGCAGTATGGTAATTTCATCAAAAACATCTTAAATTTCCATGAAACAGATCTACAGAGAAAATCTTCAAAAGTTATTGCAAAAGACTGAAATCCTTAAGATTAATTAACCTCATTTATTATATTCACTGACATTTGTTCTTGGTAAACAGAAAGTATAAGCACCGCTTTTGATGGATTCCTCAAACTTTCTTTTTGATTACTTTGTGGGCTGCATAAATTTACGGTTGCCTGCCCACATTCATATCGTGTCAAAGTCTGCGGCACTTTTCTAAAGGCCAACAATGGAATTTCTTAATGCACATACAAACAACTAGCTAATTATAAAAGCGAAAAAACCTTAATTAACATTTAAATGTCTCAAGTGACATTGACATGAGAGCAATTTCGTTTCATTTTAAGCATCTGCTAGCTAAATTACTTTAAATGAGTTAAATTATTCAAATGTTCTTCCGAAAGTTCAATTGTAAGTTATGATTTCATGCATTATTTTTAACTAACGAATATTAATTTCAGGGTTTAACTTAAGTACATGTTACTTGATAATATGACGCAGCAAGAAAAGTAATACCCTTCATTATGAATTCATTTAGTTTGAATATTTGTCTCATTTATATTTAAAATAGAAAATATTCTTATCGGCGCTTTCTTCATAAATGAAAATGAAAAATAAAATATGATAGTAAAGAAAACACACACATTCATTTTAAAATAATTTATATAAAATAATAATAATATTGAAAGAAATATAATAAATTATTTGTATAAAATAATATTTTTTATAAAATAAATCATTTGTACGAGGTTCGCTCTGAAATTTTTAATATACTACTAGGTTTTTAAAGTTATACTTACAAGATTTTAGGTGTGTCCAAAGTAATCTCCTCCAGCATGCATTTGTAGCCACATCAATCTCTTCTCCTGAATGAAAACGACGTCCACGTAACTTCTTTTTTATATTAAAGAATATCCAAAAGTCGCATATAGCTAGATCAAGTGAATACGTCGGATGTTCGATCCCTTTAATTTGTTTTTGTTTAAGAAACTCAACTGTTAATCCGGCTGTATGTGAAGATGCATTGTCATTGTGAAGCATTAGTCCCCTAACACTCAGTTCTTGTAGAATTTCTGGAAAACATTTAGTAGTATATCGGTTTGCTGTTACTATCTTCTGTCTTTCCAGCTTGATCACTTTGACCAATCTCGTACTTCTGTAGAAAACGGCATACATCACTTTTTTCAGTGCGCGTTGTTTTTTCACCATTATCGGCGTGGGATCATCTTCAAAGACCCATACTTTGCTTTCTTGACGTGTTGGAACGTCAAAAAACAGTATGTACGTTTCATCACCTGTTATAATTTTAGAAATGATTCGGTGGCCGCCATCATATAGCAGTTTAAGAGTTTCTTTAGTGATTCTGACACGCTCCTCTTTTTGGTGCTCAGTTAGATTATGGGGAACCCAAAGGCTAACTACTTTTTCATATGTAATTCTTCATGACTGATTTTGTGTATGGTTGCGGATCCAATGTTAAGTTTCTTCTGTATCATTTGATAGGTACAGCGATTATCATCCATTAACATTTTTCGTATGGCAGACACATTATCCGGGATTACTGCTGACTGTAGCTTTTCTGTGTGTTCTTCATCCTGAAGAAAATTGCAACCTCTTTTAAATTCTTTAACCATCTTTATACAGTACCACGAGCTGGAGATTCATAACCAAATGCTAATTGCAACCATTGAATGCATTCTTCTTGATTTAATCCTGCATATATATATATATTTGTTTAGTTTCTATAGTGAACTTACAAGTGAGCTTACATTATGAAAAAAGTAAATTATTTTTGATAAAAACAAAATAAATAAATAATAAATTTGATTTAAATAAAATATAAGAATGAAATTATATATATATATATATATATATATAATTTCATTCTTATATTTTATTTAAACCAATGTGTGTGTGTTTCTAACTTATATTGGTTGCAAATATTATAATAGCGTATTTAACAAACTAGGCTTTCTTTCGAATGAAAATTAATCCTAGAACTAGCAATCGTCAGAAGAGAGAAATATTTATCGTGTTCATTAAAAAATTGTAGGAAAGGAAAAGAAAACTCAAAGAAATTTCAGAACAACCTAAACAGATAACAAGATATACTAAAATCTTCTGTTAGTTATTATTAAAACCATGAGATATTACGAACATTTCTTTCCTATTCTGGTATTTAGATAAATTGATATAAAAGTAATCTCATCTAATTTTTTTTGAGAGTTGGGATAGCAAAAGAATACTAATTTTCTTTTATAAGGCATTTATACTAATTTATTAAGAAAAGTGGCTATTGTAGTTACAGTTTTGTGTATAATATTCTTCTTCTACGAGAAAAAAGTAATAGCAATAATTTAAACTTCTTAACTTGAAGATTTTTAAAGAAGAACTGAGCGAAAAGTTTCATAACACAAATGTTTTGCTATGTTTCAAAAGTTATTTTTCTGTTAAAATACACTATCACCGCATTTCATTAAAATTTACATTCATGAAAAACTTGATTTAATTTAGGATTTTATATAACATATAGTATAAATTTAAAAGAAGATAAATTAAGTACTTATTTCTAGTCATCTATAGGATTTCACATTTAGAATATTTATCAAAATATAAAATGTGAAAACACCAGTTGTAAATAGTTTCAGTTTTATATAATAGATGGCAGCACCAAAATTAAAAAACCGATTTTATATATGTTAAACAAAAGAAAATAAATGAATTACGGAAATAAAGGCAGGATTCTGCATGATACGAACTTCTATCATAAGAAATCAATATTTTTGACAAAAAATATTACCGAGTAATAAATGATGGGTTTTAGAATATTTTTTTTTAAATTTTATAATTTAAGATTCACTGAACCTGTAATAGAATAACAACACTCCAACAAATATTGCTCTTAATTTTTGAATACATGACTCAGATATTAAACCATTTCATATTTTTGCCATTTCATTTTTTATTAAAATTCCGAGAATTTAACTTTTATTTTGATCTGACAATTGTTTCCGTACGCTTATTGCAATAAATCAGACGTTTTTCATCTCCTTAGGGACGGTACAGTCGAATTTACTATTGTTTCTTTAATAATTAGTTGGCATTATGTGAACGCAATTATAAAGTAAATACATCACTAGCCTTTTTAATGAAATATTTTGTTGAGTTAAATGAATATATTGAAGACTTTTAATAAAAATTGTTTTAAGCTGCAAATTCTAAATTAGAATGCTTCGTGAAATACTTCAAATTTATATAATTTTTCCTCAAACTGATTATAAATAAATGTACAATTTTCTTAAAATATGTATGTAAATATTACTTCATGGTAAAATTGATCAAGATGTCATATGCAAAATATTTCATTTATATTCTTATGAATTGTTACAGTAGAAAATAATTTATCGATTACATGCAAGGAAATCCAGAATATTAATTAACAATTGCTTCATTTTCCTTCCTCTATAATAGGTAAATAGTAATTACATGCATTTATTCTGGCTTTATAAATATAATGATGAAATAAGTGTAAGAAACGAAAAAAATAGTATCAGGCAATCGTAAAATTTGAGAGAATTATTTCAAGAATGAATCGGTTATTTTGGAATCATATTGTCATTATAAAAAATGATATTTAAATAACATTTAATGAGAATTTAGCCCTTTTAAAAATATAAGGACAATCAGTTATTAAAAACAATCGGTATAATATTGGTTAATCAGTTTAAATTTCAAAATATTAGTCGGAGTTCACAGACGTTTAAGATAGCATCTAATAAAAAATATTTAAAGCAAAAATATAAATTACCGTGTGCTACCATTATAGATTCCATTTACTCAAAGCTCATTCTCTCAGTTACACAAAATATAATTTGTAATATTTTTTTGCTTGGAATTAATTCTTAAATATTTTATTATTTTTTCGATAACATTTCAAATAATAAAAAATTAGAATGTCTAAGATAAATTTCCCGAAATATTAGTCTCTGAATTTTTTTTTTTATATCTCCAATAACATTTTGATATAAATCTAAAAATTTTATTTTGTAAAATGTTTAGCATGATGAAAATTCTTATAAATTTCATTTCATAAGCTATTTAAAAACAGTTAATTTTCGCCATCTATTGGAGAATTAGGTAACTTAAATTTGTTTTGCATTCATATATTAATTTCTTCATTATAATTGAATGTTCTTATTGCTTCCAAATTATAATGAAATTAGATTAAATTGTTTACATTCTAGGAGTTACGTCTATTTCTTATGTCCAAATATCTATTCTTTAAACGATTTCAATTTTAAAATATTTATAATACATAACAATTTAAATACAAATAAATTTAACTACATATATTTTATACATTTGTTTTCTGTGATCAAAAATTAATATGAAAAAAGAAAGATCTCAGATTCTGTGTTATATAACCAATATATATATATATATATATATATATATATATATATATATATATATATATATATAATACTGGAAAATTTACTCTAGACCTTGCGTTACAGATTAAGTACTAATTTTTTAATTTGAGTTTTTAGGCAATATTTTTTTCACAATAATAGGCATCGCAATAAATTTTTTATTGCTTAAAGAAAAATTTGCTTACATAATTGATTTGTGAAAATATTGAAAAGATTTGCAAATACAATAATATTGAAAAGATTTACAAAAATATTCTTCACAGAAATTATTTGTTTTGGTGTCGCCATCTATAGGATGCCGCAAGAAATTATTTATTTTTACTCGAAATTAAATATTTATATAGCCTTTTAAAATGCAGATGTATGAAATTTAAGGGACAATGTGAGAGATTCACAAATCAACTTAATTCAATAGAATATAAGTTCATGATATTTTGAAGATTTAGAATTCTTGTAAGATTTTTATTTTGTTACAGCATAATATTTAAAAATTGAATATCGCAGATATTTTATTATTTACTTGAAATAATATGATATTAAAAAAAAAAAGAAAAGAATACAATACCTTATTATTATTATTATTTAGCTTATAACCCATCTTGTGATGTACCTTTTATTTATAACATTTTTTCACTTATTTGAGTTCTATCACTGATATTTAAATATACGAAATTCATTTAATTTTTAATCTCCGTTTTATTTATTTGAACAGGAGCCAACTTTTGATTATTCAAGACAATTCCTCATAATTTATTAAAAATACATTTTCTAAGAATAATATTCAGATAAATAATTTGATGATGCATTATGCTTGTGCATTTAAGAGTTTTTTCTCAAATTGTAATTAATATTTTTTTAATAAATCGAGTTATTTTTTGAAAATACGAATAAATAAGTAAATAAAGATTAATATCATAGGCTGATATATATATAGTTATTCAACTTTATTCGTTTGTTTGCTTATTTTCATATTTCGTTCTATATTATAAAGCCAAGAAAAAATATGGTTTATTTATAACAAAGTTCCAAAATCTCGAAACTTTATGAGAAACCCTACACAACAATGTTTTAAAACTACGATGACATACTTGTTAATATTTCAAATGTGGCTGAAACGTACTAAATATTTTTTCGAACAAAAATTATTAAGTGATTTGAATAATATAGAAAATTTAAAACATTTGTAAACTGAAATATTATAATAAACAAAACAATTTCTTTTTACCATGTATTATCAGAAAGAATGCAGTAAATGATTTAGAAGCTAGTTTTATAAATCAGTTTATGCTTTGCACAAACATTTTTCCAGTATTTCCCTATTTATATCAATTACTTTTTTTTATATTTTTTATAAAGAAATACCTGATCTGGGATTTTTATGCGATCCCTAATCGTTTAAGCCATTGCAATACCTCGATTATCATTTTCACTTGGTCATTGGACTTTTCCATATTTTCTGTTTATTTCTACAAAGAATTCGAAAGTACTGTTATTAGATTTAAAAAAAAAAAAAAACTAAGTTTTCAATAATTTACAAATAAACTAAATCTTCAATGTGTTGTGTATGCTATACATCTTCATTAAAATATTTTAGATTAAATTAAAAAAAAAAAAAAAAAAAAAAACCTCACAATATATGTTGACAAGTAAATAGTAATAATTTAACGTAATGTCGATGATACTTAAAACGTAAGTTTTATTAATTTCAGCATCAAAAGTATTCTTGCAAAAATAGAATATTCCATTCATTTTTCCCTCAAAGGAAGAATTTAACCTTTTAAATATAAGTTTAAATTAACTGCAAGGAATATACTAGGTAAACTTTGCATGGTCTTGAGGTAATTATTATACCAAGTAGCGTAAAAATTACCTTTTTTGGAAAAATTATTATTAAATTAATATTTTTTCAAATTGTTTAGAGAGTAAATTTAATTGAGGAAACATACTGTAAATATTTATTTATATTAAATATATTCATAAATTGAATTCTGTAAATTTTTAACTATCCACGGAGTTGATTGACGCAGATATGATTCAATAGCAAAAGTCTAAAGAATTATAACAGATAAACCTAAATATACCTTTGAATAAATAATCCACACAATGGTTTACAAAAATATGCTTCACAATTTCAGAATAACAAAATTATTCTCTTTGTAAAATTTTATACATTTAATTTTCTAAAATATAGTTAAAACATTTCGCTTTCTTTTTATTAAATTCAATTCTGTTTCGTTGCACAAGATTGGATATTTTCTAGAATTTTAAACTTTTTTGTAATCAGAAAATCAAATAAAGTTTCCATAAAGTTTCTAAATAATTAATTGTTTATTAGACCCAATCATAATTTTACTAAATAGCTCAATATCTTTAAATAAATAATCTTAAATATTAATAAATCTTAGATAAAACCTTACTTAAATAACTGTGAAGAAAATTTTCATCATAATTCTTTTTAAACTGTGTAACCAGTTTTTCACCAGAATATTGAATTTTACAACTTAAGGAATATGTGATTTATAAATCAAAATATAATTTTAATTTTTTGTTAGCTGTAGCTTTTTGTCCATGAGTGTTTATTTTTAATTTTGACCTACAATTTTAATTATGGTATCTGAGTCACTACAAATTATCTGCTCCTTGTTTAATTTTTTGTTTCAACTCGCAATTTTTGAATTGAATTTATGAGGTGTGAAATTGTTATTGAAATCCATAGTCATTTAGTTAGCAACTCGTCTTTTTAAAATATAAATATTAAATATAAATCTCTTTAAAATTTAATATATATATATATATATATATATATATATATATATATATATATATATATATATATATATATATATATATATATATATATATATATATATATCATAAAATGAAACATTGTATTAGTTAATAACCGTTAATCACACGTATTTGAAAAATTGCATACTATTTATTTGACAGGCAGTATTAAGAACTCATCAAGAATAAGTCATATATTTTATTCGGCAGGTAGCTATGGCCACTTTTCCATAAAAATGATGAGTGTAAGTTATGTCAATTCATTACGAAATGACACTTTGGTATCTCATAGATTCAGGAGCATAACGTTATAAAATCTGTACACATGAAATTGCATGATGATCATAAAAATAATTAAATTTCTTGCGAAGAATATTTTTTCTACATTAACAATAAAGCACTTTTTTGTTTTCGGCGTCATACTAGTGAGATAAAAATAAATAAAATCTGAATGTCAGTTGAAAGGTTGGTGCAGTTTTAGGATGGTGACGGCAAAACTGGCATAACTGCATGAGTGACATTTCACTGAAACTTCCAATGAGCAGTTCACTATCGAAAACTCTTAAATGATCGGCAGGACGTCATTAAAATGTAATTATTTTGCATCCTGATTATTATGGGAATATTTCATATTACTTCATTTGAAATTATTTCATTATGATTTACATTATACTTCCATGACAGATTCACAAGGATTAATATTATCTTCAATAAAAAATACTCTCTCTCAGTTACAATCCGAAATGTATAGAGATATTTTCATTTGATAACAGTTTATATTAAGAACAAACGTTCTTTATTGAAAATTTAATTGTTTTAAATCTGATAATATGTATAAAAATGAGCATGTTATATTTATAGCTTTTCATTAAGACTAGTATGAATATTAAAAACTGTATCTTTTATAGAAAAAGATTCTGCTTTACAAACTATTTAAATATTTGCTGAACTATTTAAATATTTACAAGTGTACTTCTAAACTTAGACCTTTTCATATTGAAATGTGCAATGTTTCCTCATGAAACTGTTCAGCAGATTACAAATGCCATCCCTAAGTTTATTTTATAAGTAAACTTTTAATTGAGTAAAGTGCAGAAAACAATTCTTTATTCAATACTCTTTTCATAATAAATAAGAAAAATAAAATTATTTCACTAAGCATTAATATTAATATATGAAATGTGATAAGAATAATTACTTTGATTTTAAAAACTAAAGAAACATTCAATAATACTAGATAGAATATTTATTTTGCAACTACATATTGAAATCATATAAAAATATATGAACATAAACGCGCGGAACTATTTAAATATTTAATTGCGATAATGTATAATCCATACAAAAACCATTAATACTTTATATGGGAAATAAAGTAATTCATCTTTATGCATTTATATTAAATATATTCATATATATCTACATAAGAAACTATGAGATTAATTCTGATCAGCAGCATTATATTTCTTTGCTTAATGCAATTCTTTGTGTGACTTTTACTTAATTAAACACTGTAGAACACTATGTATGCTGGTCAATTATGTTATTTACATATTGGAACTAATAATTTTTTCCAATAAAAAACTTTGTAAATTTTATAATTTGAAATGTTTGAAATTTTTAACAATTTAAGTGAACAGCACACATTGGTCTAATTAGTTATTTTAAAAATGAAATATCAGTTATAAAATAAAAAATGTTTTGCCTAGAAATATTATGTAAAAAAGGTTAATTTTAAAAATTTCAAACAATTTGATCTGTGTGCTAATATTTATATTCATATTCATTTCAGAAAAATACAGTTCTATTATCACAGCAGCATTTAATTTCAAATACAAGAAAAAAAAATTATATATGCATTTTTTTCATATTAATATCATTTATCACAGACTATTTTATTAAAGACATTTCCTTAATAATGCTGACAGATAAAGATTTAATTTTCAATTTAATTTTTCTGTTATACTATTTGAGGAATTCTTAGTAATAAATTGTTCACAATTAATATGTTCAAACGCTTTTTGCAATCATTTTATTAAAATATTTCACCATCGGTTTTCTCCTGATATTCAAAGGCACTACTGAGTAAAATTTATGCTAAGAGGAACATTTGAGCTCAATAATATGCTCCTTGATATAAAATATTTGAGACATTATTTTACTACAGTTTTCTTAAATATGATATTTGCCTTATGCAAAAAAGGAAAAATTTGAATGGATTAATTTATTCATTAGAAAATTAAAAATATATACATTCTTTACTTAGCAAATAATAAGCATTTCTAATAAGTATATATAGATGAAATGTACACAAAAAATTTACACAATTGTTTCCGTACTTTTTAAGGATGTTTAATGATTTCAGTTATCTCACGTTGCATTTTATTTGCTAGGTAGGAAAGAACTTTGAATGATTTCACTAAGATCTCAATTAAATTAATTAGTTTCCGCAAATGAAATATGAAAGTATCGGAAAAAGTTTATAAATTATCTAGAAAAAAAATTACTTATTAACTTTTTTCATGCCTTTCAGGATTTGTTTTTCCTGAATCGTGAAATATTATAATACTAATACCATATCAGAATTCTAAAAAAGGTATATGTTTGATAAATAACTGTATTTGATTACATAGTTGTGGAAATTTTTTTGATATCCCATCCAAAATTTCCATTTTCAGTTATGCTATTCAGATGTTTGTACACACGGTGATCTCGTGCTTTGAATGCGTTGATGTTTGTTACGAATATTATTCCGGACGAGGAACTGAAATTTCTCATGTTGAGAAAGACCCAAGCAAGGTTATTTGTGTGGAACAGAGACTAGTGTGTCTGTTGCGGTGATAACATCTTTATCTAGGCATTGTGATCCCTTCACTAAGGTAGTTGGCACCATTAAGCTGTTTCGCTTAACAAATAGAATCACCCAGAAATGTATTACCGCAACCTAACTTAATGTAATATACATAAGCAAGTTAAAGATTTCCTTTCACTTGAATTTATTTTAAAAATATAAAAATATTCTGTGTTATTTTCACAATTTATTAAATTAACAAAATTATTTTATATGAATAATCAATTTAACAATTAAAGGTCTCATATTTTAAGAACACAATTCTTCTTCTTGTATATCCCCTTTTAATGTTTGAATGAAAATAAATAAGATTTTTAATTTCCTACATATAACCAAGATTGAATATGAAAAAAATATCTACTTTTGTTTTGTAATTCTTGTAACTTCCTAAATAGTAAAGAAATATTTTGTACCATTAATCTGAAAAAAAAAAAAAATAGATGTATAGTAAAAGTTCCCCAGTTCGCAGTCAAAGTTTATTTCAAATACAATAGAAATTAGAAAATGATTTTATATTTATTAGATAGGTCTAACTTATAAATTTATTAAAAAGGAGTTTATAAACAGATATATACTATTGTAAATATAAACTTACTTTCATATTGTTAGAAATTTGAGCCTTTTTGTTTTGATAATAAAATGCAATTTATTGTTTAATGTTCTATTATGAATTATTTCATTCATTTTTCGGTTGCCCCCATTTTAGTTAGTTTAATACACAATTTTATTTCCAACAAAAATACCAAAGTCTACTAATTAGTTTTGTTTCTGGTGCGCACGTTTTCTCCTTAATTGCTTTTAAAATTATAATTGCTGTGGCAGAGTTTCCTTTTTTTTTTTACGTTTATGGACCTTAACAATTTTCTAATAAAATGATTTGATGCTTATTTGACGTACGTTTTATTATTGATTTCCAATACAGGTTTTGAACATACAATGTCATTATCTCAAAAAAGATCCCATTTTTTTATCTTTGCAGAGAGTATATTGGAGAAATTTAAATTAAGATTTGCTAATATTATATAATTATGTCCCGAAAGCTATTATAACACACACACACACACACACACACACACACACACACACACACACACACACACACACACACACACACACACACACACACACACACACACACACACACACACACACACACACACACACACACACACACACACACACACACACACACACACACACACACACACACACACTCACACACACACACTCACACACACACACTCACACACACACACACTCACACACACACACACACACACACATATATATATACACACACACACATATATATATATATATATATATATATATGTATATATATATATATATATATATATATATATATATATAAGTGAGTGTGTAACTCTAATATTAATAATTTTATGCGTTAAATGATACAAAGACAATATAGAATTATAAATTGTTGTCGATAATATTTGAAGATTCGTAATGATAGAATAAAACAAATGTTGAAGTTACTATAAAGATTATTTCACCCTGCATATAGGAAATTAATTAGCTCTCTAATGTGAGAGTAGTCATCAGTAAATACATCCCCATCTAAATAAAATTAGAATATCATGGAATATGAATAAGAAGTTACTGCTTGTGAAGGGGATTGTCTTACTTCGCATGAGAAAAACGCATAGCATCCCCAGCTAGAAATCAATATTAATAGAATGGGTACCTTTAGAGACAGTATTATTTTCTCATGACAAAGACTCTCTTTAACCAATTAAATGAAAGTTATTTTAATGTGACTTATAAGTCATTAGAGAATTATAAAAGCGATTATATCATTATCGCAAATTAGCATGCATAAAATTTGCTAAATGGAAAATTTATATTCCGTATTTTCAGTCAGAAATATTTCTAGTACATGGGAATTCTAAATTTGTGTGCAATGATCTGCCTGCTTTTAACGCCAAAATAAAAGAAACATTTCCCAAGTTTTAAGGAGATTGCTATCTATATAACTAAACAATACGTTTAAAAAGTGCAATTAGGGAATATTTGATAACAAAGATCGCAAAAACACTTATATCATTATTGAAAGAAATACGGTAGTGCTTGAGCTCTTAAAACAGCTTATCATCTTTTGAAATTTCTATAAATTAAAACCTATTTGCATGAAAACACCATCACATTAACTCCCATAAATACAAGTCAAGGTCTTCTATTCTTTGTTTTTCATATTTCTCTTTTTTTCATCTGATGGCTCTATAAATTTTCGCTATACTTTTTGGGCAATAAAAATGAGGTTATGCAAATTATAGTGTTGATTGCTTAAAAAATCACAGTAACTTGAATCAGTTATTTTATCTATTTCATACACTTTACAGAAATAAGAAAATATCGTAATGCGAGGTCGATGGTTTTGATCATGCGTGGTAGCAATTATTTGTCACAGGATTTTAACTACGAATTTTTTTTTATTTTGCCCAAAGGTTGATGTGTAAATATATCCATATTATGTTACGGACAATACATACCATGCACCACAAAGTTCTTACAGATACCCATAGAGATAGCCGGAATAATATAATAGCTTGGGTCACTAATGCCATTCTTTTGGTACTGAACACAAAAGAAGAAGAGAGTAATCGTTTCAATCGTACGATCCTCATCACGATATATGAACTGTTAGGTTAAAATTCATGACATTAATACATTATTCCAAAAAAATCAATACCCAATAATCATTAATCCAAAAAAAATTAATCTTAAATCAATTTTGAGGATGGTTAGAAAATTAAATATATTTTATTTTGAGTATTTAAATGTTTTTATCTCAAGGAACTTTTCTTACAGATTTCCGAAATTTCTAGATTCAGAAAATGCCAATTTAGTTTTTAACAAATGTTACAAATTTATGCCAGAGATGACTTTTTTATGCTGAAAGGAGAAGCTAATGTTGACTGCCTACAGTTATCTTAACGAATTTCACGATTTATATATACAGTACTTGTATATGCCTATTCATTGCTCAAATAAAATTAGCAAAGTTAGTAGAAATGCCTTGTTAAAAAGTTGATTCGGATTTTGTTATTTCTTGGTGTATTTATCTTCAAATATTTAGGTAAATGCATCTCGAATGAGAAACCTATACAAAATCCATATATACGAACGTATTCTTTTACAAAGATATTATTGGATTTCCTCATAAACATTGTTTTTAAGTATATTCAAGTATTTTAATAATGACAAAAATTAAAAAATAAAATACGTGTGCTCTTGAATATATATTAATAATGAATTTTTATTATAAAAAAAACATACCAACGTAATTAATCAAATTTGAAAGATTAATGGATTTTTTTAAAATAACAGAATTGTTTTAAATTATCATTTGAAAACCAAGTATTCTGAGGTGAGAGGAAATGCAAAATTATTTATTCGTTAAAAATAGTTCAAATTTTTTAAAATTAACTGAGTCATTTTCTTGATTCGGAAATAGATTTTTCGAATCTATGCACTAACATTTGAATCAAACCTTAAATTAGACTCAAAATTAAAAAGCAAATTTGAAAAGATCTTAAAATAAGTTTTTATTGTATGCATGGTTCCAACATTTCCTATTGTAAGAAACAGAATTTTAGATAATGAAGCAAGTTGATATTAAATTAAGTTTAAAAAAATCGCTTTATATGAAAATTGCTTGTTACTCAACTGAAAACAAACCAAGTGAAAGTGATAATTTCTTTTTATAAATATGCCTTTATTTTTGGTTATATAAGAAAATTAACAAACTCTCTTATCAAATATGTGTAACAATAATATCATTTCCGTTTTAAGAAAAATTCATTTTATTTATAAATACTTTAAAGTCACAGTTGGGGAAAGTTTCACACTTTCGCTTGTTGTATTTTTTTTTTATATTTTTATGTTTGAGACATGTAGCAGTAGTATAACTACCACATTAAAAGCGTTCAAAAATCATAACGTGCCATACAAACATGGGAATGCACTCCAAGTAAAACATTACTGATTTCAAGTGCTCACTTGCTTCTGAAGAATAATGGAAGTTCAGAAAGAACGAAATTCAATTCATGAAAAAATAAAATAGGAGTAAATAATAGCAAATGACTTTTTTGCTTTTAAATATCAAATACAAAAATATATTACATGCACACATTTAACATCATTTTAAATAGTAGGAGGGCTTTTATCCCATAAATTGGAAATTATTAAAAATGCTGCGATTGTTTTTTTTATTTAAAATATATGAAGAAATTATTCAAGCAAATTAGTCAAACGAATTAACTTCTTGTTTTTTTTAAAATCATTATTCATTACAAATGGAACAAATTTGACTTCAATAATGTTTGGATGTCATTTTTGATACTTAAAAAAGGAGCTACTGCTTTCTTACATTGACGTATCCATTCCTCATCTACTCATTAAGTTAGGAAATGCATTAATTATCAGTTCTGATTTCTTATTTTTATAATAAATTCAAGTACAATTCTCTGCTTCAATTCTTCTTAATGCTAGATCATTTTACATTGGACTTTAGCATTTTTTCCTTTTAATTAAAGAATGATTCTGAGAGCTTTATTTGAAGAATGATTTCAATTAAAGAAGGATTCAGAGCACGAATAAATAGTTTTTCTCCATTAATTTTAATAGTACGAAGAAATGTAGGGTAATTTAAAACAAATGACTAACAAATGAAATTTTATATAAATTGATAAAATTTACAATTTCCAACTAAAACTACTTTTAATAAATGCTAATAAAAGTTTATTCAGTAGCGTTCAAATTTTCTTACAGAGCAAAATATTAATTTGTCACTTTTTACTTATACTTTTTAATTAATATGTAATAAAATATTTGTCACTCACTTTTTTCACATAAAGTCGTTCTTTTTATTATTAGATTTTTTAAATTAAATTTTTTCATCTGACAAAAATTCTTATAAGAAAAACACTTTTTTAAGAAAATCCACTTTTAATTTATGAAAACATGATTTTTCCATTAAAAAAAACTGCTTTAAATTAAGCAAACTATATCAAAAATATTTATGAATAATACTTTTTTGCTGTGAGAAAAAATGAAGAAATATGTAACTGATACCTTTGTGTAAAATAATATCTGGTATTAAACAAGGCTAGAAGAAAAGAAAACGTCTTGCCGATCGTTTTGAAGTGCCGCATACCATAGTGAAAAAAAGATGTCACGTCATACTACTCTTTACTTGATATAAGAGTACTTTTTTTAAAATATTTAAGACATAATATTCTGTGTTGTTGCTACGTGTAAATATCAAATTACCAAAGAGAGAAAAACTTTAATCTGAAAATATAATAAGCTGCTTTCCAATAAATGAGTACACGAGAATATTTGTATTAGAATGAACACCTTACAACTTCTTCGATTTAAATTTGCGAGTTTAAAAAATATTAAAATTTGCCAATCTTCTAATTTGGCATGTTAAATTTCTAAGTTAAAATAAAATTTACAATACATCAATCTAATTGAAGGAAATAAAAAAAAAAACTATTTAATGTCTCAAATGGAACGATGCATAAGAAACGATTTCTAAAGTTCAATAAGCATTTGAGAGAACAACTCAAAAAAATATTATGTGCAAAGGACAGTGCAAAGTTCATTAAAATAAACAAACCAGGAATTTAAATTTAACGACAAGAATTAATACTTGAAATTAATGTTGAAATTAAATGGAATGGGAACATAGAGATGAAGGTTAAATACATTATTTAAAACATTTAAGGGATATTGAGGTTTCAGGTAAATCTTTCAATTTGAGAACATTTGGGTGATTGATAAGTTATTGACAGTCTTAGTAGGTTATTAAATAAATAATGTCCTTTATTTGGCAAAACAAAATGCATTTTATTTAGTTTTCGGGTCAAAAAATTGAGGATATGAAAAAAACAAATATAAAATATGTTTTCTTAAAAGAAAATTGTTTTTAGTAGAGTGCATAGTTTCTACGGATGGCCAGCAACGTTGAACACTTTTGAGTAATCGAGTCAATGAGGTTATTAATGTAGGGCTCAGTATTTTACCCCACTCCACCGGAACAGCTCCTTCTAGTGCTTGGAGAGTTCGTGGGATAGGCATCTAGCAAATTGTCTGACTAGAAAGTTACAAAATGTTTTATTGAGTTCATGTCTAGAAAACGCTGGTCATTCCATTCGTATTTCTCCAAAAGAAAATCATTCACAAAGTTAGTACGATGTGGCCTGCCGTAGTCGTCCATTGACATAAAGTCAGCTTCAATTGCTGAAGCATACGAGACTAGAATAGGTTTGAAGATCTCAACCCCATATTGACAACCAGTGGATATCAGTGCTTCCATCAATGGAGATGCCAGCATAGATCATCACTCCCTCACCTGCAAATCTGATGCTTCCCTGCTAGAACACAAGATTCTTTCTAGCGTCCCTTCCCATCCAGAGGAAAACACAGCTGCTATCAGGAAGAGGATAAAAAATGAGAATCATGAGAGAAAAGGATACACCACTCATTCCGCAGGGATGCGATGGTGCCTTGCTGCTAACGCATACAGCTCTACATTGTAAACGTGGTTTCAGACAGTTTGCGTCGATACTGTGGAACCAGTAAATGAGCGAAGGTCTTTTTAAAGAAGCCTTCATGTTTCGGTAACACTGAGCCGTTACCGTTATACAACAGTCTTCACTGAGTGTTTCTGCAAGTGTACGACCTTGCCTTGATATTCGATCAGCATTTCCAGTCTCCGAAAAAAAATTCCAGATCCTGAAAATCACTTTTGGGAAACTCCTGTTGCTTCAATCATTCTTTCCTGTTTAGTCTTACATAAAGTTGAAAACCACATCTTATTCATTGCTATTAAAACTTTTCCTTCAACATCAAACCCATCATTTGCATACTGCAAAGTTTGAAAATCAAAAAAAAGTGGCATTTGTGACTTTCTTCTTCCATCTTATACAAAGTAATTGCTTATAATGTTATCCATAGTGTCCATAACTCTGAATGATTAATGACAAAGAAAACTTGAATAATTGTGAAAAGAAAAGCTATTTGAGATTCGATGCATTTGATGGAGGGTCAAATCTTTTAGACGACCGCTTTAATGAATTAAATATCAATCCCATTTATAATATATGTAACTTTATGATGATATTAATTTTATTTCTAAGCTGCCAATTACACAGCTGTCAAAAATTTCTATTTATCTGATTATTATATTTAATTCTAATTGCAATAATTATCTGCTGCTCAATTTAAAAAAAAAATCAAATCTTGGAGACTGTCATAAAAACTTGTTTCATTAAAAATTAGAAAAAAAAAGTTTTCTTTACTTGAATTAAGAAGTTATCTTTCAAAATGATTTTAAGAAATTATGAATTTCCAAGAATATATCATTATTCTTAGATAAAAGGAATAAAATTTGATTTAATGGTTCATTTTTAGTAAGATGGGATATAATAAATTCTGTTGTATTGTCTTGTCTATTGCATAAGAATATCAATGCAATCAACGTAATGATCTTTGTCAAAATCCCATCCGTATCAAAGTATTTGTAGTTATCATTGAAAGATTAGAAAAACACCATTTTCAGACTAATTTGATATTTGATTCTTTTTAGGAATCTGCGTCATTTTATAGCTATAAAAATTGAACTATAATCAAAAGAAAATTTAACTCAATAAATGAAACGATTAAAATATACTCTATAAAGGAAATAATTTGACAACCTGAAAATTTTAAACAATAGTTTGTTTTAATTTTTGCTTAACTATTTCAGCTTTATTGTCTAATTATGAGTTTCTATTTTCGATCTAAATGGAAAAAAAAATTTGAACTGTTGTTTTTCTTTAATCAGCCATAGCAATTAAGTATTTATGATAAAATTTTATAAATTTATGAATGATATATAATTTTTACACAAAGTAAATTAAATTCAGATAATTTGTGTTTCTTATATTTCAAACTATTTTACATATATTGAATAATGTTGCTCATACGAGATAAGCAAATTTAAAAAGATGCATTACTAATTTATTTATATAAATTAAATAGTAAAAATAAGCACTTTGTAATGTTATTCATAAAAAGTTCATTAAATCAAGAGACCGTTATAAAAGTCGTAGTTTTTTATCAATTAAAAATATAAATTTGTTTAAATTAAACGTTGTAAGAGATAAAACGCACACAGTGCTGAAAAATGTTTTATGTATAACCTGAAAGAGCCTCAATTTGCTTCAATAAAAATAAAAATCAGCCCATCACATTTTATATTTTATAAGTAATAAATAACAATATACACCTGTAAATGACAAACAACTTCAACGATTCATAAATCCTGCAATTGCTGCATAAAAGATAGCTCCAGTGCGATCGCATTTTATTCATACTAAAATATATATTTGTGATTTATAATAAACTTTAATAACTTGTGTGGATTCAGCAACACTGTTGTTAGCAGATTTCTTAATAAAATGCGCCATAAAAATTTTACATTAAGATACCAAAAGTTGAGTTGCCTTAACGTAAATATCAAAACTTAAGATATTTTTTATAGATTTTTAACTTAATAAAATCCATTTATCTAATTTGTTTACTAATTTCTATAATTTCCTAAGTAATAATTAATTTCAAATTTAAATTTCAAAAACGTTACGCCCAGTAATTTTCAAAACATAAGCTCTTACCAATGCACCCAGAAAACAGGTTATGTTTTAACTGAAAGGAAAGTAAGAAACATATATGTAACTAAAATGAACACATGAATAAAGAAAACATATTGAATTTTTATATTTTATCAAATGATGTCCTGTTTGACAAAAGAAATCAAAGCTAGAATTACCGAAAAACAATCACAGAGATTACAGCTCTTACCAATACTATCAACAAATGTAACAAATACGAAGAAGCTATTGCTTGGTTAGTGAGAGTGTTCGTTTTCGTTAGCGGATAGTAGTGAGTTCGAATCTCCACCCAATAAGATTATCATTCGTATTGGTGGCATAAGTATGTTAAATATATCGTGGTTGTAATGTACTCCATGTGAAATAATACCACTGCGATTGTCAGGCCAAATATGGGGGACTTCTGCTTGGTCCTTGCTTCTAAACTACAGGGACCCAGACACTAGATGGGCAACGATGACTCCCTATATGAGGTGCTATCTTTTCTGCCAATTGTAGAGCTGAGCAGATTAGTCCTAGTTAGCTGCCGGGCATTGTAAATAAAGAAAATGAACAATTACTGGACTTAAAAATTAATCTCAAAATTCAATTAATAGACTTAAAAATTGATTTCAAATCCTGGTTGCCCAGGCTAGTGCTGTGCGATACGTTTAAAAGATATGTTTGTCAGATGCGGCAGTTTTTCACATCCTCTTACTCTGAGCTCAAATACTTCGTAAATCTGTGAGATTAGATAATTTAGTCCCGAGAGGAATATTACCCAAAACTTGGCATTCATGATTGTTTTGTCAGCTATCACTAAGCTCTTATTAATACGTATCAGTGTCCAAAAAGTTGGAGCAGCTGCTTGTAATTGTGTAAAGATCGCCCCATTCTGCTTCGTTAACTGTTGGAGGATGTTTGGTGATATCAAGAATTTAGAATTCTAATTGGCTTATTTATACAACTGCAGTAATCAATAGTATATTCCGTCTCAATGTTACACTAATTACATGAAATATTTTTCTTGCCATTTATAGTCAGGACTTGAACCGAATGTATAACATATTTGAATTGGGATTTGATCAAAATTTAAATGTCAACTATTCAACATCCGAGGGGAATAATATGAAAGGAAATTTTGCCAATAGTTTATCAGATCTTATAAGATAACCTAACATGATATGTAAAGACTGAAACTAAATAAAGAATGCCGAATTAGTGAGACATCTGATATCATTTGAAATAACCAAATCAGAAATCTAGTGAGTTGTTTTGGATACATCTTAAAATAAGTTTTATGACTGAAAAGCATGATACCATAGTCTTCAAAGAACCTTGTCTGTAATGCTAATCACTTATTGGTAAACGTGATGCTGCAAAAATATTCTTCTGTGATAATCAAACTTCAGTTCAAAATGTAGGATATTTTAAATGTTATAAAACTGAATATTGTATAAGTGCAATTACACACACACACACACACACACACACACACACACACACACACACACACACACACACACACACACACACACACACACACACACACACACACACACACACACACACACACACACACACACACACACACACACACACACACACATTTTAATCACTTTGTTTTCAGTACTGATTGTATTCAATGAATGCCGCACATTTTATATATGTAATTAGTTCGGAAGCAATTTATGCATTTAATTACATTTTCCATAATTATAGAAGAAATTTATTTTGAGTTACACAGATAAAAGTGTCCTCATTTTCTTCAAATGCTGATCAAGTTATTTTTTGAAAGTTTGAATTTGCTGAAAAGTTCTATCGCTATTGAGTAAGTCTCAATAATTCTGCATGAAGATTTTTGTCCTGGACATCTTCTTACATAAATGGACTTGAGTCATGAAATCATAATGGATAAGGTGTATAATTTATAGGGCAAAGAGCCATCAAATTTTAAAATTGCTGAAGAATTAATTTAAAATGGAAAACAAATTTTAATGCGGATTTTTATATTCCTAAATATGAGCATTTTTAAAGTGAAGCAATCTTTCAATGATGATACAGCTATCTCTTTTTTAAATGCATGGGGAAAATATAGTGTCATTTGAGAACGCAAATACTCATAAGTAAATATTTTTTATTTGAATGAAGTTACGAACAAAAAAAAATTTTTTTTCTTATTGTGCTGATTTTAACACTATTTTTTTCTGCAATATCTTTTCAGGTTTACATGTTGGGTACATTTCTAGCCATGCCTTTCATGAATCATAAGGGTAAGAAAATATGTAATCACACATAAGTGCATTATATATATATATATATATATATATATATATATATATATATATATATATATATATATATATATATATATATATATATATATATATGTATTTGTGTGTGTCAGCGGATAATAGCAATTTACTTTTCTTTTTGACATGTGCTCTACATATTATTAATATGATAACGTTGTCGATCATTTAAAGTAATATATGCACTCTAGCAACAGGATCTCAAAGTTGCCGAAAACTGTACATATAACTAATTTAGTATTGCAAATAAATGTGTATTAAAATTGAAACAATTAAATATTTCTCCTCTACCAGTAAAATGGTTTAATTCATACAGTGAAAACATAAATTTTCGTGTTATTTTTAATGTTATTAGAAAATACAATATTTCTTGTGTCGAAATGTATCGGAACTTTACCCCAGAGTTAAAATGAAAAACATCAAATTCGAATGCAGCCTTGAAAAAAACAACTGCAGCCTTGGTATTCATATTTTTCGGAAGAGTCTATTTAATTGCTTATCAACATTTTATTATGTTACACTTTTCATGGTGGATCCTGTAATGTTCTAGCTTTAAAAAAAGACATGTTCTTTTCTAGCAATCATTGGGTGTAGATTGTAGTGATGTAACTTATGACAAAAATTATCATATTCAATATATATAACTTCAATAATATCATATTCAGACACCACCCCGAAAACTACTTTTTGTTAAATTTTAACTACACAATCACTTTTTTGAAGTAATTCGATACTTATACAAAAATTCTGAAATGAGGTGATTGAATAACAGTTGAATTTATCTGAAGAGCTCTGAACCATTCAGTTCTTAACTGGATCCAGTTTTAATAGAATAAATGAATTGAGTTTATTAGAAGTTTTATCATAAGCATTTGAAATATTTTGGTAAATTACATAATGGTAGTAGATAACTGAAATAAAATTTCAAATACTTACATAATAAAAATTATGAACATTATGTTTTTTAATCTAGGTTATCGTAAAACAATTTCATAGTTTTGAGAAACTTCCACCATTTCTGTGGAGCAATATCGATTGGAATTGTTTTCTTAATTTATCTTTTTTATCATCAAAAAGTTTAAATTCCGCTCATCAGTGGAATTACTGGCTTCAGAAAAATTGTTGTATAGAAAATTTGTAGCAGACAGGTGCATGATTACAAGGAATTGAAGCATAAGAAGGAAAATGAAAGAAAAGAGGCATAAAATGTGAATAACAATGTTCATGTATGTGATAAAATGACATAAAGTTTAAGTAGACGCTATATTTTAGAAAATCAACAATCAATAAATATGATCTAATACTTCATAGCTGATTTTATGATATATCATAAAGAATATAAATCAAACTCACAATTGCAAGTATAATATAAATCAAATTCTAAAACTATATCCAGCAATAAAGGATGATGTCTATTTAGGTTAGTTTTTTGCCATAAACATTGAAAAAAATACCGCAAAATCTTATGTTATTATTTCTGTAAAGAATTTGAAATGATTGAAAAACAACTTTTCTTCTTTTCTGCTCAAAATAATTAATATTTAGTTACAATTTATAATGATTTAAATTACATCATACGCAATTTAATTGCTTTTTATATGCATATATTGCATTGCTATTCAAATTGCAAATTAAAAATGAGATATACTTATGACTTATTATCACTTATAAGATAATATATTATTTTAGTGGAATATAAAATGATTTTTAACAGAACAAACATTTTTGAAATATTAAAGTTTGTATATTCAAGAACATTTAATCAAGTTTAAATAACATTAAAGATTGTCCATGTAATCAAAATAAAATTTTAATTTACTGCTGAAAAATGTTGTCATTATTTTCTAATGAAACTGTAAATAATATCATTAAATTAAATATATCCATTGGTAATAATATATTTCTTCACATTCTTTCATAAGCATCTGAAGTAGAAAATTGCTTTTATGCTGACTTACTAACAATATTTGGAATCATGAAAGTTAAAAGAACTAATTCTGAGTGGTTCAATAATGAAAATAATAAAAACTCAAAGACATATCATTATTCAAAAATTATATTTATAGAAGAAAATAATTATAAAAATAAATTTAAATAAGTATGTTACAGGAATTTTTACAGTTAATTAGTTTTAATAAATTTTATATATAAATATATTAACATTTAAATGTGTTCATGCATATACATTTAAACATGCAACTTCTTTTTTCCTCTCTAGCTAATTTCTTTGTGATAATAATTTATTCAAACATGGATTGTTTAGGGCAAGTGCTGTCCGTGAACTGACGGCTTTTATAAACTGCAAAAGATTTTCTTACAAACTATAAAAATAATCTGTACAAGAATTAATGATTTTGTATATGAATTCTATACCAATTATTTATTTAAAAATATAGTTAAGATGTTGACATACAGATATTCATATTTATGTATATATATATATATATATATGTATATATATATATATATATATATATATATATATATATATATAAAAGTTATTTTTATCAATGAATAATTTTAAATATTGATTGAAATCTCGCTTATTGGATTAGAAAACCTATAGATGGAAATTAAAGGTAATTTTGAGCCATATCTCCGCTGAAGTAGGGAATTGAATATATAGATAGCTGAGACGAAAGGAGCACCAATCTTATAGCTGCCAGTTGTGATCGGATTATATACAGTTGGGAGTTTTTTAATTGCAGTTAAATAATGTGAATATGAAATTGTAAAATACCATATGCATGGATTGCTCAAATAAGATGTTTTTTTTAATTCTTTAATTAATTCAATTTGTTATGAAGTGTTTGTAACATAATCATAGCAATTTATATATTATTAAAATAAATTATTTACTTCAAATTATTAAATTTGAAAACATTTTTAGGATAAGAATTAACATCTAACTCTGAAAGTTATTTATTTTAATGTTCGTAGTGACAGAAAGTAGAATTAAAATATTTTTTGAATATTATACTGACGTAAATAAAACAAAATAATTAATGTTAAATTATTTCACTTAACATTTTAATACCTTAAGCCATAGCAGCTGGAGCTCGATTCATAGTTAGTGACTCTTATTCCCATTCGTTGTTAACTAAATTCTTTTTAACTCTAAAAAATAGCTCTGTTATAAAATATGATTTAAATATTAATTTATTTGAAACTATCATATTACAAATATAATTAAAATGTACATGCAAATTGATAATAAAACAGATAAAAAAAATTAATGGAAAATTAATTAAAGTAATTTTATCACATTATTAACAATTTGCATGTACATTTTAATTAATTGATCATTAAACAAACTTATGGATTATACAAAATTTGAATAATATTTGAAATTTTGTATAATTAATCAGTTTTGCTTAGTAATAAATTACTTCATTTTTTAAAAAAAATCTATATCACTGATTTCAAAGAGAGTAAACTATTGAATACTTAATTAATTATTTGTTATAAACAGTGAACAATAATTTTTGTTATTTCTTAAAGTTAAAAAAAATACTTCATATATTTTATAAAATATGCAATTAAACAGTAATATGATATATTAAAGTAATACACTTAACAAATTTTATAAAATATGCAACCGAACAGCAATCACTGGTATTGCAACGTCAACTATGATATTTTTAGCCACAATGAGATGCATATATTTCTTGAATCCGAAGTTCCAATTTAGTTCATGTTGAAAGGATTTATTTGTTGGAAAGCCTAATAGGAGGGAAGTTTTCATGTGCTTCCCGCCTTTAATTCTGAGTTCACAAAGAGACTAATAATTATTTCCACGTTGCAAGTTCAAAAATTCTTATTCATCATCCCAAATGAAGCTTTCCTTATTAAAGTAATCAAAATTCCACTTCTAATTGCCTATATGTTACAGAATTTGAATAAGAGTTATTTTCTTGGAAATTACCATAAATTAGTTTCTTATCATTTTATTTTGTATACCGTTCTGTCAAAAGCATCTTAAAAAAAGCAAATTTTAAAAAATACATGAGCCAAGCATTTTATTGAAAAAATGAGTAAAAACAATATTAAAATGACAAATGTATTAAAGCAATAATTTTAATAGCAAGTAAATACTTGAATAATGCTTCTTATATTCTGAAACAAAAACCGTTAATTTTATTAATGTACTATAAAATTACAACTTAAAGCACATCATTCATTAGATTAACTATTAGTGAGGAAGATTAATTCTGTAATATATAGCATCAATTAAATTTGTTTTATTACATTCATTTAAATAAAGGATTTTTTCAAATTTAAATACATTTCACAGCAATTTAAATACTTATATAACACAGCATTCTTAAGGACGTAGAGGAGTATCGAACTGTAACAAATGCTTAAGCTTCTTCAGCATCACTAAAGCCGCGAGTCCCAATTCAACAATTGAGTGGCATGAAAGGACTTAGGCAGTATGCAATGTATCACAGTTCAGTTACAGAAGATGCAGTTGGAAAGAAGAGAAAAACATAAGTTGAATACATAACTAAATAAAAAATATGAAAAGAAAAAAATTAATGTAAGAACTATTTACATTATAGTAGCGGAAATGCTTTTAAGAGTTCCAGTTTTAATCCCAGTTTATGTCAGAGGATCTATGTTCAGAATCTATTTGGCTCTTCTTGGTTATTAACGAATCACTTTTTTAGTCATACAGTACTTCTCCTTGGCTCATAAGGTGTTAATGTAGGTCAATTAGTTTCAACCATCGGTGATGACTGTCGAAACAGAACTTCATAAACTGAGAATCAGTCTTGAGGCATGATTTTTTTGTATGAAACTTGGCTGTTTGCATCATATAGTGGATAAGGTTGCCATGTTAAACGCATCTACAGTTGCTACTGCTGGTTTTACCGAATCTTAGTAAGTATTCGAAATACAATCCATGATTTTTTAGACACTAGTTGATGAAAAGATCGGAGGAGCATCGAGAGGTTGAGATCTTGGGAGAAGAGAATATGTATGTCTGCCTTGAAGACCTTTATCCCATGCTGCTTGCCACTTAACCAGAACCCATTTCTTCATAATACCTTTCAGGTGTGATATCATAAATGTATGGTGGGGACTTGGATGTTATCAATGGTGGCAGCAAGTTTGGTTTGATGATCTGCCATTTCATTGCTTCCGGCATGCGTCTTTATCCAAGGAGAATGAATCTTGGTTGGTTCCACTGAGCACGTTAGCTCTGTTTGGACGGCGTGGGTGATTTCTGAGGTATTATGTGGGTTCTGTAACGAGATCAGGACTGATTGACTGTCAGACCAAATGTTGTCTTGGTAATAGTCTTCTAGATGATGGGTAGTTCTATTAACGACGATGGACCTTCGAAGCTGCAGTAGGGGGATTTTCAGCAACTCTACTTCAATTGTGATGTATAATGGAGCGATAACAGCTAGAGAATTCAAAGCCAGGGTAGAGGTCGTCTTAAAACTGCGGGAAATCAGCATAAAGAAGTATTTTTGTATGGATGTAAGTAAATTTCTCTTTCTTTTTTATCATATCTTTGACCTAAGTGGAGTTGCCGTAAGAGGTGATTTCTTCTGTAATGGTGTGATAAATCACTTTTGTATTTCTGTCTTTATGACCCTAATTCTGCCTAATCATTGACTTCAGTCTCTGAGCCAAAGGAATGATTTTGGTCTTGAAGAACCTGAGATGAAGCAAGAAGGCCAATTTTTATCAATGACAATACCCAGGTAATTGATTGACTTCACGAGTTTTATGTTGGCATCCTTAATGGTGATTCGTCTGTTGTAATTTAAAGTCTTTTTCTTCTTACCCAGAATCATAGCATGAAATTTGGTGGTGCTTATTGTGAGCTTCAACTGATCACTGAAGTCAGAAAGTTAGGCCAGAGCATCATTGCTGTTAAGCTTGATTTTTTTTATGGGTCTCCCCCTCTACAACGATCATAGTGTCATCCGCAAGAGCGATAACTTTGACTGCTGATGTCCAGACTGCTTCGAGGACTTCATTAACGCAAATATTTCATACAATTGATCCTCCAATGAAACCAGTTCCTTTGGTCTTTAGAGTTGATACAGTATATCATGAGTTAAAGGCTTGCAGCTCTGAGTTCACTAAGAAACTGAAAATAGTTTCCAGAATGTCGCTGGAGCCTTTGTTTCCACATAGAGCTTGTTTGAGATTTAATCACTACATGGAGACAGATATACCCTTGATGCCTAAGCTAAGAAGCGCTGTATATATGTTAACCTCATAAGTTTTGCGTACACTTTCCATGATGTATCTGGTGCATGTATCGTAGACAGGTTCAATGTGAAGCAGAATTGCCGTTCACTAAAGAACTGCATGTGATGGAGTACATGCTTCAGCCTGTCGATAATAATTTTCTCAAACTTTTTACCTACCGTTGGTAGTAGGCAGATTAACCTGTAAGACTCTGAGTGAAGTGGTTTTTTTTCTCTTTGAGGAAAAAAGACAGCATGTCAAGATTTGAAGGCTTTTGGGAAATATTTCCGGTAAAGACATTTGTTAAGGTATTGCAATAGGGTATCAATGTCGGTTTTATAGAGGGGTTTGATGATTTTGTTGTCAATGCTATCAGCACCTGGAGCTTTTGAGTTATTAAAAATTTTGATAACATGGTGCAGTTTTGATTTTAAAATGAGTGGGTCATTTGGACAGTGAGTTTCAAATTTGGAGTTGCGGATTTTTGTGTGTTATGTATTATCTGTCACTGGATCATCCGGATTGAAATCGTTCATTAAGAGGTCCATGACTATGGTGGTTGTGGTAACATACTGAGATGATCCTCTGAGGGGCACATAACTTTTGGGTGTAAAGAGCAACTTCTTTAGGATATCGAATTCTTTGGTGCTGTTGCTGCAGAAATCTAGTCACCAGTTGCTTTTGCTATTAAAATGGTTTCTTATAGATGACTAAATAGTCTGTTAATATCACTTAATAAAATCCTACCTTTCTATGTTAATCGTTGTTGTCTTAAATGCTCTTCTTAGCGCTTCCACTCTACTTTTCATCGCACCAATTTGTAGGTTACACCAACGTATTTTAATCTCAGAGGTTGGCTTCCTTCGGTTAAAAATTTATATTGAAGTGTTTCGGATCATCTTAATGAGCTCATTTGTCGCTGTGTCAAGTTCGTTGCTGAATTGTATATTGCTAATGTTATTGGCGAATCATTTGAGTTTAGCCTTGATGGCTTTTACGAATTTATTTTGATGAACGTTAGACTTGAAACATTCGATTTTTAAAGAGCATTGTAGGCTGAAAAAGATATATTGGTGATCCAAGCAGCTGATTTCTTCACTAACGTGCTAGTCCTGGATGTAAGATTATTTTCATCTATTGCCAGTGTATTGTCAGGCCAGCCAACTCTGCCTGGCTTAACATAGGTGAGTTCTGTGTTAGAATTATTAATGTGCTATTTGTGACCGTTTTTGCCAATAAAACTTTCCAAAATATTTCCTCTTGAGTTGTTGGATGGGTATCCCTAGAGTACATTATGGGGGTGGAAATCTCTACATATGATGATTGGTGAACCCTTATGTTTTCAAGAATGTTCTAAAATTTCTTTCAGTTTAAGTGTATATTTTCCAGAGGTGATGCATAAAGAGAAATGATAAGCGTTGGTTTCGGTAGGGTCTTGAGCTGGATAGGTGTCATGTCTTTGGAGGTGTAAATTAGGATTGGTTTCAAGGGGTGCTTTGTTATGAATGCAGCTTTGCGTTTATCAGCTTCTATGTCTATAAGGTTTGACCATTTGAGAGGAAGTGCTCTGAAAATCCCATTTCGGAGGTAAGGCTCTTGAATGTAAGCAATAGATTCCAATTGTTCTGAAAAGAATGCTGCAATTTGGGCGGTTGCCGAACGACTCTTTTGAAGGTTGATTTGGAAAAATTGTATTGGGTTTAGATAAATGTTGAAGATTAAAGTTTCCATTCATGCTTATTGATTGGTAATTCATTGTCAATATTTTGCACACCAAGTTGAATCACACTGAGATGTATATTGTGGATTCCAAATTATGATAGGCATCCAAAACCGAGATGAAAATTGAACAGAAGAATATTTGGATTAAATGACATAAATGCTAATAATTTGACTTCAGATCATTCACGAATAATCGATCAGTTTAATCAGACTGAGGTTTACACTGTGGACTAAAAAACATGACAATCATCCAAAACCGAGATAAAAGTTAAACTGAAGAACTATCTGAGTGAGTACCATAAGTGCTAATCATTCGTCTGCCACTTCTAATTAACTTTAATGATAAAAATAAAAAAAACAATGAATTCTCACTATTTAAAAAGATTTATAGCAGAAAGTTAACTGAAGTGAGCCTGGTGATGAAATGCGACGTTATTTGTATAACCGAAAATAAGTGGTAGTGGTATTTAACTCAGCTGAAAATCGGGATTCATATATGAAATGTGTCAATTAAAAGCTCTGTTTTGTTCAATGTCTTCATTTTAACATGGTGTTACGTTGAGATAAAGGTATCAACTCAGATGTTGACCCCATGACTTGATCGATGCTCGACATTACAGAACGATTATCTGTGTTCGGGAGTTTTGCAGAAATAAGCAGTGAAAACTACATTTTAATAAAAATAAATGAAAAATTTTTGCACTGTGTTTTTAGGATATGAAAACATAATTTTAGCATTTGCATCATTTTCAAATGTTTGCTTTTAAGTATCTCTTCGTTTCATTTTAAATAACAAAATATATGTACCCCAAAAAACTTTCAGTTACTATTTCTTTAACTGTTTTCAATGAGTTGTTAGCAAACATTTTAAGTCAGAGAGAGTTGAGATGGTAACAACGAATCTTGCCAATTAATATAATATGCAAAGTTTTTATTGGTATCATATAATTAATTATGTTTAAGTGTTTTTCAAATACATGCTTGTTGTAAGATATTCCTCATAATAATATTGTTTCTTAATCGGTAGATTTTGAAAAAATTAGGATTTATAGGAATGAATCTTAATATTGAGATTATTGCATGCATTTATAAACAGCTTAAATCATGTCAAGATATGTAATAAATAGTGTGCAAATGAAAGAGCTGGCACAGTGACATTTTGAGTATAAGTCTCCCCATAAATATGAAACCACTTTTAGAAATTAATGTAATGAAAAATTGTTTCATCCCTTTTTAAAAACAATAGCTCTCAAACCCCCATTAAAATTGCCCCCTCGCATCTAAAATGGCTCTCTTTCACCCATACTAATTTTCTAAAACAGTGGTTTAAACTCACCTTTAAAAGTATACCCACTTATAAAAAGTAATGGTTCTATTTTACCCACACAAATCATTCGGAACGAGCAAGTGAAAAGTCTCCGAGACGAAAGAATACCCCCTTTGGAGAGCAACCCCTTTTTCTCAGATAGAAGGTGCTACCATCTCTTATAAAACAATGGTTTCAAAACCCCTCTTTTTCTCTTAAGAATGAAATAAATATATATACTAGTGAAGTATTTTTGGCATTTAAAGAAAAAAAATATAAACAAACAAATAGAAATGAGCAAAAACACACCTGAATATTTGGTTAAGGTATGCACTCATATCTCATTTATTTATAGCTTTTGAGCCGAATTTCAGAAGCTTCAATCAATGATACTTTCATAAATAACTCCATCTGAAAGGGATGTATTCATCTAACACACTTTGAAATTTTAGAAGAAAAGTTTCAAAAAATAATTGAGAGTCTTGATGAGAGTTGAAGAAAAATATTGTTTTACAAATACAAAATAGAAGAAAAAGCCGTTATTATTTAATAATTTTCAAACTATTAAATATATAGTTGTATTTTTTCCTTTAAGCTTCATTGGTAAGGTTTATAAATGCTTCTTGATTACATATTTTGGCCAGTAATATGTAAGCTATTTTTTTGTAATGAAGCGAGAAGAATTGATCAAACAGAATATGCAGTTTATCTTTAAAGATGTAACAGCAGTCTACTTTATTCTGGAATTCCATTGCGAATTCTTCATCAAACGATTAGTACCGTATCGACAGTTCAGTTGATTTCTATGTTCTCTCATCACATTTTCATTACATTTTTGAAATGCAACTACAAACTCCATATCTAGTTTCTCATGATATTAATGAATGTAGGATTCACTCAGTGATTGATAATGGGATATAGCTCTCAAGTCTTACGAATTTGTGTGTTCTTCCATAAATATCTCAGACATGGATTAATACCTGGATAAGCTTTTCCAACCTAAACCGTTTTCGTGTATTTTCCTGAAATGTTCTGACAATTTCTAGTATTTAGAGATAATGGGCTACTGGCATATTCCTCCATGAAGGATTCACTCAGAGGTTAGTACTAGAAGACATATTGCCAATTAACGAGTTCTGCCAGTCCTCTCAAAACATCCTCAGAAAGAGTTTCATTAGAAACTTCACTAACCATTTATTATATTATTTTTTTTCGCTAATATCATTGTTTATAATGTAGAGCTAAAGTGTTAACAGCATCTGGTAATGTAAGTGCCTTGTCATCTTCCCAGGAAATGGCGACCTTATTTACACGTAAAGAAAGAATCTATCGACTTCAATTCTTTGTAAAATACTCGAGTTACATTCGGCCCTCGATATGTAAAGGGTGGCATATATTCCTCATATTTATATTTGATGTAAACACAGATACTCATTAGCTTATGCTTTTGGTATTTTTCCATGCACGATGCGCTTCCATCAGGTTGATAGGAATCTATATTATTCATTAAATACTCAAAATTTGCATTTATGGTGAAATGTACTCGTAATGATTTAGTATAATTTTTTTAACTTTATAGAATCACAAATTTATAGGATTGTTATTTTGGTGGTCTTATTTTTCCAACAATACTATTCATGCTTTAAAGATCTTCGTCAGAGTGATAAATTAACAGGGATCTTTCACATATGTATACTCTTATATAATTATTAAGTTAATCACTTGTTAGTCTTGACAAATATTTTATCCGACAGTAATGACTGTTCACTTCTTTGTTTTCTTGTAAAGCAAATTGACATGGCTCTCAACCTTATTTTTAGTTATTCTTAAAGAAATGTTTCTCAACATTTTAGTATTCACGCCCAATTTTCAATCATAACTTTCATCGTCATGCATACAATAAAATATATACAATAATAATGTATTTTGAGAATTTTGTCGCTAAACCTTCACTACAACCGTAATTTCAAACTTTACAACTTTACAAGAATACGGAAACTTATTGACATTTCGAAAAGTTAGGAACTAACGGCGAGTATAATCAAAAGTTCAAAAAAAAAGATACAAATTTACTCAAAAAATCAAAACTGTCACAATATGGATCCCAATAAAATATTTGTTTGATTTCTTCAATGATTACAAAAAGGTCATCACAGGGTTCCAAGTCAAGTTTGAGTTTCAGAGAAATCATAGTCAGAACATACTGTATACAGACGAGCAAAATAAGGACTACAAAGTTGTTGTGGAAGATTTATCACTTTGGTTTCCTCATGATAGGTTTAAGAATTCAGCGTCTGAAAAATTTATTGAATTAAGATTATCTAATAAGCCTGTAGAAATAAATTGAAACTAACATGACATTGTAAAATCGAATATTTTCTTAAAGAATTCAAGTGAGTTTTATTCTATAAATACTAATTCACACACACAGACGAAGTATTGTCCTTGTACGTCATACAACAATATACTGAAAGATATGAAAATATAAAACTGAACAACATATTATTCGTCATCTTGAATATGATGGAATGTTGACTGATGGTTAAAAATAAAAGGGTTCCAACTGTTAGCTACATGATGGATTTTAAGAAAGGTGATATCAATCGGTTATAAACAGCTCTTTAAAACCTGAACTCATCACCATTACACAAAAAACAGGGTGCATGGTCAATTATTCCAATTTCGATAAATTATATAAAATCATTTGCTTCAACTTAGCTCACCATGAAAAGTATACAGACATGAAGAACCTGACTATAGAGTTCAACTGGTGATTGAGAAACAACACAACCAAGAATTATATCTTCTATTTCATCTTACGAGAGCGAAAGAAATGTTACTTCAACATAAAGATTCAAGATATTACTATGATTAAAACGTAAAAGCTATAAATAATATTGAATTTCAAATTTAATAATCGGAAAATTACTAAAATTATTCATATTAAAATAAAGAAATTACCGTACATTATTTATTTTTTGAGGAAGAACTCAAAGAAGGACCACCTGGTATTACAGGAATAGGATTCAAACTGACACATGATGATAATTATGGTATAGAAGAAAACATATTAAGGAATCCTGGAGAAGCTTTGGAAAATAATGACATCTACAAAAGTTTATATAGACACATGTATGATGAATCTAAAGTCATCCATTCCAGATTTGTCCAAGAAAAGTTTAGTTCCTTCGGAAAATGATCAGCAGTATGATGAAAAAGGAAAAAAGAATTATCATTCTCTTAAACCCAGTTGACAAGTCTGATTCTGCAACTAGGAATTATGTAGACACAGCAGTTGATTTGTTAGAAAGTAAAAGTTTACTTCACTCACCTCAAGGAAATTTTGATGCTAAAGGTAAAACGAAAAATAATGTAAAGGATCAGAATCATAGAAAAATGTCGTGAATAGACGATGTTTTGAAAATAATGCTTAAAAGTGCTTATGCTGCTAAAAACAGACACATTGTAAATTTTGCGGATCTAGTTGGTGAGCACGTGGACAGTCAAGATTTCTTTGCAGCATTAAGAGGACATGGAGTATTTGAGTGCAACCCGAATGAATTTAAAGAAGTCCAGTTCGATAGAATGAGTTCCAAACTACTAAACGAAAATTTAGCATTGTCAGTTAAAATGCTAATTACAGTACATCTAATACTTCGATAATCCCCCATTCTTCCGGTTACAGTACGTTTAGAAATCAACGGTGAAATTATTTTTCTAGTTTACTTAGAAAGAGATAAGTTTCAATCGGCAACTTACATTGAATTGAGTTTTAAACATGATGTTATTAAAATGAGAGAAGTAGAGTAACACCATATTCTCATATCGGAAAAATTCAATTCATTTCTCTCTGTAAATAAATTTAGAAACCCAATTCTTTACGTATTAGAACCAATAGGACAAAGTATATCTGATTTATAATATTGCAGTCCATATTGATAAAATTTTAATTCGCTTGAAGAATGGCTCCCTTATTTACATATCTCTTCTCATATTAATTATGGAAGAGGTAGAATCATTAAAAGAGAAACAAATCAAAGTTATCAGTGTAGGTAAGTATATAATTTTCTAACAATATTAAAATCACTTAAAAAATAAATATTTTTTCTTATATAATAAACACAAACTGAATTGTTTAATAAAAAATAAATAAATAAAACATTCAGTTCACTTGAAGATGGAGCAGAGAGTTCATTTGAAAACTTTCAAAAATGAGGAAACTCTATACCTATGAAAAATATCCTGTTTCTGAAATTAAACTGATAAAGACAAGCTATGGCAATAGAATAGTTGTAAAATTACCTCATTTTCTTGTATCTTTCTGAAAATGAGGTAATTTTACAACTATTATTTTAGATTATTTAAATTATTTAAAATTCAATGATTTGAAACCTCTTTTCTTTGTGTATATTTGGAAAGTAAAGAAGATGTCTGGAAGTCTCAACCACTGCAAATATTTCAATTCGAACAGAAATAGAAATAATAGATTGATTTCAATGTTTGTTTACAATCATTAAAATCAAATAGATTTTAAGAAGTTTGTTCAGTTTAGCTAAAATATTACACCCCATTTTTTGAATATTTTTGTTCTTCTCTTCATGCAATGTTTGATGCATTTGAACAAAATGTTTTAAAATCAAAGAATAAATTTCAGGGTATTTATAGGCTATTTCTTCAATACATGAGAATAAATTTTAACATACTCTAGCTAGATTAGTTATTATAGTTAACACACCCATAAAGTGATGTTATGTCACTTAATAAGTGGTACATATTTTTCATTTCTGTACAATATTATTTACATTTCTTTAAATGGATAAAAAAAAAGTTGTTCGAAAAGCTGCAACCTTGAGCAAAAGCACTTGAGAGAGAAACGATTTTTTTATTGCAACTATCACTGGATGGCAGCACGCTCTGGACGCGGAATCTGGTGTAGACAATTTTTCGCCTCTTTTCGTTTTAATTTCTGAAGTATTTTTAACGATAATTTTCAATCAGATAAATTGCAATATTTGATATTTTAAAGATTTTTCACTCTCTGAGAGAGAAATGATTTGTTTAAAGCTATATTTTGTGTCCTTTTGTCTTCGGTGACATGTATATATTAATTAGATGTTCTCTCTCTGTTGGGCACCCAGTAGCTCCGTGGCAACCGTAAGATCGTGGTTTCGATCCCCAGCCTCAGCTTGATAACAGCTTTCGTGAATAGTGTAATGCTATTTGCGTTAAGCTCACTTATGGATCAACCACGGAGCGAAACATCAGTGTGTTGTGTGTGTGTGTGGTGGTTTGTGACTTGGGGTCTCTATGTACATTTAGATGTTGTGTTTTCGTTGTCTTGTGTTGTCCTTAATGAATTCTCATATATACTGGTCCCGTTGCCGGGTCAGTGATACCGGGATTCTGGTTATAGAATTCGAAAACAGATGTTGGAATCGGACTTTTGTTAGTAATAACTTGCTGGGCCATTTTGTTATTTTATCAAGAAGTTTTAGAGTGGTTGTTGTATTTTTTAAAATGTAATTATCACTTCATTGTTTATCCGAAAAGAGGATGCTTTCTGAAGTGTTTCAGCGACTTTTCGCTTCCAGAAAATTAGCATACCTCTTTTAAAGTCCTTAAAATTATTTTTGAAATATATTAGGGTCAAATGGAGCCATTACTTTTCTAAAAGTAGGTGGGGTTTAAAATCACTGTTTTAGGATATTAGTATTAGTGAAATAGATCTATTACTTTTAACGGGTGGGATCTATTTTAATGGGGATTTGAGAGGTATTGTTTTTATAAGAGGGTTTGGTTCTAATGGAAGTTTTAAGAGCCATTGTTTTTAAAAAGGGTGAAAAAAAATTATTGCATTTCTACACCAAACAGAATAAATCCTGTTTCACATTATTAGTGTGGCTTTCGGTGTATTGGCTGCATAGAGACTTTAGTCTGGAACCAATGCAGAGAAGCCCTTCTTTGTGCCATTACGGTAAACACCTCCTAAAGTAGCTGGCCGTGCTGGTACTTTGTTTCATTTCCCTTTTATTTGATGTTAGTTTTAAATTTTAAACTATCAATTTAATATATGCTGCATATGTTAACTATATTTTTCCTTTATTATTCTTCATTTGTTTTTCATAAATTTTATAAAAAACTACAATTAATTATATTTTAGTAATTCTGTATAAACTGCTTTTTAGAGTTTATACAGAGTTATTGGAATTAAAAAGGAACTGTTGTGAGTTTAAAGTCAATCTTTTTTTTTTCAGTAAATTTTAATCAAATCACTATGGATTCGAAACGTCTTTCGTCTACTTTCTGACATATCAACTAATTATATATCATTGGCATGTAAAAAAGTACTTATGTAGTTTTATTTCTTTATTTATCTATATGTATATAAAATACATTCACGAAATCCATATTTGAGTGACAGATTTAATATTGATATTTGTCATTGAAAGCATAGGTTTCGACATAAAATATTTATGAAAGTATATTTTTAAGCTATAAAACTATTTTTGTTCTAATAAAGTTCTCATAGTAATGGATAGAAAAAACTTAAATAAGTGAGCATGCAGTATATAAGGCATTCAATTATTTTTCAAGTACAGCTGTCTTCTTCTTCTGAAACCAAAGAAAGAAATTCTGCACTTTTATCGGAGGAAAGATGACTTCCAGAACTTTCATTTTGTTGTTTTTGATAGTAGCCCTGATTGTTATAGGTAACTATTATGCAATTTGTTTCCTTATTTTAATGTCATTATCATATTTACTTTAATTAAATAAAAAGATTTATTGATACAGTTTTATCATATATTAATTTTTTTATTTAAAGAATCTAAATTTTTTCACATAACTTTTCGAAATTATATTTTTTAACTTTGATTTATACAGTTAAATAAAAAAATATGTAATCATTTTAAGCAACTATTTCTGGTGGCAATTACTAAAATAATTGTTTTAACTATGGAGTAAACTTCAACAATTTGTAATTGTATTTTCTAAGCTATTAAATAAAACCACTTAGATTTAATTTATTATATTTATTCTAAAGGTATAGAAATACAAATGTTTTTATGAAATGGCTCATAACTGTTTATATAGGAATAAATATTCTATATAAATTATTGAATTTTATTTAAATATTTACACTCCCATTTATTTATTTAACTTTTTGCAAATTCGCACAAAATTTGTCTACGTTGCCGTTTGTTCTCTGGTCTTTAAATATCTTTGAACAATATATATTATAAATACAAAGGCAGAATAATGATGGCTAAAGTCAAAAATTTGATCTTCTTTACACAAAGGAGACCAGGGACAGGTTCAAAATTTAAAAGCAATAAAAAATAGACTGGCAGACAATCAGAGACTGTAGAAAAGCAAAAGAGGGATGCGCTTCCACTTAGAGAAAAGACTTTAGAACCCTTAGTCCAGAAATCCCGTATCTTACTGGCGTAATCAAACAAAGCCTTCTGCTGTCTTCTAGCACTATGTCTTCTCTTAATCAGTAAATTTACGGAATGTAAAGAAAGGCTATTCAGGCGCATCTGAAGGACCCTTTCACCTTTTTTCGCCAAAAAAGCTGGCAGATTCCTTACCAGGAATCCCACAAATCATTTCCGTTCATAAGAATGTTACTTTTCTGTCAAAGATACATTGTGAGAGATATGTACATTAATTACTTTAATTTTAATTGTTGAAATTTATAATATGTAGATTACCGAATTAACTTATTTTTTACTCATAAAAAATATATATTTCTATCTATGTTTTCTGAGTAAATGATTGATATTTAGTAATTAGGAATCAAAATTCCTTTTTATAAAGAAATATTTAATAGAATTTTACAAAAATATTTTTTTAAAACTAATTAATTCATTTTGTGGTAAAATGCATTTTGTTAAAATATTCACAATTCTTAAATTATTTGGCTGTTGTAAATGCATAAAGTAAAATGTGTAAACTGTAATTTACTGTCTTTCAATAATACGTTGTTGTAATAGATAATAATTAAGAAAGTAATAAAGGAAAAATAGGATAAAATTTAAAAAAAATTGGTTTACAGCTACTTTACTAAAGATAAATTATCTGTTAAACAATTTTTGAGTGATGTATAGAACAAATTGATTCATTTGACTTTTATCCATGTGACATGAAACAGTTCGAGGTAATAATATATATATATATATATATATATATATATATATATATATATATATATATATATATATATATATATATATATATATATATATATATATATATATATATATATATATATATATATATATATATATATAAAGAGAGAGAGAGAGAGAGAGAGAGAGAGAGAGAGAAACGTAAGGATAAATGAAAGTGAAGCTAAAATTTTGAAATGTAAAGATATCTCATAAAATAAATCATTTATTCTTCACTCCATTCATTACGGAATTCATCAAGAGAAAAGCGTAACGAAAGCATGTGCATCAATGTTTATTTCTTTAGGTGGAAATTTTTACAAAAGTCCGATAGAAATCTTGATTCTAACAGTTTAAAAACGATGATTTTTTTCGTTAGTTATCAAGAACATTTCAAGCCTCTCCTACTGGATGTGAAAACAACATTCGATGAAGATGCATCTCAATAACAAATTTTCAAGCATAAAAATATCCCGCAAACATTTCTAAATCATTAACAAACAAAAGAAATCATTCAAAAAGCAAGAAAATGGTTACAACATTCATGGAGAGAAAAAGCCGGACAAACATTTATTAAAAAGTGTAATTGTGACTAACAGGCAACCCATTAGAATTTTCCTGTTGCTCACAGCAACAAAATTGTAACATGAGCTGAAAATATAGACTTGAAGAATTGATACAATTCACAAACGCAGAAAACATTAATTCAATCTTACCTTAGCAACAGCAGGAAAGCCTGAAAAACATGATAACTACTATAGGATATTAATACAAGAAATGAGAGCACACCTGTTGATGGAATGATAAGTAACTTATCTATGAAATAACTCAGTATTAACATAAATGTAACATAAGTATTAACATAAAGATATAAAAAAATAAACTTCATCAAATATTTTTTTAAGAAACTGAAAAATATTTTTTTGTAATTTTTAAAATAGTTACGATTTTATAAAATGAAATCATGTAAAAATTCCACAAAAACTCCCAGAAAAATTCAACAATTTGTAGGTTTTACAGAAATATTACTTTTATATACAAAAAAATGTAAACATACAAATATATATGTTTAAGTTTTCAATATTTTAATTATTTTTACAATTGGTAAATTATTTTCTTAATGAAACAAATATTCTTACATCATTCCATTCTTTTTCAGTTGAAGCTGGAGTACACCGTGAGTATACAGCAATTCCTTAATATATATAATTTTTAACTTAGAAATATTACTTCAATTAAATAAGCATAATTAAACATTTATAATTATTAAATAAACATTTTTAAGCATTAATTTAATAATTTGTTGAAGATATAAAATTTATTTCTTGGATATATGTATTTTAAATTCAAAGATTCGTATTAAAAGAAAAAATCAGTTTATTATTATGTTTCATATAATTCCAAAAATTGCATTTTATAAAATTAAATACATGTTTTTTTCATTTAAAGAACAGTGTATAACTTCCAAGTTGTTCCAATGCTGAACGTCCAGAGTAGTTTCTTGTATAAACTCGCAAATATTTTTTAAGAAACTAAGAATAATTTTGATAAAAATTTAATGTTCATGAAACTGAACTGTTTATGAACTAAACTGAACTGTTTATGAATTTGGAAAAATGAATTTATCAATAATATTTTAGATTAAAATAGATAAAATTGACTATCACCATGATATTCAAACCAATATTTTTTTATTAACAATGTAATAAATAAAATGTCATTAATTAAATAAATTATCAGATTTAAGTTATAAATTCAAGTTTTACATTTGTCAATAATCTCATAAATGAAATGTTTAGCAATGAAATACATTTCTTATTTACTGATAATAATTAAAGCATCTTTATTAGTTTGAATATTAACCTGATTTTCATTATTATATATTTGCAAATGAAGAGAACTGAAATGGTCCTCTTGCGCAGCCCATCCAAACTCATTTTATGCCGGGAATACAATTTAATTAAGCAATATATTAACTGCAATGAAATTTGGAAAAACATTTACGTACAAATACAAAAATTTATTCAAGAATTTATACTATAGTTTAAACAATATTATAACCTATTTTTACATAAGCAATTTACTAAATCATAATCACCCAGTAAAAGCTACGATATTACATTTGAAGAATTAGGGGGGGTTTCCTAAATAACTTAGTCAATGTGAATAATATATTAAATGTTTCTCATAAGTAAGGTATAAAATTGAGTAAATGATCATAAAAAATTAATATTATTTTTTCATACTAAATGTTATTAACCAAAATGCAAATGCAACTAAATTTACATATAGTTTAATGGCATAAAATGATATGAATTTTTTATCTACAGATTACAGAGTAGGTGCCCCTGAAAAAAGTATGTAAATTTTTTCGTTATCTATTTGCTTACATAAAAATATACTATTGGAAAGTGATTTATATATTTTTACTTATTGCATAAACTCATTCATCTTTTCTTCTTATCAACGTGTGCCAAACCGCATTTAGACAATGAGTCGTATGTAAAATGAAACTATTAAGCTTCTATGGATAATTGAATGCAATAACCTATTGAAGCCTGTTTAAAAACATACAATCCTTTTGATTTGCAATACAATTATCGAAGATCTAGCTACAAGAATGTCTACTTTCTACACAATTGTTTGATGAAACCTGAGATTTTTTGAGACTGTAAGATGCTGGTCTACAATTAATAATACGATTTAAATAGTCTTGTTCAATATTCATTTATACAGATTCTATTCGGCAAACAAATATTGAATTCTAAAATAAATATTCCCTGATGAACATGCTTTATTTCAAGTCTGACACAGATTACATTTATAAATGCGCCAGAAAAAAAGTACATCTTTTATAATTTAGGTTTTCTACGAGCACATAAAAGTACCACCATACGACAATGTAATGTCACCATTAATATCCGAAATATCAATTAACATATTGATAAGCGATCACATATATAGCCCTGTCTTCATTTTTTTGACATTTAAATGAATATATATATATATATATATATATATATATATATATATATATATATATATATATATAATTTAAATGAAATTGTCTTTGCTGACAAGCCGCACTTATGTCTGCAACGCCACGATGTCGCATTCGAGTGTGGAAACACTGTGGAGAGAGGATTCTGAACAGTACTACCTTATGCACCGGCACACTGACCCTGCATCGGGCATCATGGTATTGGGAAGTATTAGTTATCACTCTCGCACTTCTCTAGTACGCTTTACCGGTACTTTAAGGAGCAAGTGTTACATCTCCGAGGTGCTGGAGCCAGTTGTCTTTCTTACCTTCAGGGCATACCCACAGCTATATTTCAACAGGATAATACACGATCACACTTTCACGCATTGTCAAAGATTCTTGATTGAATTCTTTACTTGGCCAGTTCACTCTCCGGAACTTTCGCCAATAGAAAATTCATGATTGATCGACTATTGACCTAGATTATATTCCCAGCTGCCACACCAGATCAACTTTGACAATTTGTGGTACCTTCTTGGTCTGCTGTATCCCAAGAACTCATCCTAAGTATCTTTGAATCAATGCCGAGGTGAATATACAACAATGGCGGTTACTCTGAATACAAAGTTTGGTAGGAACTACACTTCACAGAAGTCTATAAATGTAATCATTAGATACTTGGTCAACATGTTAGTTACAAAATAGAATTTGTTTTGATATTTCTTATCTTTCTTGGCACTGCAATTTGGGTGGCCACAGTGTATATTTTAAATAAATATTTAGGATTCATTTTGAAACATAAATTTAAAGCTTCAGTAACTCCTTTGTAAAAGGACACTTTTCTTAAGTGTAACATTCCATGTTTGATGCTGGCTGCTCATTAGTAAGTAGTTTTTAGTTTATCGCTCTAAGATCACTTCTTACATACAAGAATTAGTGTAACATAATCTTCAGTTTAAATAAGCTTCTAGAGACCATTATCAGAGTATGAGTTAGATTCGAGGTAGGAATCGTTCTCAACAGCTACTGAACTGCATTGCTCCTACGTATGCTCAATTACGTATTATTACCGTAAAAAATTCTGTACTCTGTTGCCATTGTCTATTTATACTAACAGATAGAGACAAAATATTTGATATTTTTTATAAATTACACCATTCAAATGTTATTTCAATTCCTTGTAAATTTCCCGTCTGAAAGTAGAGAATTCTTGAATTATAACTTTATCTTCAGTGCTTTTTTCAGTACTTAATGTATGCTTGTGGAGATTATGGCTTTCATGATTTGAAACAAATTGTTATAAAAATAAAACTCTATAATTCATTATTTTTTAATAATAAATCTCATGTGAATATGAGAATATCAGCTGAGAAGGACATTTATCTTGATGCGCAAATGTTATTCAAGAATTTATTTGCTTTAGACATCTAGAGATACTTCAAAATTTTGTTTTTTCTTTTGACCTATTTTTTTATTATTTGTAAAATATATTATGAAAATTAACTTTATTATCATATTAGCAATTTTAGAAAACACCTCCAGGTTTACTAGTGGTCTCTTTGTGGTCTTAAACTTGATGGCAAATGTAAAGTTCTTGTTGTAAAAACTAATTTGGCAAACTATCCTCCAACTCCTTCCTTTGTGTTTCGAATTTAATAAGGAAGACTTCCAAGCAAATATCTTGCAGTTTTTTATTTATCTGAGGATTCAGGGTCGCGTGGATCTGGTGCAGCAGTACTACACCAGATTGGGACAGAACAACAACATTAGTAATTTTTGTGCTTTATATTAAAAATCCGTTTTTACTTGTTTCTTATAACAATAGTTAAAATTTAGTTTCATTTTATTATGTGTTAAAGATAACTGTACACACTATGAAAATTTCCAGGTTTTACTTTATAACATACAGGCAAAATTTGTTATATAAATTTTTGGAATTTCATTTTAGCTGTCTATGAAACCCTTCCACCAAAAAAAGTAAACACTGGACATAGAGGAGGATGTAAGTATTGCTATTTTTACTTTTCCCTTCTTAAATATATATCTTTATGTGGATTGAAATGAATCCTACTAGTGAACATAAATATATAAATTTATAATTTATATATAATTTTTGGAGACACATCATTCTCTTATACTACACATGTACCAAAAAGAATAAACACCTTATTGTTCTAAATGATTTAGTTAAATGGATGTTTTTTAGGTATAGAGAAGCAATAAGTTTGCGTACGCCTCCTGTTATAAATTTGGCAAGGGCTTGGACATTTCACTACCTCTTATTATGCTCAGGTTAATTCTGACTATTTTCAAGTATCAATTTCTACTTATAATATTGGTTATTTCTTGTTTACATTTGCTCCTTAGAAAGATAATGACGAGGTCATTTAAAACAAATTTGGTGAAAGTATAAATTGTATAATATAATGCACAAAATATTGAGATTTAAAAATTTTTATGGCTACAGTAATGTCCACAAAAGAAATTCGCCAATTTTCTTGCAACTCTTCTCAGATATTGTTAACGTTTCCATCATTTTCAACACTTTCTCATTGGCTATATCAAGAGCCAATTCTGCAAGCCTACTTTTGTTTTTAAAATAAATATTAACGCCCTTTAAAAATAGCAAAATCACCAAAATTTTTCTTCTTCAAAGGACAAAAAAAAAAAAACTTTTCAGTCTTTTTTATTAAGCAGTTAACTCTTTATTGATTGAATTAATCTTACGTTAAATTTCTTTCATTAAGTTCAAAAAAGGCATATTTTTATAACTTAAATAATTTAATTTTTTCTCTCCGCGTAACTCACCTCCATTTCTCTTGACAAATCAGATTGGGAAAATATAAGCATTTGATATTTGATAAGAACATTTAAAAAATATTCAGTTAATATTTGAAAACAAAAATAACTCTTACACTTTTATTATTTAATTTTACGGTGCTGCCATTTCATATAAAAACAAGCCTTAATAATTTGATCCATTGCTTGAATCTCTCTCTATCTATATTTATCAATCTATCAATCTATCTATAACTATCTATCTATCTCTCTCTCTCTCTCTCTCTCTCTCTCTCTCTATATATATATATATATATATATATATATATATATATATATATATATATATATATATATATATATATAAACTTTTTAAACTTTTTGAGTAATAAAGAAATTTTTAAGAAATTGTATTTACTTTCAGCTATCTTTGATACCGCAGCTAACATTGTAAATGGTGTACTTGGTTAAAAGTGTTCCTTTGGATGCACTGAAGTTAAGAAAGGAATCTGTAAAATGACAAATGACAATAATTAATGCTGTACTAAAGTTAATTATAAAACATGTCTAAAACTTGCTTTCGAAGTATATCATCAATAATAATTTCTCCTAATATATTGTACTTGAGTGTAAACTATTGAAATAAAATAAATATTTGGAAAAAACATGTGTGTGCATGAATTGTGTGAAAAATTTAAACGATGAGCAAAAATTTTACAAACATCAAAATCCTCGCTAATAAAAATCAATATTTGCGAGCATAGTTTCTTCAGTTTTCTGAATTAGACATAAGATTACAAAATGAATACATTTTAAATCAAATTTATAATGTTTACGTTAGGATTTTATAGCAAGTTATTAATAAAATTTGGAAGTTTGATTTTTAAGCTACGTTGTGGATGACATTATGAGATTTCTTTATTTTTGATTCACATAATAATAAAAGAGGAACCCAGATGTCTTAGTAGTAGGGCTTCACACTCTCAAAGAACATGCCCAACTTTCGATCCCCAGATCAACCCTACATCACTCTAGTGGGTGGATGAACTCAGTACCCAGCATGTAAGGTAATTAAAAGATGACGGTCTTTCATTATGCTCACCACCAACAGTGCGTTAGGTTGCTTTTTTTTAATTAATAAAAGAAAATATTTACTTTCTTTTTTACAACTCGATTTTGACTTAATCTTCTATTTATCGTAAACCTTTTTAACTTTAATTTTGAAATTAAAGAACTGCCAAAAAACTAAGCAATAAAGCTAAGTCAATAATGTAAATAATAACATTCCATTTTTATGAAAATTTGCTTTCTAATTAACTAGGTTTAAGCAATATTCTGGATTAACATTTCATTGAAGGATTTTTCTCAAATAACATCATTGATATAAATCCAATATTGTTCTACAAAAATCTCATCCACCAACAGTGCGTTAGGTTGCTTTTTTTTAATTAATAAAAGAAAATATTTTTCCTAAAAAATACGAAATAAATTCGCAAAATTTTTTTAAAACAAATTTTTCTGTATTCCAGATTAGCATCGTCAACATCTCATAGCTTGAAAAGGATAATGGTGTTTGTAATAGGAATTTCTATCCTATAAATGTTATAGCAATATGTGATAGAGAAATATATATATATATATATATATATATCTTATGCAATAGGAATTTTTTAAACAGAAATTAAGCTCTAAATGATTAAATAGAAACAATTAGTTTGTTGCGAGACAGTAACTGTTTTATTTGAGTAATAATAAAATACATATTTATAGATGAAAGTACACTATATAATTTGAACAGTTAATGGAAGCCGAACCCGTTAGCTGTTAGAGTGGTGTCCATTTTGAAGTGAAATCGACACCAGGATAAAAATTAGGCAAGCCACTAGGGCATTAGGATACTCAGAATTTAATTCTTATTTTCAATTTTAGAAATACCTAAAATGTGATTCTTAAATAAATTTCACTCATAATAGCTCATAACAAAACATTTCTAATGGTATTAATCAGTACAAATAATTTCAATCACTTATGTAATAAATTTATTTAGTTGTGAAATAAACTAATGGTTTTAAGTGTGAAAAAATCCTTAACAGTATTCAGCAGAATTTGTTCATAACTTCATTTGTATACACTAAGGAGTTGGATTTGCAGTGTTATATTTCTTCATGAAGATTATGGAGCTCTAGAATTGTTAGCAGAATATGGAATCGATGGGTTCAGGACGGTAATATGGAACGCAAAGCGGGATCTCTACGGCCACCTATCACTAGCAGCCGAGAAGACAGGCATATTATCCGCATGGCAGTAATGCATCGTGCAACCGCGTCACGAGCCGTGAGTCAAGAAACGGGGTCGTTTGGAAGACAACAAGTGTCGGCACGAACTGTTCGACGACGTTTGCAGCAGCATGGTCTCTCAGCTCGGAGACCATGGCTGCAGCTTCCCTTGACGCTGCGTCATAGACAATAGCGCCTTCAATGGTGTGATCAACGACTAACCTGGGCGCACGAATGGCGAGTCGTTATCTTTTCAGATGAATCCAGGTTCTGTGTACAGCATCATGATAGTCTCATCCGTGTTTGGCGGCATCGTGGTAAACGCACACTGGCAGCGTGCATTCGTCATCGTCATACTGGCCCATCACCTGGCGTGATGGTATGGGGTGCCATTGGATACACGTCTCGGTCACCTGTTGTTCGCATTGACGGCGCTTTGAACAGTGCACGTTACATTTCTGGTGTGTTTCGACCCGTGGCTCTAACCTTTATTCGAGCCCTGCGAAACCCTATGTTTCAGCAGGATAATGCCCGACCGCATGTTGCCAGTATTGTACGGACCTTCCTTGATACGAAACATGTTCGGCTGTTACCCTGGCCAACACGTTCTCCAGATTTTTCACCAATAGAAAACGTCTGGTCAATGGTTGCCGAGCGACTAGCTCATCATCAAACACCAGTCACTGCGGTTGATGAACTGAGGCATCGTATTTAAGCTGCATGGGCATCTGTACCTGTACATGCAATCCAATCTCTGTTTGATTCAATGCCCAGGCGTATAACTGCTGTTATTACTGCCAGAGGTGGTTGTTCTGGGTACTGATTTCTCTAGATCTATCCAGCCAAATTTTTTGAAAATTTAATCACTTGTTATTTTTAGTATAATATATTTGTTCAATAAATATCACTTTGTTATCTGCATTTCTTCCTGTTGTAGCAATTTTAATGGCCAGTAGTGTATGTATATATATATATATATATATATATATATATATATATATATATATATATATATATATATATATATATATATATATATATATATATATATATAATATATAAATAAATGCATATTTATTAAAAAAATCTTTTACGAATTACTTTTATCGCTAATTGTAAAGTTTAATCTATTTTTTATTATTACTACTACCGCCTAATTCTTTTATAAAGGGTTAATATATAATTTTAACTTATACTGATGTTTGAACGCACATCATTCCATTTTAAATCCCGATGCTCTCATATCTTTTGCCCAATAGAGTGACAGTAAGAGTAATGAAAAATTACTGTAAGGTATTATAAGAATATTTCTGATTCATTCATGCTACTTTATTTGGGTAAATCAACCTTCTTAATGTATATAGGATGTAGTGTGATAGATAACCACCATGATTAATTGATGCATATTTTGATAATTATTGTCTATTTTGTGACTGCTAATTTTATAAAACTTTGCGGCCAAATGGTAATTTTAGATTAAACAATAGATTAGAGATTTATCCATTTTACAATATAGCATCACTTACCACACCACAATAGTTATCTACATTTTTTAATTGAAATTGTGTTTGCAGTATTTCGAATGATTTTTCTGTGTGATGACATCTCTGCAGCTTTCTTTTGCTTGTAATGAGATGAAAAAGACAAGGTTAAAAATATCTACAGTATGTTTATTTTGAAAATCCAATTATTTTCCTCTACGAAAATCAGTTTTCTTTTTCCGGTGAAAAAAATAGCAATGAGTTAATAAAATATTTTCGTAAAATAATCCTTGCTTCATTTATAATAGACTGTGAAATTCAAAATAATAGAAGAGCTTCAAAAAATTGAGGATAATTAATGAAATTAGTTCAAATACAACAAGTTGTTGACAACCATTCAATTAATGAATACACCAAATATAAATGTAATTTTAAATATAATGCATCGAAAGTATACAAAACATAAAGACCATTGAATCTTCGATCAAGAAGGAAATAAGATTAAAAGTATTGAATACTAACTTGTAAAAGATGTATGATGCCAGATAACGCCAAATGTAACATGTTAAATTAACTTAGTTTTGTTATAAATACATAAAACAAACTAAACTAAACTTTGGGGCACGGTAGCCCATGTGGGCCACAAGGCCTATAGTGCCCATCTCTGTACCGAAAATCCCTGAACCATTGACCGAAAAACCCTGGGGAATATGTCCCGATTAGGTAGTCGGCCTAAAGCATGGGTGAATATATTTTTTCTCGTGGACCACTTTCAAAGTTTTACTATTTTCGATGGACCCCCTGCTGCTGCATTGCTACTGTATTCCCAAAACTCCTAAAAATATCACCCTAAATTGGGATTGTAAAGAAGGGAAAAATGTTGCTCATTTTCTTGCGTCCTATTTATTAAAATAATACTTGTGGTTATACAAAATTATAAACATCTATCATTACTATCAACGATTGACAAAAAAATTTACAATGAACTCTGAAATGTAAATCAGCAATAATAAATAGTCATACTTTCAATCAGACGGCGCACGGATGTCAGTTTGCAAGTCTTGACATGTGGTGTACACTTGTACTATTATCTATTTTTCTTTTCAATTCTGTGTTTCAGCTGAATGTCGAATATTTTTAGTACCTACCTAGTTAATGATGCTACCTGCCTATGTTGACAGGTAAATACAAGCCAAAATGTTTGTTCTTTATTATGAAAACCAGAAAATTTTTCGTAGACCCCCACTTACAGCTTATGAACCCCTATTTTCTTTTCACAGCTATGTGGATTTCCGTGTAGTCTCTTTTAGACCCCTGAGGAACCAATTGGACCACTTTAAGAACCTATGGCCTAAAGGAAAACCCCAGTGTTTAGTTCTCAAGCATGCTTGGTACACAGTTTATCGACCCACTGAAGGGACGAAAGGCTGAATCAACCTTGCTTAGCTCGAGGATCAAACCTTGAACCTATAGATATAAAACAACCATAATTTAATTCAGTGCAAAATTTTTATTATATTTTTGAATTAAAACAGCAGACTCATTAAAATTTTAAAATTTTTAGCTATTATATTTTAATTAATCCAATAGAATTATCTATAATTACACAGTCTTAATTTTGTCACAAACAAAGCTCTTTGACAGCAAAAAATCCATACCCATTTCTTGCCATCCAAGAACTGTCAAGATAATTGTAGTCACTCACTCGAAAGGACATAATATGACATGAGCTGAATTTTAGATTTAAAGAATGAAGATATAAAAGGAACCTTTTATGATGAAAATGATCTGGTAAGATATGATAAGAGGGACACTGTACAAAACTAATTACTCCTAAAAATTGGAGGAATGAAATATTTGGTAAAGTGGTTACATTTGCCAGAGATTAGATGGTTAAATAAAAAGGATTTAGTGTTTTCGGTTTCTTTTTAATACCTGCTGATTGCTATTAAAAAATTCAATTTAATGATTTGAAGACAGCTTGACCTATTTCTTGATTTCGATCAAGCGTTTTCTTCCTTCTAGGTAACTTAAGTAGTACATGAAAATATATTTTTCACAACAGATGAGATTAAATGTATTTTTGCGTATTAAATATTTCCACTCTGGAAACAATTCTTCCTATTTATGGATAAATTCAAATTATTTAACCAAAATCACATCTTTTAAGCGGATTTTATACACATTTAACCATTTAGTAAGATTTTTCACTCCTGTGTTGCATCTTCATCATCAAAGAATAGCTGACCTTCATCAGAAGAACACGTTTATTATTCCTACATTTGGCAGTATTACTATGCTCTTCATAGCAATACTGCCAAATGTAGGAATAATTATCGTCTTTTGTTACATATTTGTGTTTACATTCTTGAGTTGAAGAAGTTTTATTCTCTTGGCGAAGAGTCTTATTATTATGATATGTTCATCAGAGATTTACCGTTACAGATTTTCTCTTTAAATAAAAAAAAATATTCAATTATGTTACCACTGCCACATATTCAATTATGACTCCAACATTTTATGGTCTTGAGGTCTTTTAAAAATGAATGAACCTCTTCAATATTTTAAGCAGCATTTGAAGAAATACATTTAGTTTATAAAGATATAATAAAAATGGAATACAAAACCATTCATAAGTTGAAAAAACGTCGTTAAGAAAATAAATTCGAGAATGCTCGAGGCTTAAAAAGTCTAAACTGGTTTACTTCATTCAATATCATAATGGATTTTCCAGTTTTCATAATTACTTGTTCAGCAAGACCATGACGAAAAAAAAAATAAGGCACTGTTTTAAACTACATAAGGAATATAGCATACCAAAGCACTTACAAACTAACGCTCATCAAAATTATAAACCAAAGAAGTTTAAGAAGGAGCGAGATCGTAATGATCCATTTTACATAGATGATTTTGACAACACACAGAGGATACATCATATGGCCATTAGCCAACTGCGTGAATTTTGTGGAAAATGCTATTCTAAATTACAAAAGAAGGCAAATATCATCGTATACATAAAAAGCCTATTATTCAACCACCATCTCGAATTTGATTCCATTACTTTTCTGAAAGTGGATGCAATTTTAAAGGTGCGTTTTTAACTACTGTTTTAGAAATTTGGTGTGAGTAAAATAGAGCCATTATCATTTAAAAGTGGGTATAATTTTAATGGTGAATTTTAAATCAATTCAATTTAGTATGGGTGAAATATAGCCATTATTATCCAAAAGTAGATGCAATTTTAATGGTGGTTTTGTAACTATTATATTGTTCAAAAAATGACTGTGTGTGTGTGTGCGCCAATTCCAACATTTTCACATTACTCCTACTTAAAATATATTTTGAAAATAATTTAATTCTTTTTGCTTTAGATAAGAAATACTTTTATTTATCAAAAAATAATTTAACTTATATAAATTATTAATAAGATAAACAATATTTATAAAGCAATAACTCAGGAAAAATGTATAAGAACATATAAATTTAATTTACTTTGAAATCATCCAAAATTTATATTTTAATAATTTTAAATATATTATAACCGAATTTTATATAAAATTAACCTATTTATAATGCAATAATGGTTCACCATTTATGATTTAAACCATATATAATTTTGAAATGTTAAATTGTTTTCATGTGATATTTGGAGAAAATGTTTCAAAAACACTATTTTCAGAAAAAATGCTTCTCGTCAGATATATACACGTATTTATGACTTAATGTGATCCAGATCACATAAAACTTGGTTGAATGTCATTCAGTTCTCACCATAAATATTTTAGATTTCAACTAATGCAGTCCTCAATGTAATAAAAGTTGTAAATTAAAGAAAAAGTATGTGAACATAACATGTAACATAAATAATTTTATTGGATAAGGAATAATGCGGAATCTTTTTAAGACACAGGTACATCTAATTGTTAGATGGAATCACCGTTTTAATGGGATTTCACTGAAAGCTATATGGAGTCTCTGAGCATTCCTACCAGGTTTAAAAGTGGGTGAAAATTTCAACTCACTGCAACAAGCTTCCATTACTTCAGGTAGTGACAGACTCATCTTCCCACCATGGCTTCCAAAGTATTCTTAAGCTTTTGTCTACTCGTTGCCTTGTTTGTTGTGGGTTAGTATTTTTTACGAATTTCCAATTTATTTATTATGTATAACGACAAATATATTTTGTCTATTAATATGTTAAATTAAAGCAAAGAATTATCGTTACTTAAATAGCTGTTCATTTTTGTTATGCTGAAACACACACTGTTTATTTTCAAACATGGATATTTAGTTTTGTATAAACCAAATAGAAGTGGTTGGATAAGAGGAATAATACAAAATACTTTTGATTTATTAAAATTAAAGCCAGGAAAATTAAACAACATCAATGATAAGGAAGAGTTATATGAAAGAAATTTAAAAAAATAAATTAAAAAGTTAGTAAAAAATACGAAAATATTGAAATACATGTGGAAAGGATCCCAAGTAATAAATTAATATTTTATATAAGCTGACGATATAACTGCAAATTAAATTAAGAATTTTATAATCACATCATTTAAAAATGTTTGAGTTGTACTTTAATAATATCTCAATTTACGTGAGACAGCTATATTTTTACATATTTGGATTTATTTACATTATTTTTCCTAATTTATATTTCGAATTTTATTGAAATCATAAATTTCTTCAAAAGATACAATAATGAATTTTATATAAATAAAATTTATAAATCAAAGTTAAGAAAAAATATTATTTATTTAAAAAAATAATTCACTATTATGAAATTTAGTGTGATAGTTATTCAGTTTTCTGTATCCCAAAAGTAATTATGAAGTGACGAAAATCTCTCATTTGAAATTTCGTCGAAATAACTATAGTTTAATGTCGCGTTTAATTTTGATTGCTTGTTAAATAAGGAAAATTATTCAATGATAGTTACTTTTTTAGAGATAACTTCATATTCATAGATATTAAAATATCTACGCTACTTTATTACCAAGCAGAGATTTTAATCGCATTATTTAATATTTTTAAATAACTCAGAATACAAATTAATGTGCATGCTAATAAAACAATATATTAAGTTACATGAATACTTAAAAAACGAAATGTTTTTTAAGTATTCATGTAATTTCAAACGAAATGTTTATTTAATTATAATGACATAAACTAATCATTATTTACCTGATATTATTCACTTAAAATTATGACTTTTGCATTCTTAACAATATAGGAGAAATATATATATACACATATCTTATAATTAGATATATAAGGGATTCTTAACTATATAAATGAGTTATGATATATATATTTTAAATGATACATTATACTTAATAATATTATTTTTTATTTTACAGCTCAGGCATCAGTTCATCGTAAGTACAATAGTTCCCTCAACAGTTTTGATTCTTTCCCTTAATTGATTTGGATTTTATTTATTACTACCTAAGTGTTTTAACTAAAATCTTACTTAGGATAATTTTTAAGATTCTTTTCATATGGTTCACCAAATACATGATACTATAGCTGTGAATAATAAAAATTTTATTCCTTATAGAATTTATTCTGTAAACTTTAATATTTTTCTTCTTAGTTTTTATATTATTTTTTAATATATTATTTCACTAATTGTATATAAATTATTCTCACAATTAAATTGATTATCCTTTTGTATTACATATATCTCACAATATTATGAAATGAATAAAACTAGCTTAAATACTATTTATAATGTAAGTAGGTTTAAGGTTATAAATGTATAAGGTTATAAATGTAAGTAGGTTTAAGATAGCCAATAATATACATATATATATATATATATATATATATATATATCATACACACATATATTTATGAATGTACGTATTTATCTCTATTAATTCTACCTATATATCTGCATTGATAGATAAGAGAGAGAAACTATATTGATACAACTCTAAAATAGTTCATTAATAAACGGAAATAACTGTAATTCTGTAAACAGTAAAATTAAATAAAAGTAATTTTAACAACAAGTATTTTGTGTAAGGAAATCAAAGTCAAATAAAAGCAAAACTAAGATTTTTCGATCAGGCTGATTTCGCATCACTAAATTTAAGAGGTGAATAATTCTAATAACGTTTGAACGAACAAACTAATAAATGTTTTGCATCATAACAATTCCAGTTTTCAAAAACACAGTCTAGAATTTAATAATCAATTAACAGAGACAGTAATTTGTACTTTATGAAACCAAATCAGGAAGAATAAAAAATATTAATTTTTATAAAGAATTTGAACGATAGATTACATATTAGTATTTTAAATCAAAATTTATTTGAGTTCAATTATAGTTTATTTGTTAATCTAGCTATATTTTTTTAATACTAATTACTGAATAATTTGGAGTAACTTAGATCTTAAATATCTATATTCTTTCACTATGGATAATAATACTTGCCTTAAGACTGAAATTTCTTTATTATTTCGATAATGTTTAATTTGATTTAAGATATTATAACACAGTTTCTTAAATAATTACAAATTCTTCTCCGTAAACGATGACAAATATTTCTTTTAAAAAAATAAAATAGTTTAACAAAATTTTGAATTATGTTGAAAAAAATTCTATAAGACATTTCTATTTAGAATTATAAAAACTTATTTCCTGGATAGAAGTTGTTTATATAGAAAACTTCAGTTAATGAATATTTTACTAACCATTACTTCACGCAATTTCTGAAAAATATTGCTTCATGAGCAAAAGCAAATTTTTGACATTTTTATAAATTACAATTTATAATTTAAAAATCCTTAGTAACACTGCTTATAATTTTGTAGATTTTGTTAACACTGCTTTGATAATGTGAAACTTATAGAACCTTTGAGGCAGGAATTTGTAGAATTTTTGTCATTAAATTAGATATCTTAATATTTTGCACAACTCTTTCGAGCATGTATATGACATCGTGTTACGAAAAAAGAATTCTATTTCATTTTATAAATAAATTATATTGTATTGACTTCAATATGTACTGTATTGTAATAAATAAGTTATATTGTATGACTTCTAAATATTTCTTTTCTTTTTTCAGATTACAGGATACCTGCAAACCAAGCCGATGGTCAATGTAATTTTAACTCTTGAATTTAAAATATTTTACTTATTAGTTTTGCATTTTATAACTATTTTATGAAATTAATAATATAACTAACCTCTTTTTAACCTTTCATTCAGTTAAATTGGAACACATACGTTTTTGCGAAGTTTTGCCTTGTCCCGGAAGAACCTAATGTTTTCCTGATATTCATTAAAATTATGTGATCTTGATCTCTAATAATACTTTCCTAATTACAAATAACTTCAAACTATTTCTTAAAATGAGCAATTTGAAAGATTTTATATTGCTTTGTTTCTGTCTGAAATTATTTCAATGAAATACTGCAGTCAATGAAAATTTCAAATTAATTTTTAAATAAGTAAGACAGACTTTACTTGCATACTAGTGCTCGAATAAAAAAAGGTAAACAGTCAATATATTTGAATGATTATATAAAATAAACTTCTTTATTCTATTAAATGTAAGGACAAAGCAATTTGAAATTTTTCAGCTGTTGTGTACGAGACGCTTCCGCCAAGAAGTCGAGGAGGAACAATCATTAAAGACGGAGGTCACCGCACTGTAGTAAATGATGACGGAGGTCAAAATAACAAGCATGGAGGGGGAAGTAAGGAATCTTCGTATCTAACTCAAATTAACATACATTGAATATTAATAAATGCGTATTCTAAAGCTTTTCCTACATTATCAAATAATGCTTTAAGAAATCATGACTTTTTATAAATTAAATTTAATCTAAGAAGTTTTTATTATTACAACATAAATCAGAGTGTGAAATTAAAGTTTAGAGGAAATTAAAATTATGATAACTAAAGGTAAATGTATAATTGATAATTCTATACAGTACTGTAGACATCAGGTTGTAAATACAAGCAATGCACTGAAAATTACATTTAAATAATTTATTCTATTCATCAAGTGAATTTACCATTTGGACAAATAAATCGACATCAAAATATTGAATGATCTCGAGGCAAATGGAATAAAAACTTTCTTTGGAATTATTGAAAGGAAATTTAAAAAAAATTACATAAGTAATAAAGTAAAAAGAAAAGTGCAAGGGAAAATATTCTCAAAAGAAACTATAAAACATTATTAGTCACTTGTGTTGTTGTAAAATAATATTTAAGAGACAAAATCAATTAACAGATAAAAATTGTAAACATGGAGTAAACAAAAGTATTAAAAACAGTTTCAAAAGTACTGGGAAATGAAATAAAAATGAAAATTTAACTCATAGGGAGACGCAGAAGAAGGAATATTTTAACAATTCAATAATTCCAGTTATCGTTGGGAAGAAATATTTAAATTTAGAAGGTAGGCAAATGGTAACCAAAAGAACGATTTAAATTTCTTTTGGCAGAGAGGGATGATTCACGTCCAAAACAAATAATCACTTTATTATTATGGCATTAAAATGAAACAGAGTGAACACAATAAAGTTAAAACAAGTAGTATAAAGTACTCTAAATATTAAATCCAATTAATTTATAAAAAATGAAATATGATTATTGTATTGTCTAAAGTTTCAGGATTCTCTTATCAACTATGCGATAAAAGAAATACTTAGGAAGGAAATGAACCAAAACAGCCAATTAACATTTAATTTAAAAAGAATCTCACTAATGAGAATTCCAAAACATTACAGTTATTGAAATATCTATCTATCTCTCTCTCTCTCTCTATATATATATATATATATTAGATAATTAATATATATACATAATTTTTTCTAATATATTTGAAAATTTGAGTACATTTTAAGAATAAAAAAACTCATCTTGTTTATTAATTTAGCATTTCATCACATTTTTCAAGTGAAATATGTGCTTTTCATAACATATCATTGCTTATTTCCAGGCATATTTGACTTAGCAGCTGGAGTAGTAAACGGCATTCTTGGTTAATCATTCTTCTTTTTCTTCTTATCCGGTGGCAAAAGCAGATTGGGACTGGAAATATTATGGCAAAATGATAAATATAAAATTCTAAAATCTTATTGATTTATATGCAAATATCATATAAACTGCAATGCCTTGTATTTATTAATGAAAATTTTATAAATGTTTTTTGTCTCACGTATTTTTTTTATTAAAATGACGCTTTTATCAGACAATATTTAAATTCCAGATAGTAAAATTTTTACATTCAAAAGAGAAAATTTTGTATTTCTTTTCTATTGCAGAACTATATATATTTTTAGAAACTGGTTTTCTATTTAAAGTACACAACTGTTCAATAGAAGTATACACAAAACAAATTGCTATAATTATTCTCTGCTAATGAAAAGGAAATCAATAAACATGATTTCCAGTTTAATTAAGGTTTAACTATCTCATTTAGAACGTACATGTGTAGTTAAACACTAACTGAATCATATTCGGTTAGAATTTTAGGCCACATATGAATTATACTTATATAGTGTTGCTTAAAAATTTATTTAGAAAAACAATTCGGTTGTGTTGTTTAATATTGAAAGTTACAATTAATTTAATTTTATAAATAACATTTGTGTAGCGAAATATTTACAGCAGATTATTCATATTAAATATTAATAGAATTTTTTCTCCCAATTGTAATGACAAATGTTTATCATTATTAAAAATGTTTTAAAAATGTATTTATGAAAGCATTTAAAAAGATAGAAAGAAAATGCTTTTTAAAAACTGGATTAAAAACTTTATATAGAGTAATATATATGAATTTTCAAAAGAAAAATATACATTAATTTACATTTTTTAATTCATGGGAATACCCCATTTTCTTGTATATTTTTGAAATGATACAGATATTTTTGAAAATACAATGATTATAGTCTTTCATGGGTTAAAATACTATCAATTCAAAATTTATTTTTTAAATTTTGAGTAGATATTAATTTACCGTAATACAATTAAGAGTCATTCGTTTTCAGTTTTTCATGTATGAATATTAAAAGGAATATAATACTTTGAAAGAAAAATATATAAAAAGTAGTTCTTATACCAAACAATAGTTTGGTATAAGAACTACTTTTTATTAATTAAAATCAGAGATGAGAACCATATTATTTACTGACAAAAAGATATGTTAAGTAAAGTTCGATTTAAATCAATTGGAATTGAAATAAAAACTTTTAATTATTTGTTCTAGCAAAAGAAATTCAAACTCAGTACAGTGAGCTTATCTTTGTCTGTGCTCAAAAATACTTATATTTCCTTTTTAAATGGAATCTTTCACACTCAAGTACTAAATTTGCCCGAAATCTGACGCCCCATAAGTTAAAATCTTGTAGGATAGGTATAGGTAAATTTTTATTTAGCGTTTTTTATTCATTTGTGATTAGGGCAAATACAGAAATAAACAAAAATTCTTCTTCTGCATATCCATTCTTCGTGCTGTTAACCAATCAAAATTTGACAATAAACATTATTCATCTTGAAGATAAGCTTCGAACCTTACAGTTCGCTTATCTTGAGGTATTATTTAAAATTGAAATCCCATTTCAGTAGTAATTTTATTGTCACGCATAAGAATGGCAATAATACAATAAATTATTTTTGATGAATACATTCTTCATTAAAAATTAATATATGATAATTAATTAGTTACTCAAAGTCTCTCATAGTGTTTTATGATTTGCCGCCTAACAATACTTCGTTATACATCATGGTTCATTCGACAATAATCACATTGAAAAAAAATATGAAAAAAATAAGTTAATACGTAAATTAGTATTGTGTTCAGAATGTATTTCTTGGAAATTTCATCTCCTTTAATGATACATAATCGCGTGACATAATATCTCATTTAAGTAACATTTTCATGTAAATTTTTATTCAATAATAAGTAAGAGAAATTTCTGTGTATTTAAGTCAATACTTTATGCTGTACAAAATATTTTAAGAATGATTGTCATTAACATTTATATCAATAAATTGTTTGACAAAGGTTTTTTTTTTTTTTTTTTTTTTTACTAAATTATTATCTAAACTTAAGGAAAAATTAGGTTAAATTCAAAAATAAAATATAAGGAACACCTTTTCTAAACTTGGTGAAATGACTACAAAAATCAATGACATCGCTATATTTATAAAAAAAAGAATATATATATATATATATATATATATATATATATGTATGTATGTATGTATATATATATATATATATATATATATATATATATATATATATATATATATATATATATATATATATATATATATATATATATATATATATATATATGTATGTATGTATAAAAAAAAGGTATGACTACCTACGCAAAATTGGTACAGATGTCCTTTGTGAAGCAAAACTGGGAATTGACCAAGCAGTATAAATGAGTTTTGAAGAGGATATTCACCCAAAATCTAACACCATAGAAACGCAGTTCATCTCCAATATGAATAACCATCTTCAGAATCACATATCCACTAAAACTCTTCAATGGAAAGTGAATGCTTTTATTATTCAAAGGCGAATAACATTCCTAAATTTACTGGTGACTCCACAAAATGCTATGAAATGACGATAGTGGGTACGAATCCATCAAAACGAATAAACATGAAGACACAGGTAGACAAAAATTCTTAGCTTTAATTCAAAATACCGGAAATATGTATTTAGACATACTTCGCTTGACAAACTGGTAGAGGTGTTTCATGCTATTTTTCTTGTTCTCACAGCAAAATATGTAAGAGGTCTTTAGTAAATATCTTTGCATGGCTTGTGAGCTTACATAATCATGGGAGAGAAAGCTAAAGGCAATTTCATTATATATCGTTGTAGTCTGACAGCATTTTCAGGAAAACATCTTTAAGATAAAAATGATAACGCCCTTATACGCATGATTCAATTCAAAGACCAAAACTCAACAGTGAATTGAAATATATCATTTGGATTTCTCCGTTTACTGATATCAAGAACTGTTGTTTGTGGTTTTCGTTAAAGAACGAATTCCATGATTGGTTCATACATCATAAGCACAATTTGAATTTATTACCACGCTGCAATAGAAATGGCTAAAAATGTCCTATGTATTTAGGATACCTTCTCTAGTTATCTAATTCTCAGATAAAAAATGCAAACCAAGCCATAAGTAATTAATCTCTATATTAATAGAATGTAGCATTCTTTTTCAGATCCAGTTATTATTTCTTTCTATACCTTCAGGTTATTTTTAATAATAAGTTGTGTGAGATGTATGTTTCTGAAATGTTTCTCATATTAGCAGCTATATATATATTTTAAAATTTATTATTTGTAAAATAAATATCCAATTTTTACTGTATTTCTGTTAAATGATTGCAAATATTTAATGTGTAAATTGGAAAAGTGTAAATTCTATTCTAAGTGAAACTGCAGAAATGTGATTTAAACTACAATCAAAATATAAATGTAAATAAAGAAATGTATTTTTGGTTCAAACATAATTTTAATTTGTTATTATATTATGCATTTTAATGTGCTACCCGCAAGATGGATCGAAATCACAAGTAATTTAAAAGAAAAAGAGGATTTTAATAAAACGGCAATTATCTTATCTCTTTCAGTAACGTGGCAGACCTACATTATTATAATTTCTCAATTGTAGTTTCAGGAGCAATTACAATGTCTTTTGGAAAACTGTATATTATTTTACAGAAAGAAATATTGAGTAGTTAGTAGGTGAACATACAGAAAGAGACATAACAAAAAATTATTTTTAATCATAATTCCAAAAAATGACCTCTAATAGCATATTTTTATTATTGTATAAATAAAAAATTTTGTTTACATTTTATATTAATTAAAATTATATCTTAATGTAGTTCTGCATTTATTCTGCTGCAGCGTTTCTGATCAACTTTCATCTTTTCTTCAGTTTTGAAGATACTTTTCTCAAGGTCTGCTTTTATGTTGGTAAACATTCTTAAGAAAAGTACGATAATATTTTTCAGATTTCTATTTTAATTTCAAATACCTCTGATAGGAATAGAGCTGACTTATATTATTATGGTATAATAAAGCATCATTTGCATTCAGTTTTTCATAGATGATGTTTCAAGAGAGGCCTAAATATTTATAAAAGATGTAAAAAAATTCTCTGATGCAATAAAATCAGCTTTACTGATCATGTACAATTTAACTGAAATTAACAATAATAATATTTTAGCACCATGCACTTTCATTATATGCGTCCATATATTTGGGATACTATTATGTATAAAGATTTCACATTGAATGAAATATACAGGAGTTAATCCATGTAATATCATTAAATTAGGTTAATGATACCTCTTGAATGCTCTACTACCTAAATACATAAAATATTTAAGACATGCAAATTTCCTTTTGAGTATTGAAGTACTAGGCTAAATATTCTTTCTTCTCTCATTAGCATTGACATTTACTATCCTAACAATATTAATAGACATTATTGCTGAAATTGTAATACATTGCAAGATTTATTATGATTCATCCTTACTGATCTGATAATAAAAGCATATCTGTATATAACCAAGCTGAAGAAAATTATTTTGAGAATGGTTTAAAGTTATATTTAAAGTAAAATATACTTAAATTACCTATACTCTCTCTACTCTCATTTTAGACTAGTAATTAATTACGTCATATATCTTATAAAAAATTAAAAAATAATAAACCAATTGTTTCATCAAATTTATCAATAATAAATTAATACTTATTTTTTGCTATGAATATTTATGAAAAAATCAATTTTTTTGTGAAATATATTATATTATTTTCTGTTTAATTTATAATAAATTTCATAAGATAAAGAATTATGAAATTATTCATTAATATGTATTACACTGTTGATATTGCTTAGAATTAGTTCTTATGCAAATGAATAGAATAAGTATATACATCATTATTAAATTTTATGAGGTAAAAAATAATATGGAAATAGACAATATTGCTCCTATGTAAGACTGAGGGATTTACTTAACATGCATACGTTATGTGTGTTCCAATGTATTATTACTTTTCCAATGATATTAATATCAGCCAATTTCCAGTGATGTCATGAAAAAATAAAACTGCATTGATACTATTTTTAATACATGGTGACCGGGATAGTTTTATCTTTCGACAAGGGAATTTTTAGAAGGGGTAGAATCTTATTCAATGAGGCAGTTACTATTCTAATTTATAAGGATAGGTGCTTACAATTTAGAAGCCAACAAAAGAACTTTAGATTTGGTTTTCTACCCCGAAGGTATCATTTCATTGGAAAGACACTGAAATTGCTATCTATTTTGCGGGTTCCAGTCACTATTAGTGAACACGGTAGGTTTTTTCCGTTGTCGGGTATAGAAAGAGCCTATCATCTTTCAGTAATATATATAATACCTTTTCAAACCAGGCATAATAGTCTTAATTCACAATGTAATGAATTTTTACTCTGGTACCATTTACAAAGGAATTACATAGAGATTTTGCATGAATTTCTTATAAATGTCATCCTAAAAAATTCAATTCAAAATTTCTTATAATGTCATCCTCCAGATTAAAAATATGGAATTTAACTAAATAGCATAAAATGTTTTTCATTACAATGAATCTACATTTTCCTTTTCTATGAAATTAAATGCGAATGTTAAAAATAACATGAAATGAAATGGATAAAATGTTATAAAATAAGTAACGGCACATATTGTGTGATAAAATTAATTGATGTATTTTTCTCTCCAGTCAAACATGCATTTTTATAGTTTATTGCCTTTCACATCTTCTCAATTGCATTTCATGATGGTTAAACAATAATCATTTTGGTTTTAGAATAAAAATATGATTTGTCAGTAAAAAATAGTATTTATTTTGTTTCATTTAAAATTAAATTTTGTGGTTTTAATAACAAACAAATTTAATATATCTACTTAATCAGTTCTTAATAAACATTTGATGTTATATTATCTGAAGTTTTACTGAATATCCAAAACTGTATACATATTAATAAGCATAGCAAATACATTTACACTTGGAAAATTTATTCAGTGATTGCACTTGTTATACACAGTAAAACGAATTTTGAAAATTAAAATATTTATTGCTATATAGAGGTTTTTTCTGTATAAATTGTCATTGAATATAATATGTAAGTTAGACAGTACACGTGAAAAGTCATATAATAGAAGATATGACCTATTTTGGTACGTATTTCTTGATAGGGAATTGTATTTAAAAAACGTTACTTAAACAGAACATTTGATACTGGTCAAAAATCTTAATATACTAAAAAATATTCTCTCGGAGGAAGTAAGTTATTAATTTTTGCCTAAAGTGAAGTCTGAGTTCTTTAGGTAATGGTATTTGTGGAAGAATTTATTTGAAAATGTTTGGGAAACGTTAGTCCAATAGTTGGTGACACAATTTGAACTATTCGTAATAATGGATTTTTAACTGAAACGCGAGCACGCAAACAAATTATTATTCTTGAGGGCTTCTCTTTCAATAGCAGACGCTGTATGAACAAATATAATTTTGTTTAGTTCAATATGTTCATGTCAAAGGACACGTCTCTATCAGATCAGCTGTAATTGCTATTCATTGATCTCTCTCTAGCAAACAACTTAATCATTCATGGTGATATTTAGTTCTCTTTAATATGTGAAAACTAATATGCTTTTAACTATCACAAATAATATGTATTTATTTTGAAACGAATAATGCTTTTATCCTATCCTATATATAAATAATTATAAAGTGTACTTCATTTACCTTACTGCAATTTACACTTAAACAAAATTTAACGAAAGGCAAGTTGATAATTAATTTAACAGACGCAAGTAGATAATTAATAAATTTTTACTATCAGTAAAAGTAGAAAAGTAGGTTATAATAGGACTGATAATTTTAATAATATTTGTTATTTTGCAAAAAAGTTCATAACAATTTAATTCATTATTCTCATATATAATTTATTTGCATATTTTGAAGCATTTTAGTTGGTATTAAGAAATTAGATAAGATTAGTAGAAATTTAATGAGTTAATTTAAAGATTAATGTTAAAATATTTGAGGATAGATAATATTAAATATTAATATCTGATTAAAATTTTCTTATTTAAATCAAATTGGTTTCATTTATACTTATAAACATATTGTCTTTGGAATAACTTTTAAAATAATTTTTTAATTTGAGCAATTACTGTCAGGTTTTCAATTTCCCTAAGAATGTTAATCATATACATTAGATATTTATGCATTTAATTATAGAACAGTACTAATAAATTATTTATCTGTTTTGTAAAATTTTAGTGTTAAGATAAGTGAGGACGATTTTACAAGATTTCAGAAATTAATAGCTTGCAGTGTACGTGAGTATCAGACTGGGATTACCTTTGACGTAAGCACAACTGAGAATCTTTAGGCTTGTTAGTGGTAGGGAACCTCACCCGCGTAACCTAGTGTAGCTGGCCACAGTACTGGAGTCGGCATGGCCCAGCACCCTAGTGAACACCTTCAGGAACCTAATTGATTCTCTTCCTATACGTTTTCGCAGCAGTCCGCTCTGTGAAGGATGTTTATTCTAACTTTTAACAGCTGGTCCCATTAATGTGACTGGACTATGTATAAGTTATTACTAGATTAATGATTTTGATAACCAATCAGTACTTTATGGGATAAGTTATGTTTGATATTCCAATTTTTATTAATTAACATTGATTACAAGACTTTAGCATGCAAAACTTCCTGTTTATTTTATGCTTCTCATTAAAGAATGTAACAAGTAAGGTAAAGTATTCTTATATTAAATATTATTTTTATTAAGAGTACAAGATTCATTAAATTATTAAAATCATATTGAATCCATTTAACGATTTCTGAATTGTTAAAGAATCATTAAATGGATTCTTAACAACACTAGTAGCAGTTGATTTCAACAATGTTTAATTTCTTATGCTCGTATATCAAGAACATCCATGTTCTGCAAAATATTGAAAACATCTGCATCCCCTTTCACACTCTATATTCAGAGTTAAATATAGAAAACGCACGCATGCGTCCTTTCAATAACTATTTAAGAAACGTAAGTTTGAAATGCCTGATTGTATTCGCTTTGATAATTATTTCAGTGTTATTAAAAAATCTTCCACTGTATTAAAATAATAGTTAATAATTATTATGCTTAAACGTTTACATTTATGCTTAGATTTTTTAATAATTAAAAAACAATTAAAATTGAGAAATTCTAGATGTTTCCAATAAATTGAGAGTATCAGTCCAGTCAAATCAAATCAAATAAATAAATGAGTTTCTAAAAGCAAACAAAACATTTTTCCAGGAAAAGTATTCATTGAATAATGAAACAGTTCAAACTAATAAACTTGCTTTAGAAATCAGATGCAAAATATATACAATAACAATTTAGTTTCAAGTTAACAACAGGTTTCAGTAGTTAAATAGATGGATGTTACATACTCAATAAGCCATTTTAGGCAAGCATTTTGACATTTTAAAGAGTATTTGTCTGCAGTCACGAAATTCACTCTTTCCTGAATTCAGTTGTCAATTTGCCTCTATCCAAGAACACCATTCAGAATACCGGCAGCAGTGTCGAAAATAGCTGAAAATAAAATTATATTATCTCTTCTGCTTGTTCCACAATATTCACACATTTCAGAATATCTCACAATATAGGAAACAATTCTGTAAACGGATAATAATAATGACACTGGCTTGGGAAAATATTTTACCGCTTATTTTCTTTTTTAAATATCCGAAACCGATGCAGGATTGACAGTACTCGTGAAAAAATTAATGAGAATAAATGTTTCCATGATGTATGTATGTTAAGACCGTTTGGTGGAAAGAATGTTTTCAGTCAGTTCTACTTTAACTGGCAAATAAAAGTAACTTTAGAAACAATCTACAACAGTATGTCTGTCCGAAGGGGACAGGGAAGTAAAAATATTTGTGTGGCAACCAATTTCATCAAACAATTCGTATCGTTATATTTTGGGGCATAGATTTTAGTTCAATTCTACTCATACCAAGCGAAAAATATGTTTTATATATATCTTTTTACTTTTCAAGTTTTAAAGTTACAGAACTACATGAAAAAATATAATTTTTAAGATAAAATTTAAATTTTCAGCGAATGTAAAATGATAAAGTACCTTCAATTTATATTATTAATAATATAAAGATGTTTAACTGAATGATGTAACTTTGTTTTATTGAAAAACATTTTTAATTGGTAAATATCACAGTTATTCAAATAAGATTTTGTTTAATAATTTTATTAATTACCACAATATACATTAATTATTCTTTTTAATAGATAAAATAAGAAGACTTGTATAATTAGCTGTTAAAAATTAAACACATAATGGTGATAAATCAAGTAGCTGATTTTGATCTAATTTGGAATCTAAAATCGTGAGAATTAAACTGTAATAATTTAAAAAATGAATTGAGAAATTGAATGCCTTAATTTTTCTCAATGGTCATTTCTCATACAAATCCAATAATTTTAATGTTAATCTTGAATTCATTGCACAATTTTCAAGAATATTTATAGTATGAATTATTCAAGGTTTATATCATTAATGTTACTATCGCAACGCGGAACTGTACTATTTATTTAAATCTTGTTATAGTTTACATAGTGAAATTATTGTTTTAAATCTGAGTTCACACACGTAACTCCGTTTTTGAAATCAGTAATGTTTCATTACACAAAATGCATAGAGTTAGAAAATATATAGTATATACAAAATTATATTTATAAAAAAATTTATTAGTTTTCTTACTTTTTTGATTGTTGCCATGATGGTGGTGATGATGATGATGGCGAGTGCGGGCTGCAATAGAAATGTCAGACTTAATTTAAACTGATAAAAAGAATAATGCATATGAATGGCATTATGTTATTTAAATGAAAGAGGACACTGATTTAAACCCTAACCACTGTTGAACAACGGGTGATGAGTATTGAGCTTCTGGCTTCTTCATGCACGTGTGTATGGTTGAATGATTGGGAGGTTTCCTGGTTTTCTCCATTGCAATGTGTGAATATGGCCTACTATTTACGAAATTTCCTCCCAGAGCATAACTCATGTGTGACCCTAACCTGTGTAAATTAACTTCAAATTTCTAACAACAGCTTTAAGCCATTAAGCAATCCAGTACACGATTTCAAAATAATTTTGTACATTAACTAATTAGGCAAAATATGGGTAAATGAGTGAGTTTAAAAGCTAATTTCAATTATAAGAATTATATTTAGGAATTTGAGTGTTTTTCATAGCTAATTTCAATCAGAAGAGATTGCTTAAATAAACTATATACACTTATTAGAAGTATTTTTTGTTCATTTAGACAATCACAATTCCTCATAGCCTTTTAAAATTAAATATTTGTTTAAAGACGAATGGCGTTAATTGAATATATTAATAATTTTCAAATTTTATTTAAAGATACCTTTTAATATATTTGTTTGATTAACAAATTTGCTAGAATAATTTATTTGTATGCACTAATTCGCTACATTTTATTTAATTTTTAATATAGTAAATCATTCATTTGAAAATATACATATAAATCATTCATTTGAAAAAAACTCCTTATTCAGCTTTTATTCTTAGCTTCATAAGTTTGTGGTGAGGGCCACTCTCACTTATTTCTTTCCAGTTTCATCACTTTGGTGAGTCGAACTACTTTCAGCCGGTGATTGGCAACCCTATGCAAGTGAACCTAAAATTCTTTCGCTGGCATAGGGTTGCCAATCATATCCCGAATTGAGCTAGAGTTTTATCTTCAAGCATAATCTTATTCTATTACTCAGTATTATTTTTGTACTGAATTAAAAAAAATATTAATTTATTAATATCCGTACAAAACTTATGCTAATAATTAGAATTTTTATTAACATCAAAAATAAAAAGTGTTTAATTCTCAAATAAAAAACTAAAACATTTCTTGATGTCTTTAGATCTTACTATCGTAATTAATGGGGTATTTAGTTTCTCTCTTCTTCTTCTTCAAAAGCACGATTATATTATTTTCTACCGATATCATTTTGAACAACTACTCCAAATATCACTGTTTAATGTAATCCAAATTCAAAATTTCTTGCTTATATTTTAGGAAATGTGGAGACATTTCCTAAAATATAAGCAAGAAATTAGGTGGTAGAAGTAGCAGCTTTAGGTGGTAGAAGTAGCAGCTTTAGGTGGTAGAAGTAGCAGCTTTAGGTGGTAATGAATGCCGCCACAGTTAATAGTTTCTTTCTACTAATATCAATAGCCTGACAGATGAAAGAAACTTAAAGGCATTTCAAAATTTCTCACAACTTGACATCCAACAAAATACTTAAGAAGTGGCAAGTTTTATTCATTTAGCACAAACAGGGAGGGGTTGGAGTAATCTGAAAAAATCCCAAATTACTCATTTCAACCATAAAAAAATCTATTTCTCGTTGTTCGACAGATTCTAGGAAAAAATGATAAACTCAACACCGAAAAGCCAGGTCCAATCACAAGGCCACAATAAACATCATCGTAGGGTTTATCATAAGGAGACACCATAAAATTCAAAAGAACTTTAAATTTTCTGAAGAGTTGTGTTTAAATGTATTTAACGTAATTATAATTTAGGCACTTGATGTTTTGCATGTTTCATGATTAGAATCAGCCAGTGCTATTAGAAATAAATATATATTATGACTGCTTCAAACTAAAATAATAAATTATAATGTGTTCCCAACAAAAATTAGACTTATTGTTGAATTAAATAAAGTTTTTAAATGAAAATTGCTTGCATATTCATTACCTGTGAATTTATTAAGCACTTCGTTAAAAAAGAAGAATTTCATGAATTCATTTTATTACTTGACAAATAACTAGCATTTTTCCTATAAGCAGAAGTTAAATTAAATGTAAAAGATCTTTAATTTCTTTGTTTGATAATATTGTTTTAGTCTTTTCTTTTAAAAATATGAAACTTAAATTGGAAATATATGGATAAATTTTGATCCCAAAATTAATATTTTAAGCATTATATATGATAATATGCTTTATGGTAACAGAAAAAATATTACAATATACTTACTTCCTGTACCAGATATAGGTATCTTGTATCCTAAGAGAAAGAAAAATAATTTACATTATTCATAGATTTTATTTATTAAAATTACAGTTAATATCCATAACCTATTAACACCATTATTTAATATGCTGAAATTTCATATTTCGTAGCAATTGTATATTTATTATACCATTTGCATATTTGGTGTTATCATTTCCTATTTCAAGTATTTTATATTTAAATACCTCGAAATTCTTTCTAATTGGGTCCGTCTTTTCATGCGAAAAACAATTTTAGGGTTCGAAAATTTGCAAGCAACAGAAATTACTGTTGCTTGCCCATTTTTGAACACTAAACAAGAGTGTGTTTTAGTTATTAATTAATTTAGGAAATGTAATTTAATAAGTTTTTGTGTGTGTATGTAAAATGTGTATTTCCCTCTAAACGAGCAATTTATTCGCAGTTGACTCAGTCACAAATGGGCAACACGTGATTTAGCTTTCAACTTTTATATAGATTAAAAGAAACTGCACACTTTCTATACAACAGAAATTAAGCAACAACTTTTAGAGCTGGAGAATCAGGCGTCACAACTTGCTTTTAACTAATTATCATTTCACTCACCATTTTACTGAGAGCAATATTTGCACCTCTTCGGTAGTCCTAGAACATTCTTCTAGTGCGCTTATAGTAACTCAGCTTCTATAGGAATGCTCTAAGTTTGGAGTCGATAGGACCTTCGACTCCAAACTTTATATTTGATACAAAAATGAAGCATGTTTTTGTACCAAGAGTACCACCAAATTCTCTTAAACTTATTTTTTAGCTCAAAAACTCACTATTTTCACAGATGAAACCTTGTGTTTAGATAATAATTTCACGGACTGAGTGATAATGACACACTGATATAAATATAAGTAAATAAAATAAAAATGTAATATAAATATTTATACTCTTTTTGCATTATTTATCACAGTATTATTTTCAAAACACACAATAAGTTGTAACTTTCTAAATAATATGCATAATTCAGAGTGAGAATAAGATCAGGTACTAGGTTGAAGATCTACCGTGGATGGTGATACATGAAACAATACGTCTAGATACAGAGTCAATGAGATTATAGATTGTGTCCTAAGGAATGGCTCTTTATTCCTTGCAAGTCATTTTCCAAAATACATTCTCTGAAAGATCTGTTTCAGGGTCTGCCAATGATGACTAATCATATCCTAAACATGTTCGATTTGTGAGAGATCTGGTGAGACCGGTGGCCAGGGAAGCAGCCGTACATTTTGCAGGACATGTTGGCTGATGAGAGCAATATGCAGTAGGACATTGTCCTGCTGATAAAGGCACCTTCTAGGAGAGTGCCACCGGTAGAGGAAGGGACCTGCTTCCACGTCAACGCCACACTCGTATGCAGTGACTATCACTGAAGAAACAGGAACGTGATTTATCTGAGAAGACAATTCTGTGCCATTCCATTAACAACATCGCTCTAATCCAGCACCATTCCAGACGTTGGCGTCTATGCTGTGGGGTCAATGGCAGTGTTCTTAACTGACGCCCCGAGAGCAGACCACTAGCAACCAATCGACGACAAATGGTTCTGCTCGATATGGGTGCATCCAGGGAATCTTGCACGTTCAGCACAATTTCAGTAGACTGGCTTTTAGGGTCAGCCACCTCTTCCCTCCGGAGGTGAAGATCCACGCTTGCTGACATCACTCTGGCTGCACCGATACCCCACCAACATTCCACAGACCCTTCTTCCAACAATTTTCGCCACAGCCGGTGTACTGTATATGCATCCAGATGTTTTTCGGCTGCAATTTGCCGGCAGGAGAAACCTGCCCTTCTAAGTCCTTTCACCTCGTAAATTCATCTGTTTATTGAAATGACTCCCTCGATGATGGTATAGCATTCTTTACAATTACAGGGGTTATATTTGATAAGCAGCAATAATGGTATGAATATTGCTTATACTCTGCCGTTTTCTCACCTTCCATCTTATCATTTTTGCGCTGAATTGCTGCGCCTTTCACGTAATTTTCAATAACTCGGTAAGGAGCGAAAACTCTGAAATTCGCATAATAATCTGCCCACTCTATCTTGGTGTTGCAGTTTCAATGTAGTGCAATGTATCATTGTGTTATGTCAATAATGAAAACAATAATGAAAACAACTTAAATTAGATAAGATAAAACTTAATCCAATAATCTAAACCCATGACTTTAATTTTATTTTTTTTTTGTAAAATGTAAATGATGTGATTTAATATTTGAATATTCTTGTAAAAAAGATAATATGATGTTATTGTAAGAAATTTGATAATTTCAATCTTTACTAAAAATAATTATATAAATCGTGAAATTGTGGTAATCTTAGGAGGTAGGAAAGTTTATTTTTGCATTTTAATCACAAATATCTTCAATACTTGTATTTTTAAGTTTTGAGTTGAAATTTTGATATCAATTCCAAGTGTAATCAAATCGAAGCGTAAAGTTTCATATCAAAAACATGATTACCTCTCTTTTAAATTTCCCTGTGTGTTAATATATATATATATATATATATATATATATATATATATATATATATATATATATATATATATATATATTAAGTGCATCATATATTTTCTATGCATTAATCTTAAAATCCAATATTGTGATTAAATATTAGGTTTAAAGTATTTTCCCAACTCGTATGCAAAGGCTTTTTCTAAGTTCTGTATTTCCCATTTATCTTTTTTTCTAGATGGAACGTGAATTTTTGATATAAATTTCATGTATAAACAAATATTAAGTCTAAGTTTCAAACATTTATTAAAGTTTTTAAGTAAAATTTTTCTACGCATTCTAAAAATTACTTCAAAGCATCATTTGTGTACAAAACTAAATTTGTAAAAAATAAGTTTTATTATACTTGTTGAAATAAAAACATATATTAAAACTTATACTTACGGTGAACGCCTGCGTGAACTGAAAAATAAAGAATGTTTATTAACATGATTGTTTCATATATAACACACATGCATAAAATAACAAATATTGATGAAACTATACTTTTCTGTCTATTAATAACTACAAAATCTTAAACGTAACAAAGAGCTAAATCTTTATTAAGAAAAACAAGACATCTTTCAATGAAATGAAATTATATATAATGTATTTATAAGCACATATTTATCAAATAAAAGATATATTATTTTCTAAAACTTTCAAGTTCAGCGATCATATAAGTAGTATATTTTAACCACCAATGCTTCCATATGTCTTTTTTAAAATTTGAACATATATCCAAAACTTATTTTGGAATATTGTTTTTAAAATATACTAAAGTGACTATTTCACATTTAAGCCATTTAGACTTATTTTTCTGATTAATGCTCAGTTAGAAAATAATCAGATTATCCTCACTAGCTGAAGAAGATTACCGTGTATGCCCAAGAAGTATGAACTGGGCCATTTTGATGGCAACATGACCTCAGAATACCTGCAATAAGCATGCTTTATGTGTTTTCCAATTGCAATGTCTTCAGACCCTGTGAGCTGTAGAAAATACACATGTTATACAAATTATCCGGGGAATATGTACTGAAAAAATATTTAAAGTAGCGTGGTTTCTTATGAATTACTCACCACGACAACATAAAAATTTATTGTAGGTATCAATTGGTGACATCTAAAATTCATGGTGATGTAACCTGAATTAGTCACTACTAAGATTAAGGATGAAATGAATATGTAACTTCTGCAAAATTAACTGTTTAACCTATCTGTTGAGATTTGACATTGCAAAATCTAAAGTACTATCCTGAAAACTAAAATTTTCAAGCCTGATTATGCTCATTCTTTCGACAATTGTATCCAATGGTCATGAGACCTGTGTCTTGACTCATCATTAAATCTTCTATTGTTGTTATTGCTTATCTCAGGTGCTTAGCAACGCTAAATGAGGTCTTTGAAATGTGCCAATCTAAGAAAATTTAACAATAAAATTGTCTTGTTGAAATATTAATTCTGAAAAGCACCATAAATATAGAAAATGGTCAGGAGTGTCTTAATGGTCATCACGTTTCAAACAGGCTGTCAAAATTCTTTTTTGATGAGAAGAATATAGCATAGATCTCAAGTGTCCACTGATAAGCCTGGTGATGGTCATTTATTCCCATCGTGATTATGTCATTAAATCTCTTATAGGTTGATATCCAACAAGCAGATACTGTAATGGTTGTAATATCATATGAAAATAAATACCCAGAAGGTAAATAAAAAAAAACATTGTCGTAATAGATCTGAAATATCCTGGAAGAAAATGTAGGGTTTTTAACAGTCTAAATACAAATTTAATGCAGATATTTACAATGTAATGTCACTCAAACAGAAATTTCTCACTTCTTTTAAATAAACAATCAACGTATTTTCTTTTCGATATTTTAAAGGTTTAAACAGTAGTTTCAAATTCCTTACACTCTATATTACTGACAGGCAGGAAATGGTATTAATAAGTGTACATTCAAATACAGGGATGACTAAAATTGAGAACAGTGGCATTTTATTTCATCTGTTAGTTTCTAGCAATAGTAACAAAACAAATCATTCTATTTGACTTCGAAAATCCAATAACATGAGTATGAATAGTTGTTTTAAAGTATATCATTACTAAGAACACTATTTACATTGATCTCTTGTAAAGATATGTCTTATCAGTAAATAGAAGACAGTACATTTCACAAAGAACCGAAATTATTTGTTATGAAATTTGAATGTAAAACTTCGAGATGGGAATTTTTGCATGAAGTCTTCTATGAAGTGATATTAAAAATTTATAAAAATTGAAAAATGGCACTTTTACATTATTCTAGACATTTCACATTATATATTTCTCAAATTGTGTTAAATGTATACAGTAGAATGGAGAGTAGATTTTCGAAAACATTTAAATGGTATCATATACATTTCGGAATGGGTAATGAAAGTTAATAAACCAAAGGGAACTCTTAATTGAAAAATTAATGTAGATTTATAATATGTTACTTTTAAATTTATACTTTCAATTAATTTTGATTTTCAATTAATTAGGCTTTCCAATTTATTTTGAATTTTTGTCAAGTTATGCAGACTACCACATAAAAATGTCTTTTTGAAGTGCAACATTTGCAGAAAAGGATCTTAGGAAAAAGATTACTAACCTATGGCGATTAAGGTTATTGCCAGGAACAGACAGAAGAATACTTTGTTCTGCATGATAATCTGGCAGGACAGGAAACAGCAGTGGGATGCCAATCCAACAAAGGCGTCTTATTTTCGGCCAGACGCCTTGTCCTTATATACAGAATTACTTCCTACACCTGCGTAATGATATCAATAACAAAAAAATAATAATTCCGTTAATATAACTCCAAAACAACTTTAATGCTATTTTGAGTAGTTTTATTAACCATAATTTTTTTTATCATTTACGTGCTTAATTCGACTACTTCCTCCAATTAGCAAGTGCAATATATTTCTTTTATGAATGTATCTATTTTGGGTAAAGAAAACACTTATGTGTATCATTTGCTTTGCGATATTATATCAAATAGAAATGTTTTGTAATTTATTGTTAATTCATTTCTATGCATAGTCGTAAGAAATAACGTAAGATTGAATTAATTTCAATGAAATAAAAGAAACTTTACTAAGTTATAGATTTGCTTAGATTAAATAATGATATAATTTAATGAAGAAAATATTCTTTGTTGGTGGTGACATTCGATAAGTGTTAATAAATGATCTGGATAACCATAAAACGCAAATACATGAGCCATTCATTGAATCTTTTAAGGTTTTGCATGTATAGATGTGTGTATATATAGAACTGTATGAATGCGCACATACATTATTTACTTACTTATGTGTTTCAGTTATTAACCCATTAAACTTTCTATTAGTTTTCTTTTTGCTTTTATGATTTACCTAATTAACGCTTTTAAAGTGAAAATAATTAATCACCTCTTAGAAAAGTAAATAAATAAATTCTTTGTAATGCAGTTTAATTTTCTTAATTGAAATTGAAAACAATATCTACTTAAAACTGTTTTATTGCATTTACACAAAATTTATTTCGCGATATACATAAAAGTCACATAATATATATATATATATATATATATATATATATATATATATATATATATATATATATATATATATATATATATATATATATATATATATATATATATATATATATATATATATATATATATTATACGAAAATGTAGTATTTTTCGAAATGCATTTTTATTACTTTTCATTATTTTTCTGTTATATTCCATAAATACATTAGATTTTTATTAATTTAATTTCAATTTGCTCATTTTATAAAATTTGTTGCATTCTTGTAAAATCACAACTCATATTAGATTTTTTGTTAAATCTTTTGGAAATGTTTTACCAGTTATTAGCATTTTTTAACTTTAGAGTTGCATTTCAATTAATATTTAAAAAATAATTATCTTAATTCTTTTATTTATTTTAAAATAATTTTCTGATATTAGCAAACGAATTTTTAGAGATTTTAGTCGAATGACATTAATTATCATCTTATATTTATTTTATGATTGTCATTCTTCCACAATTGAATTAGAACAGTATAATATTAAACTAGTTTTGATGAAATAATCTTTTCTCCATTAAAAGTTTCAGCACAGAAGATTTTTAATATCATGCTTATATTGAAATGTCCTTTCTATTTGATCATATTTACTGACTTAAATTTTAATGACACTTTATTTAGAATGTTGCTTAAAAATATATTTAACATATTTCTTTTCTTAATGATGTTGTTGTTAGAAATCAATTTTATTAAACAGTTTTTTGATAAATAGTAACATTACTAATGATTTAGACTGATTTCCATCTTAGCTTATTTGTCGCTCAAAAATTGTTTTGAAATTATGAACTGATTCATTCCAAACCAACAGTTTCGTGTTGATGCTAAGCCACTAAAAATAGCCACTACTATAATGGAAATCAAGTACACGGACTCCTGAACTAAAACTCAAAATACACTCACCTTGCCATGACAAGAATGAATAAGGTAGAAACAAAAAAATGACTAAGTTAATAAAAATTACAGTAGCAATTATAGGTATTGTTGTTTTTCTTTCGTGTTCATTTAAATATCAAATTAATATTTTTTATCAAATTACTTGACGGTTTAAAGATAACTTTTTACATTTTTAAATTATAATAAATGAATTTATTTTTAAATTTTGCCCCTGAGGCATTTAATTTTTTATTCTAAGAACGGAAATATTCGGAACAGTTAGTGATGAAAAAATTTGCCAATAAAATAAATGATAAAGAAAGAATAATATTTATTTATAAATGTAAAATTGTCAAAATCTCTAAGTACTATAAATGATAACCTCTAAGTACGTTTAAGATTAATGCATTTATTACTTATTTGTGCATAAAATGCATTTGATAGTTTTGTTATTGCTTATCTGTTGTTTTGTGTGCGCGCATGTTTTTGCGGACAATTGACGATTATTTCCATTAAATAATGAGATTTTGTCTCTATATTCTAAATCGAGAATACATTTATGAAGCAATTAAGTTAATTTTAAAACAGTTTTTAACATTAAATATGTAAGAATTTAAGGCTAAAATTACATTAAATACTCAATATTACATCAGAAGATTTAAAATTAATTGTTATTTTGCTTAAATTAAATATTAATGAAAGGTATGTGCTTCATTTATATAAATCAATTGATTCCTTTAAAATAGTTCTTTTTAGATATATTTTTAGTATGAATTATATTTTTACTTATTATATTGAAGTGATTTGGTTAACTTACATTCTAAATTTGTTTATTACAGTAAGTTTAGTTATTGCATTAGGCATTCTTCACTTAAATTTATAGCACAAATTATTTTAAAATTGCAAAATCAATGAATGTTACAGAAAAATCAAACACAATTACAATAAATAATCCATTTTGAATACTAAATATTATTTTATTTTTCAATTAAAAGTGAAAAAAAAATCTGAAACTTTTCTCTTATAACGCGCATGCATATACTTTTAAAATTATTATTTAATGTTTTTTTGGGAAAATCACTCAGGTTCTGTTCCGATTGGGGTTGGCAAAAGGCGCGATCAGACAACTCTCGCGCGATTTTAGAATGGATTTACAGTATACTACATCACGTGACAGGCCACAAAGTTCGTCCACTGTGTAAAAAATGCAATGCGACTCAAGCTGCTCCAGCCCACATTTTGGCTTGTATTGGTTTAAATAAAAGTCAGTTTTTCTCGAGCCATGAGGCTGTGTTCCATTGATTGAAGCGCTCGGCCTCATGGACCTTTTTTAAGTTGCTGTCAACCAAGAAGGATGAGCACCACACAAATTTTTAAAATAAATTATTTATATATATATATATATATATATATATATATATATATATATATATATATATATATATATATATATATATATATATATATATATATATATATATATATATATATATATAATGCCGACCTTCGGGGTTCGTGTGGATTGAGAGTTGAAGAAAGCAACCAAGCAACCACTCAATGAACAAAAGACTTTTATTCGTAACAGCTTATAAACACAGGTATCAAATACCACAGGCAGAGAACAGCTTCTCTAAAATAGCAGTCACGACTAATCGTCTGCACTCACTGTCTTCACAAAACTCACTATGTCGGGCTGCGGTATTTATACTTGATTTGGAGGGAAAATCTACTAATTTCGCCAAGGTTCTGGAAGCTTCTAGGCTATCTCGCTAAATATTGGTCCTAGAGCTTAGGTGATGAAGGTTTCCAGAAGTATGTATTTCTCGCCAAGTCGCTAAATTTTCTCGCCAAAACATCGCCAAGTCACCAAATCATTAGAAAACCCGCTTTTAACGTATAACACGTCTAAATACCGCAATTTTTGCCCAAAATGTGAGTATTTCCGATCTGTCTGAGATATTTTAAGACATATACAATAATTATTTATAAATTTGTAAAATTGCTCTCCTCTCAAGGACTGCGCGTCCCGGGAAGTACAATCCCCTGAAAGGAGGCCAAATTTAATATAAAAGAATTTACATTTTAAGAGGATACAGAACACATTACATACACAAGCAACTAAAAATACAAATGCAAAAAAATACAAAATATTAAAATTATCTATACTACTAATAAAGAGACTATATGATATACTAATTTTTTATTTTAAATTACGATAAGGAACTAATCTATCATAATGTACTACCTTTGGTTTTGTAGAAGAGGATTTTCTTATACGAACCACGACGTCATTCAGTTTTTTTAAGACTGTGTAGGGACCTTCCCAAGTGACTTACAACTTTGGAGAAAGTCCGTTACGTCGAATCGGGTTCCACAACCAAACTTTGTCAACTTCCTGAAATTCATGTCCTGTCGCTCTTGTGTCATACCTTGTCTTCATTCTTTCGGTCATTCAGGTTGATTCTGTCTCAATCGAAGTTATGGACATCTTCAAGACACGCCGGAAGGTCTCGCAGGTATTCCTCTGGCGATGAAGATGTATCTTATGGACGGCCAAACTGAAAACTGAAGATCTCAAGGGAGACGAAGTTCGCGACCAAAGAGAATTTGTGATGGATTATATCCGGTAGTCTCATGGACAGCACTGCGATATGCTAGCAGAAACAGCTGTAGCTTCAAATCCCAATCTCGATGATTGCTGGAAACCATAAGTGAGAGATTATTCAAGATGGTTCGGTTAAACCTATCAACCATGCTGTCCGATTCCGGGTGTAATTGCGTGGTCTGCGTCTTGCCTATTCCGAGAATTTGACGCATTCCTTTCAACACATAAGAGGTGAAATTTGTCCCCTGATCTGAATGAATTTGTAAGGGTGTGCCGAATCTGGAAACCCATTGCTGCACTAGAACCACAGCTACTGTAGTCGCTTCTTGATCAGGGATTGAAAACGCTTCAGGCCGCTTAGTAAAGTAGTGCATGACAACTAGGATATATTTGTTGCCATTTAAAGATCGTTGTAAAATACCCAAAATGTCCATTGCTATCCGCCCAAAAGGTGCTCCTACATTATACCGCTGCAACTTCCTCGGCTACGTTTCTTTGGTCCCTTACGTGCCGTACATTCAGCAGAAGATTGGCACCATTTCTTAACATCATCTTGTATAGTTTTTGCTCCAATAGAAGCGTTCTCGAACTTTCTGTAGGGTCTTCATTACTCAGAAGTTTCTTCCAGTTGAGCTACTATGCAATTCTTTCAAAACATCTGAAATTCTTGATTTTGGAAGAACAAGCTGCCATTTGAAATTACGTCCATCATGTCCAGCTTTAATTTCTTTTTGTCTAGCTTTCATCTCTTCTTATCCAGATTTCATGTCTTCTTGTCCAGCTTTAATCTCAGACATCTGCTCCGTTATGTTTTCGAGAAGACTTTTCATTAAATTCAAATCCATTTTTCTTGTGACACGCTGCATCAACTTTTCAACCCCGCTTCTAACACCAGTTACTACGAGCTTCGGGTTTCGTGTGTATTGAGAGTTGAAGAAAGCAACTACTCGATGAACAAAATACTTTTATTCGTAAAAAAATTCCACTAGATATACCAGCTGCAACAATCACTATTTTACAGCTCCAATTCGTGAGTAACAGCTTCTAATCACAAGTCTCGAATACCTCAGGCATTCAACAGCTTCTCTAAAGCAGTCACGACTAATCGTCTTCATTCACTGTCTTCACAAAACTCACTATGTCAGGCTGCGGTATTTATACTTGATTTGGCGGGGGAAACCTACTAATTTCGCCAAGGTTCTGGAAGCTTCTAGGCTATCTCTCTAAATATTGGTCCTAGATCCTATATGATGCATGTTTCCAGAAGTATCTATTTCTCGCCAAGTCGTCAAAAATCTCGCCAAGTATTCTCGCCAAAATATCGCCAAGTTACCAAATCATTAGATAACCCGCTTTTAACGTATAGCACGTCTAAATACCGAATTTTTGCCCAAAATGTGAGTATTTCCGATCTGTTTGAGATATTTTAAGACATACAATAATTATTTATAAATTTGTAACAATATATATATATTATATATATATGTATATATATATGTTTAAAATTAAAATATATTTTCTTAAACCTAGCGCAATTTGTATTTCAGTATTTTCGTTTACTTTGAGATTACTTATTTCAGTTACTTTGTGATAATAGTATTTTAATGATGGAAAAAAATCCCATAAAGGGAATATTTCATTAGTTTCTAATGAGTTTAGAACCCTCTCTTTAACTTCATTATTAACAATATGATAAAGATTTTTTTAAAAAAAAATAATATTCTTATTGTTCAAAGGAATGAAATTACAAAACAAACATCTAATTGGTTTTAATATTAATAATTTTTAAAAAAGCAAAAATTTTCTTTACAGGAAATTTTTATGAAATTAAAATATTTTTCGACTAAAGAACATAGACCTAAAATTTAAGTTTGAAAACTGAACTTTAATGTTTGGATAGTTTGAATGATATTATAACTTGTTTTAGATAATTTGTTCGTTTCCTAGAATAATTAGCATTTAAAGCCATTAAATTTCCACTCAGAAGATTTTATTTAAAAGCAGTTTATCTCAAAATTTTGTAAAATAAAATATATTTAATTTGATACTGTAATGTGTCTGTTAATGTCTATTGCTTAATAATATTGTTTTGGTTGATAAATATAAACTGTTTCTAAATGTATGTAAGTAGTATTTTAATGAATATAACGAAATACTTTTAGAAATTTGTAATTAAATTTTTAAATTAAATTTTTAAATATATGCAAGTATTTATACCAATAACGTCAATAAAACATCCATAACCGTGAGACAAAATAACTATAAGAGGTATAGAAATAGCTGTAAGCAAAAATTTTTAATCAATATACATAGGATATAATCAAAAAACGTTATAAATACATAAGTACTAAATTCTTATATTTATTTTATATTGCTTCTGCCACGAATTCTTTTCTTTGTTCAGGCATATTTTTGAAAAAAATGGTACAAAAATAAAATAGGAAAATAGTGGGATTTACGGTTTTCTGTGGCTTTAATATTATTAGAGAATGAAACTCGAGCAATTCAAAGGGAATAAATGAAGCTGATAAAGTTTAAGGGGAAATGATTGTCTTTTTATGGCTGAAAAACAACCTCCATGACATAGTCTTCTATTTGCGATCAAAAAAAATGTTGATCAATATTATTTGTTAACAACTCATCCAGACAAACAATTTTACCAAATGGCAAATAGAATTTGTTTGTAGTGAAACGAACTATCTTAAAAAAGGTAATTTAAAAACTGCTTAGTCAGGAAGGTATTTATCAGATTCCATTCGGATCTTTTTCAGATCATTGGTAAGTGTTAACCAATGATTTGTTTTCTATGAATGTTTCATTCTGAACATTGATATTAAATCATAAATATCAAAATGTTGATCATTGAGTAACTAAAATAAATAGTCTCGGTGTAGTTCGAAAAGTGACAAAAAGTTTAATTTACCACGGGAATCTGGAAAAAAAACTTCAAATTGTGCAAGATAGGATTGCAGAATAAATATATTCATGGTGTGAGATGAAGTTTAATGATGTTGTAAATTTGGGGATTTGAATCGGTTAAAAGTTGCACAGGGGATATTTTGATCTATTCCTTAACTTTTACTGCGTTCAGTTCTTATTTTTAAAAAATGAAAATCCCAATACTTAACTTGTTATGCAAAGAATAGCAATAAAGTTTACAAAAAATATTTTGAACAAGTGTCACTGTGACTGGGAGGCAGTTCCTATGAACAGAGAGTCCCTGTTTTGATCGTAGTCACTTTAGAACGAGATTGGATTTTGCCTTCTAACTTCATAATCACAGCATATGGAAGAAAATATTTGGGAATTTTTTAAGACTCCTTATATAATATGCGTAAATGCGGTAGGTTTCAAAACATATCTTCTGGAAAGCTATTTACCTTGTGGAGATTTGCTGTTATTGTTATCCCCCTGGTGTAGAAAAAACTGTACTAGATTCAAAAGGTTTGACCAGCTAGATCTTCACACATCAGATGTTGTTTATCTCACAATGCTTCCATGAGGCGCAAAAGATTTTTAAGATGATAAGCAGGTCTAGCAGAGATAGAATAAGAACAAGGAAAGGAAATCCTCTCCTCATACAAGAACTTAAAATATTTTAGATGATCACCTGTAAATATCCCCATGGCTGATTGAAAAGGCCGTGGACCACTGCATGACAGGACAAATCAAGACTGTTGGATGGACGTATAAATATTTTAATATAGCAATCTTAGGGCATTAAGCCCTACATTACTTGATGAAAGAATATATAACGAATAATTTGCTTTCCTGATCAAAATTCAACCGATGGTATTTTTGATTAACATTAGGAACACATTAATAACTATAAAAGAGTTATTCAGTAATTTTTAACGAGTTAAAGAATGAAATAACCTTAGCACGTCCAGTCAAAAGTGAGCTGCACTGATTTCAAGTGTTTGAAGGACCATATGCCAGGTTAAAAATCTTGCATTTTTAAATCGCTAATTTTTTTACTTTTTACAAAGAAATAAATTGTTGCACTAAAGGATAATTTCCTATTATTTCACTCCAAAAAATTCCCCTTAAAGTTTTTTCTTCTATATTCTGCATCAGTGCACGTGGATGCCTTTTTCTCGAACGTGTTTTCGTTGGCTAGCAATGTGTGTTTTACACAAAAATTAAAATTTAAATTGGTTTCTCATAAATGCTGATATATTTTCTTAAAATATATCAAAATTGTATACATAAGATAATGGTTTATCTTATTATATTTTATATAAAAAATAGCACATCACAAACAACCATGGCAGTAATAAAGCTACAGTATGAGGAAATTTAAAGCAAACATTGGAACATTTTTCCTACCAATAAGACGCAAACTAAGCTTGATATTTAAACAAATTCAATAATCAGATTTCGTTATTTTTAATGTGCTTCAATTTAAAGATATTATAATAGAAGAACAATTTCACAATTTCTATTTTGCGTTTAATGAATACGAAATCTTGTAATCAATCTGAATATTTGGGTAAATTAAGCTAAGCTTAGGAAATACTGGTTAAGCTCTTACAAATTTTATTGTGATAATATATATATATATATATATATATATATATTTCATGAGAGGGTGACTCAACAATTGCTGTGTTGCAAATGTCTTGGAAATTTGGAGCAGGTTTTATTCATAATAACATATTCATTTGTACTTCAAGTAGGAATGGTCGGATGAAGGCTGAGCAGTTAGCGTCCCTGACTCCTGAGCTGATAGTCTCTGTTTTGAATCTCTATTCGGGAATGGTTGTTTCATTTTCTCTGTTCTCTTTACTGAGTTGGTGTATGAATGTGTCCCACCTTATGACCGGATTGTGATGGTAAAGAATGGGTAATGCTACTCACCTTCGTGACTTGGTTTTTAGGTGCCTACCGGGTAAAGATAAATGCGTAGCAGTTTCCGACTTCATTGTGGTGAAGGGTTAGCCATTCAATGCCCTCCGTTAGAAAAAGAAAGATAAAAATTGCAGCTGGAACATCTTCTGAAAATAGACAGATCCTGGCACATTTCTATCTGAAAAATTTTTTTGTCAACTCTGTTTCTTTAGATACATTTTCCTCAGTTAATTTCGACGATATTTTAAGAGCTGACTCAATCTTATTAAATTTTCGCTTGGTGAATCTGCCTTCAATTCTCTTACTTTTGAACTATTTGCATGCATTATGATGAAATTACAATGTAAGATTCAAGAAAATATATTTCAAACAATATCTTTATTTAAATGTATATAAATGCCTTGTTTTGAAAAGAAAAATTTTATGAATGCAGACCAGCAAAAAGAAACGCAAGTTACGATATATATATATATATATATATATATATATATATATATATATATATATATATATATATAATTTTTCATATGTTAGGATGCTGCGTTCAAAGTATATTTACCTTACTGTTAACGCAATTTTAACGGTAAAACTTAAATTTCAGAAATAAAGATGTCAAAAATTAAATTGAAAATAAAATTTTAAAAAACTATTGAGTTTGTTCTTAAAATAAAATTAAAAATGAAATTTTATATGGAAAGAATTAAGATTAAAGATTAAGATTATTTTTCCCATAGAGACATTGAAATAATTGTTTTCCTTTAACTTACTCCACTTTTATAAATATTCACGTCATTCAGTTAATCATACAATAGAATATAAAACATATATTTGGCAACTTTACATAAAAAGACTACTATCAATGTAAATCCTTTTAGAAAAATGGCAAATTTCTGCTGTATAATGTGACAAATTTTAAATTTGAAGAATAATAGAATAATAGACAACACACATCTAAATATTTGGGAAATGTAATAAAATAATAACAGTTCATGAAGATCTCAGAAATTTCTCAGGCTTATTACAGTTATTTCTAATTTAAATGCATTCAAAGTATGCTTAGGTCAATGATTAAGCTTTCCTCACAGTAGTCTTAAAATTCGCAATCAATTTATACACTACCAGTAAAGAAAGTTTTAAAAAAATAGTAACATATGAAGTACTAGGAAGTCAAGACTTCATAAAAGTAAGTTGTTCATTATACTTGTTTAAAATGCTTGGAAAAAAATGTTAATAAAGATATGTTTTTTACATTATTCTTATTTTCCAAACTTTTTTCAAATCAGAATTAATTCAGCTGCACTATAAAACCGTAAATGCCAAAGGATTATAAAAAAATAATTAGTTATATTAAGAAGGAAACTGTGGCAACTCGAACAGGAACAACAAAATAAAAAGTAGTTTATCTATTTTATCTTTAAATTATGGTGTTTTTCAAATATTGATTATAAAATTTATTTATTCTTATATATGAAATCAAAAATTCTGAACTTTTAAGTACCAGAAATTATGAGGCATATGCATTATTTCACTGCACATTTACTAAAGGGACAGTAGACAATTAAAATTGACGAAAAATTCATCTTTCTTTTCATTTATAGAAAAAATATCAATCATTCTCTACATTAAGCGTGAAGATTTTAATTCAGATAGTTTTAGGCAAAGTTATTATATATATATATATATTATATATATAGTGTTTTAATAATGAAAACAATGTGTCATGCGCCTTTTTCACGTCTGCTTGAATACGTAAACGTGTAGCCTGAAGATAATAGATTTAAATAACTAGAGATTTTTAGTGATTCATATATGCATTTTTAGAAAGTTAAAATTGTGAATAACATATTTTAAATAAAATTAAATTGATTATTAGAATTAAAACTTGTAAAAATGAGATATTAAATTTTGTGAACAAGTGACCACGCCTATTTTACTCTCATATCAAAACAGCTTTTCTCCAAATCATTGTTTGCTAAATTCTGCTTTTATATTGTACTACATTTGTCACACATTACTACTGTATGTGTTTTGTTATTTTCATATGTAATTTTGTATGGAAAAAGAAACTAACTTTATTGATATTTTCTGTGACTTTTATTTTGATTTCCCAACTTGCATTACTATTTGGATTTCGTAACTTGCGTTTCTTTTTGATGTTCTGCATTCATAAAATATTTCTTTTCAAAACAACGAATTCATATACATTTAAATAAAGATATTGTTTGAAATATATTTTCTTGAATCTTACATTGTAATTTCATCATAATGCATGCAAATAGTTCAAAAGTAAGAGAATTGAAGGCAGATTCACCAAGCGAAAATTTAATAAGATTGAGTCAGCTCTTAAAATATCGTCGAAATTAACTGAGGAAAATGTATCTAAAGAAACAGAGTTGACAAAAAAAAATTTTCAGATAGAAATGTGCCAGGATCTGTCTATTTTCAGAAGATGTTCCAGCTGCAATTTTTATCTTTCTTTTTCTAACGGAGGGCATTGAATGGCTAACCCTTCACCACAATGAAATCGGAAACTGCTACGCATTTATCTTTACCCGGTAGGCACCTAAAAACCAAGTCACGAAGGTGAGTAGCATTACCCATTCTTTACCATCACAATCCGGTCATAAGGTGGGACACATTCATACACCAACTCAGTAAAGAGAACAGAGAAAATGAAACAACCATTCCCGAACAGAGATTCAAAACAGAGACTAGCAGCTCAGGAGTCAGGGACGCTAACTGCTCAGCCTTCATCCGACCATTAATACTTGATGTACAAATGAATATGTTATTATGAATAAAACCTGCGCCAATTTTCCAAGGCATTTGCAACACAGCAATTGTTGAGTCTAGTATTTAGATGCATCCTCTCATGAAAGCTACGATTTTTCAATGAAGATAGAACGTTTTTCTAAGTCACATGCAATAAAAAAAATTGAGTCAACTGTTTTTCTGGCATAAGCGAACCATTCTCATGAAAATTTGATATCAATGATAAGGTTGTAGTAATATTTCCAAAACCCTTGTAAGAAGCTGAGCAGCAGCAGAATCATTCTCGTAAACATACATGCATCGTAAATATTATGCAACTATCGATACAAAGCATTTTTTAAATGTTTTCCTAGTTTAAATACAAGAAATGAAGTTTTCTGAAATGAAATGCAAAAAGAAATTCCCAGCACCGTTATAAAAGCACATCTGGAGTCAAATTCAAAGTTAAATTCTAAAAATCAGTTAAATATTTCTGTGTCTCATGATGGAACTTGGATGAAACGAGGTATTTCTTTTTTATATGCTTTTAAAATAGTAAGGTTTTCCCCTTACAGGTTGGGTAGTAAACTCTGAAGTTATGTCAACACATTGTGCGAAGTCTTATGCCACGAGATCTTTGGAAAGACAACCCTGAACTTTAAATTTGGAAGAAAAAGACACAGACTAAATTGCCAATAAAATTTCTGTAGATCTTTCATAAGCATTGTAATGATTTCGGTGCACATATCGCATTTGGAAACGATACCCCTTGTATATGATACCATGCGCAGTAATGGCAATGAGATGGCAACTCTGCTTTCGTTATAAAATCGCAAGAATAAATACTGGCATTTGGCGCATATAGATATGTATCGCTCCTTGGATACAATCCAATGTATTAAGCTGACATTGTATTGTGTTTTGAATTTACCTTTCAGTAGTTGTAAAATTTTTTCAAAAATTTTAAATACTTATCACTTTTTAACTAATCAATTTGTCTTTATTTATGAAGTATGACATAACATTATAGGTATTTTAAATATTATATTATTATTATCAACATAAATAAAATTTTAAATATTACTTAAAATTTTATTTATGTTGATATTTACTTTGTGAAATTAAAAACAATTCATAATTTAATTTTGATTCAAAAATATTATTTTGAAAATCTGTTTGATTTTTAAAAATATGTAAACTCTGTCTTGGTGAATTAGAAAATAAAACAATTTAAAACGTGGGAAGTATTTTTAAAAGGTTTTCTTACTGATGTGATGTAAAAGTACAAGGAACAATTATCTCATTTCAGTTTTTCTGCGCAATCAATTATATAATCACAAAAATGTTTGCTGTAAACAGAAAATGCAAAATCAAATATTTTACTTTTGATCTTTCTTGTTGTGTACTATATTTAAGTTGATCAGAAGGACTGATCATAAGAACAGATATTTCTTTCGGTTTTTAATTTAATTTTTGAAATGAAGGTTTGTCCAGGAATAGAAAATGAGTACCAAACTTTAGAATCATTGAAAATTGAATGATCAATGTCTAAGAACTTAAACTGAACAAATATTCTTACACCAGTTCCTTCTGCATATACTGGGGAGAACAGCAAGCCAAACAAACAACTTCCTACACAAACTAAAAGGAAGGCAGAAATGATGCACTAGGCTACTGGGAAAAAGAGCTAGAGAGACAAATCAAACGAGGAGAGTGGAAAACAGGAAATTGTACCGCATTTTGCATTGAATGATTTAATCACTCTGTAACGACAACAAATCTTAATGGTGTATTATGAATGAATACCTAATAATAGCCAGGTTCAAACATTTAATTTTCAAAAGCCGCTAAACACATGACAAACTTATTTTTCTTATCATTATATATATATATATATATATATATATATATATATATATATATATATATATATATATATATATATATATATATATATATATATATATATATATATATATATATATATATATATATATATATATATATATATATATATATATATATATATATATATATATATATATCTGTGTGTGTAAGCAAAATTTTAAAATTAGTTAAATGCCAAATAAAGAAGGAAAAAGTGAAAATACGAAATACAATAAACAGATGGAACTTATATTCAATAGATAGTTCAAAATATAAAAGAAACGTAGAATGAAACGAAGATGAAATGAAGAACCAATAGGGTCAGATTATTCATGAGCTATTGACCATTTTGACTTGAAAAATAGCTTTTCTGCAATGGTCCAGACTAAAGTCTTAATGAAGTCACTACATCCCGAAACCACACTAAGTCATTTACATTCGAATTCCATTGGAATGGATACAGAGATTAAATATTAAATCTTGTGTACAATATATTTTTATTTGGCAAGGAGTTTCATTTCTTTCGCCTTATGATTTACTATTTTCATGTTCTTTATTAATTTTAATAGATTTCATGGATATAGCTTTGCATTTATTGAATGTTGAAGTGAACATTTTAAGGGTACCTCAATAACAATGTGGATACATTTTATCTTTACGTAAAAACCGTTCTCTTGATTTAGTACGAGAAATCTAGAGATAGAATTACGTCAGCATTACTTTAAATACTGAGTCTTTCCTTTTGGTGCTGCAACCTAAAAACTGTAAGATAAAAGTTGTCATTTAGCCTCTGTTTTTTTTATTCTGAGTTACACAGTTTCCTATGGTCACATGTTATGTTGATTTGAAAGGCTTAGCAATTGAGAATGGTTTTGTGTAAAATGAACTGGAGCTCTTGCACCCATTTGAGGTTGGGACATTATAAGGCCAAAATAGCTTGTAATTTTGTTTGGAATGTAATTCGTGATGAACTCAAAATTGTTAATACTCTTACATAATTAGGTACAATTATAAACTTGTCAAATATTATTTCAGAAGAAATTAATTCCAGAAATTTAAACAGGAACCATTATTATATTTCCTGTTGAAAAAATAAATTGATGATGAGAGCAAACAACTAAAAGTGTGAAAAACAATTATTCATCCCGTGGGGACATATAAGACGGACTTTGGCACGAAAATTAACTCATTTTAGAACGGATCAGTTCTCTCGGAGCACATGGATTGCTCTCTTTTTTCCTCCCTCTTTCGGCAGGTCGTTACACAGTCAAAGTCCCATTTGTAACCAGCATGGCGAATTTCTTTCTTTTTCTCCGGCCATTGGAGTTGTATTAAAGGTGGAATTCCCAACCACGTAAAGACCTCATTTATGGACTCATTCTTGGGCCTTCATGCATAGAAAGAAGACCTTCTCTTTCTATAGTCTCATGGACTTAAGAACACATTTTTGGTCCATTATATTTAAATAACAATTGTTTGGGAATTCGTACTCATGATGAATTGGAAGTTCTCTTATCATTCATAAAAATACAGTAAGATTCATCAAAGCACGTAGACTTTCCTTTCCTGGGAACATTTAGAGGTTTCTTGATGACCAAGCGGTCAAGATATGGCATTGGAAGTCCATGTGCAATAAGTCAGGGTAAAAGTGGCATTGTGGTGTATTAAACCAACTTATAACATCTTAAAAGTATCCAAATGGAAAATTAAAGTCAAGGACAGAACTGGAGGGATATTGTGCAGTAGACTAAAACCCACCCTGGGCTGAAGTGCCAATAAAGAAGAATATTTTTATTTCTTTGTATAAAAGTGCCCATATTCGCAATACTTATGAAAATATTAAATATAATAATATTTCAATTAATTACAATGATAGTTATATAAACAATAATAATGAAAAGTTTTTAGAAAATGATAGTAAAATTTTTAATATTAACATTTAAAGCATCACATATACATAAATTAAAACACAACTTTAACTAGAACCTTAAATAATTTTATTTTTTCTTCTCTTCCATGGCCCATTTGACTAGAATGCCATTTTTTAGACTCAACTTAGATTATTTCAAAATTCTAATATATTCCTTCTAAAATTCTAAAAGCTTTACTTAAATTTGATGGACTATAAGTTTGATTACAAATTGTTTTACGAAAAATACATTCCTTATCAATTTCTCGGATTTGTCTGAAAGACTAAATGTGGTAAAATTGACTCTACTATCATAACGGTCTGGTTTTCTCAAGTTTAATGATTTTAGCCTATTTGGTTAAAAAGTGAATGGTATTTTTTAAATTTAATGTTAAACAACAATTGTAGCTAAGTAATTTAATGAGTTGAATTACTTAGCTGCAATTGATGAGATTCAAAATAAAATGCGGATTAAAAAAAAGCAGATTCTCAGAATGCAATTATTTCATTATTTTTATTTGCAATTTTTTTGATTGATAAATTGGAATTCCTGTTAAAATATTTAAGTTTTTTTTAACTATTGCATATTTTAAAATTGTGATACAATAGTAAATAAACACAGTGTATAGTGATAAAATTATGAAATATCTTTTACAAATAACTAATAAAAATAAAATATCAAAAAATTAGCATTTAAAATACCAAAACTTGAAACAATTAAGTGCATTTTGGCTAAATGTTCAAATAAATTATTTTTAACAAAAATTTTGAAAAAATATTAGTAATTAACCACAAATCATGGATTTAAAATCTTACAAATTTTGATAAGTAATGAACACAAGATAAATTTTTACTTCAATAAGAGTTTCATTAACGTAATTAATATAAATTATTACTACTATAACATTGAATAATCTTTTTATAATAAAATTACAATTACCATAAATTTTACACTAAAATTTATAAAATGCTTTATTAGAATAATGGAAAATATAAATTGGAACATCAAAATTCGAAATTATAATGTCAGAAAAAGGTAATTTTCGTATTTTACAGATAAAAATATTTTTGTTTTGCATTGTCTGTTGAGTTATTTCTCTATTTCAAAACAAATTTTCCCACTAATAAAAATGAAAAAAAAATTAAATTGAAAATTTATAAAACGCATAATTAAAAAAGTTATGCATTAACATTTCAGAATAATAAAATGGCTTATAATGGTTTCATGGAATACTAAATTTTAAATTAATTGCATTTGTTTGGTGGCAATTAATTTCATAGGTTTCAAATTGATGGACAGCACACTTTTTTAATATAATTGAAAACGTTTTTGCTTGGAATAATTAAATTCACAAAAGCAGTTTTGAAAAAAATATTTTCTAGTAACTTGAAATTCTTCGAGGGTATGAAGAAATTCGAAATTTGCCCCAAGTTTTTAAATGAAAATTCCACTCCTGAACATATTCTTCAATGCCTTGGCCTCTCCGAAAGAGAGCCACTTATGGTGCTGGACGTTTTGAATATGTACACACGCTCATGGACCTGGTCTAGCGCTGCTGACCTCCAGGGTATGCAACAACAATAACAACAAAAATATTTTACTTATATGATTCATTCCTATAAGCTATATTTAACCAATATAAAATGAAAACCGTGACGGGATTAATAAACTAATTTTTAATGCCCGGCTGCCTGCTACTAGGAATTTCACCTTCCAGTAAAAATGGCGAAAAGGGTAACAACTTATATTAAGAGATGTGAGCCGTCGTTGTCCTGAATGTGGTGTGTTTTCATTCTTTTAGAAGCAGTGCCACTCGGAAGACTTCCCACCCCCATATATAGGAATTCACTTGGACGACATTGCAGCTACGTTCTATTTAATGTGCCGTAGCTGCTTTGAATGGACAAGACGGACCTTCGATTGATTGGTCGATAAGAGTGGTCCTCAGTCGAAATTTTAAATCACTACCTTCCATTAATGACAACGGATGCCGTAACCAAACAGGCTACAGGTATTAAAAAAGCAGTTTCATCGAAAAAAATATGCTTACTTATTTAAATAAATTAAATCTAGTGAATAAGAATTTCGAAATAATCTACATTAGAAAAATTTCCTTAATTGATAACAATTCAATTAAGGTAGTTTTAAAAAGACATTTAAAGGAATTTTACAAAATTTTCTTCGTTTTATATTTTATGAGAATTAATTTACTTAAAAATACTTAGAAAACTATTTTAAGAATCACAATAATAAGTATAATACTAATATGAAATTCAATTATCATTGTAGTTTTATTTATACTGAGTATTTTTATGCTATTAATTCTGTAACAAATATGCCTTAACTTATTGGTGGCTACATCATACATTCATTCAAAATATTTAACTTTTGTTCACCTACAAAGTATTCATTACTTCCAGAATTTAAAAATCAAAGATAATTCAAAATATGAATATTTACAATCAATATACTCTTATTGTACTATAATTCGGTCTAGTTTGAGAGTACTGTGTCATATACCTTACGGAGCAGCAAATAATAAAATTATTTTTAATCATTTTTATGAGCTAAGAATCCATTGGTCTTGGATCTGGAAACGAGCTGTGTTCCAGAATGGTTTAAAATACGGTATAAAAGAGAGAGAGTAACATTGCCATGAGTTTAAATCAGGATTCATTTGGGCTAAGTTCTAAGTACTTTTCAAAGTCATACACAATTTGTTGAAATAAGTAAAACATATGAATCTATGGATTACAAATAAATATTTAGTAAGGAGAAGCAATTTACAAGTGAAAGAAATTTTACATTGATTAACTAAGGGATTAGATCATGTTAAAGTTTGGATTACTAGAACACAATCAGGAGACAGCGTTGCAAAAGATTGGCGTAAAATTGCGTAGTTAGAAGACCCCTACTTCACTGACAAGAAAAAAGAATAATTTTGTGTTTCATTGCGTGATTGCATGCATATTTTACTATATAAAACTCGATTAAAAACACAAATACTAGAAAAGTTTATAATTGATTTAAAAACGTTTGTAACAATTACAAACTCTGTGATTAAAATTCCGAAATGAAATATAGCCTATGTTTTAAACTAGTGAATGATTATCATCCTGATATAAATTTCATTTCTCACCAACCTTTGAAAAATCTCTGTTGACACACAGAATAAAGAGTGGATAGTGTTTTTTGGATAAAATTTAATTAAGTGTGTGAAAAAAGTTTTTTTTATTTTTTTCAAGTTGATAATGAAAATTAATTATGCGGATTTAGATGACATACGTTATTATTTACAATTTCTTACTTCTTACTTTTTTCATCTTACAGTAAAAAAACAAAAAATCTAAAATAATGCTGAAAATTCTTCTAAGAAATAAAGTTCACGTTTAAATTTGGTAATAATGTAATAAATTGTGCTTATAAATATTGCAAACAATTAAACAAACAATCGATTGATGAACAGCTATATTCTGGAGCGATATCATTCACGTGATGATTCATTTTACTCAGCGATTTGAACTTCATCGATAACTTTTTCAACTAAAATTAGAGTTCGTTGCTCTCTCCTTATCAATGTCCGAAATTTGTCCATAGCTAGAAAAATGGACCTTTCAAACTTCGAAAAAAATGTTTTCTTGGTCACACGCGTAAATCATGTTATTGCTTACTAAGTTATAATTTTAAAAGCTAATTTCCTCTATTGAAAGATTATATTTGTTATACACTTTTATAAAATGTAAATAGAACTATATTTTGCAGATTGAAGTAAAACAGACAATGAAAAATTTAATAACTGTTTTATTTTGTTTTTATGAATTTTTGTTTATCATGCTGTAATAACAACTTTAACTATCATTCAGAAATGAAAAATTCTAACGCTTCAAATTGAGATTAGAAATTTTAAGCAAGTATTTTATTTTTAACCAAGTACTTTATTTTAAACCCATGAGAGTGTTTATATTAAAATTTTCTATATTTATTCTATATTTTTTATATTATTAAAAAATAAAAGCTTTTTTTATTAATTTTAAAATAAGCAAATATTTTAACAAATATCTCCTAATTTATAATTTTTACTTCTGTACTTCGCAGAAACCTCGGAGTGTTTATTGGAAATCCACAATAAAAAATCTATCGTTATTTATACAATTCCTTAGTTTAATCGTGAAACATGCACATTTTTAAATGCACTAAAAAATTCACATAAAGAGATTTTTTGTTATAAGATTTACTATGATGTTTGTGTTTAAAATATAAATCTTACAATTAAAAATAAAAGCTCTGTGAGAAAATGCTTTACGTTACATTATGAGCTTCATATATAGTTTATATTTTTATTTATTTGAATATTTTAATATATATATATATATATATATATATATATATATATATATATATATATATATATATATATATATATATATATATATATATATATATATATATATATATATATATATATATATACATATATATATATATATATATATATATATATATATATATATATATATATATATATATATATATATATATATATATATATATATATATATATATATATATATATAAAGCAAAATATATACATATATAAAGTAATATATAAATACAATACAGAAAACACAATATAATAGAAATCTAGCCAGCGCAAAAGCAGTTAAGAAAGATTTGCGAATATAAATAAGATAAAACATGAAAAATATGAAATTGGAAAAACACTAAAATATACGAAACAAATGAAAAGAAAAAGGTAAAGGGACCACGTCTTCATCAGGAGGGAGATGACTAGCAATGCAAAAAGAAAGAACACTCTTTTCTGACATGCTCGAAGGACAAATGTCTAAAGATCTTCGAGCAATTCCCCCAAAGTCCTCTTTATTCTAATTTCAAAATTACTTTTGGCAACTCTCATACTATTTTCATATCTAAATTCAATCTGATTTTCTGACTTTGACTTAATGTATTTTTTTTTACTGTATGTATGTATGTTTTATTTATGTGAGCATCTCTAATTTTTTGCATTTATGTTTTATTTATTAGTATTTCTAATTTTCTGCGTTTATATTTATTCAAATGTTTTACCTAAGTTCTTTTAATACGAACACTCTTTGGGGGAATTGCTCGAAGATATTTAGACATATTTGTCCTTCCAGCCTGTTAGAAAAGAGTGTTCTTTCTTTTTGCATAACTGGCCATCTTCCTCCTGATAAAGACTTGGTCCCTATGCTTTCTCTTTTTCATTTGTGTCGTATATTTTAGTTTTTTCCAATTTCATATTTTTCATGTTTTATTGTATATATATATATATATATATATATATATATATATATATATATATATATATATATATATATATATATATATATATATATATATATATATATATATATATATATTGATTTAATAATTTAATAAAATAAATAATAGAAATTTAAATGATTGATACCAATAATATACTAACTTACTAAAAAAATGCATACAAATAAGATAAAATCAATTAATAAAATTTTTCATTTCTTACTGAATTTATGATGAAATCCTTTTATTAGAAAATAAAACTCCCAAATCTTAAAATCATAAAAATATCTGCTCAGTGATGCGTTGTATGATTTCCAACAAATCCGTGCTCTGTCATAATTAAACTAAATCATTAAAATGACGCAACAGCTTGCAAAAAGGTTTTCTCTTACGGAGCAGGGATGGATTCAATGGGTAAGATATTCATTAATTTTTATTCCCAGTAAATTTGGACTGATTTTAATTGCTAAAGAAAAAATAAGTCAACATACTCTGTATAATATATTAATTTCTTCTCGAAACTTAAGTATGCATAAGAAGATACTTTTTAAAGTTATTCTTGAGAATGAAAAGTTTTGAAGAAAAAAATTTCAGAACCAAAACAGCCACGAAATTTATGAAAAGTGAAAGTCTATCATTTTCGCATTATGGACACCTCCTACTAGCAGCTGGTACCAACTTTTCGCTTTTTCTTCCGAAAACAAAAGCTTTGGGGGAAGGATGATAAGTCGAAGTGTTTAAAATATAGCATCAAATTATAAGTGCTTCTTTAAAAGTTTATGTTATTCATTTTCAAACTAGTAGTTTATGATAAAAAGAGAATTGGACTTTAAAAAACACTCATATTTTAACATTTTTTTTGTTATGAATAATTATAATTAGGATGGTTTTTTATCTATATAATAGCTGTTAATTTAAAAATAGGAAATTATATTTAATGTAATATGTTGAGATTTTTATTTAAAAAAACTGCATTTTTTAAATAAAAATTTCGAAATAAAATAATCGTTGAATTACTTATATTAAAGAACTTTATTACAAGAAATTAATCTGATTAACGATAGATTTTCTGAATGTGCCTGTAAATTGCCTTGTAAAATACTTCTCCTTAAATCTTTGGTTTGGAAAGCAATATGCTAAACAGGATATAAAATAATTAATTTATATTTTAATATGAATAACAACTGAGAATAAGGACTTCCGAGGAGGGTATAGAAATCAATATAAAAGGCATTTCAGAAATCAGTGAACTGTTCAAAGAAGAAATACATCAATCCGAAAGGAAGTAAGATATGATGACTTGATGGCATAATTTCTCAATGTTGAATATTGATATAAATATTCACTTACATTTTCGTTTAATATGTCAGCCTGTACAAAAATTACAGAAAATATTGCATCCTGTTTTTGATATAGAAGTGCCGTAGTAAAATCTTCGATTTCGTTTTATTCGTGTTTCTTTACAAAAAAATTGTTTTTTCATCGTAAATTTCAATTCCTTACATATATCTATGATGACATTGAATGTAAACAATTCCATTTCGACATTGATCTTTCTATTATGAAATTCGTTATTTCAAAAAATAAAATCCTCACCCGTTACAAAAATTGAAAAAAAAAATTTATCAGGGTTTTTATTATTTTATAAGCATAAGAATATAAATTAAAAAAAAAATTACGAAATTATCTCCATGTTGCTGTGATTCTGATTCACATTATTTCTTTTGTATGTTTTATATAAAGTAAGTTACGTTACAAAATAAGGAAAATCAATTTATCTTCCGTTGAGATTTTATGTTTCTTTGAATGCTTTACAAATGTGGTGGCATGAAAAAGTATCACGATATTCTTATAATTGTATAAATTATAGCGAAAATTTACTTTACCTGTTCCAATGGTTACAAGAAAGTAATGATTCCGAAAACTTTCTGAAGTTTCTTCCAAGTCCGTAATTGTGCTGCCATCTACTGTGTATCACATTAAAAACAAAACAGTAATACATTTATAATTCTTCGAAAATGTGCACTGAAAAAGAAAGAGAAAATTTGGTAAGAAATATTCATCACATTTCCGCAAAAACTTTTACAATTGTATTTGTTAAAAAAAAAGATTCAGAAACCAACAATTTGGTTTAAGTATTAAAATAATTTTGCTTTACAGTAATGATTGTAAAAGAAATTTAACAGAAATAATTTTATTAAATACACTTTTTTATTATATTTCAATAACTTCTTTTAATAAGTAATTAAATAGTTATTGTACATAATTATATTTAAAAATAATGTGGACTGAAAATGAAGATAAATGAATGAGTTTAATGTGTTTTTTCACGTAGCTGAAAAGTCATTTTTAAATAAAAATTACGAAATATTGATTACTTAGTTTTTTATTAAAATAAATATGTTTTGTCAATAAATAATAAGTATTACAACAATATATATATATATATATATATATATATATATATATATATTAAGGAATATTAGCTTACTAATGAACAATCCTATTATTAAAATTTGTAGGAATATTCATGAGTTACATAATTTTTCTCAATATATTCATTTTTTAGATTTGTATTTCAATATAATTATGTATTTGAACCATTTAAAATAAATTTACAGTTTGGGCTTTAAATTATCAGTTCAATAACATATTTTAATTTGTGTACATGAATCAAATGAAATGCGTTTTATTTCAAACATTCTATCTTTGAAATTTGTCTCCATTCTTAAATTACTGAAAAATATAAAACTTATATCGAGTTCAATACAAAAAATAATAACCCTTTAACATGTTGTTCATATGTACACTACGAACTAAAATGCCATAATTTATTTAAAGGAAAAAGGTATGATAATAACAAAAAAGTCTTTTCTCTGATAATAAATGTGTATTTATAAAGACAATGGTAGCCAAAGTATAGGCTGTGATTCTTTTTGCTTATCAAATGGGACTGAAACACCCACAGAATATTGCAGAATTTCAAATTTATTCACTACGGTGTACTTTTCTCGCAGGTTTGTACGCATTTCCACAGAGGAAAGTTTCCATGAGAGTGAAGAAACCTTAATTGATACCACATCAATATCTTGCTTGGAAAAATATGATTTCTAGTGTGTAGCTTTGATAACAAGAAGATGTGTGTAGCACTTTTCTCTCTGTTCCTCATTATTTTCGAGTTTTAACGAAGATCTGTGTTTGGGCATTTCGCGTTTTCTCAAATTTAACACCAAATCTAAAAACAAAAACAGACGTCGTTAGAAAAACATCGTTAGGAAAAAAAATTCCTTCACTGAATAAATAGAGTAAGAGCCTCTAACATCAACGAGACATGTACTTTTTAACAAACAATATATGGAATTCTATTTCGAATATAAATTTGACGAGATAGGTCATTCCCACGCATCAAAATGACCTAGCCTATTTTGCAGCGAACAAACAAGTCGCTAATGAAATCTTCTTGTACACTTCATTATTTGAATGTCAAAGATTCTAGATTAAAATACAAGACCCTGATGTATTCAGAAAGAAAAAAAAAAAAAAGAAAAGAAACGGTAACAAAAGGAGAACAATGAGAACTTATGAAAACTGCAACATCACTGAGAGCATCAAATTTTATTTGGCTAACAGTTTTTCAAACCCTCAAAAGACATACAATTGTAAATTATTGGATCTTGCCTTACACTAAGCCTTCTACTAAGACATTTGTCGTGAACGTCTGGCATAAGTTGTGGAAAATAAAATAAATGCGCATTTGCCGGATGGCATTATAACTGGGCACACATTAAACAAATGTCAAAGACTTTGCGATACAATTTTAGAGACGATTATTATATCATTACTGTATGTACTCCAGTTTAATAAATCTGAAAATATCTATAATAAGGCAATACTATTTGCTTACATGAAATATGAATAGGAAAATATGCTGATACAGCCCACACTACAAGTTTCTGGAAGCAGCCGAGTAGTAGTTTAAGTAATTTAGAAGCCTGAGTCATATAGAACACTAGGTAATGCTTGAATTACCATCCTAAAAGACTCATTCCGCAAGTAAATTATTGCAATCGCAACCTATTTAACATGTCCCAGGCACTATTAGTGAACACGACAGATCCTTGGTTCAATTACTATTGGAAATCCATAACTTCTATAATGAGAAAGACCCTCTACCCACCAGTTCGATGACTTAATTTTTAGAAAATCAAGGAACTTCGAGTGACTGCGCAGTAAGAAGATTAATCGCTTTAGATTACAAATGGCATCAGCCTTAAAACTAAGTTCGTGATAGTGATATAAGTATCCTGGATTGAAGTCACAGAGGAATAATCTGAGAGTGCAACCGCAGTACTTATTTCTGCACGGCCATTTCCAGCATGATGTCAGTGTGAAGCGGGATTTTCTGTCGTGACGGCAATAGAAACAAAAGAATGGAATAGACTTCATATAAGCAAAACACTTTGTTTGTTAATGTCTCTACCCGCCGATGGAATTAACTCGTTTCAAATACTCAAACTCGAGATTCTCACTAATTTAGCATTCGAGTGAATTAATATTTTAAATCATTTTACACACTCTTTTTGGTGTAAATGTATTTCATTTTTTACTAAAACTTATGCATTCTTAAATTTGGAAGAAAAAAGCATTTATTTTCATAGATTAAATACATCATGATTACTGTGAAAAATGAATATAGGCATAGAAATATGCAGATTAGAAAACAATACATTTATATCTACCCGTTCTTGTAGTGTGGGAACAGGTATCTCGTTGGGGAATTCCCAGTTACTCCCTCACTTTGTAGCACATAAAAAACTATCAACAATTCATGAAGCCTCCCCAACAGTAATGCGCTGTGGTTGCTCGGTACCCTCTGAAGCTCATTTAGCCAAGAATAAAAACGATATGCAGTTAGTTCTTAAATTATTCCTTAAATGAAGTATTCAAGGTTTAATGGAATCTCAATACATCATAAGCGCAAATATTGCCATTTATTATTAATGACGTTGAAATTGAAAGAATAAATTTGTTTTAAAATTTTAGATATTACCTTCATGGATTTAAAATGGCTAGTCAAAAATTTTTTTTAAAAAAATAACTCTGTTTAAGTAATGTTTTATAGTTTATCAAAATATTCATTACCTTCGTGGAAAGAGAAAATTATTACTTATATCCAATACTTTTTTTAAACTAAGATGGAATATTTTTATTTATTCAAGAATTTTCCCTCGTTTACCAAATTTGAAAGCCAATTCAGTTTTCTATTCTGAATGTTTAGTATATTATCTATAAAATACATCAGATTTCCTGTACAACTAACAATTTCTTAATTTTTCAATCAGAAACGCATGAAGGATTTCTAGCATTTGATTTGTGGTTTCCGAAGTCATGTTACATTTCAAAGGTTGAGCTGCCCCAGCATCGTTATTGCATGCCTTTCTCTGCTCATTTACATATGTTTCTCGTTATGTATTATATATCAGACAATTACTACTTATTTGGCGATGAAATAGAATAAATGTTGATTTTAAATATTAGAAAAAGTAAAATATTTACTCAAACATTATTAATTTTGAATTTCTGTGTTAGTTTTTATTTGATATTTGAAGATAAAATTCTAGAAATGGCACGTTTAAGTAAATACTTCAAATAATAGTAATTTCGTAATATTTTTATTCACTTTTTATTGGGATTATACTCATTAAGCATTACCAATGATGTTTAAATAGTTATATTTTTTGTTCTTATTGAGTAGTAGATCAGTTACTGAAACCATATTTTTTTTATGGAAAACAATTTTAGTATTATTAAAAGATATTTTTTTTCTTTCTACTTGTATATTCTGAATTTCTAATCACTGCGATTTGTTTTACTGTGCATAAGAAAGACATTCTGTTCAGTCATTGTATTGTAAACTTTATTTATATTAATTTTCCAAAATATCAGGGAGTCCCGCTTTATCTATTTTAATCAGTAAGTAGAAGAGAAAATTGAAATTTCAATTTTCATAGATATCATTTTTGCATTAACAAGATGCCTATTTTTTCACTGAAATCTTTCCCAATCCATAAAAAAAAATATAATTTTATTTTCAGTGCACACATACGATTTTTAAAAATCATGAATACAATTTGAAAACTGTGAAAGAATAACATTCTAATTTTTGAAGCAAAAATGCTTTGAATTCAGCAGGAATTGTTATTGTAACGGTTCGAATAAAAGTATGACATTCCTAGAGAGTTCACAGAAGTCATGAGTTTACATAAATTAACTAATTATAGTGAGTTATTTAGCCATTACTGGTGATATTGATTATACCATTTTATGTTAATAGAAATTTAATTACTTTAAAAATTATAAATTAAATAAATGGTACTCCAGTTTATTTTTAAATGTAAAACGACGTATGACGTACTCTTTATTTCAATATTTTTGATTTTGATAAAGAATAAAAATTATTGCAATTACAATATATCTATATCTGTCTATTTATCTATCTGTGTATATATGTGTGTGTGTTTTGAATATGTGGAATTTGATATACAAGAATTCTTAAGTTTTGGAAAATCTCATTGTCATATTTTAGTGAAGATATGCAGTCTATTGTCCACGTGAAGCTATGCAACGGGAAAATGTGGCATTTCTGATGCATTCATTGATTTTGCAATGATATTTTCGGCGTATGGCCCTCTTCAGCGGAAATCAATGTCGATCTGATCTAACTGCTGTTAAGTGTCCTTTCGATTTAGGAAATGCTTAAGTGGCTCATCTCCACCCTAAGCATTTTGCTAAGGTATTTACATCTATACATGTCGACAATACATTTGTAAAAATGCGCTGCATAAATCGAAATAATGGCTCAATGCGTCGTTTAGTAGTGTTTTCCTTTACTCACACCTGAGATTATTTCGAATTTTGAAATTAGTTAAGATTACAAGCTTAACAGAAATAATATTTTTCATAGCTTTTCTAAGCTAAACAGACCATATATGTGTTATTACTATAGATTTTATCAGATTTTAATTTCATTTCAAAAGTGTCTCGTTAACGTCTTCAAGATGCATTAAGAATTGACTAAAACTGAAACAAACCATTTTACTTTTCATATCGGCTAAACTGTTCTTTTAAACAATAATTATTATTTATTGTTTGAGATAAATATTTTAGCAGTAACTTCAACTATGCAATTTCATTAAACATAATTTATCTAAAAAAAATTGACGTTTTAAGCAGAGCTGAAATTTGAAGAAATTTTACTGTTTTTTAATGTTAAATATAAAGTAGTGGCAGACAGTACTATTTTTAAAAGATAAATGATTTTTTTAAAAATCATATATAAAATGCCTTTCTTGAATTAGCTGATTTGCTTATATGTTATTAAATTGTTAATCATATATTATTTTAGAGGGGAAAAACATTCAGCTTAAAGTGAAACTCCACGTGTTTAGCTCCCAGGCATGCTTGGTACTCAGTTTATCAACCCACTGAAGGGATGAAAGACTAAATTGAGCTTGCCCAGTCCGATGATCGAACTTCGGACCTGCTTTGGGTGTGTGTGTGAAACGCTACCACTAAGCCACCGGGTTTCAAAACGCAGATTATGTTAAATAATCTTTTTTACAATGCAGAATAGCAAAATGAAGATTGTTTTTGCTTAAAAGTGTTAAGTATATTTTATTTTAATGATATAGATTCACAGTAGCAATATTTCTCTATATTGAGTATTTTGTAGCTCAAGTGAACCTAATTTAGTTCATTTGAATAGAAATGAGTGACACTACAAAAATATTTCCACAAGAACAAGTTAACGGAAAATATAGTTTATTTAGTACGGGGTAAATATATATAGTAAAATAAAATATAGTTATATAGTAAAATAAAATATAGTTTTAACATTTTATTTTACTAATAAATTTAAGGATACTCTTAAATTTGAAAATCACTTAATGGTTTCTTTGTTGTTATTTTTGTTACCTATTGGAATAATTGTCTTAAACCAAATGCGGTTTTGGATTTTATAAATTTATTTAATTATAACACACTTTATATTTTACCCTTGTAATTTTTTTTTCAAAAATACGCATTTGAAAAGTTTTAATACATATTCAAGAGGCAAATATCAATCAACGAATGTTTTAATAGAGTTGCCTTGTATATATATATATATATATATATATATATATATATATATATATATATATATATATATATATATATATATATATATATATATATATATATATATATAATCTATAATTTATTTAGATTTTCTATAGTTCTTTTCCATAAATATATTTTAGAATTCTGATTGGTTTATTTTGGGTGGTACATTTTTAATTTCATCATAAGATGTGGATGGTGTGACCAAGAGTTTTCCACTGTGTTGATGAATCTCCATGTCTAGGAATATACTAAGCGAGGTCCACTCGTTTTTAGAAAATCAAAAATAATCATAGGACTCTTGTATAAATTCTCAAGAGACAACCCCATGCACTCAAGAATGTGTGCTGGTGATGCCTGTTCATTTTGACATTTAAATATAATTTGAGGCCACTCTCAAAAGTAAGTCCCTTCAGGTGGCCACTGAAGAAACGAAAAATGAGTAGTCTGAACACATCTATCGCATCCAGTTGCAAGGGATCTTCAAGGACAATGAACTTGATAAATATACCTTTGTAATATATTGGAATAATATTTACGTTTGAAATAATAGCTGCAATAAAGAATATAATAATTTCCTTCATTTTATATGTGATTTGGTATTTAAGTTTAATGTGCTCGTTCACGATTGTAGCAATTATAAGGATTGATTCATTTTAATGAATTGGCAAATATGCAACAACTTTAAATTAATAATTCATTCAAAATCAAAGAAATCATTCAAAATTTGTAAAATCGTATTATTTTCTGGCAATAAATGATTTTATATTTTCTCAATTTTATGTATTTGAAAACTAGTTAATATTATTATAAGTATTGATAAATAATACTCTTTTATATTGTATAGTGTGCGAGTGTCGAACATTGGAGAAGAATAAATTAATTATTTTAATTAGATTAATAGTAAATATTAACAAAAATTAATGCATAGAATATGGAAGTATGTATCTAGATATCAATTGTAGTCACTGAAACTTGATGTTAATAATCTGTTCATATTTCTAATTAAAATCGTAAAATTAAAAAGCTATTTCAATCAAAATAAGAATAGCTATAAGTGCACAAAATTTAATATTTTAAAAGCTATGCACACACTTTAAATATATCAGGTTTTCTTAAAGGAATTATATTTTAAGGAATATTAGCTAATAATGTTGAATGTTTATTCTTATGATGAATGTTTATTCTTAAGAAAACAAAACCATGAGTATTTCTATTAAATTACCATAAAACATAAATACAATTCGCTAGTTTTTACGTCGTTTATTAAAATGTAATTTACAATAAGAAATAAAAGAAAATGATGACATTCTGAAGTGCAATTTTCTGAAAGTGTGCTTTTAAAGTTTCGTGAAGATTTAGAACAAAAATGAGAGCCCAGAGAATATCCTTCCAATTATGGAAAAGAGATGAAAGTTGAGAGGATATCTCTTGTATTTCGGAATAAAATCGGGGAAAAAAATTCCTTACGTATGGATTCTTTTTCCACTGGTAAATGGAACATGGTAATGAGGCGTGACGTATGGTAGAGCGCCGATAAGAAGTGAATGATTATCCGCGAATGTAAAACCATTTCACATGTTATCTTGAAAACTAACCGCAACCACTAAGAACTCTAATACTTATACGAAAAAGAAATGCTTTTTCACACCAAGTTATCACCACCTGATTTTTCTCCGATATTCAAAGATTTCTTAAGAATGGGAAGAATGCGAACATTTTAATGAAATATATTTTTCATTTACACTCTTCCAGAATAATTTGTATAGAAAGTAAATAATTTGGTTTCCATTTTATGCATTCATGAGAGGATTTTATGACTCTAAGGTAATATATTTCTGCAATTCAGTGTTCAGTGAATAAACCATTGTCAACAATAAGCATAGAAATTTCCCCCACATTTTTTAAAACTTTCTGTTAAATAAATTTATTTTAAGCTTTCAATTTTAAGGAATTATTGTTTGATTAATTACCTAACTCTTTAATTTTTATGAAAACATCTTTATCCTTTAGACTTTTATTTTTCCTTTTATGTATTTTTTTCTAATTAAGAATACATCACTCTTATGATTTATATGAGATTGATAAGAGTGAAAAAACAACAATAATCGATGCTAATATGATTCGATATTTCTTAAATTATCTATCTATCTATATATTTACAATATTTTAAATCTTAAGTGACAGAGGTAATATTTGTATATATATATATATATATATATATATATATATATATATATATATATATATATATATATATATATATATATATATATATATATATATATATATATATATATATATATATATATATATATATATATATATATATATTATATATATATATATATATATATATATATATATATATATATATATATATATATATATATATATATATATATATATATATATATATATATATATATATATATATATATATATATATATATATTTATATATATACATTTATACAAATATTACCTCTGTCACTTAAGATTTAAAATATTGTAAATAAGAAATCAATCTTCCGTATCTATATAAAATCACCTTTATCACGAATTTTCGATATTATCATTTAAATAAACTGAATGTATAAAAACTTATTAATGTTCAGTTTTTCTTACGCTTAACCATATTCCTGTTTCTAAGGTTTCATTGCTAATTTACTTTTAATATAAATAATTTTATGCAACTTGTTTGATGGATTGTTTATCAGATTTCACATTCCTGCACAAAATTTTTATTTAAAAGCAGTAACAACTAATCATCTTCTTTAACAAGTATTCTGTAAAAACACTTAATTTATCATCTATTAATCTGGTTTATAAGCGATGTTAAAATAAAATGAGATCCATGTTTTTCACCAAAAATTATAAAATAAATGCGATCACAATTAAATTTGCGAATAATAAGCAACATGGTAATTTAAAATAGATTAAATTTTCTCTAGTGAGAAGTTTCAGATTTAATCAGTGGGATTTTCCTCATAATATTTTAAATTAATATTCAGTCCATAAATTCTACACAGACTCGAATAATTTATTTATTATGTGGAATTTTTGAAGATTGCATAAAAAGTGGTAAAAAGTAAAAGTAATTCAGGAACAAAAATGGCTAAACTTCGCCCTTTGATTTATTTACATTCTTTTTTTTTCGTTTTATATAAGTGTTGCCAAACAAGGGCAACTAAATGTTTAAATCTCTCGAAGCTCGTATGTGGCCTCCGTGCATGAAACATCATTTAAATCTCTTGAGGTTGGTATATAGCTTCCGTGTACGCAACATCCTCCCCACCCTGGTCAACCTCGAGGGGGATGACCAGCTGCACTGGCTGGTAGATGGTTTGTCCGTTGGCTCTCAGTTTGCACGTACGGACCTTGTTGTCGCGGTCAAGGATAACTGCCTCGACACGTGCTTTCTTCCAATTATGTCGAGTTCTGATGTCCTCCTGTAGTAGTGCTATGTATCCAACACGGATTTCGGGTCGTTTCGGTGGGTTTCTCACGTGATGGAATGATCTTAGGTTCATCAAATATTCCCTCTGCCATCGTCTCCAGAAGGAGTCCATAAGTTGTTGACGACTCCTCCAAATTCGTGTAAGGTCAGAGTGGGAATTTGGTGGTCAAGTTGGGATCGTTGTCAGTCGTTTTCCTATTAGGAAATGCGCTGGGGTAAGAGCTTCCTCAATATCATCCGTCAAACCATATTCGTGGACAATCGGTCTGCTGTTTACGGCGGCTTCTATATCGCACAGTATAGTCGTTAGTCCAATGGTGTCTAGACAAGCTTTGCCGAGGGTCTTTCTCAGACACTGTTTGATAGTTCCAATCATTCTCTCTCACCATCCTCCCTACAAAGCCGCTCAAGGGGCGATGAATTTCCAGATTACGTTGTGATGAGCATAGGACTGGTGTACTTTGGAAGAAGAAATGATGTTCCACAGGGACTTCAATTCTCTGTCAGTGGCACAGAAGGTTGTTGCATTGTCTGTGTAAACTGTGTGAGGAAGCGAGCGTCGGGACACAAATCGCTGAAGTTCAAGTAAGAAATCATCAGTGCTTAAGTTACAAACCACTTCTAAATGTATGGCTCGGGTTGTAGCACAAGTAAATATGACGATATAAGCCTTTGTAACCAATTTGATGTTCTTCACGTGCAGCGGTCCTGCAAAGTCAATTCCTGTGGTTTCGAATGGAATCGACTTCTGAATTCTCTCAGCGGGTAATGGAGCATCTATCTGTTCACCACATTTGTGCTTCAGTATCTTGCAAGGAAGACAAGAGTGTATGACCTTTTCATTGGCCTGTCTTGCTCTCAATATCCAAAATTCAGAACGAAGCTGAGAAAGTACAATCCGGACCCCAAGGTGATGCAATTGTAAGTGTGTTTGGCGTATAAGTAGACTCGTGAAAGGATGATATCTTTCTAGTAAGATCTTTCTAGTAAGATTCAGATAAATCAGAAAATTGTAGCCGGCCACCAAGACGTATCAACTTGTTGTCAAAAATTGGGTTGAATTTTTCCAATTTCGAGTTCTTGGGAAGAGACTTTCAATTCGACAAGGCTTCATATTCCAATCGAAATGACTCTTTCTGAACGGTTTCTATCCAATAGTTGCGAGCTTGATTGAGTTCTGTGGCATTCAACTCACTAAATATTTTGTCTTGTGTTTTGCAGTTATGACTAATGCGAAAAATCCAAGATGTCACACGTAACAGTTTAAAGTATGAACTGTAGTTTTGAGCATTGATAATTGGCTGAGTTAAGGCAATGTTAAGAGTCTGAACTTCCTTCTTCTTCGATTCTAAATTGTGAGTGTAATCTTCATAAGTGCTATTAGAATCAGGCCAGTTTTCTTCAGGTGTAGTTAACCACTTAGGGTCATGCCGCCAAATGTCTAGATCTTTCAGTGTTGATGGTGAGGCACCTCTAGATAGTATATCAGCAGGATTGTCTTTACCGGGACAATGTCTCCATTGGGAAGGATTAGTATGAGAAACAATTTCTGTTACCCTATTGCAAATAAAGGTTTTCCATTTGTTAGGATCACTGCGTATCCAACCCAAGGCAAATCGAGAATCACTCCATAACGTTGCATTTGTCGTAGGGATATTAGTCTCACTACAGAAGTATAGCAGAAGTCGAGATCCCATCAGAGCTGCTAGGAGTTCTAAACATGGCAGAGTGACTTTCTTGATAGGTGCAAGTCTGTTGCGGCTGCACACTAGCCGCACATATACTTGATCATCATGAGAACTAACAATGTATAATACTCCTCCATAGGCTCGTTCTGATGAATCACAAAACACATGAATAGTAAATGTCAAGGAAGAGATACCTATGTGTCGGGGAATTTTCAGAGAGCAGATATCATCAAGTTCTTTAACAGCTGCGTGCCATGAAATTGCCAAGCTCGATGGAAGGATTTCGTCCCACTTGATACCAAGAATCCATGTATCTTGGAACAGGATTTTTCCAAAAATTGTAAAAGGGGAAAACAGTTCTAGTGGGTCGTAGAGTCTAGCTATATAATGGAGTAACCATCTCTTTGTTAGTGGTTTGTTTTCAAGAGCACATAGAGAAGTAGTGAATGTATTTTTTAAAGTGTCAGTTTCTGTGTTCCATTCTATACCCAGTACTGTAACGGTTGTCTTGAATCTTTCATCTTGTAGATGGTTCTGGAGCACTGTGGAACTAGTAGCCCATTTACCCATTGGAATTTCAATCAATTGCATCATCTCTTTGACTTCTCTGTGCAGTGTAATAATTTCAAATTCTGTTTTTACACTAGCAGCAAAATCGTCCATGTATAGATGTTTGTCAATCATGGGAGCAGCAGTTGGAAAATCTTGCATGTGATTCGAAGCTAATTCACGTACCGTGGCACATAACAAGAAGGGACTGCATGCTAAACCAAAGGGTAAACGAGTAAATCTGTTTGTAATTATTTCATCTGTGAAAGTAGAGTCCTCTGCTAACTTGAACCATAGGAATCTTGTGGAGTTTCTAGCTTTATTGTTCAAGCTCAGTTGCAGGAATGCTTGTTTTCCATCACCTGTTATAGCAAATTTGTGTAATCCCAGTCGAAGAAGGCATCCGACTGTTTCCGGTAACAGGTTAGGGCCAATCTCTAAAGTGTCGTTTAGCGATGGGAGTCCTGGCTCAAAAGACGAGGCGTCAAATACTATTCTCCATTTGATATCTGTTCGTGTTACCGTTTTCACAGCATGATGAGGCAAGTAGAATACGAGGTCCTCACTGGAGGGCTCGCAAACTTCAACTTGTTCCTGTAAAATATAGTTCAGCATACATTTGTTGTATTCTTCCTTCATAACACTATCAGATGCTAGTCGTTTCTGGAGAGATACCAAGCGTTTTTCTGCAGTAGCTATGTTAGTCGACAAAAGTGATGTTGTAGGCTTTCTCGGCAGAGATACAACTCTTCGATTTCCTTCAGTCTCATATGTCTCTTGAAACTCTTGCATAATTTCATTTTCTAGGATAGACATGTTCCTAAGCTGTATGTCTTTGATTCCAATGTGGTCCAATTCCCATAAGCAACGAACTTGATCATCCAAATAATCACCAGGAAACTGCACAGAAGCATGGTGAACTGATGAAACAGGTGCGATAGTGGTGTGTGTTCTTCACCCATTGAAAATCCAAACAAAGATAGAAGGTACAATAGCAAGAGAGTCTGTGATCCTGATTGGAGGTTCGGAAGTGATTACATGCCAGTAGAAGTCACCACCAATAAGCAATTCAATAGGTAAGTTGTCATCTCCTGGAGAATCAGCAAGAATCAGCTTTTGTCTAAGAGCAAAGTGAAAGACCTCAACAGGAGCAGCTGGGTGTGTAGCGTATTTGTTTGTACTCTCGAAGGCTGTTATCAAAGCACAGTTTTTATTCCACAAACTTGTAATTGAAAGCTGTACATATCTCCTCATGTCTCGTGAAGTAGTAGGAGATTCAAATGCATGAACGTGTAGCTGTCCAGAGCTGACAATCTTGAGTTTCAGTTCATCAATAAGATTAGCATTCACAAAGCTAGTTTGACTACCAGCGTCTAAGATACAACTAGTAAGCTTTGTCAGACCTGTGGGACCAGTAATATAAACCCGTGCAGTTTGTAAGTGTGTGATTGTAGTTTTGGGTATGTCAATGTGATATACAGCATTGTTTGTGGTCGTATCAGTAGAGGTTGATGGGCAGATAGACATATGGTGTTGTTTTTTGCACTTTGTGCAACGAGCTATGTTTTTACGAGGACAATTGGACAGTCTGTGTCCTCTATTAGTGCATAAGAAGCAGCGGTTAGAACTTTTTAGCTTCTGTATGCGAGTATTATAGTCGGTAATTGTGTCACAGTTTTGAGCCCAATGGCCAGAAGTTTCACAGAATGCACAAAAGGCAGTATGAGTCTTCTTCTTGGTTGTAGAAGCAAGTTTTTTCTGTACATTGAATGCAGTAGTGGGATGAAAAGGTACAGAAACATCACCTCTGATTTTTGATGTAATCAGCCCACCTTGTACTTCTTGTGATATAAAATCCATCATCTTCGTAATATCTCCTTCACCTATTTTCTGTCGTTGGGCATGTATGATCCATTGCTTACAAATATCGCCAGGAAACACTCGTAGTAGTTTTGGAGCTAGCACACGGCCATAATTGTCGATATTTTCCCCATGCACGTAGTGCTTGAACTCGTCGATTACACTCGATGTAGGTGTCATTCAAGGTTGTAGCTGATGTATCGCTTGCGGATGATATGTTATCCAAGAAGTCCAGGCGGCCTTGAATTATTCGGTTTTTGTCACCATGCTTTTCTGTGAGTAGTTTTTTAGTCGTTTCGTATGTTGCTGCTACAATGTTGATACCGTCCACCAACCTCTTGGGTTCACCCTGAAGGTAGCCGCGTAGGAATATGTGTTTGTCAATTTCTGACAGATTGGGATTAGTATCGATCGACGATTGAAATTGTTCCCAGAAGTTTTGCCACTGTTCTACGTCACCTGTAAAGGGTTCCAATCGAATCGTCGGTAATTTCACAGTGTAGTTTTGAGTAGGAACGACGTATTTCCATACGTCGTATTACGTCGTCCATACGACGTATTTCCATACGGAACAGCAACAGATTGCGTAAGTGTAGACGAACTAGAACTTTCGTTATTCACGTTCACAGAAGTAGTTGACAAGGTTTTGTGTTCAATCATCTTTTTACCTTTAAGTAGGGCTTTTTCTGCAGTATCGGTGTAGGTTTCACATTGCTTTATGTCGTCCCCGTACTCTGCGTCTTCCAAGTAAGAATGGTATTCATCGTCTAGTAAACGCATGTCCTTCAAAGTGTTTGATAACCGATAAAGTGCGTATTCAATATCTTCAGGCTTTGAAGCATCCGTAAAATTGTCAATGTCCGTGGAAAAGCGAGTAATATTACCGCGAACATAAATGCGTTTTCTTTTTATACTTGCAGATGCTTTGTCGTCGCCAGTTGCTTCGGGGTGCGCCATATTTTTTCACGTAGAAGTTTCGAATTCGCGAGTGTTTTAAGTTCCGTAAATGCTATAATTCGATCGTATAAGTCAGTCAGGTTCGTAATTGAGTATATTCGGCACCACTATTTTGAAGATTGCATAAAAAGTAGTAAAAAGTAAAAGTAATTCAGGAACAAAAATGGCTAAACTTCGTGCTTTGATTTATTTACATTCTTTTTTTCATTTTATATAAGTGTTGCCAAACAAGGGCAACTAAATGTTTAAATCTCTCGAAGCTCGTATGTGGCCTCCGTGCATGCAAATTCATTTAAATCTCTTGAGGTTGGTATATAGCTTCCGTGTACGCAACAGGACTGTCTCAGTTGGCACTTTAAGATTTAACGTATTATTTTAGATTAAAATGTAAGTAAAATAGAATTAACCACATGATAGTATTAACTTAATGTAAGAAAATATGAATTAGTTACTTAATATGTCATTAAAAATTGCTTATGTACAATCAATACAGGAACAATTCTTTATGAACAATTTCTTTGATAATTGGAAAATGCGTTTTATAAAATGTTTTTTTAAACAAATATTACTTTTTTATTTTTATTATTTATGTTTCTTGGCATGGATTTCCATTAATGAGTTATATTTGAATGCCGATCTACGGCGAAGTGCTTAGTGAACCAAGATTCGAAGCAATAGGTCCAGAGTTCGAATCTTGGTTCGGGCATACATGTTGCTTTCTATCTGTATCGGTTTCTCTATCATTTTACTTTCGGGAAGAAAGAGCACATACAGCCACTGAGTGCCTTATTGTATAAGTTGACATTCTCTTCACCGTTTGTAGGACTTAAAGGATTAATGCTAAGATCAGCCAAGCATTGAGAAAACGAAATTATCCTTTAAATATCACACGTTTAGCAAATTATAGCTAAATACACTCATTTTTCTCACTAATATGTATTTTTATGCTGTATTTTCATAAGATGAATCATCGTGTTTTATGAGGAATCATTTTTTATCTTTTCTCATAAACTGAAACGTTTTTTTCTATAGTTGTAATCTGCTAAACTTATAAGTCTACATAAATGTGTGTGTGTGTAATATCAATTTTCATTAACCAAATATTTTTCATACACTTTTTTTTATTTTCTATTAGCAACAGTCTTGTTTCTTATGCTCAGAATGGAAAAATTTTTCATCATATTTGCAACAGAAACCCGAAAAAAAAATTAAATTTAGAATAATAAGCAACTATATTAAGTGATATTTATTGAATATTTTACAAAATATTAAGGGTCATCTTTTTCTTTTATGAGTTTCAACATTATACTGGATGGATTTTAAAATTGATAAAAGTTTCTCTCTTTTTCTTTACTACATTTCTGATAAACTTATTTGGAAAACAGCTGTGAACTAATTCTAATAAATGTATTTCTCATATTCAGATATGGTAAAGACAACTTCCTTTCCCAATTTCTTTCGACAGAACTTGCAGTCAGATTATTCTGAGTAAATTCTTACGCCAGAGTTTTGAAGAGAATACTTGGAGATTAAGAACGTGAGGCTAATCGAGACAAATGACGATGTTGATAACTTTGAACATTGTGTTTTAAGATTTACATCATTGCAACAGCTTACCATCTCAACTTTTTTCAATTTATATTTTTATGAGGGTGATCTGAACTATATCTGATGTTAGTTCTTTAATGTATGGATTTTGTCATTGATGCATAATTCTAATATTTTTTCCTACTTTCATTATATATAATGAAGGAAACTTTACGAAATGAATACGTGTCGATAGGTATCCTATTTCCTGTACATTTCCTTTGGAATATTTTGAGTTAACTGTTATTGATTCTATGAAGGATGGAATCTAAGATGGGATACAAAAAATACTCTTTTGTGGACATGTCTGTGGAATTTCTCTGAAATATAATTCCTTTTCCTAAACTTTGCTTACACTTATATTGATGAGAAAGAAAGCTTTCAAGAATTTTTTATGCTTATGAATGATATGTACCTCTTTAGACACTGGGAGTAAATGATCCCTTATTTACGGATACGATTTTATGAGAAACGCCCTCTCTATAAATTTAAATGGATTTAATCAGTTCAAGAATTCGAGCTTAAGCTGCCTGGAACCACATGCTTAACCTGTTGTCAAAAGGATGCTTAGAAAGTATCTGGTGTACAAATGTTTGTCATTTCTGTCATTTCATATGGTATTGGGTACTTCCCTGCTTATATCTGGTTCATGACTGACAATCGTAGTTCTAACCCAACACATCTGTATTCTCCCTTTTCGTGAAACTTTGGTTTGTTTGGTGATTTTTATGAATAAACAACTCGCTTGTTCGAATGACACAGTTTATTAAACATAAAATTAAATATATTTATAAGGAATGGATTTACAAAAAAATTACAACTGGCCTTACGTTTCAGTTGGAGGAACACTACTCTTTTCTCCCTATTTTTTATTTTTACCCCTGAGGTGAGTGAGAGACAAGCCCTCTGGCGAAGATGTCTGAACACTACAACGTCCAAGACTGATTTTGGATTGTTAACAGAGTTTCTATCTCTTTTCTAGCCCTGCTGCAAAAGTTCTTATTTTTTCATTACAAAAATCTACAATAGCTCCCTTCGTACGTTGGTTTTTTAGGAAAAAAGAGCAGATTCTTTTACAAAGAAGGGAGCTTTTAATAGTCTTGACATCTAATACCTTGACTTTTTTTTGAAGGTATCCTTAAAAGTCAAGTCTATGGCTGCTCCATCTTGTTGTTCTCCCCCATCTTGTGATTGGTATAGTCGAAGGAAACCAGGAAGTTCATCAAGACTGCTAAGTGGTCACCTAAGATCCTCCTCATTCACATTACCTAGGGCAGCTTGCCACGTATTAGAGTTGGCATAGCTCAATATTTCAGTGAACAGCTTCAGCAACCTAGTTAGACTTTCTTCCTGTATGTCTCACAGCCAGTCATCAAATCGCATTCTTCGAGCGGAAGCAAATAAGGACCAATTTAGCATTGAGTGTTTGAATGTAATCGGTGATGAGAAAAAATCAATTGAAGATTTTTATCTGTAATAAACATGTATTTTTTAATCGTTAGAAAAAGATTTCAAACTTATGATAGTTACATGATTTTGTACATAATAGGGTCTTTTGCAAGGAAAAATAAACTGTCGGAAGATACCGAATTAAATTAATTCTACCAGATTCCTTTCTTAGAAATGATATTTTGGAACTGAAATAAGAAGATTTCTTTGCATAAGGTTGTCAAATCATATTGAAGGTAAATAAGGGTTAAATGAGAAATATACATTTTCATGGCAAGATAAAGCTTATATTAATTTAATAAATAAAAGTGTCTCTGTACACCCTTTTAGTTCTTTAATTTAGCAAAATATTCCTACTTTTGCTACAATAGAGTTTTATTTTGAAATATATGGTCCCTCTTAGGTATATGTCTTTCAGTTTTTTTTTTATATCAATGATTATTTGCAAACTTTTAATTACATGCGTATGAAAAGAATAAAATTTAATTTAATAGAAAGAAAATTATTATTACTTAGTTTTTTTTTAAATTTCAAATAAAATGAAGAATTAGAAAACCTATTACACAATAATTAGTTTACTTTGGAATAAAGTTATCTCATATTTTTTTATATTTAATGGTAGAACCTGTAAATTGGAATAGAAAATAAATAAAATGTAAAATAAATAATTTTGTTTGCTATTTTTTTATTTTGTTTAACTTTGTTTGCTCTGACCACATCTAATATTAACAATACCATGTAATTCTCTCAAAAAGCATATTAGGGCTAAAAGTAATAATTTTTCTTGTTCTTCTTGCTGTTTGGAAATCAAAATTGCTAATTCATTCTAAAAGTTCTCATTTTTTTTTCTTTTTAAATTAATTTATCTTTTTTTACATTAACAAAACAGGTCTTTCATAAAAGGAGATAGGGATAATGATATTTTAAAAAAAACTTCCAATTCTAAAGCTTCTTATCAGACGAAAGAATTTGCTACTCTAATAAAATTTCATGATTCAACTGTAGTTGAAATTTGGCATGATAGTTAATTGTATAGAAAAAAGCGCTACATGAAAGTTTAACTGATTTTGACATGTTAACCAGGAAAGATTCGTTAATGAATCCACAACAATGTATTAGAGTTTCAGTGACTAATTAGTTTACATCAGCTTTTTGGAAGCATTCAGAATTGTTTTTCTTATACCTAATAGGAATCAAAATTATGTTCACAAGAATTGAAAATCGAATACATTTTCATCAAATTTCGCGTAGATCATTCCCAGTAGATCGCTGTTTATTTCTTTGTGGTGATGATAAACAAGACTCGGCCTTTGTTCTTAGAAGAATTTTCTTTTTATTGCAATAAAATTTAAAAAATATCCCACTTGTCAATAAAAGAACTGTTAATTATGCATCACAGAGAAATAGAACTCAGAAAAATATTTACTGTCACAAAACTTTACGCACTCCATTGTTGTTGGTACAAAATATTCAGCCACTCAAATTAAATAAAGTTGCAGTGCATTTCAATAAAAATTATGTTATTGAGTATATTTTTTATCACAGTTGATCAAATTATTTTTGTAGTTCAAATTATTTTTTGGATCATATGGTAAACCAATGAACTTCAGTTCATTTACCTCTCATTTGGTAATAATGGAAATTTCTATTATATTGTAAATCTGATTATTTTTCATAATTATAATTCACATTTACAAACTGAAAGAGACTCACATAAAGGATTATGAGAACTGATAAAATATCGAATACGAATTCATTTAGGAAAAAGAAAAATTTTGAGTCAAGTACAATAATAGTTAACATTTATTGCTTTCAGTAACTAAGTATTAAACATTGTGAAAAATGTTTTTTCATGTATGTAATTTTCATTTAAAACAGTTTTGTTTTAATGAAAACTGTTGGCTGTTCGTCGTGCAATTTGTGTTAATAACAGAACAGTTTTACTTCTTCTACATTTAAAATATTTGAACAATGACCCTAAAGTAAAAACAAAATATTTTAGATCATTATATATCAATTTCATTACATTTTATAGAAAAATACTAGGAATCAGTGTTAAATGCTGTGTTTACATTTATACCATTCTTTCTAAACAAGCTTCTGGTACCCACGTGATATTTGATCATACAGACATTTTGATAGGTTTTGATTGAAAACAGCTATAGCAATACATTAATGAGGAGAACAACATTTTGGAATTTTTCAGTTCATTGTTTCTTAAAGGAATATTTTAAAACAATATGGTTTGATTATGCTTGAATGTACAGAATTAACTTTCCAAAAAATACATCTTTATTCTTCTACATGAATTTATTGATATAAAATTTTTATTTTAAAATGACATTCTATTTTTACAGATAATAATTCATAGTTGAAATACTCATTCCTTTATCCAAGTCTGACAGTGAATATTGTATAAGAGTTATTATATGCATTTAAATTGCAGATCATATCATTCCTAAAAGAAGTAATATTTAATGTTCAACATTATGTACCAAAATACTTAGATTTTTTATATTATAAAAAATCTTATTCCAATTTTGTAGAATATTCCATTGCTTTATATAATATAGTGTTAATGGACTCAAAAAACAAAACACAAGCTGTATTTTTTTTGTTACTTGTTTTAATTGTTCAAGATTTCATCATCAGTCCTATTACATAAAATAAATATTACATTTTTAAATATTTACAATACTATATTTGCTGGTTGATCAGAGGAAGCATTTTATATTTGCTTAGAGCTATTGGAAACGGAATGAAAATACAATTGATCTCAGTTATTTATTGGACAACATTACTGTATTATCTTAAAGACATTTGAAATTTTTTTATAAAGTTATGATTACTTTACGAGTCCACTAATAACAAAGACCTTCAGTAGTATGCCTCTATAAGGCAGTATTTAACTTGCTACCTATCATTAGTTCATAGATTTGAAACAAAGCTTTAGAATTGAAAAATAATTTATGTATATATTTTATCAATTTATTAATAGTTTAATCCCGTTCCATGATAAAACGCTTAGAGTTCTACAAATGTTTTAAAGCAAAAACATTAAGTTTTAATTTGCAGCGCTTTTCAACTTTGCAGTTATAATTTGCTTATCTCTAATAAATAAGTGTTGTTTTTCCTTGAGAAAATTTTAACCAAAACAGATTCTAGGAAGTGGCCTCAATTTGAAATAGTCATCATAAGTGTAATTTTCCAATCAATTATTGAATGGCAAAATAATTATTTAAAAACACCCACAACAACCAAATAGACACAAATATTTTAACACACATATACATACATGCATACATTCAAACATTCACACACCTACACATGTGGGTAAAAGTGTGTGTGTGTGAGAAATGTTTCGAAAAACAAATAAGCGTAAACTTAAATCACAAATATAAAATATGAGTTTGTAACTTATAAAAAGTAAATTATGACATTGTTTACAAGAATTATCTTATTTGTAAAATTAAATTAAATGCAATAAACCTCTATTAAATAGTAAAAACATATATAATATTGTTTGTAAACAAAACAAATATATACTCTTATTTTTAAATTTGGAAAAAATGCTTTAAATTTGATTGATTTGAAATTATAAATTCTATTTTTGTGAGTCAAAATTATGATTTAATACAGTTTGCTATATTAAGCTAATGAAAAATAAAATAATAATTTTATTCTTCAGAATGTTTTAAAAATTGCTCTGAACGTCTGAAATTCATGAGTGCATTCCACTGATTAATTTTAAAGGGCAAAATACTTTAAATTAAAATTACACACCCAGAAGGGCTCATTAACCGGTGCTTAAGCAACACTCAAATTCATGAGGCAATTAAATACTTAAATCACCACATATTTGCCTGATGCTGTGAGATTCCGACCATTTAGAGGTCGCAAAGGATACTCGTGAATTTTCTAAAATTTCCCACAAATCTATCTGGATTGTATGAGGAAGGCTACATTGCTTTGCTGCCTCTGATATAATTAGGGCGAAATCAGTCGTCTTTTCTAATAAGTTGAGCAAACAAATTTTCCAGTCGCAAGCATTTAATGACTTGGCTAACACCTAAGGAATCTATGTTCTGAGTTAAATGAAAATGAAATTTATCGCCTTGTCTTCGTCGTGCCATAAGACATATTTTTATTCGATAACTGTATCTAAACCATATTAGACAAAACTCAATAAGCAAATCCAAAGTTTAAGCCTATGTGTATTTTGCAATTACTCTCAAATAAATCTTACATTATTTCTAAGTATTGGATGAATAGAAATATTCAGTATAAATCTTATTTAAAATATCACTGTTTGTTATGTTATTTATGTGAAATCATACGTTGTGAATTAATTATTTATTAGATGAAGATTATGTATGCTGGAACGAAGCCATCAATGAACTTAAAATTTAGTTTATTTGAATATTTTAGCAAATATTTTTTATTTTCGTATTTCTATTCTTAAATTATTTTAAGATAAATTTTAAGTTTTACCTACTGTAAAATATTGTTTTCGTTTTTACCTTATATATGCTTGATTATAATCTATACATAAAACATATTTTCTCTCTCGGTTAAAGGAATTTATTTTTATTATCCAATTCCTATGATCCACTAATTCCTCTATCTCTCTATACAAATGATAATCATTTTTCCGTGTGTCCCTGACCGCTTATCCTTGTTGAATTGCGAGCAAAGTTGTAAGGAATGCAATGAAATATATATCAGGATGATGTCCCCTGACTGACTTGAAACATGTGCCATGTTTCATTTTGTGATTTTGATCGCAGTGTTTTTACGATGTATAGTTGATTCTGATTTCAACTCATTGCAGAGTTGATTATGAAACAAATTAAATTAAAGTATGTAATAAAATTCCAGAAATTAGCTTACTTCACAAAGGAAGACTTGTAGCTCTCAAGTGATCCTTTGAAAACTATTCAAATAAACTTATTACTAGCAATAATGGGTAAACATTATTACTAGAGTAAACATTATTACCATTGCAAACTCATCTTGCATGCTTTCTATATTTTTACAGTGTAGTCCGCTTTTTTTTTTAAATCTTTAAAAAAGCATGATACTTACTGTGTTAGTTGATTTTGGAAAAAACATTTATTTTGCACATGCTGGTAAACATTTATTCAAATTGTTCAAGAAACCCCCGATGCGAAATGCATTAGAACAGTCCATTTCAGTCTATTCGCTTAAATAAGGGGATTTCTCACACATCCCAACCCTCATTTGATTACTTTTTAACTCATTTTGCAAGAAACATTAATTCCTGGTTAAAATAGCATTTTGAATGAAGTAGGTAAATATCGTTACTTTCCCAAATCATGATTTTTTACAGAAATTAAAGCTACTACTTGGGAAATTTATTGGTCTTACTACAAAAGAACTTTAAGAAAAATTAGTAAGTTTTTATTGAACAACGATTTAAAAGTGATAAAATATGGATAAATAGGGGTAAGCTTTAACTAAGTGGTAAGCAACAACTATTGCTCACTAGTCGTTAGTTGGCAGTCTTACCACTAACAAGTTGTAAGAAAAGTTGTTAATAGAAATATTTATTTATTGCTAAACAGGTGATGGTCAAAAAATTTTAATTGAATAATTAAAGATTTAAATGTGTTAAAAAAAAAGGCTCACTAACGGAAATCTGTGAATAAGTAAAAAGTTGATAGTTTTACATTTAGTGAGCAATAAAAAGAGATAATTTATATGTATACTTCTAAAACAGGCCTTTCAAATTACGTTTTTTGTACAAGGATTTAAATACGACAAAAATCTCATTTTAATTTGTATATCATACATGAACATGCAAGATTAAAGCAAATAATTTTATAGTAGAACCCATTCAATTGCATGAAAAGGTCATTTTACCTTTAAAATATTTTTCGTTTTAAAATAGTTTTATTTTTAATTAAATGTAAAGAAAATATGTTAATTAATTTGGCTTCTTTTTGTTGTTTTAAAATATTCTGTGTATCAAATCTATTTTCCCGAAATATTTCTTGAACATGCATTTTATTGGAAAAAAAAATTCTGAGTTATCACAGAAACATCAAGATATCAAGTTATACAACATAAATATGAGTAATTAAATTTTTTTTAGGTTTGTAATATGTGATGATTTTGAGTTTTGCAACAATTCGTGGAAATAATGCAATAATTTTTTTAAACTGGTATAAACATTGAGCACTTTTAGTATTTTCTTACTTTTATCACATCTTTTTATATTCTAGGATGCTAAAATAATTTCAATCTAATTTTTAATTTACATAAATTAATTAGAAAGAAAATTTGAATGACATTATTCTATCTGTAAGTAATTGAAATTCCTATGAAATTTTGCCTTGATTTCACAAGTTTCAAAACATGTGCTTGCTGAATCTGTGAAATAATTTAAAAGATGTATCCATTCCTTCTCTGTTTACATGATATTACTTATCGATATAAAAATAATATCCTACATTTACCGACACTTTCATTCATTATTAGCATTTATTTAGTAGAAATATTGCAACTGAGTAGTTTGCCCTTGAAATCATTTTTAAAAAAATGTTATCAATAGTGGTGTCCAAAATTGTGGGTTCTTTTGGAAATTTTTATATTTTTGCACATTGTATTTTACGTTTCGCAAAATGCAAAACTGTATAAATCATTTTAAAGATAATTTATTACTCAATTCAAATCAAAACCCAAAATTCAATTATTTGCAATACAAAAATAGTTAAACCATAATAATTATCGATATACATTAGATAGTGATGATTGCAGTCAGTTATCATAACTTAGTAGAGTACCTTTTATTTTTGATTATAGCTTCACATCGATGTTTCATGGAGCTGACAAGAGTTTTAAGCTCTTCTTTCGTTATTACATGATGCCAGGAAACAATTATAGCCACAATTAGTTCCCTTTTATTTGATGGGCGCCTCATTCGGACAAGAGTTTACAAACCTGTTTCTTATACACTGCAATTACAAGTAGGAATTTTTAATGACATCAAATAAAAGAGTAGATTGGAAGCCTAGAAAGAGATGTAATATTATTGTGTTACGAGAAAGTGGTCTTTCCTATGCTGAAATTGCAAGACAGGAGGGTGGTTCAGTGACTACATCTGGAGTCCGAAAAGACTATGTCTCCAAGATAGAAAATGTCATCAGCGGCCATCAGAAGTGATATGAATGATGCTGGTGTTTTTGTCAGTTCAAGAACAATCAGAAGATTAACAGATGTTGGACTGAAAGGTAGAATTCCACGAAAAAAGCTTTATCTTAATTTTCAGCAACGAAAAGTAAGACTACAGTGGGTAAAGGAACATATTAACTGGATAGATCATCAGAGGTCACAAGTTATTTGGAGTGATGAAACTAAGCTATCGTTATTCGGTAGTGATGGGTGAAAATACATAAGACGTAGAATAGAAGAAGAGCTACATCCTGACTGCATTCAAGCAACTGTGAAGAACCAAGTTAGTGTTATGATTTGTTCATACATGTCAGTAGATGGTATTGGTCGCCTTCATGTCATCAATGGGACACTGAATGCCAGAAAATACATTGACACTATTCTAGAACCAAAACTTCTACCTTCCATCAGAGATCTCTTTATCAACAATGCTTCGTTTATTTTTCAGCAGGATTCTGCTTCTTGTCACACTGCCAAAATATCGAATGAGTGGATTCGTTTAAAGAACATTAAATTGTTTTCATGGCCAGGAAACAGTCCTAACCTCAATCCTATCGAAAATTTGTGGCACCGTTTGAAAACTCTTGTCCGAATGAGGCGCCCATCAAATAAAAGAGAACTAATTGAGGATATAAGTGTTTGCTGACATCATGTAATAACGGAAGAAGAGCTTAAAACTATTGTCAGCTCAATGAAACCTCAATGTGAAGCTGTAATCAAAAATAAATGTACTCTACTAAGTACTGATAACTCATTGCATACATCACTATCTAATGTATATCGATAAGTATTATCGTTTAACATGTGTTTGAATTTTGTGTTTTGTATTCAATTCAGTAATAAATTCTCTTTAAAATGATATAAACAGGTTTGCATTTTGTGAAACGTAACGTTTTCTATAAGCATACAAAGTTAGAAAACATAAAAACTTCGAAAAGTGTCTACAATTTTGGTCACCACTGTATATAATAATTTAAAATGTTAATTCTTTTATAGAAATAATTGAGAAAAATCCTTATATGATTAACGCACACACACACAAACACACACATATATATGCATATATATATATATATATATATATATATATATATATATATATATGTGTGTGTGTGTGTGTGTGTGTGTGTGTTTGTATGTGTGCTGTTTCGTTTGTGTTTCAACTTCTTGAAAGAGGATCAATATGAACAATATATTTCCATTTTCTTTTATTTTCAACATTTTATGTATGACACTAATTTAATTTACTTCGGAAATTAAAGGTAAATATTAAAATTGATTTCATTTATATTTTAATGAGAATAAATCTTAAATATCTTAAAATATTTATTAGATAACAACTTTCATTCCTACAGAATTCTTAAGTGTGCATTTAAAACATATAAAATGATATAATCAGTATATGGCTAACTTATTTTGTTAGTTTAGTTTTTAAGACATAGAGTATTAAATTTTACTTTACGTATAACACATAATTTGATATTGCCATTGTTTTTTAATTCTTCACAATACTTAGCATTTTTAATAATATAATATTAAAAATATATTATTAAATCCTTATTATTAAAATAACATAATTAATTTTAATTATTATTTCTCAATTAAAATTTTAATTCTTTATATAAGAATTTTGAATGTTTTAAGTTTAAAGTTGAAAATCACATTAAAAATAAAACTTTTCAAGATATATTTGATGAACATATTTTTTAAAATCAACGGCTAGAATGTATGAAGAATCGTTATATGTAAAACAGTTTTAAATCACTTAAATCATGTTCATTGCAAAGAAGAGGCAAACAAAGCACATATAAAACTAGATTTAATATCCCAAAATAAGTTGATTTATATTATTTAACTCTACGTCTAAAACAATCATAATTTAGCATCACTAATATAATAATATTAGTGACATCGTTTTGCAAGACAAGTTTTGTAACCCATTTAAGAGTATTAGAGACACTTAAGAGTATTAGAGCAATGCCTTTTGTATTTGTGGGGAAATTTAGATTGTCTGTGCAACAGTAAAGGAAAAGTTGATGGAGATAAATATTTACAAAAATTTTAATGGAGATAAATATTTTGTTGTTACTATTTATTTTAACATTACGTAATTATCTCCCCAGTATAATTTTACATTCATATTGTAAATAATTGAACGGCATATTGTCAATATATTGTGTAATAGTTATTGTAAATGGGTAAATATTTAGTAATAGTATTGTAAATAGGTCAGAGGTGACAAAAACTCAGTTTTGCAGAGGGCCATATATTAAATTTAGAAGGTGTAGGTAGACAGATAAAAAAAGTGAAATTATTATATCATTTTATTTATTTGATTGCACAATATATAATATACGGTTGTTTAAAATCATATCAAAGTTACAAAAGAGTGTAATTATTTTGAACTCGAAAATCCAGATACCTGACTTCTCTTGTGTTTGATAAGCTCATTGATGTCAAGTATCATATTCGTTGTAGTTATTTTAAGAATTGATTGGAGATGTTCATTCGTAAGTCCTGTGCGATATTAGTTCTTATTTATTTTCATGACGGAAAACATCTGCTCACATAAACAGGTGCAACTAAACATTTACAGAAGACGTGCTGCATGATTTTTAAATTCCGAGTATTTATCCAAACTCTTGAAATATTGTGTATGAAATGTATACACCAGCCAACTCCCCTGTACCTAACCCAAGAAGGGTTCTACCAATTTAGATAGGAGTTGCTAGAAAGAATAAAAGAAAGTAACACCGCCACGGGCACCACCCCCGCAACAGTTTCGAACTATGCACGCAACAGCTCCAGACATCTCTGCTGCCTCTGGTGTCCCCAATTGACAAGTTCATGGGACATCAAAACAAGGTGCGTTACAATAAAACATTGGCACAGTGGAAATTACAATATATACAATTTAACATCAAGGTATTCAATTTAGCTTAGGCAAACATGCAAGATAATAAGGAGAAGTTAGTAAAGTTTAAAAAAAAGTGAACTAATGTACAAACTGTGTAAAACAAAACAATAGTTAGTAAAATTAGAAAAGTAAAGGTTATTATATGTTGCACAGAGCTACAAGGAACTCTGTACTTGTTCATCATCGCCCAGGAGGTCAAATTCTCCTTGCTGGTCATTCTCCTCTTCTTGGTAATGTGGAATAAACAGTTCTCTGTGATTTATTAAAAAGTTTATTAAAGCAATCACTTTGGTTCTTGAATGGGCATTGTTTACAATGTTTCTGGTCCATTCCCTTGTTAGATGGGCACTGGGCCTGGTGAAATGCCATGAGCTCGTGATTGGGCAGTCAGTTGCGTAGTGAATCGGGTTCCCTATGTCCCCGCAGGCACAGTATTCACTTGGGAGGGCACCTATTCTGTGCAGGTATGTCGGGAAGGGGCCGTGCCCTGTAATAAACAGGGTTATTTGTCTTGACCAGCATTGTGTTCTACTTCTGACCTTCGGTATAACATCATATACCAGTCTTCCTGTTTCTGCCTGATCCCAGCTGTCCTGCCATTTTTGATAGGCTTCTTCTGCTAGAAGTCTCTTATAGTAGGAGCGTGGCGTTGGGAGGACGATGCATGGGCTTTCTTGGATTGTTGCCTCTTTGGCCAAGCTATCGGCCAGCTCATTGCCTTCAAAGCCCACGTGGGCCTTTATCCAGCGAAGCTTGATTGCGTTTGTCAAATTTAGATCTTTCTGGATAGCTCTTGCTATAGGGCTAGTAGTTGTCGGGTTTCCAACCGCCATAATTCCAGGAAGACTATCCGACCAAATGTTGCAGATGTAATTTTGCCGGTTTGCCCACTTGATTGCCTGTTGGATCACATAAAGTTCTGCCTGGAAAACAGTGTTATTGTCTCTTATGCGGAATTTTTCCGAGTGGAGGACGATGTTATTTTGGATGGCCACGAAAGCGGCGCCAACGCTATCCTCCAGTTTGGATCCATCCGTATAAATGTGGAAAATATCTGCTTGATTAGCTGGTTGGGCATCCTTTTCTAGGCAAATTTTATTTTCTATATTGAATATACCCGGATGTATTGTGAGTTTTGCTACTCTGTCCTCGACTTTGCTGGTGCCAGTGATTTTGAAAATGTGTTTCAGCTGGGCTTCTTTGTAAATTTGCAGGTGCAGAGGTGAGATACCAGTTATTACCTGTAGTGCTTTAGTGGCTGTGGTTTTATATGCGCCTGTAATGTTCAGGAGAAATTTTCTCTGAATTTTATCCAGGAGGAGTTGATTCTTTACTCGAAGAGTCCTCCCCCAGATCAAGGCCCCATGGGCAAGAATCCTTTCCGCAATAGTTTTGTATAGTATTGATCTCTGTTTTTGTGAAAATCCCCAGTTAGTTTCCGCCAGTCTTAGTAGCTGTTGATGTATTCTGGAAGCTTTGGCTCATTGGATTTTGATATGCTGGGACCAATTGAGTTTCTCGTCAATTGTGACTCCTAGTAGTTTCATGGTTTTGAATCTTCTGACTTTTTGGCTATTCCAGTGTATTTGTGGGCCGCACTGTAATTTCGTGAGTAGTAGGTAGTTAGACTTTTCTACGGAGATTCTCAGTTGATGTTTCTCGGTCCATTGCCTGAAGAGTTTAAGGGCTTCAGTTGCAACTGCTCCTAATTTTCTTTCGCTACTTGCCGCAACTAAAAATGTAAAATCATTAGCAAATGCTTGCAGGGTAACGCTGGACTTTGGGTCTATTGTTTTCCCCACTGCTGACCAGTCCAGTTGCAGTGGTTCGTCAGCTAGTAGGTTCCACATTATCGGACCACTGCATGAGCCTTGTGGACAACAAATTTGTTGCTTGTGCTGGACTAGTCCCTGGTTAGTATTAATGGCTACTATTCTGTCTTCTAGGTTGCTGAACAGGATGTTTCGTATTTTGGCTGGACAATTTTTCCCTGCAAGCGCTTGTCTAATGGATTCGTGTGGAGCCGAATCAAATGCCCCTTTAATATCAATTGAGACAATCGAGCAGTGCTTAGAGTTTGATTTTGCATTTTGTATGTTCAACATGAGATTCCTGAGGGCATCTTCAACGGATTTTCCCTGCCTGAAACCATACTGGGCGCTATGCATGAGGTTATTAGATTCTAGCCTTGTCGTTGTGAGCTTCTCTAAGACTTTCCCCAAAGTTGGTAGTAGGGTAATGGGTCTATACGAGCTCACTTGGAATTTATCCTTGCCCTCTTTATTTAATAGTATTATAACGCCAGTCTTCAAGCTTCTCGGGAAGTAGCTTAGCTTCCAGCAGGTTTGTAAAAAGGTGGTGAGCAACTCTGGGACATGCTTGTTGATCTGTTTGAAAATGATATTATCTATTCCATCCAGACCCGGTGCTTTACCATTCGTGAGTGAGGAAATTAGTCTCCTAATTTCGCCTTCTTTTAATTCAGGTTCTGGATTTACGTCCTCATACGTGTACTGGTTGTTACTCTGTGGTTGCAGTGGGAATAGCTCTTGAAGAATTTGGGTCGCAAAGTTCACTGTGTTTCCAGTTAGTTTGTTGGTGCTGAAAAGGCTACTTGGGGGCGCTGTGCTCCTGAAGGTAGATTTGTAAATCTTTCCATATGTGTTAGCAGCTGCTGAGCATATTTCTCTCCAACAGGCTCTTTTCACTTGTCTTACCTCTTTGACCAGGTGAGCTTGTTCTTTCTTATAGTCAGCCAAGAGTTTTAGCTTGCAATCACTGCTTGCTTGCTGAGCCCTCCTTCTTTGTGTGTTTAGCTTTTTCTTCTTATGCTCGAGGTTAGTTGTCCACCAGTTGGGCATGATATTGAATTTATGCTTGACACGTTTGTAGGCCTTTTTGCAACATTCTACGATGGTGTCTTGTAGATCGACTGTGATGACGTCCAGTTGCTCTTTGGTTTGACAATTGTTCAATTTATTGACTAGGTCTGGTACCAGTGGAGTCAGGTGATTAAGCAGTCGCTGGTGGTTACCGAACTTAGTTTTAAATCTAGTTAGTTCTGGTTTATCAGGTGAATTTCCCATTTTGACCTGAATATAGCGGTGGTCGCTTAGAGATTCATTGTCCAGAACCTCCCAGGTACAATCCATTGCTAGCTGTGAATTAGAAGCTAACGTTAGGTCTGGCCAACCTTCTTGTGTGGATGTTAAGTAAGTAGGTGGGGATCCAATGGTGTTTAGTAGGTGAAGATTGCTAGCAGTGATGTGGTCAAGTAGTTTTCCCCCCTACTATCATTATTCCTGTAGCCCCACAGGATATGATGTGCGTTGAGGTCTGCTCCGATAAGATAGTTCTCTCCTCCTAATTTGCTTTGGAAATACTCTAAGTCCCTTAGGGTGTCTTCGCTTATGCTTTGTGTTTCCTGCCTTAATCTCCGTCTATGTTTGAACGGTGGACTATAGGCAGAGATTATGGTTAATGCTTTCTGATTGATCATAATCTTGACTGCAACTGTCGATTCTTGCTGGTCAAGTACAACGGCATCTATGCTATTAGTTGCTATAACTGCGGCTTTGCCGTTTTTGGATAACCAATATCTTCAGGTACAAGGAATGCCTAGGATTCTGCTGCTTTTGTTGAGATGTGGCTCCTGTATGATAAATAAATCTATCTGAGTATTGGCAATGACTTGCAGCTGATCGGTAGGAGCACTTGACCTCATTAAGTTGATCTGTAAAATAGTTGTGCCCAAGTTCTTGCTATGGTCAGCCTCTGTTTGTGCGTTGCTCTGTTGTTTGATGTATTAGTGTTTTGGCTCATCCTGTTCTAGTCTTTAGTGAAGTTGGGCACGGTACACCAAGCATCCGGTTGAGAACGCTGTATGGTTTGTTCTAAATCTAGCCCCATCTCTGTTAGCCACTAAGCAGTTTATGCACTCTTGGAAGTTTGCTTGGCATTCCTCCTCTTTGTGACTGTGGCTGCACTTGCCGCAAGTTCTCCTGTATTTACAGTCTTTACTAAGATGGCAATACGTATGACAGTTGTAGCATCTTTTAATATTTCTGTATGGTCTTACGTATGACTGGTGGAAGCTAAGGTGTATGGACCTTAGCTTTAGAAGTATATGCCCTGTAGCCTTATCTACTTCTATTACTAGGTGCTGCAGGTTTTCGTTCTCTCTGTGTGACTTAATTTCTGTGATTTTTATTTCAGTATCCGGATGGATATCTGGGGTATTGCTTAAATTAACTTTTTGATATTGTCTTCTTTTACTGTATTCGGAGCATTTAGTATTATCAGTCTTCTGAGCTTTATAGCTGGCTCTTCAATATTGATTTGATGGGTGATTAATTGTTCTTTTAGTTTTAGCTTTGCCTCCTCTGAGCAGCATTGGATCTTTGCTGCTCGTCTTCCCCAAATCACTCTCTTCGGGCATATCTCGCTACTAATGTTTAGGAGATTGCTCCTGAGGGCCTCTATATTCTTGTCATCAGGTGGCTTAGAAATGATGGTAGTCTTTGCTTCCTCGTCAATACGCTTCTTTAGGGCTTCACTGTAGGTCATTTTTCTTTGGTCTTGCACTTGTTTTATGACATTGAGGCTAACATTGATTTGTTCGACTTTTGCTGTTAGAGCTGCTAGGCTTTGATTTTCCTCTACAGCCACCGGCTTTTTCAAGCTTTCTCTTAGTTGGCTTATGATGTTATAAGCTTCGGTTCTTTTGTTGCTAGGGAGGTGGAACTTATCCCCCGGCGTTTTGGCTGAAATTATTGTTTCCAAGTCCTCTAGCAAACTTGAAACGTTCATTTTCAAACTAATGTGGCAGTTATCCATGGTCTTGGGAGAGATATTCATGGCCGGTTGATCACTGATGCATCTGTATTGAGCTGGACAATGCTGGGTATTGAGGTCTATCTCGTTTCATTCAAATGTAGGTAGTTCAGTTGTGGATCACGAATTTTATCTACTCACCAATCTGTCGTCGATCTACTTCACGGAATGTCTCCTAAGCCTAGCCGCAAAAGGATTGTCCGTGCTCCGGTAGAAAAGGAGTTATTTACCGTAGGTCAGTGAAGTGCCGACGGCAGGAACAGGTTTCTCGCTTGGACTTAGTCGATTTCGCCTAATTTCTTGCACGCGTTATTTTTAAAAAATTTATTATTAAATTACTACTAAACTCACACTTATAAAAATGATATCCTGTTGTTGGTCTTGTCGAGATTTACCCGAATATATTGTTCACGAAGCACAATGGTAAAAATAACCGCCTTTTAAGATCCAAATGAAGGAGCTGTTAAAACGCACGTTTGCTCTCTCAGTGACGCTACTTTCTAAAATATGTGTATGAAATGTAAGAGCATTTATTTCTTTAAATTTTTCATTCAAAATACTATCCGATTGAAGATCTATCAACTTCATTTGCAAATGAACTGTCATCTGTGAAGCTTCAAAGTGGAATGGATTGTGGAAAATTGAGAATTCCATTTCATTTCATCAATTTTGTAGGAGATTCCAATTTCATTAATTTTGTAGAAGTCTTTAAAAAGATTGTTGAATTCCGTGATCAAATTTTGTAGAAGTTGAGAATACTGATCCAATTTTATTTGTTTCAATGTGCCAAATTATATTAAACGGGGGAAATGATCTAAAATTTGATTTTTTACCTGATTTTCCTACAATTTAAACTTTGTTTAAAAGGCTTGAATACATTTAAGTGACAATCAGATTTTTACTCTGTAACGTTACATTCAAATCAGTCAAGTATTTATTCATACCTACCAAAAAGGCACAATTAACCCATCAGCCGTTGTCATAATCAATTGGGTTGCATTTTCTAACATGAAAGCTTGAATAGAGTCATGTAATGCAAAAAAACCTCTCGAAGACCACTTCTCAACTGAGCCAATGAACATCTGTGAAATAAGGAGCATCAGAATACTTTTAGTCCAAATCTTCTAAAAGATGAATGCGATTTAGTCCTCTGCGCCATATAAAATTTACTATTTTAATTATAGGTGTCATGACATTGCCCATTTTTGAATGTTTATATGCCAATGATTCTTAATAAATTATACAATGAAAAATCCCACAAAATTCGCTGATGTTTTCTGTTTTAATGAAGTTATAACACCAGAATGTTTGCCAACCATGGCAGGAGTGCTATCCGTAGTTGTGCTGCTAAGTATATTTCAGTTGAATTCATATTTTGCTATCAAATGCTCAATTGCAGAATAAATATCATTTGCTCTTGTAGTACCTGTGAATGGAACGTACTTCAATAGTTCTTCAGTTATTTTAGAGTTACTGTAATACCTCACATATAAATAGAAAATTGAGCTGTATCAACAATATCAATGCTTTTGTCAACAGTCAGTGAAAAGTTTGTAAATTCCTTAATTTCCCCCTTTAGTTGAACTACCAAATTTTTAGATAAATAATTTATTCCTGAAGCAACAGAGTTTCTTGACAGCGAAATATTTTGAATTATTGACTTTTGAAATGGAAAGGAAATATTGGCAATTTTCAACATGTATTTTTTTATAAAATCTTCGAAAGGTTTGAAAATCAGTGAAAGATTTTGATCTCTTCGTGATTTCTAATGCAATAATAAAATTTGATTTCAGGGGATCTTCGATCTCAGTATTAGTTTTTGTAAGCATTGATTGTTGACCTTGATTTTAAAGAAGACATTGTTGCTGGTAACTTGAGATTGTATACTTCGTTTCGCACCTTTAGTTCAATTAGTATCACTTCAGTTACCGATTTTTCTATCCACTGGTACCGTTAATTTAATCACAACTAATTTCAATCACCGGCTGCGCCCCCATAAAATTGTAGAGTGTGTCAATGGTTAGTAAACAAAACACAGTTTCATAAAACGGACTCACTTTAATTCTAGAAGTATTGGAAAAACAATAACATTTAAAAAGAACAAAGCTATTTTGCTATAGTGCCGATTAGCACTGGTAACAATATCCTATCAAACAATTATTGGCAGAGCACCTTCTAGCGTCCGCAAAACAAAAGTAAGTCTCTTACATTCACTGCAACACTTTCTCTCTGTTGTCTGGAAGTATACGTGATGCTTTCTGTCAACTAGCGCATCTATATATATATATATATATATATCTATATATATATATATATATATATATATATATATATATATATCTATATATATATATATATATATATATATAGGCACGTGGTTCGGATTGCAAATTTCTTAGAGAAAAATACAATCTTTAATAAAAAAAGAAAGAAAGAAAAAGCTTTGATCAAAGGAACAGAAATGATAACTGATCGTAAAGAAAAGATATCCGTTTCGCCGCATGAAAAAAGAGAGTTTCTATTTGAAACACGTTCTTATTCTTCATTCGTTTGCACTCATGGAAGAGAGGAAACCATTTCTGCTATGAATAGGGAACTGATACTGATACGGCATCTTTTTCTGGATTGTAGAGTGATGGGAGGCATTTGCCGAACTCGTTTCCCTCTAATTCAAATACAAACACAGTTTCTCGTTTGCCTTAGAAAGTGTTTTCAAAGGTTATTTGATATGAATGCCTATTTTGTGAAATCATTTGAATGGTTTATATATTTTAAATACATTTGCAAGTTATATATATTTTTAGAATTACATTTGCATCATTATGAATGCATATTTTATAGATTATTATTTACAAACACAAACTAGAAAAAAAACTTAATATGGAAATATACCATATTATTTAAAATACTTTTTTTGATATTTAAATATATTTCTTATAACGTTTGAGAGTATTATGAAGTTAATAATGCAAATTACCTTAATTTATCCCAAAAGTATATTGCAAAGTTATTTCTCAACGAAATCAAATATTCGTAAATAAATATTATGAAATAAAGTATATTAGACTTGATTAGTTTTATTTAAAATATTCATTTAAAACTACACATATAATTTTCAAACAATATAAAATAAACAAAAATCGTTTTAAAAAGTAGTTATTATTACACTTAAATGGTATAAGTCTTTAAACAATGTCGTTATGGAATATAAACATATAAAAATTTTATTTTGAAAAATATATAATGCAACATTTCGTTGTGATATACTTTTAACAACTGCAACATAAAGCTAACAAATATTGAGAAATACGGGAAAAATGAATTTGCTTGAATGAAATTTTGTACCTTTATATTAAAATACTTTTTTTGTACTGTTATTGATAAAATGTACAATTATAATAAATATATTAAAAACTCTTAGTGATTATAATGTATATCTCAATGGAAAGAATGATTTCTTATAAATGAAACAATGACTGACATTTGATTGCTATAAACATATTTTATTTTTCATAGCAGCAAACAATATATTCTTATTCCACTTAAAATCTTAGAAAAGAAATGTAAGTTTGTTTTTACTTTTACTTTCCTGCATTATGTGAAAAATTTACATTTATTTAAACTTCTATTTTTTAATCAACTTCTTATAATTTCAAAAAAACATTTTTTCTGAAATTATAAGAAGAAATTATTTTTATTTTAACAAAAAAAATTTTCAATGCGAATGGTTTTATTCATGACTAATATTCATTCATATATTCTTTCTATACAAGAAGATTTCAGAGCTTATTTTAGTCTGTCATAGTAAAAGAACTAAATATATTTCCTTTTCATCATCCCTATTACTACCACATTATTTGATCAAATATGTGTAATTAAGGAGTTTAGAATAATGTATGTTAATGCACAATTACAAGATATGTAACTTTAGTGAGTTTTAAAAATAAAAAGTTTCTTAAATCTAAATAATATGCAAAAACAATGTATTATTTTAATAAGCATAGAAAGTGAAAACTTTTAAAAATCAAAGTAACTATAAATATTAAAACTGTGAAACGCGCGTTTTAAAACCAATAATGAAAGCATTCCTAAAATATTATGTTGTTAAATTACCTTCACATTGTAAAATAAACCATTTCTATATAGCAGTTACCATATATATATATATATAATACTATATATATATATATAATACTATATATATATATATATATATATATATATATATATATATATAATTATATATATATATATATATATATATATATATATATATATATATATATATTCCCAAATTTTTTCTAACAAATAATAAATATCCATTAATAGTCTTTTATTCCTTTATTATAAAACTTATAATTTAATTATAGAAAATAGAGTTCTGTTTTTTAAATTTATTTTTAGTGAATTTTTTCCCAGGTTTTTTTGCGAAAGATTTAGAAAATTGAAACATAAACAATCCAGTGAAATTTTCGTTTTAATTACACATGTATTTAAGAATTACTTCATTTTACTCACTAAACTCAATTACAGTTATCTACTTGAAAATATTTTAGTGTTTATCATGACTATTTTTTTATGTGCCACATTTGTTAATGGAATTTAAGGTATTTTTATGGCGCAAACATAAATCTTGGTTAGTTTTAATTAAGTTAACGTAATTAATTAGTGAGTTAATAAGAGTAAACTCATTACTTATGGAAAATTTGTGATTCGTAAGAAATGATAACTATGATTTGCAATTAAGGGATTGCATATATTACGAGTCTGAGATTAGAAATTTTAATTAATTCAATAATGGCAGGATTATTTTTAAAAGCCGCTTATAAATCAGTATTTTACTGTTTTTCTAGGGATTCAACTTCTGTTGGTCTACATAAAATAAACTTAAATTTTTTTTGATTCAAAGATGTATTTTCAATATTTTATTTTCCTTAATTTTAACAAAACTAATTTCTTTTAATTGGGTAATTTAAAACTTGAACAAACAATTTTGAATTTTGTAAATAAAATTTCAGATTTTTAAATAAGGAAACAAAAAATTTTTATTCAATTTTTTTTTATTGCAAAGCATTTAAAATAAACCACATACGTAGAATTTTTTTTGTAGATAGTATGACACATTTTTGTGTTTCGGGGAAAGCTGTTTGGAAAACTCCCAAGTGCTTAACTTTTAGAGTTGTCATTAAGGGAAAGGGAATTGTAACATCAAACTCCCTTGCTTATTGAACTCGGGATGTACACAGTCCCACGGCTTGGCAATAGGAGACCCTACAGTGGTCTCGTATTGCCAAGCCGTGGCAACAATGACTGTATTCAATTGATGATTGTTTTCATTAACATGCATTCAACAGAAGAAATTAGGTCGCTAATGTCATTGCTCTCATTTTTCGGCTGCCGGTTTTTACTGACCAAATCTGCGAAAAATAGGAAAGCAAACCGTATGCTAATTTTGAGCCACATTCAAGTAATGTTGAAGAACTAGAGTGAAATAGTACTTTTCTCTCCACTTCACACAATCGTTGGAGACGTTGGATTACCTACGAATGGAAATCCCGCTAATATTTGTGGTCGAACTTACTGCCTGCCAAGAACGATAAAGAAACTTTGCAATACAATGCGAAATTTCAATACCATGTAAATTCAGTTTGTTGAAGTATTTTATAGCATTCACTGTTGCCAATTTCAAAATATATTTGAATATAAAACTTAAAAATGCTTAGGATAAAAAGCAATATAATTAAAAATGACTAGATTTCCATTAGAACATAACGTATGTTGATCAAATATTAAAATAGAGCAGAAAAGTTAACTGATTTGGAATATTTATTGAAATACGGTCGAAGAGAATGAAAAATATGCGTATTTATGATCACATTTTACTTTACTTGAAGCAAAATGAATAACTCGAGAATACTGATTTTGGCTTTCGGTATTTTCGAGTTTAAATAATTAAACAAAAATATGACAGTTGATATACAATAGTAGTTATTCCAAGAAAGTTTGTCTCAAATAGAATTTTTTTTAACAGCCTAGTGTGAATTTTAAATTAAGATTTATAATTAGTATAACCAGAATATCAAAAACAAATGTTGAACTATGTTCAATCAAGAGTTTATTGCCTATAACCAAAAATAGCTCAATAACATTAAGATTAATTATCTAACCCATAAAAGGCTTTTTTCATTTAAATTACACATTTAAAGAAAATAATTTATGCAGATATCCAAAGTTTAGTATTTGAATTCTGTTCAGTCATAAAGTTACGCTTTTCATTGGCTTTGTGCAATCTACTTTCTTAAAATTTATCCATTTGCAAATGCTTTATTTCAAAGTAATAAAACTAGTTTAATATTATTCCATCTAACAATAAATATGCATAAAAATAATTTTCACAATAAAAAAGAGGCCACGGTGGAATGATCGGTAAGGATGTCGTTCTTATTATTTATCGAAGATCTATCGCACTAAACAAAAGCGGGTGGTGCAGTGAAAGTGGATCATGGTTGCAATGTTCTCTCAGCATCTCTTGGTTTCAATGTTCTCCGAATGGAATAGTATTTATTTAGGTTACAACTTTGGGATTTTTCTGCTTTATTCCTATTTCTAAATGGCAGTCTCCCACAAAATAAGTAAAACACAGCTCTGACTCGGTATTAGAAGATATGTAGAGCAACAAAATAAAAAAGAATGGATTTTTCACTTCAATATAGAAAATATTTCACAGTGAAATTTTCCTCAATGTTCGAAAAGAGATCTTTATTATCTTGTGTGTGAACTAAAAAAAAGCAAATGCTATTTGTTATGAAATACTAGAGCTGAGTAATTCTGTAGGACCAAAATGTAAAGGAGTTTTGTAGAAAATTTGGGCGCTATTTTTGTCATTTAATACAGTACTGGCAATTGAAATTGTAAAAAACAAAAAGAAAAAAAAAAAAAAGAAATAATTATTTGATACATGCTAACAATGTGAAGAATTGAATTTTATTAATTACTTAAACTTGTTGATTTGAATTTGTTCAAAATTCGTGAATATAATTATGTAGGAAATTGACAAAAGCTTTTGCATTTCCTAAAAGCTAAAATAACTGTTATCACATAAGCATATCGTGGAACTGTATTGCAATGACAGAAATGAACAATTTTTATATGCTGCTGAAAGCTTAAGTCACTTTTTAACTGCCTTAATAGCTGGAGAGAGGTGGCAGGCAGTGTGAGTTCAGACCATGACTAGATATTTTTAATTGGTTAGACCACGTTTGCCTCATCATAATGTAGTAAAAGAACTGTTACGCGTTTGAAAATACTAGAGAGTAAGAGAGAGATATTGTACCAACAACATTGCTCTTTCAAATGAATACCGGTTCTTTATGTTTCGACTTCAGCGTCCACCTTTGTTATTGAGTGCAACGAATCTATGGCACTTCCATGGGGCATTTGCAAGCGAAGCTCAAGTAATGATAGTCATACTGATAATCCACGCTGTTCCAATGTCGTTATACTGTACCTGAAAAAGTTGATTGAGTTTTAAATATGCTTTAAACACCATTTGCTGAATTATGACCTGTGATGTGGGAGTACTGTTTTGCAAGATGGATCTCACAATATATCAGTCCTGCCAACCATTAATCATGGGAGACAGTTGAGATACCACGTGCTATACAATAAGGATTTCCAATTCCCCATCCATTCAATATTCATATGTCACTGGTTGGATTTTAACCAATGTAAATAACAATAATCCAACATTCCATAAGCAACAATCCTGAATCTGTCAAATTCTGACACTAACTCTAGTAAATAATACTTCTTTTATTCGAGGAATAACAGACCATTCTTAGAAAACTTAAACATTATAAAGCAACTTACACGAATAAGAAATACATCACACAATTATTTTAAACCATGTACCAGATGCCATCTGCCACTAATGCGTTGATTAAATGTGATGAAATGTTAATTTAATGCATATTCAAATCTCTTTGTTTTTTCATGCGGTTTTTACATTCTGAAAATGATTTATTTCTGTTGATGTTATTTTATTGGCCAGCAATGGATATTTCTAGACTGAAAAGAAGTGATTATGCCCATGTAATTTTTGTTGTTTAGTTGTTTATTCTATCGAAAAAATTCTGGTAAAAAATAAGTACATCGGAACTGAAGGATTAAAGAAGGATTTTTAAAATTCGCATAGACTAGGGAATATTATTCAGTATTTAATGAAAAATAAATACTTTATAATGTACTTTAAGTGAGTAATTTAATGATTCACGTTTACATTAGTTTAACGATCGCTAACATTTATTAAAAAATACTTTAAATAAACAATAAAGTGAACAACGAAAGTATTTTGATATTAATTAAGGAAGTTTTACCAGTTATTTTTCTATTTGTTGTGAATATTTAAATTAAATCGTTATTGTATTATCACAAATTAATAAAAAAATTAAAATTATCAATATATTAGTGTTTAATTTTTTTAACAAATAATTACTAAATTTTAATATAATACATTAAATTGCATTTTTCCTACTGAGATAAAAAAAGTATTCCGCGCAAAAATATTCGTCATTGCTTTTTGTTCATGTTTGAATAAGTAAAAATAATTCCCCTCCATTTATTTCTTTTATACACGGACTCACTTGATTGGATTGCAGTTAAAAATAAAGTGACAGAAACTTTATTTTGCTGAAACAAAGAAAATTAAGAGACGATAAGGAACCGTACTGTTTATTTCGACCGTCAGAGTTCGCTTTCATCGTTAAATAGAACATTAGAAAAATTCCTTTTTAAACAATTTAAAATTGCTGGGCCCATTCGCAAGTGAACAAAAAGAACGTCATGACAGGCACCTAACGGTTCGCTTTAATTGTTTCATTAAACCTTTTCGCGCGCTATTTCGGCACAGAAAATCGATTCTTCTTTTTCTTGGGAACAAAATTCATTATAACGAAAGAAGGGTTTGTGTGTATATTCAAGGTATTTCTCTTTCTTTGTTTTTCCTTTACTTTTTCTGTTTTCCCTAACTTTCTTTCCCTTGATCCTTCTTCTTCTTTATATTTCTTATCTATATGGGCGAAGTAATTCATTTTATGTTTTTCCGAGATAAAGAGGAACAAAATCGGGAATGAAACAAAAGTCTTCTCTCCTCGTGGTCTTAAAAATGAGGAGAAGGGTTGGAGTGTAGAACAAACAAAATATTATCAATTTATTATGCATATTCGAAAATTCTGACGAGTTTAAGGCTTGGAACGTAAGAATCGAGATGTGGCCTCGGGAAACGTAAATATTGCTTCATTCCCAATTTTATTTCGAGATTTATCTTCTTTTAAGGAAATTAGTTCTTATCTCTAGTTTTTCCAAGCCACATAAGGTTTAGAATATTTTTTATACCAGAAATTGCCTATTCTACCCATGTTAAATTACTATGTTTTAATTCAATAAAATAATTTTGATTAAAAATTGATTTTATGTAGCATAATAATGTATTATATACAAAAACCATCCCATAAATATAAAATTGTACTTTTACTTACATACTATTTGACTAACATCAGAAAAAATATACTTTTTCATCGGAGGCTTAGAGCAACAAATCTTTATTGTATCATTGAAATTACATGAGTAATAATTAACATAAAAATATTTTAACTAATTATACACTGAACTATTTTGCTTAGTGTTCGTATATAATTATTTGTTAAAGCATACTAAATTTTTTTCATATTGTTTAAATATCTTTGTAGATTTGAAATTAATAACGATTTTCTGTGTTTCGTAATACACAGTCGACCACACTCACAGATTTCTGCGAAAACTTATTTCATCTAAATATTCGAATTAGCATTAAATGTTGTAGTTTTGTGACCATACTATAGTTTAATATTCTTTTTATTTTCACTGCACACAAATTCTAAATTTATGATTGAAAAGTTGGAATAATAATTAGGAATAATGTTTTGGCCTTTATATTTCAATTAAGGTATAAGTTAAGTGATGTTTTTCAAACAATTTGAAACAAAAAATATTGAAATTTTTACTATTTCGCGGCATATTTTTTTGATGAACATGGTCGACAGAATGGTACAAATGTTCCATTTTCTAAGGAAAGATTTTTCATACCATTTCTAAGTTTGATATATATACTCTTTTATCGAAATTTGGTTAACTTCCATATGGTGGAAATGTTTACTTTTTGATGGATGGAAATATGGCCACTTATACCTGTAGCTGTAAACAATAATAAATATTTTACGTCAGTGAAATATTTAAGTAGACACTTCTAATTCCTGATACAAAGTAAGCCAGTTTTCTTTTAAAATATTTTCTGATGTAAACGACGAAATACTGTATTTAATAATTATTTATTCAACAAACTTTTTCCGATATTTCAACCTAGCAACATACTAAGAACATTTTAAAAGAATAGTTTCATATCAATTTAAAATTCACTTAAAATTTGTTATTTTATCTTCTGTTAAAAACAGCTGATAAAGCTAATATTTTAGTAAAACCAATGTTTACGCGATAAATAAAACATCATAAATTTTTCGGGTACTTAAAGTAAATAAATTTCTTTTTAATCAACATTATACGTAAAAAATAATAAATGCAATTTCAATATATATGTCATTACTAAATAATCCAGAATAAACTTCAGTAAATTAATGATTAATATGAGTTTGAAAATAATATAATAAAAAATATAATGAGTTAAAATCATATATATATATAACTAAATTAATTTCCTATTTTAATATTAATATTTAATCTGAAATTTTCTCAGTCTATCATTATACCCTAATTGCCATATTTATCATGAAATATAAACAAAGAGTTATTTTAATTTCTTAGTTAATATAATTCCATTTTTGTGAATTTTATTTTATACATTTACAAATAATATTATACTAGTAATACCAGATGTATGCCAATGGAATGAGACGATTGCTTTAAAAAAAGACACAATAAATTTCCGAAAACTGTTAATATTTCTTTATTTGAAATAATATCCATCGCTATCTACACATTTTCCCCATCTTTCAGGCAATTTGTGAACATCACATCAAAAAAATTATTGGTCTTTTAAGGCCAATCACACACAGTCATAAAGCCAAGATTTGACTTTTTTGTAAAAAGTGAAGCACTGGTCAGCCATTGCATGTCCCAATGATGAAAAAAAGGTGGTAATCGGAGGGAGCCAAGTCTGGAGAATAAGCCGCATGCGCTAAGGGTAGCAAAAGCCTTAGCGATGTTCTTGGTCGATTTAGCACGGTGGCTAGGTGCGTTGACATCATAATAATTTTCTTTACAATTGTATATATTTTGAACTAAAACAAATGTCTGAATTATTATTTTATTGAATAAACTCATCTACTATTTCTTCAAATATTTATAATAATAGGGTATTTATTAATTTCTTGAATCACTTTTATTGAATGATTTGTCAATTTCTGAAACAATTATTATAAATGTATTTTACGTCATGAAATCTAACTGTAAATGCCATTTTTTCATTTTTATTGAAATTAACTTTTTTTGTTTTCAATAAGCTTTTCATCTAGGGAAATAAAAATAATGTTTATGACAAACATTTCATTAATTATTTTATTAAAAATTTGAAGAATAAATTACGTAAATACCACATTTTATTTTTCTATCTTAAAAAAAATCGTGCATATATTCTTATTAAAGCTATAGTAGGTAAAAGGATATGTATCGGAAAACGCCTTACAGATAAGGAAGCAAACACAGTAAACGATTTTAAATAAAAAATCGCCATTCAGGATTTTTTTTTTTTTTTTTTTTTTTAAAGCTTCGACTTGGAACACGCATTTACTTTTCCTTCGCTTACTGTTGTCGGAGAAGACAACGCCCTTGCTATGAAGGGGAAGCTGCAAAGTGACATTGATACGGCAGCCCGGAACATGAAGCGATGGGAGTGGGCCTTCTTCCCTTGCACTTCAAATGCGGGAGCAATTTCTTTTCACAAGAGAAGTCTTCCAGTTCTTGCAAAACATACAATTTCATGAAGTCAATATTTGAGATATTTTTAAGTACTTTTTTTATTTCATTTGGGAGGAGAGAGACTTTCAACATTAAATCAAAAAGTGGTAAAAGACAAGGAAGTAAAAAATATAATATTTGTTGCAAAGTGAAATTTCATGGTTATGTGCATTGAAGAAATCTATGTAATTTTTTGAAAAAATTTTAATTAATTTCATGAAAAAATAAAAATTAAGCAAAAATTTAAATCGACATTGCTAATTAAAATGTATCATAAGGTGGAAGTTTGGTCACGTCTTTTAATCTTGCTTTTTTTCTGTTCTATTTTAACATGTTCAATTTTGGAAGCAATATAAACAAAGATTTGAAAATTTGAAAACTAAATAAGGTCAAAAGGTAATTTTTATAATTTTGAAAACTTCTACAAATAGATAAAAAAAATACTTCGTTAAAAGAAATCCTGAATGGATATCTTCAAATTCAGGACACTCAGACATTCGATGGTGAACTTTGCCTTATTTCTTGTCAGATGAAAAACGTGATTTGAAGGTAGGCATTGACTAGTCAGATTTACGACGCCGTCTCATTACAATGTAGCGTAGATGAAACGTTTTATCCTACGTCATGGATATTTTAAATCAATGAAAATTGTAATAAAGTGGAGTACTAAAAGGCGATGTTCAGTATAGCACAAATGCGCTAGATTCTGCCGCCCTCCTCCTTTCCAGTTATATTGATTTTGTTTATAATTTAGTTAGTAGAGTGGTTTTCTCAAAGGACAAAGCACTGGAGGTGCGCTTGTGGCGGTGTCTGCCAATGACATTGTCATGATCATTAAGTTGAAAGTTGTATAAAAGTATTTGTAAATAGTAAAAATTATGTATACTTAAAATTTATCCTTATCAATAAAGTAAAGTAAATTGAAATTGTCTTCAATTGCCTTGTCATCTCAGTACGCTACAATATATATATATATATATATATATGTATGTATGTATGTACGTATGTATATATGTATGTATATGTGTGTGTGTATATGTGTGTGTGTATGTGTGAATGTTCGCATATTTAACGATATGTTTTTGAATTTTATTTCTTTCGATTTAGCCTTATTTATGCTTGAGTAACAGAAACAAATGAACATTAACACAAAATTATTTTATTATAGATATCAGCGAATTTCAAACTCTTGTATTAATTTAAATACCAGATCATCGTTTTTAACTGACTTTTGAATTACATTTGCCATCACAATTTAATTGCTAGAAAAATGAAGTATTATAAAATTTTTGTCAGGGAAAATAAAATTTAAAAAATAAGGAATCTATACACCTTTTGAAACAATAGTATGTATGTAAAGCCGCATTAAAATTAGAAATTTTATGAATTATATAATTTTAACATGGCTCAGCTCAAAAATGTTTATCTCTCTGTGTATGTGTTCTTACTTTCGTATAAGATAAATATAAGTTATCTCTCACACCTATACACATAAATCTACGGGAGGAATAAATAATCCTTAGGAATAATTAATGTGTTAATGTGTAGAATACACACACACACACACACACACACACACACACATTTAAACGTGAAAAATTTATTTTAATCGTAGAATTCGCGAAATTATATCTGATTAGTTTTTAATTTAATTAATTCATTAATCTATTTTTCTTGTTATAAATTGTGTGTTAAAAAATATTGCATATATTAATTAATTACCTTTCCTTCAAATTGCAAAAAAAAATACAGTTTTTTTTTTTTTTTAATAAGAATTATAGTTTGTTTTAAAAATGTTCGGTGCATAATGAGTCAGAAACATTAAAGTAAAAATACAAATGTAATAATGGAAAATTTCATTTCTTATTTTCCTATCATAACACTGATTATACTCTTTCTCATTATTTAATTTAACCTAGTAAATTCAATTGCAGTTTTTGGCTAACAAAAAGACAACGTACAGAAAATTAAAATATATATTAATTTTATTATTTTTTCATTAATATAATAGGATTTTCTCTAAGGAACAGAATTAATTAATATTAATTTATTTATATTTCGTAACTTCAGTTAATTAGTTTGTAAATGCATATGAAAATTTTCAGTTTGAGGTTTATAGTGGTAATCATTTAGAATTCTCAGCAATCGCAGAAGTGATATTTAAAGAAGTAATATTTTTAAGAAAATGTTGTTTATTTTATTTTATACTAATAACGAACTGCTTAGGAGTATGAACAAATATTTTACCATGAAAAAATAAGTTCCCTATTTTTTTTCTCATTTAAATGCTCTTTTCTTAGTCAAATGAGCTTTACGTAATATAAAATGCAATGAAATTGAAAAAAAAATTTTTAAATACCAAAAATTGAGTGAAATTATAATTTAATCGTAATTCATGAAAATTGTGATTAATACTTTAGCAAAAGTTAATTTTGATGTGTTAAATAAATATTGTTTCAAATATTTTAAATTTTCAGGCAACTTAGTGATATCTTGCTTCATTTTCTGAACACGTGAATTATTTTTATAAAAATTATTCACACCTTTGGAAGATATCACATATTTTTTGCTAATGATGGGCTCTTGATAATTAACCCGTTAGTCACAATAAGGCCAAAAACTGCTATTCAGTTATTGTTACACGCTGGCTACCTGTGAACCAAATCATGGAGGTGATCAGCATTAACATGTCCCTCCATCACTAGTTGGTTTATAGGATAGGCACATTCATTCATCGTCTCAGCAAAAAAGACAAGGAAACACACAGAAGAAGTAACATCCAGGTCCGTACTGGGGTTGGAACTGAACAGCCTATTAGCCAGGATTGCTGATAACTTATCCATCATCCTACAGATATCACATTTACATTGAAGAGATAATGAACCAGAAACATAGTATATTATGCATATTTAAGAAAATATGCAAAACTAAACATGCGAATGACGATCGAAAGGAACTATTTGATAAGGTAAAGGATGCTGTTCAAAGTATTTGAAAGCCAAATGTGTAAAAGTGGGAGAAATTCCCTCAAGATCTCGATCAAATTATTGGGAAACTATGAACGACTCATTGCTCTTTGGAAGTAATGCAACAACTCGAATTTTCATGCAACAGTGTAGCAATTTTTTATGCTCAAAACTTTTATTACAATATTATCATATATTAGCGTTGCCAATGTTTTTATATCCATACAATATTGATCAAGGTCTAATGCAGCAATTAACCCCGTGATTTTGTATTGCTTCACAACAGCTGTTATAACTGAAAACCTTTTCGTCAGAGTTTGATAGTAGAGTCATCCTTGCATGAGACCCTTTGCTGCATAAAACGGGCTCATTAACGGTGAACTGATTACATAATTAAGGCGAATTATGAATTAACGAATTTTTGACAAATTGTTCCTGAATCTTTCAACTGAGATTCACTTAGTAGAGTACGATGGAAGAAGACACGCGCATCGTCAATAGATGTATCGATAAATCTGAAGAAGACTCCATAATTTGGTGGGTGTTGCATTCTTGTCTGAAGAGTGATCACATGGACTGATAAATCACACCTGCTAAGTGTGATGTTTTTTTTAACAGCTGAAATGTAAAATTCTATATCTCGCTAACATTTATTGCCATATATTTATTTCTAACATACAACTGCAGAAAATATCTTGCAAAAAACAGTGCATCATGGCATCATACCAGAATTGTATAGGAATGAATGAATGAGCATTATCAATACCTGGACGTTCGTTTCTGAATATCAAGATCTTTTGACCTATACTCAATCGAGCGCATGGGGTGCAGCTGAAACAGATGTTTAAATTTCCAGCAAACTTTCATCAAAACTTCGAACATTCCCAAAATTTTAATCTCGAACTCAGAGAGCATAGATACTTTTGGCATAATAATTCTTCCAGTATCTTGTCCAGTCCAAATTATGAGAAACAAATGTCATCATTGAGGCAAAAGGTGGTGTTGAGCAAATATATCTTATTGAATTGTTTTTTTTAATAAGATAGTTTCTAGAGTGAGAATTAAAATATATTTCAAACGTTTTAGCTGATAGTAAAGTGAGACGTATGTGCGTAATATTCCACTGTAATGAAAGGAGAATAACAAAAATATATGATTTATTCAATTTTGAGTATCTTTGTTATATTTAACGAATTCTTAGAATTTTGTGATAATTAGAGAAAGATTTGTATTGAAATTATTTGTTATATTTAACTATATCCTATAACATTTATTTGGTTCAAAGAATTATACATTTATCATTTTTAAGATTGGATCTTTTGAAAATTAAGTTTTGATAAAGTTACTTGCTTATTAAAAGAGTTACTATATTAATATTTATATTTAATAAATTCAGTGCTTATAGCTAACTGAATTGCTAATCTTAATAAAGCTGAAAACTAATCCACTCTCAATAAGAAACAGTTTCAGATAATAAAAATTTACCTAAAAATATTTTGCCAATAGTTTTTTTTTTCCTGATTACATTAATATTTGATTTTTTTATTATTCAGTCCTTCCTCTTTTCAGATATCTTAACTGATTATACTATAATTAAATAGAATATCAAACTTATTTTATATTCTATATATTTTTTTAGAAAACATTGCTAAATAATTTGTAAGGTGAAATAAAAAAATAACTCCTTCAAAAAGCAAAACAATTATCAAAAATTTCAAAAGAATCATTTATCCTCCACTGAACAGTTGATTACAGAATTTAAAAGTTCTGAAACACGCTAGGAATTTATAAAAAAAAGATCCTACCAAGAGAAGAAAATATCGTAAAAAGGTTTTTTGAGAGAAAAATATTTCAAAACCATCAGTAGTAATAGTCGTAATTGCAGATTAAGAACAAAAGAAATAAGAGCCGAGGCCAATTTAGTTTAAAATGAGCGATATAGTATTCGGGCCTTAAAATAAAAGTATCCAAAAACTTTTTTCAGAGTGACATTGCTGTAACGAAAAGAAAAACTTGAAATCTTAGTAGAATTAATGAATAATTAAAGTGGATTTTTACTTGGATTGTACAAAATATTTTACTCTTCAGTAGACGTGTATGCACATATTTTGCTTATGTTAATATCAAAATTTAAAAGAATTCATTTATTGAATCATTTAACTTTTCCAATAAAATATTTTTTAATGCTTTTCCATAATATAATCTTTATTATTTCATAATATACTTCAAATAACACACAAATGATACATTTTTAATTATGCTATTAATTTTATGATATAATATCGGAAAAAAATCAATATAAATATTGCAATTTTTACTAAGAAAAAAAATTTAAGTTCAAAGTAAATTTTGAGTAAATACTCTTTTTTTTTAAAAAAAAATGCAAAGACGCAATGAGAGAAATCTCATTTATTTACAGCTTAGTGATGAAACTGAAAATTAACAATATAAATGAATTTTTTTTTTAATTTAATAAAGATGCTTCTTCGAATTCTATCGAAATTCATGTATAAATATTTAGCTCATCTGAATCGTAAGTAGAAGCATTAAACTAAACTGTTCTATACAGTTTTGAACATTAGTAAAAAAGCACATACCCTTTCATACCACTTACTGTAAATATTTAAAATAGAAAATATTCACTTATTTGTATCTTTGTGAAAAGCTTCTCAAAAATTTCTTTCCATTATTTTAGTTAGTCTTTCACTATGCTTTCATTCCCACTATCTTCATGCCACCTATTGATTTCTGAAAGATCAAAAATTTCTAAATGTTTCTTTGCAGTTTGTTTTTATTCAAAATGTTATTTGGAGAATATAAATATACCTCTTAAAAGCTTAACATTTGAGAATAATTTGTATGTGTTTCAGATATTATTTAGTGACTGTAAATAAATCTCATATTTAAATTATCCGTATTTTCAATCCCTATCCGTAATTTAGTTAGCCGTTTTCAGACCCATTTGCTTTCTTTATTTAAGTATCACATTTCTTTAAATGCGAAACTCTTTTTAAATTCTAATAGATGAGACATGATACTAAATTGAAGTGTGCATCAGAATATTTCTGAGTCTGTCTTACGCATTCTTCTATATGAAACCAGAATGTTTTGTTGAATGGTATTACAAAGCTACAGAGCGATGTTTTTATATTCGAGAACTTCATGAGAAAACACTTTTATATAGCTTTTCATATGATGTATGCCCTGCTAACTTTGTTAGTCTAGTGAAGTTCTATTTTCAATCGCAATTTCCATGAATTCAACAAAGTTAGGGCCTCACCGACATCACCGGCAAAAATTTATTTGAGGTTAGAATACTTATGCATTTTTATTATTGTGAACTGTTTTAGAAAAAAAAACTTTTAAGAACAATTTTCCTGCGATATTGAAATGTCTCAAACATATTTGAGACTTTTTGTAAAAATTTTTAAGAAGAACATTTGTTTAAAACAATCGACATCCAGTTCGATCGCCATGATTAAACTTGACTGTACTTTTAAAATATTTCTGGATCCTAAATTCAAGCATCCTATATATTTTGCAATTTTTAAGATTCCATAACCAAAATCATACAAATTCTTATTTCAATATGTTATACATTTTGCATGTCCTTATTACAGCAAGTATTGCAAAATACATTTTCGTTAAATTTTGTTTGAATAATTTTTGAGAGTTTTCTAAAACAAAAAAAAACTTTCCCTTTCATTTCTTAATTATATTTGATTTAGTTATTTTCAAAATCAAAATTTATATTGATATATCATATACAAGAATGTCATTCCAATATATGGACATTCCAAAAATGACATTCCATATATTCAAGAATGACATTCCACTTTTAATAAATTCTACTTGAAATTGTATTTTTCATTTCGATTGTTATAAGGTTTCCAACAAAAAATCTTCATTTGTTTTAATACCTGAAGCTGGGAACTATTTTGTCATTTTGAAAATTATTTTAACTGTTAATATATTTTTAACTATCATACATTTTATTTATTTATGCAAAAATATAGAAAAACATGATTATAAACAATATATCTGAATATTGTATGCATTACGTAAGCATTTCCTCAAAATAATATAAACATTTCTTGACAGTCTTTACCGATAAAGTCAAATTTGCATATGTATGCTTTAGTTGAGCTTTTTAATTCCTTTCTGACACACATATCAAAGAAACGCTTCTAGTTTTCGATTAAAATCTGTTCCATTCATTGAACTTTCGGTTCTAAAATTCCTTAAGATTTGAGATTAAAAAGATAGCTTTTTTACTTTTATATAAAAACCTTAAATCTCATTAAACAGACAATAAATTCACTATTTTAATTGAAATTGTGCTCTTTCTGAATGATTCATTAGTTGGAGAAATGAAGAACTGAAATCGAATATTCGAAGAGAATTCTTATCCACGCCATAGTCAATGAACTTCCTTTCACATTCTGAAGCATATAAGAATGGAACATATGTGGTTTATCTTAGTACTTATTTCAGTTGATATAAGAGTGGCTGATAAGTATGCTGAGGCGAAGTCTCGGCGGACTGTTTACTCAGTGGACCCGATGCTTCCATTTAACTACCAAATGAAGTCTGCTTAAGGAAATTTATTCAGTATATACATCGGAAATCAGAAGATCACGGTGCTTACTTCACTCCTCGGCGTTAAATAGATTCTTGTGCGATAATTGAAAACGATAGATGTAAGTGATTTTCTTTTTTAAAAAACACGTGCACACAAGTAATCGGAATAAAGTATCACAAAAGCTATTTAATTTTACCAAAGCATATTTCAGCAAATCTTTTGACAGTTGAAAGATTTTAGGCAAATAAAATGTCATACATTTCAAGGCTACACCTTGCTAAAAATAATTTACTCTTTCATGATATTGTGACTGCATTGTTAAAATACTTCCAAAGTTAGATCCAAACTAAGGAAACATTATTCCGTAGAACTAAGTAGAGTGATGTCTATGTTATATTTGTGATTACACATAAAACGGCTTATGTATCAAGCATTTTTATATTTGACCTGGATTCTGTGCAGTAATAAGGGGTGAGGCGCTTTAATTAATTTATTTTTTTGAGTGTATATTGATAGTGATGAGTGGTTCAGAAATTTTCGGATTTACTCCTCTCAGTTTGATTTATTTTAAGTTATCGCAAAAGATAACTTACGTGAAAAATATTAAAATACCAGACAACAACATTAAATTATTTTATGCTTCAAATTTGAAGGTGTTGTTAATTTATTAATGAAGAAACATGTATTTGAATATTGAATAGTATTGGTATTATCTATGTAAGTAAATAATAGGTATTTGTTTTTTATTTGTCTACGTAAAATAATGTTTGCGGTTACTCCATAGCAAAATGATTAACATGAAAAAATTATTACATCGTTAAGTATTAATCACTACTCTAGTTAAAATTTTTATATTATTTAAAGGCAAGTTTATTTTCTTTTTATTCTAGTAAATGTAGTACCACTGCAATCTATATGATGGAACCTAGGCCTAGAGGGTCTATATCTGTTTTCTGATTGAGGACTATTATTCAAATATACATAAGTTTAATAAAGTATCCCATAATCCGTAAAATTTTAAATTCAAAAACTTTTAATCTTTAAATTACCATCAACGAGGAGTTGATGGAGAAATAAATTGCACTGTGCATGTCATTAATACTTTTATATGAATGCAAATTGTTATAAATTTTATGTGAAATATATTCATTAAGTCCTAACGTAAAATTCAAATGGAGCATTATTACACAAAGTTTGGAGACTGAAAGCATCCATGCATATATTTTGTCTTTTTACAACACGAAAAAAAAACATATCTGTAAAAATTTAAAAATTTAATTTCTGATAAAGTTATGAATTATATTTTAAAGTAGAGAGAGAGAGTCTACTTCAAAGTGTAGGTCCTAGTTCAGTGTACAGTATCGAGCTAAGAAGGATCGTTAAGTGAAAAACATGGAATTATTCGATAATTATTCAATTCTCTTGAATTTATTTGCATTCAAATTGATATTTAATATTATATTAACCCTATATTTCTTTCAGTATATTATTTGTAAGGTTTAGATTAACTTGCATATAGCTTAATATATTAAATATATTTGTTAAATTAACATTAAACCAATATATTATCACAGGAAAAAGTTGAAAACTATATAGTTACGTCAAAAAGAAGTAATACTACTGACTTTGCAAGATACTTTAATTAAATTATTAATAAACAACTTTTCATTATTTGAAGTTTAAGAAAGAATAATTATTTTATTTGATTTGTGTGTGTGTGTGTGTGTGTGTGGCTCTTATTTTATTTGTCAGAAGTATATTTCTTAGATATTTCTTGTGAATGTTTTTTTTTTTTTTTTTCAGATTTATTTTGGATTTTTATACAGTTTTGAAATGATCTTTTTATATGAGGATATTTATTATCAAAAATCAAATGGCAAATCTTAAAAATCTACGTTTTATGCATGTTATATTAGATTATACTTCTTTGTTTGGCTAGTATCTGAAGTATTGGTAAAATGGATATAAAATATTCACACTGAAATTCATATGCAAAGAAACATTATAACAATCCCTTTGCTAAAAGTAAGTTTTATTGTGATTAAGTAAACATAATTTTTCTTAATAAATTAACAGCTGCAGAGCAACAGCTTTGAAAATTTCTATTCTGGTAGATTTTTTTTACCTTATAGAAATTTCTACCATATACACTTTTTGCATTTAATTTTTAGTCAATTCTGCATATAAACGGAACAAAGCATTTAAATTAAATACATTAAAAGCATTTTTCTGAAACAGAGGTGTATAAATATTTCCAGGATACGGGAAATTTCAAATATCTTTCAAGGTCTAAGAGAAAAAATGTCTTCAATATTTATTACAATTTAATAATGATTACAAAATTTAGGCATAGCTGCAATTAGTGGCTATTCTTTTGAAAACTTGTTTAATATATATTCGAGGGTCACTCTGAAATTTTTCAGATACAACTAGTTTTTTAAAGTTATACTTACATATATAAATTTTTGGTGTGTTCAAAGTATTCTCCTCCAGCATCAATGCACATTGTAGACGAATTTTCCACAGATAAAATGCATCAAGCCATTCATTTCTTGAAATAGATAAATAAAATGCATTTATAGCGACATCAATCTCTTCTTCTGAATGAAAACGACGTCCACGTAAGTTCCTATTTAGATTAAAGAATAAATAAATGTCGCACATAGCTAGATCAGGTGAATACGGTGGATGTTCGATCACTTTAATTTGTTTTTGTTTAAGAAACTCAACTGTAAATCCAGCTGTATGTGAAGCTGCATTGTCATTGTTAAGCATTAGTCCCCTAACATTCAGTTCTTGTAAAATTTCTGGAAGACATTTAGTGGTATATCAGTTTGCTGTTACTATCTTCTATCATTCCAATGTGATGGCTTTGACCAATCCCGTACTTCTGAAGAAAATGGCATACATCACTTTTTTCAGTGCGCCTTGTTTTTTCATCATTGTCGGCGTGTGATCATCTAAAAATTTCCATACTTTGCTTTCTTGACGTGTTGGAACATCAAAAAATGGTATGTACGTTTCATCACTTGTTACAATTTTAGAAATGATGCAGTGGCCACAATCATTTAGCAATTTAAAAGTTTCTTTACTGATTCTGACACGCTCCTCTTTTTGTTTCTCAGTTAGATTATGGGGAACCCAACAGCAAACTACTTTTTTCATATGTGATTCTTCATCAATGATTTTGTGTATGGCTGCAGATCTAATGTTAAGCTCCTTCTGTATCATTTGATAGGTACAGCGATTACCATCCATTAACATTTTTCGTATGGCAGGCATATTATCCGGGATTATTGCCGACGGTGGCCTTCCTGCGTGTTCTTCACCCTGAAGAAAATTGCGACCTCTTTTAAATTCTTTAAACCATCTGAATACAGAGCACGAGCTGGAGATTCATAACCAATTGCTAATTGCAACCGTTAAACGCATTCTTCTTGATTTAATCCTGCTTTAAAATCGTAGAAAATCATAGCACGGAAATGTTCTCTCGTCAACTCTGTTTCCTCTTCAGTTTAAAATTTATTCTACGCTAAACAAACTGAAGTAATTCAGTATAAAATCGTCTTCTGTGTTAAAATACTTTGTACTTTAAAATTAAACCGTTATTTTTATTTTGTAAATTCTCGTCTGTGCGTATCTCAAAAATTTCACAGTAACCCTCGTATATATATATATATATGTGTGTGTGTGTGTGTGTGTGTTTATGTGTATGTATAATAAATAATAAAAATAATGAGATAAAAGATATCTATTCTATTTACTAAATGATCGATTTATGTTCATTAAAAACCCAAAGTATTGTAAAATATAAATACTTTCACATTTAACAGTAGTTTTTGTTATAATAATCATCAAATTAATCTGTATACTGTTCCCATGTTTTGAATGCTTAATTATATAACTGCTGCGCAGATGCCGTATAATACAGGATTCCCTATTCTGAATTTTTTTGGTTATAAAAAAAATGTTAATAAGCTTGCTTATTGTGACGTACTTGGACATAAAAACAAAGATTGATAAAATAGAATTTTCCGTCTATCTTATAAGTCTCCATGTATATGGCTTAGTAAAAACCAGGTTGCCAGATACATAAGAAATCCGCCAATAAACAACCAAACTTAGACTTTGGGTAGCTAGATTATACGGCATCTGTGCTGTAACTGTCAATTGTTCTTGGATTCTTATTGGCTATCTGTGACATAAGAACTTAAAAGTTTCTTAATTATTTCCGTGGTTAAATATGCCTATTCACACACGCATGTAGAGCAGAAATACGTTGTGAATGAAATTCATTTTTTTCTTATTTCAGGATATTTTACTTGTTTCACTATTCAAAGGAATTATTGTTAGTTTCTGAGCTACGTATTTTTAATATTATATGACATAATTTGATAGGAAAAACTTTGTTTCCTTTGAGGGAGACAAATATAATACATAAATTATAAATTATTTCTTTCTTACCACATCGATAAATTGTGACATGAAAGTAACAATAAATACTAAATTTAAAATCTAAAAAAAGTTACGAAAACTTTAAATTTGAAATGGAATTTTATGATTTCATCATATTATCTCTGTATAGCTTACCTCCGTTTTGAAACAACTCACAAGAAGTATTTTTGAAATTATTTAGTTTCATCTCCAGCTGTAGGAAAGTTATTAGTCTTAACCTAAGTTTTGGTCGTTTGTTTCTGTATAGTGTGCATGAAAGAAAGACAATAAGCAGAAGTAGAGAACATTTATTGAAGAGGATGATGTTTTCAGACAGGAACAAGATGCTTTCTTTTGAAATGGGGAATTATTTCATACAGAAAGTACAGCTTCTTCCCTAATTTTACATCCAAACTTTATTCGGAATTCAAACACAAGTACACACTTGTTGAGAGACTAGGGTCATAACCACCGTACAGGCTGGGCGTCACTCTTAACATGTTCTTAAGTATTAATAAATTCAAATTCTATTATCGTTTGATTTTTCCTTGCAGTTGTAATATCAATTCTTTTAGTTGACCTGTTTTATCAACAACAGAAGCTAAATCTATCCAACAAACTTCATCAGCAAGTTCAGTGTATGTTTTATTATTTGATTCCAAAATATTTTCAATCTTTTGTAGCAGGTCCTTGAAATTTGTAAAAGTATACTCGAAGTAAGCCAACGAAAGCTTGAAGATGCGTAGCAATCCCTGATTCATTTAAAGAAAACTCTGTTGATTATGTAATGAATAATAATAACGCGTTATTAAGTATCATCCATAAAATTTAATAAATTGTAATTTCTCTCAGTGTTTATTCTGAAGATTTAGTAAAACATTTTAACCTTAACTGATCTTCTTTCGAGATAATGATACTAACAAAACTTCTTTTGGATTTATATCCTTAAAAACCTTTCTCGTAAAAATGAAAAGTTGAGAAATTTCATTATCTCGTAGATTCTCAAAAATGCTAGGAAAAGTAAATGCTGTTAGTTTTATTCTGTCAGCTAATCTCTGGGCCACGGATTGAATTCATCACTTCTGTAAATCACGTGGAAAATCCTATGCGAACGCTTTAAGTATCAAATAATAAATAAGCAGACTTTCTAAAGAATTTTTATCATTTCTCCAACAACAAAACATTTCTTATGTTTTGCTGATACATGTCTCACAAAAAATATGCAATTGTTGCTCTCTTATACACGGTATTAGGTGGGATAAAATGATTGTTGTTTCATTAATTTTTTGCAATTTAATGTACATTAATTTACACAATTTATATTAATTTACACAATTTGCTTTTGAATGCAAAAAGTAATAATTCTGAAGTGATTTTTAGCTTTTCCTATTTTTAAAGAGCCATAATTATGTTACATGTATCCACGCATTTTCTTCATCATTGTGAAGAAAAATTTTACTTCTCATTTTGTATTAAAATTTTGTGTCTTTCTTTTCTTAACACTTGTTTTGGACAGTTTACCACACTTTTAAAATATATGTTGCTATTGTAATGAACAATTTAGTCAAATCGTGGTTTGGTTTGTTTGCCGCTCAACGGTCATTTTTTTGCACACGAGGGATAATTAGACCGGGACTTACGGTTTAAAGTGGATTCCGAACCACTATAAAAATCCATGCCCAAGGTGGGATTTGAACCCACAAACTGTATTATCAAATCTTGAAAAATAGTTCTTTTAAATATCGTTGTCATCATTGTTTTGTCAAAAATCTCATCAAGACGCCTAAATTACGCAGAGACTTTCAAAACTGAAAGCACATGAGCAAAATGTAATAGAACACACCAAGAGTTTCATGAGTTCCTTATAAAGACTTGTGTTCTTTCTTTGTTAAATGTTCTTTTTATTTTTTTAAATCTTTAATTTTTTACTTCTGTTCTGTTTTCATTTTGTTTTAGTTATTACTTTAAATGATTGTTTTTTAATATATTTGTTGTCCTGTGGAGTCTTAGCTGTTTTGCATTTGGATTGATTTTTTAAATAAAACCATATATAACAACATAACGCACTTTTGTTATGTTGAAAGTTTATTCATGAGCTATGGCAATGTGGAAGTGTTCGACTCAGAAAGCAGCGAACAGGCATCAATGCTGAATATGTAAATGACTTACATACATAAGCGTCATCGTACGATTCCAAGCACGGTATACGTGTCGTCTACACTTTCATCGAATCATTTTCTTAAGTAAACACAGTAGCAGCTATCATGAAAACCTATTCTTCAGCTTAGCTGGCATCCCTATTTCATATATATGTTTCTTTTAGTATGCGCATTTTATGTTTTAGTTAAAACTGTCGCATTAAAATGTTTTTGTAATAGACCGTTCAATCGCGAGTAACTTGCCACTCTTTCTCTTAAATTTAGTATTTCTTAAATTCATTACTACAACTTTATTCATTTTATGGAGCCATAATCTAATTTAAAACAGGTAATTTGAAACTAGAATGCTCTTTTAAGAAAATATTTGATATATTTACTAGAAAGTATAATCATATATGTTGGCATCTTGTTTTGTAGCATTTCATAACAGAAGTTGATAGATGAGGATCAACTTCTTACAATAGTGGTCTCCAGGTACAGAGCTTCAATCCAAAATATGGAGCTCAGTCCTACAGTTCAGCAAAATGCTTCCCCATCTGACAATTTCAGAACAACCCTAATGCTCTCTTACCCTGTTTTTTTTTTAATAAAGCCACGTTCTTATCGCTGACAAAATCAAGGGGCATTGAGTATAATTTGTAGTTCTGTAACGACTCTCTGAATAGGAATACAAATCTGTATAGTGAATACATGATTTCATTGATAATACCTTTGTCCAATGTATGCCTTGCACAACTTTAAACGGTATCACCAAAGATCATCTTTCAAAAATATGTGAGGCTTAGGAAGGTGTGAGAATAAGTTACTTCTTTGAATTGTATTAGGTACACTGTGATATTTGTCACCTCGTTTCTATACCCAATTGAAGAGAATGATACTTCATGAATGGTTTGTGTTTTTGTTTTCAGGACGATATATTAGTCTTCCATTGCAGTTGTTTTACTGCGTGGCCACCTCCATTGTGGCATACGGTTTAAAAATCTTCCTGAGCTCACAAAACAGCATTTTTTTAATCTGAGGTCTTCAGATAGATCTGCCCCATAACACTATGCCTTTCTCAAGTTTTCAGATGATTCTTCTACATCTGAAGTCGCCCAGGTAATTATTTCCAGTCATATATCACGAAACATGTCACTTACACTTGCAGTGAAAGTCTGATGGCATCAGTATATTTTTGTTGCGCTTTTAAGCCACACACACCGACCGCACTCGTTTTACGTACGCTCGCGCGTCACCTGTAATCTTTTCTCTTGACGTTTTCATGCATGGCTTTTCAACTGGAAATCTCTAATAAATTGCTTGTAACATAATACTGATAACAAAAGTAAGAACTCTTTTTCCATAATTTCGTGGCTAATCATTTAAAATTTACATTATATATATATATATATATATATATATATATATATATATATATATATATATATATATATCTATGTATATATATGTGTGTGTGTGTGTGTGTGTGTGTGTGTGTGTGTGTGTGTGTGTGTGTGTGTGTGTGTGCGTGCGTTCGTGCGATAGAGAGAAAGAAATATTTCTAAACTAATGCTTCATTTAATAGTGATAGGGATGACTAAAGGAAATGGAAATATGATTGGACGCGAAATATAAAAAGGATATATATAGCTTGAAAAATTATTCTCCTAGATTTTAATTCACTTCTTAGGAAAAATTATAAACTGTAAATAAATCTTTCCTAAGTGCTTTTCCCACAAGTAATTCCTGCCTAAATACTAAGGCAAAATTAAATTATTTATTTTTTGGAACCTTAAAATTATAGTTTTTTTTCATTTTATTATTCTAATAAATCCCGAAATTCAAATAAGTATAAAACAATAAGCTTCTAGTATTTTATAAGACAATGCATGTTAAAATTCAATTTTATTTGTATTTATGCTGAAAACAGTTCAATTTTCATCAACAGTTATTTTTATCATACGCACAATGAAGTTTATTTTTCAAAAAGCAAACATTTCCTGTATCAGATCCTTGATATGCATTTGGTCTTTATGAGAAACTTTCATTCAATATAAATGATTGAAAATAATTTATTAATAAGAACGTGATTTCTTAGTTTTTAATAAAAATATCTTAGTAAGTTTATTTAATAACATATATCATAAAAGTATGAAATGTTATAAATGTATATCCGTATATCCTAAGTTTTGAAATGTATTTAAAATTTATGAAAAGCAATACCAATATTTTTATCATTTCTTCTATTAATAGAAGTCATTCTCCTATGATTTTCACATAAATCAGATTTGCTCCAAAGATCATGAATATTTTTTTACAAATAATGTTATTTGAGTTTGACTTATTTGTATAAGAAATATTCCAAATCAATACCTTTTAGCATATGGTTCGCATGAAAAATTTATTTAAGAAAGTTATCAATTTACATGTGCCATTTTCAATGTTATTTCTTTTTATACCAAAGCCCGATACATTTATCTTTACTTTAAAAACTGTTTCCAATATAAATGGTTAAAAATATACAAAATTTATATTTTTAAATCTATCAAAAATCTTAAAAGAAACAAGTGAAACATCTTTTAGTTTACCGTAACCATTTGGAAGTGTATATATAAAACAATAAAAAAATGATATTTTATATCTTCAATTATGATGATAAAGAATATCATTCGATAATCACCTATAAATGTAATAAGCTTATCTAATTATCTAATATACTTCATACTGTGGGCTGGTTTGGATTGTCCTGTTTTTTCACTTACTTAGATTGGGAGTAATAATTTAAGATGGATTCGTAAACACTACAAGCAATGACGCTAGAAGTGGGATTCAAACTCGCTGATTCGAAACCAAAGGCTTGACAACTAACTATAAGGTGCTAATTTTGAAACTATGAATAGAACAATGAAACTATGCTAATTTTGAAACTTATCATGGTTTCAACTTTTTAAAATTAGCTTGAAACTATGCTAATTTCGAAACTATGAAATACTTCACTTTTCAATATCATATTTATTTTTATCAGGTACAAACTTTTCTAAAGAAATATGATTTTATGCTTAATAAATGAAATATAATAATTTAAAAATTTACTATTAAATTCCCGCAAAGAAATTGTGAATAACTCATTACAGCATACATTTTTCCTTATGAAATTTGTGTGGAAATCTGTAAAACGTGGTTTATAAATTTGATAAAAATTTAAATTCTACATAAAATATTTTGCTGTGATTGTTATAGCATAAAAGAAAATCTAAATGAAATCGCAAATTATATAATTACTAAATTCTACAATGTTTTTTCGTGATTTTTACAGATACTTTTTTTTTTTTACTTAAACTAAACTAAAAACTTACATATTCAGCTTACAAACATACAAATATTTAAACACATATTAACATTATTATTTAATTTATTTCAACTTAACATGCGTTAGAATTTTTGTTCCTAAAATAAACTAGTTTTCAATGCTTTTTTATCATTTTATATTTTCTGTTAAAATGTAAATGGCTTATTTATATGCATTTACGTAATTTGTTTATATACAGTTATATTGAAATTATTCATTCAAATTTATGTTTATACCTTTGATATTACTCATAGTTTCTTGGTTTAAAGTTCACGTTGAGTGGAACTAATTTTATACTTTCCGTTAAATTTCGCTCTTATAATATATCCGATAGATGAAAGATTAGTCGATGCCTAAAAGATTTGTATAAATTCCTAAGAAAATAATCGATGATTTTATCAATTCCTTGTCAAAATTTCTTGATTTATGCAGACATTAATCAAAATACTTCAGGATATACAAAGTGGAGATTATATAATAAATTTCAATAATTTTCTTTCTGAAGATCTATTTCAATAGAATTTATTTCTTCTTTTATTATTGCATTAGAGAGGACGGAAAAAAAGTACAGGTGATTTTCATGACAAGAGAGAAGACCTCTATTATGTTTTGTATTCAGCACTACTGAGTGAAAAATTAAGTTTAATGGCATCTTCGAGATCCTTACATTTTCCAAACTAAGTTAGCCGTAGAGTGGTTATTACATTGGTATTTGGTTCAACAGTTTGTTGGTTCGGCTACCATTTAAAATAAGGGTATTTGCAGTAGTTCAGAATCCAATTTAATCTGTAAGTACCAGTTTATTTTGCCCTCGCATGAAAAAATTCTAAATTAAGTGGGTAATCAACCAAAAGTTAATTTACAATTTTAAAGGAATTTCTTATTTTAAGACTGATAACTTGCATTCTTCTTAAGAAGGGAACAATATCTTCTTAGTGATACAGTTTTATAACAAGGGAAAATAAGTAACATATTGTTTTAAAAAAAATTAATTGTGGTTGATGCTATATAATTTAAATATTGTAAACTTTGCTATATTTTTAATTCAAAATGTGTAGTTATTGCCAACTTTAAAATAATTTTTTAAAATTCAAAAATTATTCATTCAGTTTTAATAGGAATTTTAAACTGTAATATAATTCAATATTATTAAGAACCAGCTAAAAATAAAATTATCTAATCTGATATATTTAAACTTAAATACTCAAAAACGTATAAAACAAACCCTTAACTTGATTGTAAATATTTTAAGTGAAAATAAATATTGTTAGAAATGTATTTCTTTTGTTAATTTATATCACCTAATTTAATTTGCTTTGTTTCCACAATTTTATTTTAAACAAATCCATAAAAACTTATAATTAAAAAAATGTTAAATGTAAGAGATTTTAAAATTTAATTAGAGAAAGAAGAAACTAAAAATGAAATGATGACTTAATGTTCAATAATATATATATATATATATATATATATATATATATATATATATATATATATATATATATATATATATATATATATATATATATATATATATATATATATATATATATATATATATATATATATATATATATATATATATATATATATATATATATATATATATATATATATATATATATATATATATATATATATATATATATATATATATATTATTATATATATATATTATTATTATTATTATTATTAATTTATGAAGCATATGAATAAAAATTTTCGTTATAAGGTATAAATATTTTAAATTGTGTATAACTTAATGTAAAATATTAAAATATAGTTTGAATTTGTATGTGTAAAATTTTATAAAGCTCATTAAACGAATTTCTGTTTCTTGAAAAATTAAAATTGTAATAGGTTTTTTTCTACAAACATAGTCCTTGAAAATAATTGAGGTTGACTACAAATTCATAACTATTCAATAACGCTTATAATCTGCAAATATTTATATAAACATCGGATTTCGACTTTATAAGTTTCAGAAACTATAAGTTGTTAATACACTCAGCTGAATAGTCTCCAACTAATTTAATAATATATCGACAACAATAATTGTGTGTGCGCTTATTTCAGAGCTTTCCTCTTGTTCCCAGAGTTTAAAGATGTGCCAATAATAGGTGTTCACGAAAATTATTTGGAAATGCAAATGGATTTAATAGGATCACCGCATCTGTAAATGTTACGAATTCAATTAGATTCATATTGTAAACTAAACGCCAACTGATATGAGAATCAAAATTGCAATTTTCTTTCCAAAAATTCAAAACAAAAGAAAGTTAAATGTGAAAATTTTAATTAATTTATTCATGTTAGTTAAATGAAAAGAGTATTAAAATGTTTGGGATACTCAGTATTAATTTCTATATAAATATGAAAGAAAGATGAAAACCTCTACAAAATAGCATACATATTTTTTGACTAAATCAAGAAATTCCTAAAATGTAGAATAGGGATTTAAGACATTATACAAACAAGATTAACGCAGACAAACCATAATTCTAAACCTAATAGTTATTTTCTGTTATAATGACCATGAAATCACAATTAACCCTTAAAATATTCTAATTTAATAGTTTAAACATTCGACGTTTTACATTTGCTATCTGATAGAACTAATATGTATAACTTTACGAGCTTAATTTAGTGGTTAACTGGTATGAGCATTTCAATGAACTCTTTCATTTACTTTAGTCCATATATTTATTTTCTATATGGTTTCAATGATTTTTAATCAAAAGTGAAAAGTTATTTTACTTAAAAGTTCCTTTTATAAGCGAAATTGGATATTGACCTTAACTAATTTATCAAAAGAATTTAAGCACAAGTATTATATATTTTCTGATATGATTATATGAATTTCATTTGCGAATTACATAATGGCAAATATAAAATAAAAAATGTCATTTACAGATTCTTAACTTATAGCGATAAGAGTTACAGACATTTTTTATTTCACACGGAAATGCTCTGTTCCGTATGAAATGTTCTATTCCGTAACTTAGAAAACATTGTCTGCATGACTCTTTCTCAAATATGGGATCGAAGATAGAGATTTAAATTGTACTGAGAATAAACAACAACTACTATCTATCTAAAGGCTAAATTTTGTGGTTATCCTTGCTCTGTTGAAGTTTCTCTACTGCAGATATTTTAACATATGCTTATATATAATAATTTTATACTAAAATATTGCAAAATTTCCGATGACGTTCTATTTTCATTGTAGATATCTTAATGATTGAATAAAGCATGATTAATGCAGTCAAACCATTGTATTCCATATAATAGCCAAACCAGATAGGAATTCAACCACAGATGTAATAGCCAGATATACCTGCCGGAGGAAGATTTTATTACTTACAGATTTATGGCACTTTTCTTGAAATATTTTGTTCATAAAACAATGAACAATTTGCTGATTTGTATTAAAATCATTTTCTTTCATTCCCATATAATTCATATACACTAAGCTTCATGATAATCGATTCTTTACTTTCAACTCCAAATATTTTTAGTGGCAGATTGTATTTTTGTTTTCCTTTCACGTGACGATGGGTTAAGATTCAGTAAATTACATTTTATTCAACATTTGTCAGTGAAAGATTGTACTGATTGTATAAATTCTATTACAGATTTATGATACCTAAATAAAGTTATTCTTTTTTTAATTCATTTAAAAGATGAGACTCTTTGTCGGATTCCTGAATATTTTTACAATTATTAGCAAACATATGTAAAAAAAATCAACTTATTTCTGCCTTTCTTCAAAAATATACATTTATAAATTGAGAACAAACGGAAAATTTCACTTCCTATCATTATTATTAGCGAAACATTCAATTTATATTTTATATTCTCTAAAATTACGTTTACAATTTACAAATTTTGTTTTTACTTTGTTTTACTTATACTCAAAAACATTTTTATATACATGACGCTCAATCTAACAAACGAATGTTTCATAAAGCATTTTGTAACATCCTCCACGTAAGTTAACTTATTGTATCCCTACGTAAATTAACTTATTGTATGCCCACGTAAATTAACTTACAGTATCCCCACGAAATTAACTTATTGTACCCCTACGTAAATTAATTTATTGTATCCCCACATAAAGTAACTTATTGCATCCTCATGTAAATTAACTTATTGTATCTCCACGTAAAATAACTTATTGTATCATCACCTTAAAGTAAATTATTGTATCCTGACTTTAAAGTAAATTATTGTAACCTCACCTTAAATTAAATTATTGTATCCCCACGTAAATTAAGGTATTGTATCCTCACGTAAATAGGTCAAGTAAAATGGCTTACCGAAAAACTATCAAGCATTCAAAAAAAACAAGGAAAGCAAGCAAAATATAAAAAGGCAACATACATTTCCTGGTTGTTCAAAACTCAGTTACTGTTGATTAAAAAACCAAAATATATAATCAGGATTTGAACCTAATTCAGATTATAATCAAAATTATATTGTTCTTATCAAAACAATATAATTTGGAATTTTATAGCTTCTATATTCTTAATCTGAAATGGAACAAGAATTCTTGTGAACCAATAATGAATTGCCGCAATGCCGTGGTAAAGGAAAGTGATTGTGAATGCATATTTTTATTTTGTGAGATTTTCGTATGTAAGTAGAATTTCAAACATGTCTTGTTTTTCGAAAGAATCGCATATTATTTTCGAATTGGGAAATAAAAAAGACGGAAATCGACTGGGTAAATAACACACATTCCATCATATTTATTCGGAAACGAAGTCATATCAACGTCAGTTTGCGTTGCTACATTCATCGTTGGAGAGGGTTTATGCTTCTATAAATAAAAATGATGGGCAGGAAAATGGAAATCGACGTTTTGTGAATGGCAATCGTTTCTTTACTTCAAACTGTATAATGTCCATATTTCTTTTATGTGAAAGGAAAATCAGAAATTGATTTTCGCTTCCATTATTCGTGCCGCAATAGTACAAAAATATGCATTTTATTGAATGGAATGCAGCGAATCTAATTTTAACAATCTTCACACACAACTATAAATGTAATAAAACAATCAAATTTGTTAATTATCTTATATGTATATATAATTTTTAAATTCACATCAGTTGATTCTTTTTGGTTCCCTCTTCTAAAATAGTTTTATTGTGAGACCTAAAGTACAATATATAGAAATTAATTATGCTTAATGAATTCCATACATTGCATTTTAAAAATTTCAATTTTCTATTTGAGAAAGTGATTAAATTAATTTAATTATTCAAAGTATTATATAATTTAGTAAAATACAATAATACATATTATTGCAAAAAATTGAAATAATAGTTTAAGAAATGTACAAAAGAATTCTGTTTAACATATGGATGCTTCATTTGTAATATCAAATAAAAATTCTTATCTACTACAACATTAACATAATATCACACATGCTTCTATGAGTAAGGTCTATAAGGTTGTTAGGCCTATAAATCCTAACAATTAATAAATTAGTTGAAATGCTTTCAACATTTTATTAAAATTTTATTTCACAGCTGTAAGATTAATATATAATATGTGATTTTATATATTCACGCAACGAATTTCATTGAAAATAAGAATTATTCCAAAAAACATATATAAAAATCCTGAAAAACACTATAATTTTAAAAATCTTTATATGCTTTTAAAATATTTTTTCAACTACTTGCTTAATGAAGTTAATCACTTTGATAAATGAAGTATATATATATATATATATATATATATATATATATGTGTGTGTGTGTGTGTGTGTGTATTAAGATTGTCAGTAATGCTTGACTATATATATACAAGTGCAAACCATATCTGTGCGTATACGAGTTGGGAATGTTTAAATGGAGGCCCTTGAGAGAGTTCTGCCATTCCCGTGAACTTAGGTGAGAAATACATTCCACACCATTTTTTTACCAGTTCGACCCGCACCAAATTCTCTCCGATCCCATATCCCTTAATTAAATCTAATTAAGTAAAAATGAAGTCAAACATCATATCTCTTTTTAGAGTGAAATAAGTAAATTGGAGGTGCGTGCCTGGGGCACTAAGAATTCCGGTCAACAAATGACCAACCATCGTCACTTGACTATATAAACAGTGTATCAACACTTTTAAATTAACAGAAAACAGTAAAATAGTTTTTGCTCATTAAATGGTCAGAAAATGGACATCAAAATAAATTTCTTAATCTTTTTAAAAAGAAAATTATTAATAATTTGAAATTAACATTAAATGAAAGGAAACTTTAATAAGATTACTTCTAATATTATTAAAATTATTAAAATAGAAAAAAAATATAAATGTATTTATGGAAAATTTCCACTTTATGGAATTCATTCATAAAATTACCAACGAGGTACGTAGATTTATTTAATAATTTTTGACCCAGATCACCTGATATTTAAAATGATTTTTCATGAAAATGCTTGAACATCCAGCAAAAAATTCTTTATTGCCATTCGTTTTTTTTTTGTGCTTCTATATATTATAAATAATTTAATTGTTATGTTTATTTCATATAAATTATATATTATTTAATACATTATACACATAATTTAAATAAAATAAACTTTTAATGCTTAATTAAAATGCATAATGTAAATGAATTTAACTTTTAACTTAAAAGATTTAGTCACAAATTACCGATAAACTTTTCTGTTTGATTTGTTTAATTAATTGCATTTCATTAACATAATAAAAACAAGCATTTTTCGCATAGAAAATTTTCAAACATCCCTACATTATCTTCTTTCATATATCTTAGATTTTGCCTTTTCATACTTAACATATCGTATACAAAGTGCATTAAAAATATGAATCAGCATCTAAAATATGGCAGTCAGAGAGGATACAATTTTCAGTTCAATTTAAGTATTTAACCACACCTGGGCCCAAACATGTAAAGTCATGCCAATAACTATGCTTGAAGATCTCTCTCTGGCAATGTTTAAGCTTTATTAACTCAAGTATTGTCATCAGTTATTTTTCTTTTATGTAGTATAGACTGTAACGGTCTTTACTCATGAATATTTTCATAACATTTTTATGACAAGAAAAATATTTTCAGGAAAATAAATGTCCTTCCTATTTAAATTATTTTTATTAAATATTTATCAATTTTTGTATTATTCTTAGTAATTTTTTTCAAAGACATTGATTCAAGAATTAGGAAAGTATATCCTTTCATATTTTATATTAAGAAAAACGCTTGAGGTGAACACTAATTGTTGTGAAATATATGCGAAAAAAATACTTCGGGACAAATACTAAATAATGAACTGCAGTTTTTTTGAATCCCACTCTCAAGAATTGCAGTTTTCACAAACTTGACAATAATAGTTTTACTCCTTTCCATATATTTTATTTGAAATTTAAATGACTTCATATCCTTTTTCTCGAAAAACTACAAGACCTAGTCTCTTCGAGAAACTTTCAAGAATTTTATTTCAGTGAAACTTAAAATTCGAGAATAATCTACAAAGAGCTCAAATGTCTGTACGATACAGTTAAAAGAAACTGTCATCGGCGAACTAAGCTTAATCCTAAGCAACCTATTTGATATACCCTCTTCTCCTAATGAATCATTCAACACACGCTTTCTTCTGATTAAAAGAGCTAAATGTATATCTTCACTTCTCTTCTTTGTGCCGTTGAATATCGATTTCATTGGTGTTTGCTTTTTAGCATAGTAGATAGCAAGCCATGAAACGAAACAAAGAGAAAGCGCGATGGTGTGGTACATTCAGAATGCTCTGATAAATGTGACTGTTAAATTAGTAAACTTTTAAATGAAGTATTAATTAAAATTATATAACATATGACATAGAAATAAAAGTTACCAGTGAATAGCGTAGAAGAATGTTTTCCCCAATAACTTAAATTATTTCATTGTTTTTTATGAAAATTCCTGAACACTTTACACTGAAACTGTTTGTTGCGTCTCTTTTCCCCATGTTTCCTAATTTTATTTCTCCACAGTGACGATTTTCAATATTTAGTTATTCACTAGAATAATTGCGTAACATAGTTATTTGTATGCTACGAATGAAAATTAAATGAAATATTCTATGTCTGAATAAAATTACAGGTATGAACTATACATTAAATTCTCTTAATCATGTAATCGTTAATGCGAGTATCAAATAAACGTTAAATAAAAACACGAATAAAAAGAACTCAATGAATAAAATAACATTATTAAAAATGAAATAAGTACAATATCTCAAATAAGGAAAAAGTAATATAGAAATGAAAGAGAGTGCAATAGATAGTAAAGAAATTATTACTCCATTTTTGCATTATATTTTAAAAATTAGACATTTTTTACTGGAATATTGTTGAACATTTTGCGCAAAAATTTTTTGATGAATTTATTCTTTATATTTTTCTGGTTTATTCATTTGATATCGATGAATTTGACAATCGATTTCCTTTCTATTTGCAATATAGCGATTATTAGTTATTAATGAAATGAAACACCGGAATTGTTCACATATATGATTAATGCACGTGAGAGCGATATATAAACTAAATGTGTTGTAAACTGTTATTAAATTCATAAGCGCTTCCTTAAAATAGTTATTATCAATCTGGTTTTGCCAACCACCAGGTTACTTTTAGCATCCCTGATACACCATTTTGAAACATGTAGCCAGATTCTTTGGGGCATCATTCTCACTAATGGAAAGCATTGAGTTCTAATCTTGGCTCAATCGAAAATCCGTCGTATTCACTAAAGATGGTTGGGACACATTAAATAAGTCGATCGTGACCACAATGTGATCCAAATGTAATGATATTTCTGGAGGTGATAGGTAAAGTATTGGGTAATCTTCTGTTTAGTTTCTGCTTCTAAGTAACAAAAAAGTTCATCAGAAAGGTTCCTCTTAATTGGTAGAGCCTAAATGTGGATTAGGTATAGGAAAGGATGCTGGTACAACAAAGACCACCCACGAGATGTCTTTCTAGCTTCCTTGAGGAAAGGTAGCAGGGGCACCAAATGGCGCTGTGGTTGAGAAGAATTTTAACTAAAATGTGAGATACAATAATTAATGTAATTCTGATAAATTTTAGCTTCTTCTGAATTTGCTGTTTTAAATTTTATGAAAAACGTTACCTCTCTATTTTATAAATCTTCCAAAGATTACTGTTGATGACTTTGCAATTGATTGGCAGTTATGGAATGTTACTAACGGCAAAACAAAATTGGGTAGTAAATGCAATCAGGAACATTATTTAATAAATATAACCAGATGTCATAGTTTTAATACAAATGCCGTAATAATATCTCACGCATGAAATTTTCCTGAAAACCAAAAGAATCTACTATTTTAAAATTATTTGTATTTCTACCCATGCTTGCAAGGAATGGCATGGTACTGATTCTTATAATGTATTTTTCGAAAGAGACTACAACAATTTTCATACAAAATTCCTTATCAACATTATTTCTGATTAATTAATATTGTTTGTAATAACGAGAAATAAAAGTAGCTATGACGTTCATCTACAGTGAATGTCAGGCTAGAGGGAAATGAAAATGCCGACACCTTCATACCAAGGTGGAAATTAGTGAGGCTTTGAAGGCATTATCACCTCGCACCTATTGAAAATCTTTTCAAGAGTAAAAAACAAGATTAAGTTCCCATGGATTGTCCCTCCAGAGCAGCGCCAACGATATCAATGTTCTCGCCGGGTAGGTTCACGGGTTTAAAAGATAGGAACCAACTACTCTCAACCGCTTTCAAAGTGGTCACCTCAAATCATTAGTATTTTCTGAAGGCTATAAAATTTTTGAGACTTGTTCCAATTGTTTCGCTGAACAAGCTACGTCAGAGCCCATACTTGAGTGCCTGGGGTTATCCAATCCAGATTTATACTTTTATCCTTTAATGGTGCTAGACTTTTTGAGGATGATAACGTTATGGACGTGGTCTAGCACTGTTGGCCAAAGGGGACATACGATGACCAAAATAGCTTACAATATTTACAGTTAACAGTATGTGTCTTTGACAGAGATTTACCATACATTCAACGGGCTTTTTTTTTTTTTTTTTTTTTTTTTTGCACATGAAGTTTAATAATATCAGAACCTACAGTTTAAAGGGGATTCTGAGCAAATGAAACATGTAAGCTCAATTAGGGATTCAAACTCACAAACTGTTGTGCTAAGGACAAGAGTGCTAATCATTCGATGCAAGATTATTTTAATATTAGTCGGCAACCTTGAGTGTCAGTTAAATATGGAATTATTTAGAGTCATATGAATTTAATTCTAAATGTAAAAATTGGAATATATTTTCTGAGCCTAAAGTAAGTTAGTGCAGAATTCATGTAGAAGGTCTTGTTCGAGAAATTGACTGAAAATATGTAATTTCAGCATTTGAATTTTATTAACTTATAAAATAAGTAACATTTTTGATAGACTTTAAAACAGGTAAAAACAATTTTTACAAGTTGGCTATATTTTTATTAAGATATTTTAATTTAATGGAAAACAATGCATGCTAAATAATTGGAAAAACTCTAAATCGTACTGTCACTGAAATATGAATCGGTAAAAATTCAAAACTACTGAATGTAACACAAGTAATTCGGGTAAAAAAATAATTTATGCTTTCAGTATGACTCTAATCTAGTTTCATTACTTATAAAAACAACAATAAATCTATATGCATTTACAAATGATATGAAACTTATAATGCATTACTTTTTGAAGTGCAATTACCAAAAGCTTATAATTGAAAGTGTGTCAAGGTGTAGATAGATAAATGAGTTACATCCATTTTATAACGAAAAACTTTAATGATAACAATATAACATACTCACATTTCAATGGAAGATAACGAGAAGCAAAAACTACAAAACAAAAGTGGAAAATCCCTTTTTTTAGATAGTATAAATATTCCTATTGTGAAAGTTGTAGTAATTTTTACTCAAATGATCACTTTTATATGAGTAGCGCTGCGACAAACGTATGATCACTACAAAATCATAAATACGTCTTAAGAAAAATTACTTTCAATTTTCAATTACTCTTCAGAAAATTCCCAACTACTATTTAAAAAATTCTTATATGTTAATTTCCCATATTCTGGAAGAATTGCTTAGAAAATTTTAAGTATACCGTACTGAAAGCATCAATAAATTTTTTAAGAAACTTTTAGTATGTATTATTTATTAAACAATTTCTTAATCTTTTGTAAATTTTAGCCAATCACTTTTTTGGTGTTCTTGAAGAATTCTAAGGATTCTAAGAATTTTAATCCAAGAATGAACACCATTATAATCAAAAGTTAAATTATTTCTTGCTATCAAAGGAACACCAACTTTAAAAACTATTTTAGAGTATACATTTGTGGATTTCAGAAATAAAATTTCCATTGCAGCAATGTTGTAACAACACATTTTTGAACTTTAATCCTGGATATTGCTTTTCGATTTTAGCAAGAAAGGAAAAATGATTTTTCTGACCGTCTGGGAGCAGAATGACCTCAGGTCCCAGAGAGATGAAATGAATTCTACTTTCCAATAAATCAAATCTACAAAATAAATTCCTCAATGATTTGTAAGCATTAAGGTTATTGGATTGTGGAAGATATGTTTTCTTAATCATCTAAGAGAGTGATTTCTTATTATTATTTGAAATACCCAGGTGTAGGGAAGGGAAGAAAGGTTTCAGTTTTTATTTTTTACGAACACTCTCTATTTATCTTACATTATTACATTTAATCGGCAACATTTAATGTAATTTATGTATAAACTTATCTTGAATAGATATTTTAACGGCATATTTTCTATCTTTCGTCATATGTAAATTTTGCTGGAGAATAGTTAAATATCTAATTCAAAAGTAAAATGTACATTTTAAATAATTTTAGCTATCAATTACGATTTTTAATTACTTAGATAAGAGATTATTGAATTATTTTTATGGAAGAATGAATCGTGAAGTCTTAAAACAAATAGAAACACTTTGTTTTATACTTTTATAAAAGTAATCTCTAAAAGATATAGACAAAATTTTATTTAGGCTAGACTTATGATTGGTTGCCTGGAATGGAATGAAACTCGTATTAAGTTGCGGTTTATGGTTGATTAAAATATACTCTGTATTGAAATTTTGATTACAGCATTTGAAATTAATTTAAATTATGATTAATTGTTCGTGGTAAAGTTTCGCCTGCCATGATTTACACAGTTTGAAATTGTCATTTAATTCTAACTGATGTGATAGAGTTAACATACCTGTGGCATCAGATCATCTTTCCTTTCTACATTCAGACAGTGAAACATTTTTAAAATAAGTGATTACATTTTTAAAAAATATTGTGCTTACCAACTGAGGAAAATAGGTTTTCGGTTTTACCAACGCTCCACAAATCGAAAATGAATTAAAATTTACAGGAAAAGAATCCTTTTTGAAATTTTTAAGTTCTTCATACATACTCGATATATTTATATAAATTGCTTTCACGGTATTCCATTTGCAGCTCTGTAAGGTCTTAACCAAAACTAAATAAGCTGTAAACGTGTTAATTTTAAACATTTTTATATTTTCCCATAAGATAGTAATGTTGTTTTCCCAAAAGCGAAGAACATCATCATTTTTCAAAATTTCATATTTTCCCATTAGATAGGAATGTTGCTTTTCCATTTAAATTAATGTCTGTGAAATCTTGCTTAAAAACTTGGTAATTTATGAAATGAAAGCTTAAATTATTATTTGGAAATTTTATAATTGCTATTAAATTAGGATTTTTTATATGAGTCTGAAGTCAATTTTATTCAATTCTGTGATTTTAAAGCAATTACACCAAACACAATAAAATTTAATTTTTAAATTTTTCATGAAATAGAGTAATTTAATTTTGATTGCATTAGATACTAAGTAATCTACATTAACGTCCATAAATTAAGGATAACTCAGAATCACAGAAATTGAAATCTTAAATAAAAATCTCACCTATAGAATTATGACACACATCTTGAAGAATGATATTCAAATTAAAAGAAACCACCAGATGGCGTCGATAGTACCTCACAATAACGAGAGTGTAAGAGAGGGGTACATAAGGAATAGTTGCAAAGAAGTAAAATTGTTTCCAAGCGTTTTAAAATCCTTTCAGTGCAGTAACCGCACAGTTATGGCCCAAAGGAAGCATTTGGTTGATGTTTTTTGGATGAAAATTATCGGTCACATTGGATGAAAATTATCGGTCGTCTGTAATGTGGAAGTCCCAAATGGAAGTATCCGAGGAACTTGAAATCGCCCAGAGAGTCATCTCCAGGATTTGAAAACGGTGCCAAGATGATAGTAATGTGAGTAGACATAATCACAACATAGGTCGCCCTCGAGTTACAACACAATGAGGACTGGTATTTTGCAATTACTGCTAAAAGAAATAGACGGAGCACAGCATCACAGCTGTATCGTCATCTCTTCAGCTACCGGTACGACAGTTTCAAGGCAGATCGTGTACAGACGCTTTGAGCACATTGTACTATATGCTCATAGAACTGTCAGATGTGTTCCGCTTACCGCAACTTACTGTCGCCTGCGGTTAGCCTGGAGCAGAGAGCATGCATTATGGAAGCCGCAACAATGGTCTTGTATGATGTTTCCCGACGAGTTCAGGTTTGGCTTTCAGTCTGATTATCGCAAGAATCTTATATGAAGAAGGCCAGGTATCCGTTACCCACAAGAGAACATCACTGAAGGACAAAGTTACGGTGATGCAGGATTACTCGTTTGAGAAGGAATTATTCTGGCTTCCAGAACTAACCTGCATATTCAGAATGTAACCATGACAGGTCACATCTATCGGGATGTCATTCTGGAGCAACATGTACGTTTGTTTCGTGGTGCCATGGGTGCAGAGCTTCTGTTTTTAGTTGATAACACCAACTATCACCTTGAAAACAGTGTAGATGAATGCTTTCAATCGGAGAATATCACCGTATGGATTGGCCAGCTTAATTACCGGATTTGAATCCAATATAGCCTGTGTGGGACATGCTTGGCGACGAATTGCAGCCAATAAACGCCTACCTACATAGCTACCGGAAATTCACAGTCCATTACTTTATGAGTTGCGTAATATTCCCCAAGATCAGATCGATAATTTGATTCTCAGCATACCTAGGATTTGTAAGGCCTGTATTGTATCGTCGGGATTAACACTATGTATGGTTAACAATATGTATTAACCATCATATTAACCGTGTTATATTGGTTTTTGTGAATATATTCTTTTTTTAAGTTAGCTTCAGGGCATAAAAATCGCAATTTTTATTAATGATGTCAAACATATAGCATTTTTTGCTCTTTATTTTTTGTTTAATAAATAGACTTTAGAAATAAGTCATATTTTTTTCGCTTCTGTCTCTTTCTTTGCCTGAACTTGCATTATCCTTAATTTATGGACACGAATGTATTTTTACAGATAGAAAACCATGCTTCTTTTAACAAATTTCAGATGATTTCATTCATAAATATTTTAATGATTGAGGTTTGGATTAAAGAACTTCATTGTGTGTTATAAATTGATAAATCTACAAGTAAGCTTATAAGTTTTGTATACATCTGAATAAACCTTATTTGGCCTCGATTTGTTTAATACTTTTCAGAAAATATATATAGAAAAGTATATAAAAGATAAAAATATATAATTTCTCAATTATATTGAACATCTGTAATTTTGTAAAGTTAATCAAAGTGTCTGAACTAAGGAAGATCAAAGCATTTTCCCTTATTTTCTCTTAATCAAAAATCCAGTCTTAGAGGAACTTTCATTGGTTCGTTTATTCTGAAATACATTAAAAGGTGATAATTTTGTGCGCAACATTATTGTACTGGAGCGATAAACTGCCAGTGCAATTTTTGCTTCGTATTCTTCTCTTTCGTGTTATATTGACCACATTCCAATGTTTACTTCTGGCATTGCATGATGGACAGCCTAATGACGAAAGGTCGATTTAATGCATTGCAGGTATCAATCATGTAAATATGTTTCGAAAAGATGTTTCACAAATAAGGGGTGCATTCATGTTTTATAAGGGAGGAGAGAAAAAAATCCACCAAGCACCTACCGAGACAAATGTACATTAATGTTCAGCATTCTCCATTCTTTGTTTAATTGTGAGTGGAATTGATCTTAAAAAAGACCCTATTTCTCATACAGCACCGTTCTACCAACAGGCTACGGTTAGCCTTTCCGAAACACCATTTTGTCTCCTCTGGCCTGGATGTTTGAGGCATTGTTCTAACTATCAGAAGATTATGAGTTTGAAAATTAATGTTCACAAAATGCAAAATGAGTATATTAAATATAAAGCATGGTCACAGTTTTATAAATATGAGAATATTCATTAAATAGATAAAAATTTCTTATTCTCCTGGTATAAATTTATTTGCATTTTTTTTCTGTATTTATGTTTGTTGGCAATGTTAGTCCATAAACATAATTTCTATGTAAACAAGATTTGTCCTGTTTTGGAAGAAATTTTGCTTAGATAGAAATTATAATAGAAGTATTTAGAAATATTAAGAACATCTATAGACTATATATTGCTTTAATATATACATATATAATTTATAAAGGAATATATAGACACATTACTTACGATTTGGTTGTCTTAACAAGAAATGAGAACAATGCTATTTGATTTGAGCTCCACAATCATAATGCAGATAATAAATACCAAAAAGTATATTCGGACGCTAATCTCATATATTGTAGTGGAAATAAATAAAATTGTACGTTTGTGCAAGCATGGTGAATTACATTTCCACTGGACAAATAACGTTATGTAAGACAGTTACTAAGAAAATTTATAAACACATATTATATAGTAACATTTTATTACGTTCAGGTAGTTTCTTTTCATAAAGTAAAAATTTCAGAATTACACGCCTAATAATAAAAGTTATATTAAACTAGATTTGGAAAAATTAAATTTAAACAAATAAGATCTCATTTTTTTTCATGCTTCAGTTATAAGAAATCATAGATTAAAAGCTAACTTATATATTGAATATTTGTTTTAATATTTGTGTATAATAAACTTTTATATTTAACTTATAAAGCAATTTACTATTAATAATCAATTTTCTTCATTAGTAAAATAATAAAATAGTTTTAATAACAAATTTACTTTTAAACTGTTGAAAAATATTGATAAACCTGCATTTCTAGATACAGCAATTGTATCATCCAAAACTAACTATAAAAAAGTGCATTTATTCTGCATTAAATGACATTTGAATTCATGCATAAAATGATATGGAGAAAAATATTTTACTAGTTTTAATAAAACTATTTTCGATACAATTTTATTTGTTATCGTGAAATAGAAAAGCAATGTCAAACCAGAATAAGTTTATCAAAGTTTTCAATAATTGCTAGCATAATATTAATGAAAACAATAATAATTTATTTAACATATCAAAATCTGAAAATATAATGCTAAAATTTCAATAAAATACCCAACTATCATGATGAATACTATAAAATTTTATGTAATCCCTTACATTTGGCATGTGCACCGTATTGTCATAAAAATGTGTCATATCCCAAGAAATCCGGCAACGAACTATTTGACAAAATGATCAGCGTCCTTAGAAATGAAATTTCGAAGTTATTCATTTTATCATAAAAATAAAAGCAGGTGTGGAGAAGAAGAAATACTTTTTCTTTATTCCCAATTGGCATCTAAGCTTTTTAGTCATCTGATTGACATTCAAAAGAAAAATCACATTGATCTCAGTTTTACTCCATATAATTAGATAAAATTTAATTTGCTCTGAACAAAATTATTAATATAAACATCTTTAAATATAAATCTTTAAATCATTAAAATTTGAGGTGATATTTAAGCTGAACTTATTCACTAATTGCACTCAATTATTTTATTAGCCTGTATAAAATTGTGCCATGACAAGAAATTAATACGAACATTTAAAGTCAGTTTTTTAATAATTATATGCAAAAGAACCTTTGACATAAAACTTCTAATCTTTTAGCATAACAATTTTTGAAACTAGACATTTTTAACAGTTAAAGTTAGAAACATAACATTCAGGGAAAAAATTTTCTTTGAAGTTTTCAGACTTTCTGTAACAAAAGTCAAAAAATGATGTCTAATTTCGAGGTTTGCTCTTAAATTAATAAATTATATTGAAAGCTTTCTTTTTTTTATGAAGCTAATGTAATTGAATACATTAAGTAACGAAGTAAGAAATAGGTATTCAAAATCGTTTATCTCTTACGTTAAAGGAATTGTTTTGATGAATTTGTGTATTAGTTTTGTGATTTAATGTTGTGAAATCCATTGCAGCTTTTAAATTAATTCATTGTATTATTATATTTCTGTATCATGAGTTTTTCAAACATTTTAATTAAATTTTTCCTTAAAGGTAAGGTATTTAATTAAAACTCATAGCATAATTTGCAATTGATTACAAAATGTTTCAACAATAAATTTTTTAAGGTATCGGGTTTTTGACGAAACATGTCTATACTATTTTAATATAGAATACTAACAAATATTATTTTCAATGTTTTGGTTTGCGTTAGGTCTTTAGAGTAATGAATTAAATAAGACCTATTTTGCTTGAGATAATTTCGCTTATGATTTTACGAAGTTAAAAAATTATGCATAATATATAAGCAAAATAATTACATTTTATTATTTTATTTTTTAAATCTTATAAATGAATATTAAATTTTCACTGTATGATTATTCTTTTTTTTACATTTCTCAAGTACGAAGAAATTGTAAGAACATACTATTTTTACATTTATAAAAAATTATAATGAAATATACAAATAAAAATATTTCACAAGCATTTATTTTTATGCACAATATCAAATACTTGTGACTAAGAAATTCTATGATGCTTGATTATAATATTTAAAAAAAAACAGTATTTTAAAAATTTCACACACACAGAAAAACTTTTCAGACGATATGTTTTCACTATTTAAATGACGTCATATATTTTGAAAGAAATTTGAAGGAAACAATTTTAAATCAAGTGTTTAAATGAAACTATGTCATTAAGATACTTGTATTGAGAAAATATATTTACTTCAATTTTAAAATTAAATATTTAATTTGTAATACTAAATAAATGAATGGTAAATTTTGATTCAATTTGTAATTGCTGAAACTTGTTTGTTTATCTTTCGTCTAACGTATCTCTCACATAAATTCATATAAATATCAATAATCTGCAATAAATATGTCAAATAAACTACAACAAGATATAATCATATTATTACAATAAATAAAATATTTCATTATCAAATTTTCCTTTTCAAAAAATTGATATAATTTGATACATTATAAAATAATTTTCGTCTTGCAGATTGATGAGAAATTTAATTATCAAGATTTATGCAAATATATATGTGCAAGTAAATAAATGTATAAAGCACCTTGTAGATCAAAACAAAGTAAACTGTTAAAAATTGAATTTTGTTATGTACAAGAAATGTAGATATTCTTGAGAAAGATAGGCTATGATATAATTTGAAATATAAGTATTACTTTTTTAAAGTAAATTTTCAAAATGGGGTTTGCTGTAAAAATTCAAAATGATGGCCTACGACATCTATATTTCCTTAAATATGGGTCACAATCATTTTAAAAATTCCTAACAAAGTATTCAATTGGATTTCTGCACACACTGCTTTAATAGCTTTCCAAAATATGATAAGTTTTCACTGTTTAAGACAACTCACTTCATCAGACAACTCGCTTCATCCTTTGTTGTAATGCATAGAAATAAATGCAGTTGGGCAGGCTTGGAAAGCTTGCGAAACACACAGTTAGGCCCCTATGCCAACTGGTGTATTAAATTTTGATTACTTATTTCAATGAACATGTGCAGAAACGCAGTCTCGTCGACAGAAAAAAATTTGCTATTATCGTGCTTTGGATTATTTTTTCTTATTTACAATACATTTTTATTTTAAATCCAATGTAGAAAATTCAACTTGATTGATAAGTATACTGCTTAATTATTACCATGTGCGTAATGGTCTGGAGAAAATTTCCTCTCCCTTTAAATCATTGTCAAAATTGATGGAGTGAATACTTTGGTGAAGATTTTTAAGAATTATTGGAGAAGTTTAGAGCAAAGTCATACTTCCATCTTCATGGTACTCTTGTTAAACAAAAGATGCACACTAATCATACTAACTTAAATTCCCATGGCCAACGGCATAGAAAACTTGATTTGTCCGAGTAACAACAACAACTTCTTTCTTAACTTGGGTTATAATCATATTTGTTCTGAAATATATTCTAAATAAGAAAATAAAATTTCCACAGTTCAAAGTTTTTATAACATATATATTTTTAAATTACGCAGTACAGAAATTACTTATTTTTTCATCTGTTAAATATGATCTATTTTTAAGACAAATTAAAAAATATTACGGAGCGACATTTTTTCTCAAAATTCAGGATGTATTTATATTTATTCAATACTGGCTAAAATGAAATCGTTACATTTAAAGTATTCTAAGGTTTGGAAAAATACATGGAAATGGAATGATGCTGATCTGAAACAAAATGTTTCTGGGCTCGGTCGCATGAGATGAAAAATACCTGCAGAAAGTATATCCGCCCCATCCATCAACAATTGTTCTTCAAACTTTTCGTCCAGGTCTTCTAGTAAAGGATTGCGGAGGAACTTCCATTTAAAATAAAACTGTAATATATCTCTCACGTCAGAAAGAATTCTTACAATAAATAAAAATGGTTTTACTCACAAGGACACAACGTTATCATTTTATTTCACTTCGCACATTTTTCCTTATTTGATGTACCAAAGTTTCTATGACAGCATTTTATGTAGTGTTGCTAGAGTACCGAAAATAGCTAAAGGAGCGTACTTCCAATGATTTCACTATAAACATTTAAAGTAAATAGTTTATTAGTAAAGTAAAATAAACTTAACATTTTATTACTGTTAATTTAATTTTATTATTTAATATATTTATATTTATTTATATATGAATAAATTGTATGATTATTAAAGTTAGAGCTGAGTATAGAAAAATAAAATATATAAGTTTCATAAATATAAATATATTTATGAAAATATAAATAAATATTTAAGTTTATATAATAGGTTTTCCTTTACATAATTGAATACTGGTGTCTTTCAATTGGAATATAATTATTGTGCACTTATGAGTAATGTATAAATTAATATAATATAACGAAATTTGGCTAGTTGTACAAATTATTTATTTTAACATTCATAATTGCGAAACTTCGCAAAGACAGCTACAAAAATGTGCATGAAAACCGAACACAAGTTAATTCGGAAACAAGAGGTTAGAGCACTTTGTTTTTATAGTAACTAAAGTTGGAATATATATCAGCTATATTTTCATTTTCCCTCATTGCCTAATGGAGATTTACTTATCACTAGACTTTTGATGAAATAATTATAAAACTCTTATAAATGCTTGAAAATGAGAAGTATTGTTGTACTATGTATAACAATACATCAGAAATGACTTTAAAAAATCTTGAAAATTTCTATATGATAATTCCTTTAAATCTTTATTAAATATTGTAGTTTAATTTATTTTGCCATTGTCTTGCTGATAAAACACTGCTGTCAATTAAAACTCTGAAAATCGGCAGGATTTGTCTTATAAATACCAAACTCACGTAAAGCGATGTCAAGTTGTACAGTGGATTTCGAAATTCAAATAATAAAGTTCTTCACAGAATTTAGTTCAAAATTCGCATGGCAAGGTCTGAGTTTACCCAAAATATCATGTTATGGATTGAATAAGAAGAAAACTTTAGCAGACATTATTGGAATTCAATCTAGGACAGATTGTAGACCATTGAGGTTGTGGATTATAATTCTGTGGTATCAACACCCACAATGATCGAAATACAAGGAAAGAAAAAGAAAATTTGTGAAGAGATTTCTCAATCATAATCCATTTTGACAGATTGGAATTTCTCAGAAAATGGGATTATGCCAAGAATAAGACGTAAAAATGAAAACTAGAAAATATTGTCGTTCAACAGAGGTAAGATCATTTCCCGTTAAAAGTGTGGATTATCTTTCTATGGCTTTGAATTTACAATGGTTGAAATATAACTAGTGGTATGTGAATATGCAATCAATCAATCAATCAAGGGGTCATACTAAATGACATACATGTTCTCAACACCCTTCCCCGTACAACGCTAGAGAAAAGAAATATATTGTGAAGTAAACCTTTCAAAACAACCGCATCACACATAACATTTAATATCATTATTGAGTTTATTTGCAGCACCTATAGTATCTGTTTGTAAAATGCGGTAACATCTAGAAACGTATGAGTTTTCAGTAAGACCAACAATATTTTGCTTAATTTGGAAATGCAACATAGATACAGACAATAACTTTTGCGTACCTAATGAAAAATAAGAATACAAGACTCATCTTTTTAGACTACAAAATCAGCAAATGAGATTTTGTTGTACGTACGTGTGTCTGAAGATTTCAATGAGAATGATTCATCTCCTGCATGCATTCGATATCGTCAGAGAATCACTGTATTGGTTATTGTGGAATGAGTAGTCACTCTTACACTACAGGTTCTCTAAATCTGGTCGACTTTAAAAACTGGTTGGTGATCGGTGAGTTTCTAACATCTTAAGGCCTCCTTTCTTTGTCCGTACTCCGCATGATCGAGGGGTGTGAAATACATTCTTTCAATAAGACTATCCAAGAACACATGTTGCACATCCTTTTCTATTCTTTTTCAATGCAGAGTCTATTACATAAACAAGATGCATGTGAATGTCAGAATCACATTTTAAAATCTGTGTTTTCAAATTGGCTTGAGATTTTGGGTTGCAAATTACTTCTTTTTCCTGTTATAAGTATAAAATAGCATTTAAATATAAAAAAATGAATAAAATCTGTAATTTTTATAGAGATACGAGCCTAAGAATTTCATTTTATACTACTATTTTTTTACTCCAGTAATCTTAATACGGAAAATCTTCTATAGATACATAAGGAAAAAAATATGATTGAAATCAAATATCACATGATTCTTAGTATCTTCTTAATGCAGTCTCTTTATTGGGATTAAGATAATCAAATTCCATTTTGTTAACATCCTTACTCATGTGTTCAAAACATGGAAAAGAAGCCTTAAATATGTGAAAAAATTATAGTTAAAATCTAAAACAGTTAAGAATGCATAAAAATACTATTAATTTTATTAATACAAAAAATTCAAATTTTATAATAATTTAAAATTAAAAGTCCTTATCATAAGTATGTATAGATTTATATAGAGGAGAAAATAGTAGACTGTTTCTCACTCATCATTAAAAAGGTAATCAAAGTTCTATTATTAAATATTTAAATTGAAATATTGGATGTGCTGCATTTCATTCTCAGACTGATAAATGGATTTTTAATTTATAGATATTTTTTAAATTGTATGAATATTGAGAGAACTGAATTTCCTGAACTAGGATGTCATGAATATATTTTGAAATTATATTTTACTTACATTCATAGAGTATAAATAATGTCTTTTTAAAGAATAAAGCATATGAATTATAAGAATATGTTAAGAAATAATAAACTGGTGGAGAAGAAATTATTGAGTTGAGAAAATAAATAGATCTGACTTTTGAAAAGGACTGATTATGAATGAATACAAATTAGATAATTACTAACTGATACTATCTTAAAAATAGTTGAAATGAGCTTTCTATAATGTGCCATTCAATCACTACGTTTGCAAAATTTCCTCTATCTTATAATCTTTCACTGCTCTCTCTGTAAGTAAGAATTAAGTAAATACTGACCGCTCCTCTATTTGTAAAATCATAAAAAGTTCCTTCCTACTATTCCCGCTTTTTTTAATTCATCTATAAATTATTAAAATTGATTCAAGTAACACATGATTTATAAATACAATTTGAAGCAATTTTTTTTTAAATATAATGCTTAAAATATCAAACTTTTTTTAAAAATTATAACGCTTATATGGCTTTTTTCTAAATTATAACCATGTCAGACAATAGTTATATACTGCAATGTTATTATACTGCTGGCCACATTAAATGCAACACCCTGAAAGAAGCATGCAAATAACATGAAATTAACAGCATGCATTACAGGAGGTGAGATATGCCAATGATTAGAATTTCAGCTCAGAAGCACATCATAAGCTCCTGTGGCGTCATTTATAAAATCGCTAATTAAGACTTGATTTCAACAATTTTAAGATCGGCAATTGTTTTTTTTTTATTTTTATTTAACAGACATCTCTACATCTCCGAGGTGCTGGAGCCATTTGTCTTTCCTTACCTTCAGGACTTGCCCACAGCCATATTTCAACAGGATAATATGCGACCACACTTGGCACGCATTGTCCAAGGTTCTTTGTCCATCATCTGATTGAACTATTTCCCTGTCCTGCTAGCTGTCCGGCTTTTTAGCTAATAAAAACATGTGGGCCATGGTTGCACAATGATTGACCCTGATTACATCTCCAACTGCCTCACCATATCAACTTTGGAAACGCGTGGAAGCTACTTGGTCTGCTGTACCCAAAGAAAACATCCAATGCCTCCTTGAATCATTGCCGAGTCATTTGGCAGCGATGATCTCAAGCAGTAGCAGCTATTCTGGATACTGATTTTGTCAGGAAACACACTTTACAAAAGTCTATAAATTTAATCATTTTATATTTTGTCTCATCATGTTATCTACAAAATAAACTTTGCTGAGATATATTTTCTCTTTCTTGGTGTTTCAATTAAGGTGGACAGTAATGTATTTAGAGCTCAAATAAATTATTAATAAGATATTGCAACTACGTTTATTTGGAACAATTAAAATTAGAATTGTATGACACTCTGAAATAAAAAATACCGATTGCAGTATATACGAAAAAAATTAACAATTATTACATGGAAGATATGCATTTCCAGTCATGAGTAAAATGGATACAATATACTGTATTTGATTCACCTGTGACAATTCAATTTTAAAGAAGTTAACAAATGTATTATAAAAATCTTTTAATTTTTTAAAATTAAACACATGTTAAACAAAATACGACATGTTCAAACTTGGCCTCTGCAAATGTCCTTTTACATTACATAAAATTGAAAAGCAATATAACAAACGAAAGTATTAAATTTTAAGAAAAGTTATGTTACATTTCATAGCCAATTTATATTGAAAAAAAAAAACAGAGAAGACCACAAGCAATTCAAAAGATTAATATATATGCAAACAGTTATATTTTTTAAGAGAGGTAAGTTTGAATCTTCTTATCGTTATGTATTCAACTTACTATTTATATATAGATAATATTTGTAAAAAAATACATTTTGTGTGATGCAACAGATAAAAAAAATGTTTTCCTGCAAGAATTACATTTTACTCGTAGATTTTAAATGATCTTTCGAAATCCGTTTTGAATAAAGTACTCACATGTTTCACAAACATGAATCATTTTTAAAAAATATATGCAAAATAATTATCTGTCAAAGCAATACTAGGGTCACACTGAAAATTTTGAGATACAACTAAGTTTTAAAAGTTATACTTACAAAATTTTAGGTGTGTTCAAAGTATTCTCCTCCAGCATCAATCCACTTTGTAGACGAATTTTTCACAGATTAAATGCCTCAATCCATTCATTTCATGGAATAGATGAATAAAATGCATTTATAGCCACATCAATCTCTTCTTCTGAATAAAAAAGACGTTCACGTAAGTTTCTATTTCGATTAAAGAATAAATAAATGTCGCACAAAGCTAGATCAGGTGAATACGGTGGATGTTCAATCCCTTTAATTTGTTTTTATTTAAGAAACTCAACTGTAAATCCAGCTGAATGTGAAGCTGCATTGTCATTGTGAAGTATTAATCCCCTAACATTCAGTTCTTGTAAAATTTCTGGAAGATATTTAATGGTATATCAGTTTGCTGTTGCTATCTTCTATCCTTCCAACTTGATGCCTTTGACCAATCCCGTACTTCTGAAGAAAAAAGCATACATCACTTTTTTCAGTGCGCCTTAATTTTTCATCATTGTCGGCATGTGATCATCTGCAAAGTTCCATACTTTGCTTTCTTGACGTGTTGGAACGTCAGAAATCACCAGTTACAATGTTAGAAACGATGCGGTGGCCACCATCATTTAGCAATTTAAAAGTTTTTTAGCTATTTAAGAGTTTTTAAGCAAGAGCAATTTAAGGTACAACGATTATCATCCAATAACATTATTTGTATGGCAGACAGGGTTGCTGCCGACGGCGGCCTTCCAGTGTTTTCTTCATCTTAAAGAAAATTGCGACCTCTTATAAATTCTCTAAACCATCCGAATACAATAGCACGAGCTTGATATTCATCACCAATTGCTAATTGCAACCGTTAAACTCATTCTTCTTGATTTAATCCTGCTTTAAAATCGTAGAAAATCATGGCACGAAAATGTTCTTCCTTCAACTCCAATTTCTCTTCTGTTTGAAATTTATTCTACGCCAAACAAATTGAAGTAAGTCAGTAAAAAATCGTCTTCTGTGTTAAAATAATTTGTATTTTAAAATTAAACCGTTATATTTATTTTGAAAATTTTCGTCTGCGGGTATCTCAAAAATTTCAGAGTAACCCTCGTATATCCTATTATTTACTTCATAGACACCGTTTAAATTTTCCTCCTCGTTAAACTAATCCGTCTCATCTTACAATAATCTAATAAAAGAATCTTCAATAAATTTAATTAAAATTCGTAAAAATTTAGCACTGTATCCTGAAAAATAGATGCAACATTTCCTCCGATATCTTTAATCATATGTTCAGGAAGTTTCTGTTTGCTGTTCTGAAAATGACTATTTTTATTTCTATTATGAGAACAGTTTCTTAATTCTTTTATCTTAACAAATTCTATATCTTACCTAAGAAATCAATTAATTTATGGTAATGGTAATAAAAATCTCTATATAATTGTTATTTTTTTATTAAAATTCCACAGAGATTCTAAATAGTTCAATCCGTATCTATTTTCTATTTCATATAAATTAAAATATTCGCATAATAATCAAACGGGAAGCATCTATTCTACTTTACACATTTAGATTCCGTGTAATGCACATTAAGTTATGTTATTCCATTAATAAAGTGATTTCTTAATCTTAAATAAAAGCTCAACTCGTTGATGATAATGGTAATAAAAATTGCAATATAGATATTATTTTTATATTAAAAGGACTGTGGATGACATTCCCAAGGATAATATTCATTTACCAACTTCATTTAAACTAAAAATATTTGTGTGATAATTAAATGAAAAATAATAATTCTATTTTACACATTTAAATTTGAACGTTTTTATTACTCCACTGAAACTTTCATGACATGCATATTTCATTTCTTCCTATACAGCTATTAAAGCATCTGATTCCATTTAACGAATCTTAAGGATCTCTTATATTGATACGTAAAGAGGAAAAATCACTTCAATAGAAATCAAACATCTGCTAATTCTCAACATCTTTCGTACTGTCGTTATGGAGATTAATGGAGTCATTAACTAGCTGAGCCATTCCCCACTTCCTTGCTGTTGCACACATCCTCTACATCAAAGCATCGAATAAGTGTCTTAATTTGTTAAAGAATTAGTTAAAATTCTCATTCGCAATTTGAAATATGCGCCACTGGAAGTTACTGAACAAATTAAAAAATATCATTAACTTCTCAATGTGCTTAAACAATAAATTCTCTGCCAGAATCTTAAGGTTCCTCCAAAGGAGGAAGTTTAAATAGCTCACAGGTTTGCGATGCTTTTCATTCGAGGGAAATATAGCATTTCGTTTAAATATATCACTATATATATATATATATATATATATATATTATATATATATATATATATATATATATATATATATATATATATATATATATATATATATATATATATATATATATCTGTGTGTGGACAAAAATTAAATTCAAGAAAATATAAATTTTTTAAAAAAGAAGTGATGCAGCTTAACTGCTGAAGTAATTTTGGACAAACAACAACTAAGAAAAATTATAATGGATTTATTACCAAAGGGAAAAGATGTTTATTATTTCTAATTAACGTTTAAAAAGCATACATTATTAAGAAAATTAATATGTCCAAAATGGATCTAAAGCGTATTAAAGTATTAAGAGCTCCATTCCTGTAAAATAAAATGCTCCTTGTATTATTTGTTCAATGAATTACAGAATTCTGTCCATTACTAGGATTTTTATATACACGAGATGGAGTAAAATATTTCTTAGAATTTCATTTATATCATATAAATGGAACTCTAAGAAAGTTATTGTTGTCTTTCCTTTTATGATATCCTTGCAGATTAGACCAAGATCATGAGTCCATGGATCTTTAATAAATCATCAATGAGAAGGGCACTGTTAAAAAAATGTCAGTCCTATTAAAATCTTCACAAGTAAATAAGTGATCTGGAGAAGCCAACACAACTTGGTGCACTTCAGATGGGCATTTTGCGTCTTATCAAAACAGAAATACTAGATGTACCCTCTCGTATGCTTGCTAATGATAGACTAAATGAATAAATTAGATTGATGATGAAGGTACTGCGCGGTGCCTGTCTGTTATATGAGAATAATTTGGAGGAATTTTTCCATGGGTTTTGATTTGATATTTTTGTCTTAGAACTGTACTCAGAGAAGGCAAAAGAGTGACTTGAAGTTGTCACGTCAGAGGTACATTCCTTCAATGAAAGTTCTGCAGTTTTATTGCCAAAGAATTCAACATCAGAAGGGATCCAATGAAAGTAGATTACTCGCTGTAAAGAGTGTTGTTTAAGAATACTGAGTGTTGAAATAGCTACTTTGTCAAGAGCTTTGTTTGATTTACATATGTGCTGGATAACACTACGGCTATCATATAAGATCCATATGCTTGCATTTGATGATATAGATTAAACAACATTGAAAGATGTATCTATAGCTATTAGTTCAGATTTAAGAACAAAGCAAAAATCTAAATTATTAATCTAAATTTTTAGAGAAAATTCAGGAGTATAGATAAGTATACTACTTTCACGACAGCCTTATTTGTCTTTACTGCGATCAATATAAATTTGAATACCAATTCCTGGGGTTTGGTCAATCACCTCCAAAATGGGGTAGATATTCAGGAAAGTCATGATTTAATGTTGGTTTGAGTCCGAAGATCAGCTTGGAAATATACACCACGCAAGGACTCCATGTGTTTGGTCACTTCTCTCAGAAAGTGTCTCGACATCCTGACTTAACAAACTTTACCAGTGACTTCAAGAGGTAGGGATGTCTCTTTTTAATCGCTCTTGATTTATGTACTAACAGAGGTAACAAATAGAACAATTTTGAATGCCAAATCCTTAGGGCTTATCATAATACTTTGAAAGTGTAATGAACTCCTAAATTTTTTTTTAAATACTGAGTAGAATCATCTCTAATGCTTAGACATATTAGCATGATTTTTCAATCATTAATTAGCACTGTCATATTAGCACAATTTCCTGCAAGCGATTTTGCTAATGAGTTGCTTATATAACAAAGATAATAAGTGTTTTAAGCCAATTCAGCGTTTAGGGAGAGTGTAGAAGGCCAGTTATAAGCCTGGAATCTCACTTTAGTTTGAGGTCAAGAGAACCTGTAGTCTATTACATTTGACCCATTATGTTTTGGATAACAATTTTGTGGACCTATTGTAAATTTGAGAACTTTCTCATTTCAAAATAAAGGTACTTCCTTCTTATTACAGGAGCATGCTGCAAATAATATTATTTAGAATTTATGATAAAGCTACTGCTGATATTCTGGGAGACTATTACAAGAGTACGATCTATCTTCCTATCAATCTAAATGACATAGTGATTGAACGCCAAGCTAAAAACCTTGTTCATAGATGTCGTAGCTCAACTTGTGGGAACTCTTTGTTTACAGATTGTTTTTCTGTTCATGAACTGGATCTAGCTCTTATAAATTAGGAACCCTCTAAATATCCTGGCTCTAATGGCATTTTCGGCCATATGTGAATACATTTACGGTCCACGAGTAAGCAAAAGCTGTTGGATATCTGTAATCTATCTTGAAAATGTGGCAGACTTCCCCCAGAATGGAAAAAGACTTTTATCATTCCTATTAGAAAACCTGGTAAATCAGTTTGTTCTTCGGAGAGCTACAGACCTATTGTGCTGACTTGTATCCCCTTTAAAATTATGGAGAAAATTGTACTGACCAGGCTCACTCACCTTATTCAGATTAATAAAATGTTTCTTAGGGAACAATATGATTTTAGGCGCAGTCTTTCCACCTTGGATCAGATACTATTTCTTAGACAAAGAGTAAGAGATGAACATAATCAGAAAACAATGAATCATACTGTAGCTGCCTTTTTGGATTTTACTAAGGCCTTTGATAGGGTCTAGATTAACTAATTGCTTTTTAAATTTTATAAGGTTTCTGACATCAGGAAGAATGCCCTTCTTTGGATATCTGACTTTTTACGAAACCGACACATTAGAGTGAAATATTGAAATTCTCTAATTATTTTAAACTTTCTTAGGGTGTTCCCTAGGAATCGGTTTTAAGTCCTATACTTTTTAACTTGTTTTTAGCTGGAATTGAGGGATCTCTTTTAGGATCATGTGAAATTGCCATATTTGCTGATGACATTGCACTTTAGACCTCTGGCCGTGATATTGGCCTAATGGAAACTTATCTTAATCGGTCTCTTTCAAATATTTCTGTTTTTGCGGCTGCTCATATAATTACTTTTAATCCTTTAAAGTCAGTGGCCTCATTTTTCACAATTAATAGACATCTTTTCAATTATAAATCTCAATCACTCATTGACGGAGGGCAGTTGCTATATGAAAAGAATCCTAAATACCTTTATTTTATTTTCAACACTGAATTCAATTGCAATAAACATATCGATTCGGCTGTCTCTAAGAGTAGAAAACGCTTTAATGTACTCAAATTCATTTCCGATAGAGACTGGGGTGCTAATGCTATAGTCCTTAGAACTACTTCTATTGCCTTGGTGAGACCTGTATTGTATTATGGGTTTCAGGTCTATTCTTGTGCCTCAGCTATTAACCTCCAAAAGTTAGAGCAAGTGCAATTATGTGCTGGAAGAGTAATCTCTCGTTTACATAGAAGCTGCCCTAATGACATAGTTTTAGATGAGACTAATCTTCAGCCTTTAAATTTGCGAAGGGAAATGAATCTTGTCAAATATTATAGCAAACTAATCAGTTACGGGAATCAAAATCGCTCTTTTGAATACTTGATTAATTGGCAAAATGGCCAAGGGTTACAAAGGGAGAGTCTCTTTTTTCTCGGGCCTTTTCACTCTTAATGCAATTACCATAATGGTCTCAGTACCTTACTTGTTCCAATAATCCATTATAGGGCTACCAAATGTTTTTTTATTACACAAAGTTTTTTCTGAAGTCATCTAAGGCACTGATTCCCTAGATTTATTAAAACAGTTGGCTTTGGAGGTTATAAATAATTTTCTACCTAATGATCTCCACATTTACACGGATGACTATGGTGATGATAGCCACCACGCAGGCAGTGAAGTTTTTCTTAAATACCCGGATCGATCTAGGGATTCAGAGTTTTGCAGAAACTTGGATTACTGTTTGGTCTCAATCAAAGATAAAGCCTCAATAATAATATATGGATTCTCACTGACAGTTGTAGCTCCATCCAGTACTTGGGCAAATGAGCTAGTGTAACAGACCATGCCGGGACCCATATTCTTCGTATGTTATTTGATCTCTCAGCCTCCCATGATATTCACTTCCAGTGGGTCCGCTCTCATGTAGGTTTGATCAGAAAGAGCGAGCTGACGCGCTGGCGAAGGAGGGCTCTTCCTCTACTGCTTCTCCAGATCTGGAAATTACTTACTTAGAACTATACTTTGCTTGTAAAAATGCTATTTCAAATGCTTGGCAGCTCTCCCCCCCTGCTCATGCGTGGTACTGCTGAAGGCAGCCAGGGACAGCCATTGACTTTGTGCGTTCCAGAGCTGACCAGACTGCGATCAATAAATTTATTAGTAGACACATCAATTACCTATCCTTTGACCATAGTATTAATCATTTCCCTGTTTGTAAAAAATGCAACTCCAACGAGGCTAGTCCACAACACATACTTGAGTGCACTCAATTCTCGATGGAGGAGCTCCTTGGAGACCCCCTTTTTTACTTGATTTTTTGAGAGTGCATAGGCTCATGGATCTGGTGTAACTCCGCTCTTCTGAATGAGATTTGTAACAACAGAATTTATGAGACAAGCACTTTAACTTTCATGGAACCATAGATGCAATGAAAAATGTGAAACAAGCTTTCAAAAAAAGTTTTTGTGATGTTTAAAAATTATGATACACTATTTTTAAAAGATATAATTTAGCTTTGCACAAAAGGCTGTTTTATTCCAGGGAATAGGGTTTTACTCAGTTGAAAGTAATTCGAATGAGCGGTGAAATGACTGAAAAATCCCTACAATTACTAAGTCATTGAATATTGAAGTCGAGACTCCTTTTATATTTATCATAATATTTAAAAATTTGTAAACATGTAGCTGCATTGAGAGAAAAAAAAAGATTAAACATTATTTATATATATATAATAAATTTAAAACTATAGAAACTGTTACTGTTTCGCTACAAGAAATTGAATTGTTTGCTCAATATATAATTTTGCGATGCATAAATGCATAATATCATTTAAAATTACACAATTTTTTTTGTAAATGTTTAGCTTTATATAAATTACACATCAAAATCCAAGTTTATTCATTAAATTGCTAAAATGCATATTTTTTAAAGCTCTTGAAATATCACTATTAATGCTGGAGTTAATTTTCGGAGGCACAAAATACTCAAGTATGGGTTTAAATATGCCTATATATTAATTTATGAAATTATTCATATCAAATATTTTAAATCTCAGACGAAAATTTTGTGGGATGCATATATTGTTATGTCAAATGTAAATAAAACGTTTTCTAAATAAGGAATAATACTTACTTAATGGTAATTTTTTTTAATCCCTCGAAATTCTCATATAAAATTACATTTTTACGGCTTTATCCTTCTAACGCATAAAAACTAAAATTCGTGTAGTCTAAAATAATCTAAATGAATTTAAATCAAAAATGTTTTTGTAGATTTCATTTCTTCTTAATTAATCAGTATTATAATACAAATTAATCAGTACACTAAATCAATTTTACTCATTTGGTTTCATCAATTTGATATACATTTTAAAAATAATTTTTCTTGATATTGTAAAATAATTTCAACAATTTTTTCTCAAAGTGAATTTAGAAAATTGAATTTCTTTTATAAAAATGATTGAAATAGTAAAGTACGATCTTCAAACGGCAGCTGTTTTTTTTTTAAAAAAAAAATTCTATCGAATAAGAAATATATCAAATTATATATATATATATTTTTCAAAAATTGAATAGAATTATTAGTCTTGTCGCGTCATATACTATAACATTAAATATTTACATGAAACACTAAATATTATTAAAGACGAAATTTTAATGTATCTTCCTGGTAAGTTGGAATGCATATGAAATAATTTTATATTTCCAATCTTCTAAATTGGTATTCAGCTGGATTAAAATTGCTCACAAACTTGCATTGATAAAACAAATGATTTACACACAGAGTACATACGTTGATATATATACATATACACTTACAACAAAAATGTGTATGAAAAATATCTCGTTATTTTAAACCATTCCTTCAAATACATGCGCAGTTTTCAGTGTTCAACATTCAAGTGATCAATAACATTTCTTTTTACTTTTATTGCAAAATAAAACCATACACATTAAGAAATAGAGTTTTACAGTTTTGGATGTAAAATAATGTTTTATTTATGATATTTATATAAAAATAACATAAATAAAACATTATTTTACATCCAAAACTTCAAAATTCTATTTCATAATGTGTATGGTTTTATTTTTATGTATGTCTATATAAAAATAACGTATTGAAAATTTGAATAGTTGTCTTTTTTAGGATATTCGAATATTTAGCATAATATATGATATATAATATAAAACTTATCTTAACTTTCAAAAAAGAATATTTGTTTTCGAAAGCCAATTAAAAACTTATAAATTAAAAAGTAAAGTGACAACTTGTAGGATTTAAAAATTGAGCTGGAAGTCGATGTTTTCGTATAAGCAGTTTGCAAAAACATATTCCATTCTTGCATATAACTAATTCTTTAAATATCAAGTAAAACGCATAGAGAAGTGAATTAATCTAAGCCCGACCTGCTCTAAGTCAGTAATGTCAATCGAGAACAAATTATATCAGTAAGCAATTAGACGCTAAAAAAAACAGGACGTTAACAATTAGAAAACAGCGAAAAATTTAAAGAGAAACATATCATTGTTCACTGTTCTTACATTACTGTCATTTTTACGTTAATTTTAAAAAATATAACTTTTAATAACAGATAAAAAATTTATCTACCAACATAATGTATTTTACTTTTTTGCTGAATAAAAATAAAATTCTAATGAAATAATATTATAAAATAAGATATTTAACAGGAAATGTAGACAAAAAGGTCACTTCTGATAACAAATTTAATTGTAAAAATTTCTTTCTAGTATTTGATGCTCAAAGCGAAATTGATATTCACTTATTTTATTCGTAATTCTTATAAATATTCAAATTAGAGAGAGTAATCTATATTCATTTCTTTTATTTATTGTTTTGTAAATTATTTTCTTTAAAATAAAGAATAAAACAAAACAATTGCCATACTTAAGAAATTCAGAAAAATTTTAGAAGTTAGAAGAAATCCTTAAGTCAAACATAAAATCTTTATTTGCATAAATTAACAAACGAGTTCCTAATGCACATATGCCCAAATTAAGTATATTTAAATTAATATATATTACATGATTCTTCGTTGTGTGAAAAAATGAAAAATTATAGCTTGTCATGCTATTAGTGTCTGAGAAGGACTGTGGATCCATATTTCATCCAATGGGAATTTTTTCTATTACTCAATTTCAATATGAATTCAATTTATTCATTAAAGATGGAAGCGTGAAAAAAAAAGGAAAATTCTTTACATATATATTTGTTTTTCTTTTTTTGTGTATGAATTATTTAAATTTACTTATAAAATGAATATTAATGTATGTGTATTTTAAGAAATGAAAAATATTCTTAACTAAGCGAAAACATCCTTACGAAATTAAATTAGTTTTTTTTAATTATTGTACATCTCAAGTCATCATACTTGCTTACAATTATGCTATGAATGAAACTTTAATTTGAATTCTTAACATTTATTTGGATATTGTGATTATAATTTCTAGAAATATCACATTTATTTTCTAAATATGTGCCTTAATAATTCTTCTTCTTGAATAATAATTATTCTTTTTAATAACTATTCTTCTTCGTAATAATTCTGTAATAAGTATTAAAATTTTAATAACAATTCGTGTTGAATTTTAATAATTCTTCTTGAATTTATGTTTTCGGTAATTTTAATTAGTATGTGTACATTATATGCTAACTTTGCCAATTGATATCATTTCAAGTGAGCATTATAACTGTAAATGTAAGTTTATTCAAAAGGATGACTTGGATAATAATCTAGAGGAATCATTTTCAATTCAAATTTTAGACAATTAGAGGAAAGCCAGACATTCTAATCAGGATGATGATAAGTATTTAATCTCGTATCTAGAATTCATGTATTCTTATGACAATTGGTGATTAAGTCTGTTCCAATTATGTTCTGAAAACAAATACTATATGAAAATGATAAATCTCTCTGAATAATTAATCATTTAAAGAAAAATAATTATAATAAGGAAGTAAAAAAAAATTAAATTCATGCCCTTAAAAATCAATTATTCAAAATAGGTTCTATCAGAAAAGATAGGTAAATAAATTTTCTTAAGTAATTAAAATCGATCCAGTATTATGAATATACGTCAGAAATGCAATATTTTTTCTTTGAAAATGTTTCAAACCTGTGATTGGCAAAAAACATTATGTACCTAAGACGAAATGAAATCTTTAGTAATATCTTAGACGAAATGAAATCTTTTCGTTTATCCTTAGGCATATAAGATCCTAATTCATCATATGCCTAAGGATAAACGAAAAGGATGGCATTTAACGTATAATTCCATCGACCTACATATGTTTGAAAGAAATATGTAACCAAGTATTGTAATTTAGCGCCAAATGCTACAAAAATGATAACATAGACTGAAAAAATTTTGTAACTGTACCACCGTCTTAAGTATTAATTTCAAAATATTATCCTAAAAAATTTTATAATAAGTTAAAAAAAAAAGCTGTGTAGTCTATAAAAAAGAAACAAGTGAATCGAGTTTTCGACGTATAACTCTTAACTCAATCAACTTTTAATGATATTTTACTCTTCCTAAAAGCACATGTGTGTCACTGTAAAAACTAGAATATGAATTATTAACTAAGTTTTTAACAACTATTTTAATGATTACACGACTTGATTAATATATTTAACTACAATTTGAAAAATTATTAAAATTTAAGAAATGGTATTAACAATTCACCAGCGTTTTATAGAAAAATTGAAAGATTTTTTAATGTTGCCTTAAACAACATTTGGCGACATATTTCTTTTTGCAGAAACGACTGAACTACGCAGAATATTACTTAAATACCAAATTAACTTAAGATGAAATATTCGTTTTTAGATACATTTGAAGAATGATGATTCACAAGAATTAGCTTAAGAACTAAAATAAATTAACAAAATGGGAGAACTTATACAACGCAATTTCTTTTATTCTATAAGAATTTTATATGGTTGCAGTGCCTTTGAGTTTCATTTCTGAAATGAAATTTCGTTTCATGATTAAGTTGCAATTTCACACGAAACGTCTTTCACATTAAATATCCTGATAGTTTTTTTCCCTCTACTTTTGAAACAACTAAAATTGCCATTGCTTAGGTTAATTTCTAGTATTAAAAAATACTAATAAATGAAGACAGCAACTTGCTTTGAAAATGTGGCAGCAAAAGGTTACTAAGGGTGATATTCCGTTTATCATTAGCTGCATCATTATTTCCAACAAGCCTTAATGAATCTTAATTCAATAAATATCATTCGCGAGCAAGCACATTTTTATGGTTTCCATGGTCATGCTGCCTCATATAAGTCCTTAAATTACAAAATGGAAACAAAGTACTCAGTTAAGACGATTTCGGCATTACAAAATTTTCCACAGGTGAGTGGAATTAAGTTTCCTAATCTAATACTTCTAGATTCAGTCTCTGTTAGTCAGATGAAAGAGTATAGGTTTGGTTAATTTTTGTAGACGATCTTTACTAAAATGCAGTGCGGTGATAGTAAAGATTGGAGGAGGTGGAATTACGGTCATTGATGTTTCTCAAGAACCAAATTTAGAATCTTGATCCTGATTCATAAGTGTGCCTAACACTGATTCCAATTCTACTGTACTAGACAACTTTGAGTTTCCTACACTGAGGAAACTTTACATGTTAGACTAATTTTACTTTTACAATGACAACGCCACATGTCATGTTACGATGTCAACCATGGGTTAGTATTTATGATTGTTTATATGCGTGTGTGCGTGTGCACCTAGAGAGACATCAGCTCATAATGCTGATATGTTCGTCATAATGCTGTGTCAGCCCCGCACAGTACGTTTGCCAAAATTCTGCAACAAGTTCAAGAAACCCTGAATGTTCTCATATCCAGATAAAAAATTTGCTGTCGATTGATTGCTAAGTGTCTTCGTTCATTGAAGCTGTTAGTAAGACAAACATTAATCACACCATCATAGACAGCAACGTATGGAATGAAGTCGCATTAATGCGATATAAACGGCTCACTGGCACAGGATCGTCTTTTCATATGAATCACATTTCTGTTTCTTCAGTGATAGACACTGCGTATGCAAATCATGCGTATGAATGTGGAATCAAGATGGAAAGAACTCAATTTCTGCAGCAATTGTGGAACGTCCCACCATATGTTAATGCTGCATCATGGATTGTAGTGTCCTGGCGTGATTCCAGGGCATCTCTACTTTGCAATCTCGGTGGAACTTTGACCACACATAGATACGTTCATGATGTGCTAAGGTAGATGACTATTTCCTGGATTCAGAAAATTTTATCAGCAGATAACACCCGAGCGCACATTGTAGCATTAGCTAATATAACATAAAATGAGTACAGCTGCTTCTCAACAAACTGTGCTTTCCAGATCTCTCACCAATCGAACATTTTTAGGATATGATTGAACACCATCTGCAGACCCTGCCACTGCCTTCTTCAGAAGACATTCTTTGGCAAATCGTTGACAGGGAATGGATAGCCCTTCCTCAGGATGCCCTCCGTACTCTCATTGACTCTGGGGCTAGACGTGAAGCTTCGTGTTTCGCCTCTCCAATGTGATCCTGTAAGGTACTGATTAACCCTTTTCTCGCTCTGTATTATGTATATCATTTCAAAATACAGATCACATATTGTTAGTTTCTAACTCTCTCTGTAATCCGAGGCTTTCTAGCAACCATTTCTTGCTATTGTACTTTTATTGTCAATATATATATATATATATATATATTTCCAATGGAAGATTACAGGCAGTTACAGCAAAATAAATAAAAAGGATAGAACAATAACACAGAAAGATTACTGCAACAGAGTCTAGTAATCTAACATATCTCTGAATCTCTGACTTCCCAATAGCTCTCAGTTAGAGACGTCTTACGAAGTGCAGGATAGCGAGGAAGATGCGCTGCATCCATGACCTCACCAATGTTGCAAAGAGTGCAGACCTGAGAAGGAACGATAATAAATCTATTTAGATGTTTCCGCAGATAGTTGTGCCCTGTGGCCAGGTGGAATTCAGCCACCGCTCTATATCTTGGGCTATTGCGCAGATTTAGGATGGCATTTTCCAAGATTTAAGAGCTATGCGGTTTGTAAGCTCTTCATGAGTTCTGGATTTCAGAGTTCTTTTGACAAGATGTTTAATAGAACAGAAGGGCATAGCACGTGTGGGAGTCTGCGTAACTAAAGTACTCTTCTTTGAAAGGTAATCTGCATTTTCATTACCTGTGACTCCGCAAAGGGCAGGGATCCACTGGAGGACAATGGTCTTCTAAATGGATGCCAGGTTCTCAAGATGTTGGTGACAGTTCAAAATGTCCTGTGTTAAGGGATTATTAAAAGATACAATGGCTAGCGGAGCAGATCTTGAATCACAGAGGACAACAGCTTTTGTAAATTGATCTATGTGGCAATGTAGATGAGATAGAGCCAAGCGAATTACCGCTATCTCTCCGTCAAAAGCAGAGCCCTGTTTCACCGGGGAATGAAAGGAAAAGACTTCGGAGAAAACTCCGGAACCAGCATTTGGTCAGTTTGATACGAGGCATTCATCGGTAAAGATCTGAAGCCACTATGACTCAATATAGTATGTAATCAACACCTCGTAAGCCAATACTCTCAAAATAGTAGGATCCATATTACTTTTATTAACACTTTGACACAGATCAAGATTAAAACAAAATTGTTTCAAATTTATTTGATTTTGAAGTGGTACAAGATATTAAGGTTCATAATTTAAGTCAAGAGAATGTTTTATGTGTAAAACTCCCTGAAGAAAGCCTTTTTGAGTCTTTAAATTTCTATTTAGGTCTCGGCTGGCCTCGTTCCAAAGTGATAAGCAACCAGGAACTCCAGTGATCTTTTCCCAGAGAATTATAGCCTTCTCCCGAATCATAGTTTGCAATGGTCTAACATCAGTCGACAAAAGCATAGCATCTATCGGGGTAGTCTTTACTGCCTCAGGAATGATGGGTAAAGCTTGAATTTGGGCTTTTTCCTAAGTATCAAGTTCTTTTTCTCCCGCCACAATGAGTGGTTCACAGCAATAGGTCAAGAGGGGGTGAATAAGCAGTTGGTAAGTCTGGAGTAGAATTTTTTCAGTGCAATTCCATTTTGCTCAGGCAAGTCGTTTGAGGACACTCAGTCTCTTCAGAGCATGATTAGAAACATCCTCTACGTGAGACTTCCAGGTTAGTTTGCGATCAAAAGTCACACCCAGATATTTAAAATTGTTGCACGTAGGGATTAAATTGCCTTTAAACATTAATTGCGGTTCCCCAGGTTGATGCATAAGTAAGAAAGTAAGGCAGTATGATTTAGATAGATTAACCTCCATGTTTTTGAAATTACTTCAACTCTCCAGAGCATTTAAAGCGGGAGAAATTTAGCCTCTGTATTTCTCATTGCTTGAACTTTTTAGAGACAGTCTATATGACTAGATCATCAGCGTATAAAAGGCATTTGACACCAGGGATGTCTCTAATTTTAAAATTTAGGTCATTGATATAAGTGTTAAAAATGGTACAACTACTAACGGCCCCTTGAGGTAGGCCCGTCTTAAAGATTTTGAAGTTTGACAGTGCATTGCTGTATCTAACCTTGCAGGAACGTTGGCACAAGAAGCCCCGAATCCAATTAAAAAGGTTTGACATGACACCCTGTTCACAAATATTTCCAAAAGAAGATTTTCTCTCGATACTTTGTTATAAGCAGAATTGAGGTCGATAAAAACTGCCATCAAGACCAGTCTGTTATCAAAGGCATCTTTAACTGATTGGCTTAAGAGGGCAACATGTTAGTTGGTGGATCTCGAGCCTCTAAAACCAGCCTGCTCTTCAGCCAATATTCCGTTAGATTCTAAGTAGTAGTTTTCTCATAACAATGCTTTTCATAGTCCTCCCCACAACGCTGGTCAGTGAAATTGGTCTGTAACTATGAAGATTATCTGGATCTTCGTCCTTCTTTTGAATTGGTATTACAATAGAAGTTCTCCAGTCAGCCGGGATATTGCTAGAATTACAGATTAAATTGAAAAGGTTCCAGATGGTTTCAAATGCACTATTAGTTGTATTAGAAATTAAGGGTGGATGCCATCTGCACTTGGTGATTTACCGAGTGAGAGACTTCTCAGTGCATAGGTTAATTCATCCCTGGTTATAGGTGCGACAAAAACTGATTCATTGTGAGACTTGGACCCTGACTGCAGAAGTGCAGTTTTCCGCTTGACAGTAGGCGAAATTATTTTTCATTGGCGTCATTGCGATGAGCCTTAGAAAAGTGCTGAACGAAGGCTCCTACTACAGATGAATCCGATGACAACTTCTTCACTTAAATTGTGAAGGCTTGTTTAGGTGGGCCAGTAGAATCATTTATTGGATTGCTTATGTATTCATACGTTATTTTACTATCAGTACGATAGTCTATTGGAAATAAATTTGTAAAATGAAGATCGTTTGCTTGCAATTACGGCTTTTCTAAAGGTAGCAGATTGCCTTTTCCAGGAATGAACATCACTTGGGCGCGAACTCCGCATTTCACTTAAGTCTATCTCATTTGGCTTTCAATAAGGTCAGTTCACTTGTGCAAAAGGATCTGAAATTCTTTTGTTTACCTCTAGGAATAGACTTTTTATCACATGCTATAATTGTGCTTTAATAGTTCCATAAACTTTGTTAGGATTCAAGGTAAAGTCAATCTTATTAGGATTAAAGCCTTGGTCTAGTAATTTAGTGAAGAGTGGCCAGTTAGCTTTTATAAATTTCCAAGTGACTTTAGAGAACTAGAATGGTCTCTGGTCCAAATTAGGTATTTTAATTTCATCAAGGATTTGTTGGTGTCCCGATCCGGGATCCGACAAGATTGTACGTATAGTATAATTGTAAAGATCAGCTGTGACCATCAACAGATCAGGGTTGGTGCTTCTGCCATTAAAATGTAGTTAAGTATGGGGTCTTTTTTTGTTGAATATTAGTTCAAAAGTAGTTGAGCTTAATAAATCCTGGACTCTATTTCCAGCTTCATTAGTATCAGAGTAGCCCCACATAGGAGAGTGAGCATTAAAGTCACCTAAGAAAATTGAATGTCTTCTTCATACAGGAAAAAATCTGGAGAATTACCAGGAGGGCTATAAATAGAAAAAGTTTTAAAATGAACTCCACCTTTCCAGACATCTAGTTGAACTACTTCACTTTTGTCATTGTCGGTCCCTATCATAGAGCGGAAATCAGAAGTTGATTCCCTTCTGACACCGATTAGTATGCCACTAGCTACTTACCTGAACTTTGTGAGTACAAAAACAGAGTATCCTTGAAACGGGTAAATGTTTTGGCTTTCAGCTGTTAAGTTAGCCTCCATAATAGTAAATACATCGACTTCCTTCTCACACAAAGTCTGCAAAAACTCCACGCGTTTCGCTTGGGATAGACCGCCAGACGAAGAGTAAAAGCAAGAGGCATAATGCCAGTTGTTAGATAGTTTAGCCACAAACTGTTACCAGGTGCACCACGAGGAGGTAGATCTACATCGCACCCATATATATATATATATATATATATATATATATATATATATATGTATATGTATGTATGTATATATATATATGTATATATATTGAACCGAGCTTCGGGGTTCGAGTCGAGTTAGAGTTTCCAATCACAGTTCTCAAATATCTCAGACAAAGAACAGCTTCTCTAGACTAGCAGTCACGACAAATTGTCTTCTCTCACTGACTTTACAAAACTGCTTGTCTTCTATGTTGGGCTGCGGTATTTATACCTGATTTGTCGGGGAAATCTACCAGTTTCGCCAAGGTTCTAGAAGCTTCTAAGCTATCTCACTAAATATTGGCCCTAGAGCTTAGGGCATGGATGTTTCCAGAAGTATCTATTTTTCGCCCAGTTTTCTCGCGAAAACTTCGCCAAGTCACCAAATCATTAGAAAACCCGCTTTCAACGTATAACACGTCTAAATACCACAATTTTTGCCCGAAATAAAAGTATTTCTGATCTGTCTGAGATATTTTAAGCCAAATACAATAATTACTTATAAATTTGTAACGTTGCCTCCCTCTCAAAATCTGCACGTCACGATCACTACAATCCCTTGATAGGAGACCAAATTTAATATAAAAGAATTTACATTTTAAGACGATACAGAACACATTACATACACAAACAATTAAAAATACAAATACAAAAAACTTAAAATATTAAATTTATCTATACTGTTTACAAAGAGACTATGGTCTACAAATTTTTATTTTACATTACGATGAGAAGCTAATCTATCATAATGTGCTACCTTTGGTTTTGAAGAAGATGATTTCCTTAGATGAACCACAAACGTCATTCAGTCTTTTTACGACTTTAGGGACCTTTCCAGCTGGCTTGCAACATTGGAGGAAGTCCTTTACGTCAAATCGGGTTTCACAACCAAACTTTGTCACCTTCCTGAAATTCATGTTCTGTCGCTCTTGTGTCTTACCTTGTCTTCATTCTTTCGGTCGTCAGGTTGATTTGGTCTCGAGCGAAGTTATGGACATCTTCAATACACTGACATCTGAAGTTCACGAAGGTATTCCTCTGTCGATGAAGATGCATCCGGTGGACGACCAAATTGAAGATCGTAAGGGAGACGAAGTTTATTTGTGAAGATCATTCTAAAGAGCATTTGTGATGAAGTATATCCTCTGGTGTCATGAACAGCACTGCGATATGCAAGCAGAAACAGCAGTAGTTTAAAATCTCAATCTTGCTGATTTCTGGAAACCATAAGTGAGAGATTATTCAAGACTGCTTGGTTAAACCTCTATACCATGCCGTTCGATTGCAGGTGTAATAGCGTGGTCTGCGTCTTGTCTATTCCGAGAATTTAACATATTTCTTTAAACACAGCAGAGGTGAAATATGTCCTTTGATCTGAATGAGTTTGTAAGCGTGTGCTGAATCTGGAATTCCATTGCTTCACTAGAACATCGGATACTGTAGTCGCTTCTTGATCGTGATTGAAAACGCTTCAAGACATTTAGTACAGTAGTCCATGACAACTAGGATGTATTTGTTGCCATTTGAAGTTCGTGGTAAAGGACCCAAAACGTCCAATGCTATTCGCTCAAAAGGTGCTCCTACATTGTATCCCTGCAACTTTCTTCGGCTACCTTTCCTTGGTCCCTTACGTTCCGCACAGTTATCACAAGATTGGCACCATTTCTCTGCATCTTGTGTAGTTTTGCTCCGATAAAAGCGTTCTCGAACTTTCTGTAGAGTCTTCATTACTCCGAAGAGGCCTCCAGTTGAGCTACTGTGCAATTCTTTCAAAACATCTGAAATTCTTGATTTTGGAAGAACAAGCTACCATTTGAAATTACGTCCATCATCGGACTCCCATTTCCTGTATAACACGCCATTTCTAATATGGAGTGAGTCCCAAAGAGCCCAATATTGTTTAGTAGCAGGACTATAGATGGAGATGTCCTGCCAACTTGGTCTCATACTGGAAGATTCTTTTAACTCAAAAATTGGATTTATATCGGGATCTTCTTTTTGGGCTTCTATAAGTCCTTCATCACCTTATGGGCCTGGTTTTGATGGCGGTGAAACAGTAACTTGGTGTACCGAAGGATTTCTCTGCTCTAGAACAATATCGGCAGCTTCCATTACACAGTTTCCTTGTTAAAGCATCAGCAATTCCATGAAGAGTTCCTTTGCGATGACGTATTTTAAAGTCAAACTCCTGGATTCATTGAATCCATCTGGCTACATGTCTTTCTGGATTTTTAAAATTTGAAAGCCAGGTTAATGATGCCTGATCTATCCGGAGTAAGAAAATTCTTCCGTAGAGATAATGGTGAAAATTTTCTATGGCTTTAACGATTGACAGCAATTCCTTCCCGGTTGTACCATAATTTCGCTCCAAGACATTTACTCCAATAAGCAATGACATATTCTTTATCATCAATTTCGTGCGACAAAAGAGTTTCGACATTTTCGTTGCTGGCATCTGTGTCCAATATGAATAATTTTCCTGGCTTGGAATATGCAAGAACGGAAGATGTCAACCGCTCCTTCAGTTGCTTAAAAGCTTTCTCACATTCATCTGTCCATAGAAATCTCTGTTTAATTTAAGTAAGTTGTGAAGGGGTTTGGCAATACTGAAACACCCGTAGCAAATTTCCTGTAATTCGTGCATAGTCTAAGAAAACTTCTTAATTGGTGGACATCTTCTGGACGACTTCAGTCGTTAACTGCAGAGAACTTTTCAGGATCTGTTCTTACACCTTCATCAGAGATAATGTGTCTCAGATAGCTTACTTCACGGCGATATAAATTACATTTGCTTTCAATCTCCTTGTTCATATTGTCTAATGCTTCTTCAACGTTTTCTTCTGTCTCCAAAACTTTAGTTACAACTGAAGTTACCTTATCTTCCATTACATGCATCTTCTTCTGAATGATGTTGGAGAATTCTTTTTTAACACTTACTATGTTCTTCTTAAGTTACTTTTTAAGCTCATCCTATCCAGATTTTATTTCTTTCATCATCTCGGTTTTAAACTCTTCTCTTCCAGTTTTCATCTCAGCAAATGCTCCGCAAATATTTCGAGAAGACTTTTCATCCATTTTTCTTGTGACAGGCTGCATCAACTCTTTAACCCCACTTCTAACACCAATTTTACCGAGTTTCGGGGTTCATGTCGACTCTTCAGCTTTTCTCTCGCTCTGTGGCGAAGTTGTTGTGCTTCTCGATCCCCTTTCTAAGTGGGTACTTGAAATTGTGACGTCGGCTATTAAGTGGTTAATCCACCATATATATATATATATATATATATATATATATATATCTGTGTGTGGGTAAATGTATATAGATTGATGCACACACATAAAGTAACGTTAGAGTTAATGTTTCTTTAACTCCAATAGTTTCACTTTCCGATGGAATTTACCCTGTCAAAGTTGATTTTCCAAATGGCTCCCCGTAACTAACTTGTACTAAAGTAAAATTATAAGAAAAGATTCAAGATACCAAGGAAAGGGCAGAAAATAATTTAAAAAGGTGTATTAAGTGCTTTGCAGAAAATACTATTCACCAGGTCTTTGACAGCTTAATGAGCGTTTGATGATTCTTAGAGCAGCCTGTTTTCTAACTATGCTATGTGATTATATGTGTGTGTGTGTGCGTGCGTGTGTGTGTGAGAGAGAGAGAGAGTGGATATGTGTGTGCGTAATTGAATTCCTATTTGTGACATAAATACATGAATTTGTTTCATAAATGAACTTACAACGAAGATCTGTTCAAGAAATATACAAGGATTTAATATAAAACTATGCAACACTTAGACTTAATGTTTTTTAATAAATTTTGTAACTATGTCACTAAATTTTTCAGGAGGTTTAAATGACACTAAAAATGCATTGAAATGATTAAAAGAAATTAAACGAGACTGGACAAATTCTTTTTGTTCCATTTTCATTGAAAAAATATTGTTTTTAAAATTAACTGGATCATTTACACCTTCAAAATAAATATACATCACAAAACAGTTTGTTTACTATGTATATAATTTTTCATCGTTTAATTATAAGCAATGTTTGCATAATGTGTATGTAATGAAAGCTCTGTTGCTGAAAATAAAATGTTTTAAAAGGATGATTTTTATTGCCTTTTCCTTATTTGAATTCTTCTTTCCTTATTCTAATGAAAAGTATGACCACACAGCTAGCGCTCATGCTGTTATTAATAAAGTTATTGATTAAGGAATATGGTTGGGAATCCCGATCTTATAAATGCATTGATTACTGTGTCTTCAATGGAAATTCCCTATATGCAATGCTTAATCTTAAATCATCACATCCAAATGTTTTATAGGATTCATGGTCCAGGGATCTCTAAAATCCTTACACTTTGGAATAACCATTGAATGCTAAATGTAGTAGGTCATCCATAAGAAACAAGTGTGTGGGCAGGCTTAAAAATTGATTGATTGCAGCATTTTGCTGTCACTATACAAACAGAGAAAATTTTGAGTGATCTATGTCCATCCAACCTGAGCCATGATCTATAAATTGTAAGTGCCTGAGAAATGATTGCCATTTCAGGATCATAGCACGTCTTACATATTTTATAAAAGAAAACTCGTCTAAAACTGTTTCTGATGTATTGTGTTTTGACTTACCTCTGAAGAGCCAATGTTTATCTACCTAGGAGTGATATTCTTTGCTTGAAGATAGGCAGACTTTCTTGTGAAATTGCGTGAGGGAAATGCACCTTTGGTCACATGGCTAAAAACCTCTCCTCAAGTAGAAATCTGTGAGAGGTGTTTCTGCGTTTCATTTATCCAGATTCAAATAACCAAGTCCTGACGCTATTGCCAAGCAATTATATCTTTACGACGTCACGCATTTAACTTCACATAGCGATTTTCTAAAAGTACTATGACTTTTTTAGTGATTATGAAAAAATTCTGCTTCTATCTTCATGTCAGAAAGCATTGCGTTAACTTGTAAACATTTTATTGCTAACGTGTTTAAATATCATTGTTATATCATGGTTTACCGTTATAAACAAAAAAAAAAACACTGCAAACTACCAAACACAACATTTGTAGACTATGAATTACATCCGCTAGTAATATTCCAGTTTCTAGTTATCCAAAAAGTCTATTGTACATCGTTCAAGCAATATTCGTCATGATCTTAACTTGTGAAAAAAATGGTCGAGACAGAAATAAAGAGAGATTATTTACCTTAACATCAAAATTCTACACAAAAATAATTAGTTTTACAAATCTTTTAATGTTTGATATTGAATACCAATTTCATTTATTTGATGATCTTATTTAATAACTAAACATAGACTAGAGAAATAAATCAAAATGAGTTCTTAAATTTTAATATTTGATACAATTTTTTAACATTATTTATTACAAAATATATTTGAAACATTAATTTTGAATATTGGTGCCCATTGGAAAATAAGTGTGTTGATTATAAATTAAATAATACATAAATTGTGTTAATTAAAAATAGTGTAAATAATTTCAAAGTTTTAGGTAATAATAAATCAATTTCATTGGAAAAACCTTATAAGAGTGATTTATATTGCATATTATTTCTTAAGACAGTGTTCACTAATGCAAAATATATTAAGAACAAATTAAATTTATTTACTTTCCTTTATTATTTAAAGTTAAAAATATGCATAAAATAAGGATGATTAACTAATTAATAAAATACATTCTTTATAAAAATTACGTGATATCCTATAGTTTAAATAATATATAATTCATAATAATATATATGATTTAAACATTCAATATGTGTGGGTGTATATTTTAAGTATTTTTACAGGAATATAATTACTTTAAAAGAAAATATTTTCAGAAAAATCCATTTGTTTGAAGATATAAATTCAAATTTTTATTATAAGTAACTAAATTTTCTAAATATTTCAAAATAGGTTTAAATTCAGTATCGATTGAAAAATAATTCATGGAAGTGAATTTTTAAAATAATATTATTTTGCAAAAAAAGAAAGGAAGAAGAGAAAACAGCTTACCTTGTGAAACACAACAAATTTTTGAATAATCTTTAGAAAATTTCGCAACCCTTTTCTATTTTAAATTTAAAAAACAAATCATGATAAAGAAACATTTAATATTTGGCGAAAGATACCTGATTAAACAATAAGATTTACTTTTTGCAAATAAATTTATATTCAATGACTTAAAGAAAGTCCTATTTATTCTTTAGAATTTTTACATTTCATTTGCATTTCTTCAGCATAAATCTTTTTTTTTTTTTTTTTTTTTTTTTTTAAGTAAACACTGATATATGTAAGCTGACAGTGATGTATTTCCTAGAATAAAAGGGAAGTCAAGTGAATTACAGTTCAATTTATTTTTTGTCTCGTGTTACTTACTTTCTTTTTTAGTACCATATTATGAAATTTTTACGTTTGTGATGAAGATATTTGAGGGATATAAATGTGTTCACGAATTTTCCATTCTTTAAAAAGAATTAGCAATTTTATGTTTCTGCAGTAAGTCATCTCACTACAGCTAATATAAATATATAAAAATTTTATTCATTTTTGTGAGATAAAAACAAAACAAAGCAAAAAAATAATGAATTTGCCACATAGAAAACGCCATTTTAGTAAAGTATTCTTGTTAAATAATTTCTATTTCACTACGTGAAAAATATTAAATATAAATAGAAAGAAAAGAACATGGATTGTCGTAACATTCATAAATATATAGATGACTTTCATTATACTTGGCTTGTCACATTTCTAGTATCTGACAAGTCCATTTCAATTCTTAAATATCGCACTTAAAAATTGCTTATACACTTCTATCCTGAAGACAATGGAATAAGAGGCTATTTTTGTTATCGCCAACACCTAATGATGTTATGAATATGAAGCGATTTCTTAATTATTAAATTTTCTATGCCCAATAAATATTAAATATAAATTTAAGATATTTGACAGCGTCTTTACTAAAGAGCGTTAACATTTTACTACCAGATTGGAATGTAGAAAAAGGTATTTATTTGGCAAATATATTATACTTGATATGGTAAGAAGGTAGTTTACGAGATATTTGGATTCCTAAGATATCCACAACAACCATCTCCGGCAAAAATAGCATCATTTATATACCTAAGCGATGAGTCAAACGAAAAAAGGAAGACTTGCACAAGTACAGGTCTCCATTCATGTGCATGAGGATTCCTACATTCACATCAACCTTAGAGACCAGCGTTACTTAGACGTGAATGGTTTAGAGAATGGGCTGGCCAGGAAGCAGGTGAAGGAATTTTTAAATTAAGAAAGGTCTGTATAGTGCCTTAACATTACGTCGTGCACTACCATGTTTATATGGTGTGTCAGAGGAATGGAATAAGAAATGAAGTCTCAATATTTTCCAAGATGCTCTAAAACACTGCGGTGACCGACCATTATGACGCAGCAAATAGGAAAGATATTGAAACAATCCAAATCTTAATTGAATTTCCTCGTATATATATATATATATATTAATATATATATATATATATATATATATATATATATATATGTATATGTATATATATATATATATATATATATATATATATATATATATATATATATATATATATATATATATATATATATATATATATATATATATATATATATATATATATATATATATATATATATATATATATATACACACAAGACTGAGTGATCCTGTGTATCCGATGTAGCTGATTTTTCCATGTTTCTTCATTTGTCATTAAATTTAATTATGAATATGTTAAGCTTGCAAATAATGCCCTTTCTTGTTACACTACTCATGACTTTGGGGTACAGTCGGTAAAAGGTTTTGCTTATTTAAGGTTGTTATTGATAGAACAATCTTGAGATTAAACATTTGAGTTTAGATAATTACTCTGGCACAATTGATCATGTATTCATTACGTAAACACGGGTTCTTGACTGACCCTACCCTGAAAGTTTCGATATCATAAAATGTAGTTTCGGCAATTAAATGTTTGAAAATATAAAAGCCTGAAATGTTTTGATATTTCTTATCCTTACGTGACATTATTTTTTCGTTGGCTAGAACATTCATATAGAATTTTTGCCTAAGAAAATTGTGAAATAGTTATTTTAAATAAAACTCAATGTATAAATCATTAGATATGAAGTCCATATATATTGTACCATGCTTCGGTATTCTTGTCGATTCAGAGTTGAATAAAGCAACCACTTAATGAACACAAGACTTTTATTCGTAGATATAAGAAATTCCAGCTGTAACAATCACACAATTATACAGCTACAATTCGTCAGATACAATAAGTAACAGCTTCCAATCACAGGTCTTAAATACCTCAGACAGAGAACATTTTCTCTAGACTAGCAGTCCCAACTAATCGCCTTCACTCACTGACTGTCTTCAAAAAACTGTCTCACTTCTATGTCGGGTTGCGATATTTATACCTGACTTGGTGGAAAAATCTACCAGTTTCGCCAAGGTTCTGGAAACTTCTAGACTATCTCGCTAAATATTGGTCCTAGAGCTAAGGTGATGGATGTTTCCAGAAATATCTATTTCTCTCCTAGTCGTTTTAAATCTCGCCAACTGTCTCAAGGTCACCAAGTTTTCTCGCCAAAACATCGCCAAGTTAACAAATCATTAGAAATCCCGCTTTTAACGTATAACACGCCTGTAACATATAACATGCCTGATTAAAGGCATGGACAGAACATGACGTTCTGTCCATACCTTTAATCTCAAATGAAAAATATATGATCATTATATTAATGGGATTGCTTGTTGTATTATAAATTCAATCCTATCAATTCTCAATTCAATTATAAATTCAATAATTACTTATTAATTTCAGACTTCTGAAATTTTAAAATAAAAATAATATTATTTTTAAAGAAATCAGTGAAAAAAGTCTATTTTTGTTTCATTTATATGTATTAAGTGATGAAATTCATATAAAAGTATTGGTTGTGACACTTTGAAAATCATAAGTTTGGGAATTCATTATAAATTTGCAATCAATACTTTATTTAAATGAAGATTGCAGTAAAAAGAAAAGTAGGGTATGAACAATACTACTTTTATGATAGAAAATTTATCTTGATGATGTTATTTTCATATGATAAAATTTTTAATTTTGTTTTATTATCAATCATAGCAATTTCCTGAACATTTATTAATTCTTCTAATATTGTTTTTCATTGCTTCTTAAACATCATTTTATTTATTCATATTTTAAAAACTTTCTGAGCAAGGAAATTATTTTTATTTTTAACTTAAATTTTAGAATTTTCTATTTTCAAAAATTATTTTTGATGGTAGGTAATTATTGATCATTTACATTAATATTTTTAGTCCAAAGCAATTAAGCTTTCTTTCCAGTAAATTTATGGTACTTTACAATTATAAAATTTGTATAATTTTGTCGAAAACCACTTTAGACTTCTATTAGTGATAAAAAAGGACACAGATAACTCGGATAATTTTTCCATATAAAAATATTAATAAATTATTTCTTAAAATGCAATGTAATTTGCTCAATTTGCATGCTGAAAATTAGTGATTGAACTTTGTAATTTGTTCAGATTTATATTGTTGTCGTTCATTTTTTAAATATCTGGAATATGTCAGATTAATACAAGAAAGTTTTTGACTGGAAAAAAATGTTTTAATGAAAAGATCAGATACTAAGTTTCTTTCAGAAAGTCCAGTTGAACCAAGACTAGAAAGCTAGATGTTCACAGATTTTTTTATTTGTGGGGTAGATTTTCTGCCGCGATCAAAGAAAATGTACTTAAGACGGTCACCTGTTAGTAGCTCCCAGATATCTCCGGCTGAGCGAACACATTTGATTTTCCACAGAGTGTTAGGGATGTTTCTGGGTTTAAAAGGTGCAAATGTTGAACATGCCATTTTCAGTTGAGTTTGGAAATTACATTTTAATGTAACTCTTGATAAGTAAGCAAAGAGAGGGTCGTCATTTCCTAAACTGTTTGGCCAGTCTATCAGTGATCTCATTACAATAATTTTCGTAATGAGGTTAATTCCTTGAAGATGGACGTCGTGGATTTGAGAGATCTTCATCATCTACCGTCTTTCACTCAGCTTCATGAATTTCACCATCACCAACTACTAACATTTCCCACTGAATAAGAAAATCATATTAACTTTCTTTTAGACAGAGAGAATATCTAAACAATGAAATGAATTTGGATTTAATATTATTACACAATTAAAAAAAAAAAACATTGAAGACTTTTTTTTTTGTATATAAACGCAGTCTCAAATTTTTATTTTATTCTTGTTAACATTCTTCTTATATCTGTCTTGTGCGCCAATAAATATAGTTGGTAGATTTCATAGATGATTAAGCTTTAATTTACTATTTTAAGTGTTACAAATTTTTTCTCAACCTTTAATCTTTTCAATAAACTTTAATATCAGATTTGTGTGGAAACTAAGCACTTGTCGTTTCACGTTAGACTGACCACTTGACAGGGATAAGTGCTTAGCACCCTTCGGTCAACTGTCAAGAACAGTTATGGGCACTGTAGGCCTTAAATGTTTTGGGGCTGTCGTACCACAGAGTTTAGTAAAAACTAATTCAATAATTTTACTTCAGTTAAAATATAAGTAATGTAACATAGAAAATTATAGAAATCATCAATGAATCAAGTATTAAATTATGCAAAATATTGATTAAGAAATTTGGAATTATATTGATATAAAATCGCTTAATATATCATGAATAAGAGTTGCGTAATATATTGTGTAACATTATTTCATACTTTAAAAAATGAAAAGGAAAGAAATGCATAAATGTAATATTTCTTAATGGATAACTATTTTCAATTTCCTTTATATGCATGTATATAATGAAATAAATAAATATTAATGTTATCATAAACCAGTAATTTTTCCTAAATAAAAATTCGTTCAAACAAATTCAAATTAATGAACGGTAATTCCTTAATGAATAAATAAATTTACAAATGTGAATAAATAAATGAATGATAAAACTTATACAATTTTTAAATTTGCACTTTAAAAGTGAACGATTATGGAATATTTAAGCATAATGGTCTTGTGATGAATTATTTTAATCTAAATTACTAAAATGTATATTGTGTTAATATTTAATCTGGTAAAATTTTATAGTTATTCACTATTAAAATATTTAACTTTAAAACTTTATTGTGTAATCAATTTTAAAATTTATTTGATACTAAATGAAGAATTAAACAAAAGAAGATTTCAACTTATTAAAAGATATTTTATTATAATTGTGAAAGAAAAATGCTATATTTTAAATTTAAATTATTAAAATAATAGTTATCTAACTTTTGCTCTGGCGTTTTTTTTTTGTATTAATATATCGTGCTTAGCGTTTATAATCAATGACTAAATCAATTTATATTTAAATAAATTTTGCATAGTTTTTCTTTAAATATATTTTTGTTATATTATTTTATTTAATGAGGGCATTTTTTTTAATTGCAAATCATTTAGATTTCCATGGATATTTAATAATTCAAATTATTTATTTCATATTGCACAAGGTACATTTGTAGTTAATAATTTTTCTAAAAAATTAAATATTATCAAGTTTTTTATTAATTTTTCAAAAATAATTAAAATTTTTGTTAATTCTGATGACAAGTCTGTTTCAAGAATATGAGCTGAAAAAAAATAATATTAGAGATAAAGAAAATCGTATTCTTTGTTATTGCGTTTTTGAATTTTAGAAAAAAAAATTAATGCATAAGTTGAAAATAAAAAAAATAAAAATTAAATCTTTCTTGCCAATTTATACTAAGCGTAAATTGGATATTTGGCATCTTCTTTTTCATTTTGCTTTTTCATCTGTTCTATTGTCACCATGTAAATAGCTTGAACCTACGGTAAATGGCTTGTCAATAAGAAATAGTTTAATTAACAAAATGAAATAGTTCAATATTTTCATTTTGATCCGAATGAGTTGAAGCCATAAAGTCCTTACTTGATATGAGAGTCGTGTCTAAATCAATTCGGCTATTGTTTATGATTTTTAGCTCAAAGAGAATCGAAACGACAACAGAAATTATGGTTTGGCATACTCATTACAATCAATGTTTTGTGTACAAAATGAAATCAAAAATCAGAAAAGAGAATTAGAGAAGATTTAACAGCTTTCTAGAAACATGAAATAACACAAGCAATGTTGATGAGTCTAAGAACCAGACAAAAATTTGAATCGGTTACAGACACAAATTAGAAAAGTTAATTTCAGAAAAATTTGAAAGCAGTACTGCTAAAGATTTGAAATTTTGAAAACAAATTATTTAGGGTATCAGGTAATTTTCATGATTTTAAAAACTTTTTCTCTCAAAAGCAAAATCTTAAAAAAATACCTTATTACTAGTCAAAATCATGGATCGATTTTTTTTTTTCATCGCCGACGATACTCAGACATTCGATGCTGAACTTCGTCTTGTTTGCTGCCATTCAAACAAATATTATTTGAAGGGATGCAGTAAATTCATCAACAAGTTGGATTTACTAAGCCGTCTTAATATGATAACTTACTTTATTACGTGTGATGTAGATTAAACTTATCTCAAGTTATGGATAGTTTAAACCAATGATAGTGATTTAGTCATATTCTCAATTGGAACGAAGGAAACAACCACTTTATGGTTAATACGGAATTTACAACCAAATTTTCCTGTTAAAAACAGTTTATTTTTAATTAAATTCAATTTGTACATAATTTATTTCCTTGAATATTCTATATGAATTTTAATTCATTCATGCTGTTGGCGCATGCGCTTCAACTGTGCCTGAGCTCAGCGTTCAGATGGCAGGTGGGACTTGATTTCCAGAAAGGAAGGACGTGAGTAAATACCACTGGTAAAACCACACCCACAATATTATATTAAAACTCTTGCATGAATGTTTGATTGTTTTCTATTGGTGTTATTTGTTAAATAAATGTGTTGTTGCTTTTGTTTATAACAGCTGGTCCGTATCTATTCCTTATTAATAATCTGAACTGTTGACACCTGCAGTATAAATAAGAATATTTTTGATATTTCTCTTTGAAAAAAAGGTTAATGTTTCTGCCGTTTTTTAAGCATTTAAATATAATATAAGGACAATAATTTGTTAATTAATATGTTCCAAACAATGTATTTAATTAAATGCCTGTCAATATATTTTATTTCCATATGCATATGTTATTAAACTTGAAATTATAAGAGAAAATAACTTTCCTTAAATGCTAATAAATATTTTTCTTGATAAATAAGTGTATTAAAATTTAATCCTGCAAAAAATGCAATTTTCAAATAATAAAACCTTTACTAATTTCATAAATATGTGTATGTGACTTCTTGGTATACGAGTATTTGATGTAAGAATAGGAACGATTCACATAAACAATGAAATGAAAATTTAATTCACATTTACTGCAATTATGCATTGATTTCAACTCTAAATTCGCAAAGTTCTTACATAAGTGGAAGAATAATGCTTCATTATGTAATTTACATAAAACAAAACATTTCTTACTATATGTATCAACCTTGGATTTAGTAAATTAATAAGTGAGGAATTATTTATTTACTTTAGCCAAATTATTAAAAAGGATTATTTTTAAAAAATGCATTTATTTGATGGTATTTTCGAATAAATATTAAAATCTTTAAGGAAACAACAATCTGTATATCAATAAATGAAGTAGTTTTATTAATTTTATTAAAAACTTCAGTAATTAGATAAGGGAGTTTAGGTAATCTAGTTAATTTCTTTTTCAAGTTATTTATTCAAAGGCGTTGACATATAAATCCGAAGACCAGCTTAGAAATTGAATTAATAAAAATTTCTTGTTTTTTTACCATACTACGCAAATTTCAGTAACGAAATCGACATAACTTAATAATATTAATTATCAGTGTTGGTTTAGAAAAAATATATTATATTTAACGAAACTGTTTAGTAAGACTTTCTTTTTATAAAGCCTTGGTTAATGATGCGAAAGCTTTTTGCAAAAATATCTTAATTGAATAAGGCCTTTCCTTAGTTTAGTTGAATTCAATCGATTTCATTTTCGATATATTTTCTCTTCCTTCATTTCAATAAATGGCCGTAAAACTGAAACAAATTGTGCTACTGTTTTCAGTTGAATGTATGGGATATTCAATTCAATAAATTGGACTGGGATTTTTCCTTCCCTTCTTAAATAAGAAAAATTTAGGATTTCATACCTTGCTATTCAAACAAATTTAAACATATATCAGTTAATATGATTTGACATACAAAATGTATATTTTACAATTTCTAATAATTTATGCGCATATTTAATTTTTTCATTGTTTTCATTTTAAAATTCATCTGAAATAATTGAATAGTGAAGTTTAAATTTCTTCATGGTATGTCTTGCAATATTTCAAATCTCAGAATGTTTTATAATGTGATGACGTTTCTCATTTTTTTCAGAAACAAAAAATCTCAATTATCGGCTGATAATTATTTTTGTTTTAATCACGAATGAGATTTCTTAATTTGAAAAATTTCTCCTCTTTCAATGGATAAGAATGTGTTTGTACTTCAGAATTATTATATTACTGTTGCAAAATTTATAAGAAGATTTTATATAAATATCTGTATAAATTAAAGTTTAGAAATCCAATATTAAATCAGATTAAACTACCACAATAATCTTGCTTTAACAAAATAAAGCATGACAAGAATTTAGATTAATTTAAAAAAAAAATATTATTATGCAAACTATTACTGCTTGCTCAAAATTCTATGAGTTTGATGAAATATCATATACAAACCACTGAAAAATAGGAAACAGATTTAAGAAAAGGGCATGCCATGTGTCAAATAATGAAATTCTTGTTGAAATTTTAAAAAAAATTTGCGTACTGTTTCCATATTTTTTCAAAAATACATGAAAACATCTTTTGTTGTTCTTAAATATTGTATAGAAATGAAAAAAGGATAATGATAATTCTATATCAAATGTATTAAAAAATCACTGGACATGTTCTTAGGAAATTTGAAGTGTGTCTATAATTTCTCAAAAAACACTTTTTGCAATTTTCCTTCTAAATGTTAAGAAGTGTTCAAGGAATAAAAAGTTTGTAATTTCATAAATACTGAAAGATGTTGATGAAGGCTTGTAAAATTTCTAATTTTCAATAAGAATTCGGTTTCTTTATGTAACGTTATAAGTATTGAAAGATTCAAGCAGTAATTTTCAAGTATGTTTTTTACCATCTCAAAAGACATAAGTACTTCCCTCTGTAACCTCGTAAAATAAGGATAAGAAATTGGGCTTCATTGGATAATAGTTGTAATGATGGAGGACTTCCAATAAGATGTGACTAATGTATAATCACATTTCAAAAAGCGAGTATACTGCAGTGATTCTCAAACACTATGCAGCCTCACTTTTGCAGACCACCAAATTATTAAACTAAGCCTCCAAATTTTAGAAATGCTTATAGTAAAAAGTATAATGAATTTTTTCAGAGCAAAATGTGCTTAAATTTCAGAAAAATACACTCTATAACTTTTTTTTTCAATTTAAATACTTTATTTTTTAAAATTAAAAATTTTTTTGTATCCGATAATTGTTATTTTTCATGAAGTGAAATATTTGCCGCATAAGAAGAAACGTTAAGCGGTCACTATAATGACAATTTTTTAAATCTTATTTGTGGGGATTTGGATTTTCAGTACTCACCAACATCAAATCGAAAGAAAGATTGAGAGTGTTAAATGTTATGAAAGTAGTATGTCATTTTTATGACCAAAGAAAGAAGAAATTATCAAAAAATATCAAGATCATATTTCTTATTAAATGAATTCTTATTTTTTATTGCCTTGTACTTTTATTTTGCATGTATTGCTTGATGAACAAATAGCTTTTGTAGTGCATATATTATTCTATTTTACACTCAGAATTATTATCATAAACTACATTACTTAGTGTATTATAGGTTAGTAAACAACGTTTAAACTTATTTCTTACTTTGTGTGATGCGAGAAAAATATAGCAAATAATCGTTGGCTTAGTGAATATGAAAAATCAAGAGCATTTAATTCAGTTCAACGTAACGTATAAATTATTTCACAGCAGTAATGTAAACACATTCGTTATTATTGTACAGCATTTTTTACATTTGTAAACAGCTGTCATCACTAAAAGTAGGCGGGAAGAGAAATACATAATGATCCTCAGAATAATCGTTCGAGACAAATATCTTCAAAACCAAAGATAAAAGGTTTCCGTTTCATGAGGCTGCCCTTACATTTTAGAATATTGCTTTCTCGAGTACTGTAATATTGCTATCGTTTCAGTGTTTTTATAACATTTCTTTATTGTTGCTACTCAATAGCAAACTGTAAACGTTGTTTAAATTAAGTTTTGTGAAATTTATGATCAATAATTCATAAACTTCCTTCCTTTAAATATTTTTCATCTTCTTAAAAATAAATCTAAAGTTTAAAATTTTATTATAAAGACAATATCAGCTCTGATTCAAAACACAATTTCATTGAATATACTTTCATTATATTAGATTCTTACATTGTTATTTTGTTATACATCAATAGAATTAAGCGTATCATCATTTCACCTGCTCCACAAAATAATACCTGAGCAAAGTGCTATTTTAAGAGAGAGAGAGAGAGAGTAAGTTAAAAACCTTATAAGTCTTTCCTCACACTTCACTTAGGAATAAATTTCTACATTTTACTTTTTTTCTACATTTTACATTCCAATAAATGTACGAAGAATGGTATAATAACTTTTGTGTACAAACAATTGGTTGTATTAAAGAATAATTGAACGCTAATACGAAAATATGTAAATGCATTTTTAGACAAATGTATTCTTTTTAAAAATATATTTACTTATAAACTTATATAAGTAAATATATTTATTAAGTTATTATATTTTATATAAGTAAATATATAAGTAGTAAAGTGGATAAAATTAATTATTAACATATCATATATTGTGTGTAAAACATATAATTTGATTTTAAAATTTAATTATAATATCAGCTGTCACCGTTATTATCTATATAAATATATCCAAAATTATATCACATTTAACAGAAAAGCAAGAACTTTAACCCGGTGTACCTATGTCCAGATTTTGCAGAAACTGGCGGAAGATGAAACGTTGCTTGAGAAAGTGATAATATCTTAACATTTCATTTCCTTGTACTTGTCGTTAGTAAAATAAATTGCATTGTCTTGCAATGTTCGCTACACGTTTTGTCAGTAAAATTAATAAATGTTTAATTTTTAATTAAATTTAGTGCTAGGAAAAAAAATTCTTAGAAAAAAGCACATTTCCATAACTCAAAAAAGATAAGACTATAAATATTTTTATACCTTAAACATATATTTTGAATAAGAAATTATTAGACACAGTGATCTTCATAAGTAGCAAATATTCAAAAAGATAAGTTTTTCCAAAATTTTGATTTCTAAGTAATAAATAACAAAAAATAAGAGTTTATTTTCTATTCTAAATGCCTAATAATGGATTAGATTGATGTTCAATTATAGATAGAAGGTAAATCTTTTTTTGTGGAGTTAAGTAACCATAGGGAATTTTATTAAAATAAATAATGATTTTTAATATTTTTCTTCAATGATTTGATCATACAAAATATTTTAGAAATAGCGTAAGAAACATATATTTATCATGTAATTATTTTATAAAAAATTAAAAAATAGTAAAAATTTTTAATTTCTTAGTTAAAAGAATAAAGATAAATACAAACTGTTACGAAAAATCAAGAAGTATTCATTGTCAAGTGATTAATAGTCTTCAAACTTGCTTACTGTACATTTCTTAAATAGTAGCAAAAATACTTATGCCCAGAAAGACAAAAGTGGCCAATTAAAATAGTTTTTTTTGTGTTAAAAAATGGCTTACTAAATAAAAATATCGCCTTTTTTAAATGAGATATACAAATATGACATTTGTAAATCAATGAAATAAAGTCATTTTATACCCAAACCAAATATAAAATATTTTAAAAAATCATACATATAAGTGGTTATGTACAGAAAAATCCAGTTATTATTAATACAAATCAATCTTTATGTGTGAAGCCTTTTTTTGTTGTGATAACTATGAAATTTTAGATTAAATTTTAAAAAGAATGTTTTTATAAAGTAAATTAAAAACTCAATTAAGTAAGTAGTTTCATCATACTTCCTGCTTGTTTCGTAGCTATTCTTCTTCCATAAAATCATTGTTTTAGTTGATAAGTCATATTTCTGTACTTCACCAAAACTTAATGATTTATGATTTATCCACGGTAGACACTGAATTATTCAGAATATTCTAGATCATTTAATACCCATGGTAGGGACAATATTACAGATTTACCAGATATTGCATATCTCATTGAGATTAATTGAATATCGTTTGAAACCCCTATATGTGCTCAATGCTGAATTCTAGAGAATAATATATATTATATTCAATTATATCATGAAATAATTAATTAAGCACTTTAAAATTTAATTATATATACATATTATAATTGTTCTTATATATATATATATATATATATATATATATATATATATATATATATATATATATATATATATATATATATATATATATATATATATATATATATATATATATATATATATGCATGTTGTGCAAACATGTGAAAGAGAATAGTATATTTGCTGTTACGTTTTGTTCCATAAAATTCAAAAGCAAATAGAACATTTGTTTCTCATTTTATTTCTTTGATTTCTTTTTTTTTTTTCAAATCTCTTATTCCTCCTTTTGATTCTTTCGAATCTTTATTAATTTTCTTTTAATTCTTTCTATTCCTCCTTTCTTCTGTGTTTCTATTCAAGTTTGTTATTAATATCCAAGGCTTCTAATGTAACATAATTTTTTGAAAAAAGATATTGTGTCCTTTAGTTTCTTCAGATGAAAGTGAAAGACTGATCTGAATTCTCATCTTTGACTAACGAATAGACATAAAAGCATTTTTACTGAAGTAAATAAAAAATATTCTATATAATTCAGAGTTTTGAATATGTTCAATATATTGACATATATTTCACTGAATAATTTTATAATTATGTGTATGCGTTTCTCTCATACACTATTGTTACATATTAGTTTTTCACTTTATTCTATAATTATTAATCAATAATAGTTTTTTACTTTATTCTATAAATTAATTATTAATAATAATCTATCATGTTAATCTGAATATATCTGGATCAAATTCCAACCCTCAACGTATAAATCATTTATCATTATATATCTGTTCTTCGGTATTGAAGTTTCCTGGGATTTTGCATTTTTGTTTCAATCCCTAATAAAATAATTAATCATCAGAACACATATTCATGAAGTCGCGTTGTCTTCATTGCATTCCGAATGTGAAATTAAGTGTAAATGTTTCATATAAATGAATATCAGGTATGGTATGTTTTTCACAGCCGTAATTAATTGGAAAGTAATACACAATAATGAATTTAATTTTTATTCATTTTCAGGAACATTAAAGATATTTTCTTCATCAAATTTAAAAGTATACAATCTAAATTTGAATTATGTTTAGACAAGTAATTTATTAAGTAAATAGTTGTGAAGTTAAGAAATTCATAAAATGACTGTTGATATTTACTCCTGAAATAAACAATAATTAAAAACAATGTGTAAATGATCATGTTACTATTCTTCAATTAAACTACATAATTTTATTATTTAGTTTGTTTATATTTTACAATACTCGGAAAAATAGTCATTAGTTTAATAGTGACAATACAAAAAGGAAAGAAAATTTCTTCCATATAAAACTTGTTAAAGAGATTTTAATTTTTTATATTCAAAGTTTGTTACAAATTAGAAATATTGATTTTCGAAAATAATTTTAATTGTAAATATACTAAAGTAAGCATTCAGATTCATTAAATAAAAATAACTTATAATAATATTTATTGAAAAGTATATCTTCTAGATTACATAGATAATAAAAAGAATTCCTTTTTACAGTTCATTATAAATGTGTGTGGCTATATTGCCAGATTATAACCCTAATAAATACACACCCAAACGCACATCTTAGATTCGCCTTTAACTATTAGAATCAAATTAGTTCTATATTATTTATTTGTTATTAGTTATATGTTACTTATTAGTCATATATTAGTTAGATAATATGAGAAAATTATGTATTAATAATGAAATAAGAGAAAATATAAAATCTAAAAACGGAGAATCGCGAAGGAGGAAAAACAAAATGTTAAGATAAAACAGAAATATATATTGTTTCTCTTCCTCGGGGGAATTGTGACAGAGGGTGACTTTCGAATTTATTTGTCTAAATACTCTATAGAAAAAACAATATAGAAATTAAATATTCCTGACACATTCAAAAAAATTCAATATCAATTAAAATTTGAAAATGATGTTTCACAAATGAAATTTAAAAAAAAAAGACCACTCTGGGTGACATAAAATGCTTAAAAGTATACATAAATAAGCAATGAGGTTATTAATAAATAAGAATTTAAAGATTTTTGTTTTATTATTCTACACCAGACCTCCGAATTTCACAATCTGCTTACAACCTTTCTGCTTACCCGAGTAAATTTCAAGGATAAAACACTTTCTCAATTTTCTATGCACATTTGGATCAAAAACAGAAGTAAATAGTGCACCTTTATATGTTAACAGCTAAAAACTGGCTTTTAAATTTTTCTTTCGAAACTTCAGTTAAACATCTGACAATTTTACTGAAGCCGAAGGAAACGAAGCAGTTATAAAATTCGCGTTCAAAAGATACCTTCGAATGCTCAATCTCAATATTTGACATAACTTTTATATCACTCATGTCGTCTTTTGTTTTGGTTTACTAATATGGAAACGAAACAAAACATTTATATCCATGGTGGTAGCAAAAGAAATCAATTGTTGGTTTGTAATTAAACCCTATCCGTTAGCAATTAATAGAACTTTAAAATTATTTATGAAACTAAACACTTTCAAAATTAATTACTCGAGATATATAGGGAAATTTTGAATCTTTGAAGCACAAAGTGCAATCATGGTAATACTTTTCACACGAAAGCCATTACTGAACAAGATACAACAATTTATGACAACTTTCTTGTGGCTTTTGAACTTTCAAAGCTTGGAAAAACATTCATTCCTGGAGAAATAACAAAAAATATGCATTGTGCAGTAATCAAAAGAAAAAAAAGTAAATTCATTCAGAAGTTTAGTTTTTCAGTAAACAACGTGATTTGGGGTTGATAAAAGACACTAAAAAATATATAAAATCTCAACTGTAAGATCAAAATAGGCATCTTAAGTGATTTGTTTGGATTTGGATGCGTTAATAAATGTTGCAGATACAGCTCAGGGGTTGATTTTTATTCTAGGATAAAATTTGCGAAATATATGAATCTTTGATAATCACCAAAGTACAATAATGAAGCATTTATTTTAAGGAAATTAAAGATGCCCAAAAATTGATAGGAAATTTTAAAATTTATTACAACAGATGGATATACAGACATATGAGATAAAAATAAAGAAGTTGTTGTTTTATTTAAAAAATTCTATGAAACGCGAGTGGTAAAAAAACCACTTTAGTCCTTTCTTGTATCTGGCATTAGCGGTTTTTATGCGGTCATATATTTAAAAATAAGTTCTGAGCCAGTCATATCAGATGTTAATTTCATGAACACCATTAATCGAATATTCCTCTACATTATTGATGAAACTAGTAAAAATTATTTTCAATATGATACTGCTGGGAATTTCAAATGGAAATTATTCATTTACAGTTCAAAGATATAACTAAAAGAAAAATTCACAATTCATTTTTGTTGGAATTTCAATATTTTACTTGTACAGTTTGATTATTTTAAACATCTTTTTATGGCCTGTTTTGTTTGCTTGCTGCTTCTTGTCTGGTTTAAGATAACATTCGTCGATATCCAATACTTAAAGCATATATATGGATCTATGTTGACCTACGAGTATTGTTTAATAATTGGTATAAATCAAATTGGCTCCAATTAGATATTGTGAAGGGTGAATTTCACACAAATCTTAATATTTTTTATCAGTGGAAATCAATCATTTAGCTTTACTTAAAAGATAAGTAAAACTACGTCATTATCATTTCTTTATTTTTAATTGCTTATCCAAAAAACCAAAACTGCCATAAGCCATTAATTGTCACTAATCGGACTGATGATGACACTGGCAGGTTGAATGTGGCACAGGGATTTAAAACCACTATTATATATTATTTGAGAAATGTTTCCCTTTACTTGCATTATAAACTTTAGTTATTTAATTAAAATATGTCTAACAATAAAATATGTTAAAACTTTAATAAATGGGAAAAATGCTTTTTTTTAGTAAATATTGGTGAATAATAAATAAAATGTAGTCCATAGAGAATTGAAAAAAATAACAATAAATTGTAAAAAATTGTTCTTGAAAAAAAATGGCACATATTATTTTAAGTAACTTTATTTCATAAAAATCTAATCAGGGTTAAGACTTTTGTTAAAAAATGTAAAATGTCTTATACCTTTATTTATATTTACTTTGATTTGGCAAATCATTATATGGCTAGATCGTTAATAATTATTTTCACGGACCATACTATTACTCTCTTGAGTATTACTCTTCAAAATATCGGTAACAATAGTTTTAATTTTAAGAAATAATAATAAACATTTCTCGTCACCAAATGTAGCATAAATTTTGTGTGATTAGATTACTGTAAAGACGTTTCGCTTTAATTTCATTTAATTATGAATCATCACGATCACGTGATTTCTTTCACAGTAAAGAACAAGCTTAGAAAATGTATGACAAATATAAAAGTGGAAAGTAGAATAACAATTTATGAGAACGGATGTGTGAAAATTATCTACTTAAAAGAAATGTTGCCGAGTAAGAGTAAATTTGAAGAATAAACTTTAGAAATGTTAATTAAAAGTCTTTTTTCTCTGCTGAAATTCAAGCCGTTAATTCAGAAGGAGAGATACTTCCGTAATTGAAGTTCTTTAAGAAGAGAGAAAATAGGAAACAATTAGAAATTTTACAGATCAAAGATTTAAGATTCACATCGCATAATTTTTCTCTTTTAATTTTTACAATTTACTGTGCTTAGAAAATTTTCGAAAATAAAGCTTCTATTTGTAATATCGATAAAAGGAAATTAGATAGAATTGAGAATGTTAGATAAAAAGGTATACGTGTTCCAATTTAAATTGTTTTATTTTTCCTGATAGAAGAATAAATAGAAACTATTAAAGATTAAGAATTGTATGTAAATATTGCACAATTTTATTATTGTAAGCATTTCAATGTGAAAGAATTCAAAATTATGATATTTATATTTTTATTTTCTACATTTATAATTTGAAATGATTTATAATTTGAGAATTTTACTTTCTTATAAGAACAATATTAGAATTGTACATTACTCAGAGTAATATATTGTGTGAAGTTACATTTGCTATATTTTTAGAATTACAACCATCCTTAATTTACTATTTTAAATTTCATTAACTAAAAGCAATGAATTTTAAAATTGTAAATAAATTAATAAGAATTAAATAAATAAAAAGTTAGAAAGATGTTTCACATCTTTAAAATGTTAAATAAATAATCCTCACTTCACTGTAAGAACTTTCTCTTGTTCTGTACTTCATAATGAAAATTCAATGAAAACACTTTGATTGATATTTGCCAGAAAGTTACCATAAAATATGTTAGAAACATTAGAAATATCAAACATGATAGAATAAAGCATTTCACTTTATTGTTAAAAGAAAATTTACACCTTAAGATTCAAATTCAAAATTTAAAAAGAAATGGAAAAAAACTTTATAACTTTAACCAAATTATCTTTATCCGAATTTAACTGCAAATATATATTATTATTCACTTTAATTTCAAGTTTGACTGTAAAAACATTAACCTATTATCCATTTAAATTTCTTGATTTCTTGAGCATGAGTACACAATTCAAATTGTGAAATATCATCTTCTAAAACCTTAATGTCAATACAAAGTACTTTATTTATTTTTTTTTTTTTTGACGTTAGGCTAAAATCAAAAGTATTTATTTTACAAACATTGATATACAAAATAAGTTACTTTCATGCAAAATAGCTCTAAACATGAAGCGATAATTGCATCCAGTAATTATAAAACAAAATAGAATTTATTGATTCAAAACATTAAAAATTAAGATGGAGATATTGCTCTTAAAAATGTAATTTGAGGACTGAGTTCAAAAATATCTATAAGTAATATCTCAAGGAAAATGTCGAAAAATATATCTCAATGAAAAAATTTAGCTTTTCCTGTATTAAAAAAGTTAGATCATTTGAGAATCGAAAGCAAATGTTGTTAATCAAATGACTTATAAAAACATCGAAATATTCTCCCTCTTTCTCTTGCTAACAACTATAAATAAAATTATAAAGAGAGTGATATAATGGGCGAAAATGCACCATAATCATTGACCTTCTAACACTCAGCTTATTATCGAACTCAAAACTCGATGCACAAAATTCTCGATGACTGGTATCTACTTCTTAAAAATTCATAAATGCCATTAAATTAAACGAAATGTTGATGCATGTAAATGACTTTCCACATCAGAAGTAAATATTTTGTTATTGTTACAGAAGAAAAGAAAATATATAAAACGTTTTTTAGGAATCAAAAAAAAATTTAAATAATTTATGTTTGTTTCTGACTTTGTTAAGAACTGAAATCAAAAAATATTTAATTTCCAACCCCTTTCTGAGGGAGATCTAAAAGACGACCAAATGAAATATGAAGGGCCAATTTGGATCAGAACTTAGCTAAATTAAAAATAAGAAACTGGATGAATTTTACTAGGAATGGGAAAGACTTGCGAAAGAAGCAAGGGTCCAAAACGAGTAGTCATGCTAACAGTGATGAAAATTAAAGACAGAGATTAATATGTTTATATTAATTCATATAATTTTTAATCAAAAATTATAATCACTATTCATTTTCTTCATCCTTCTCTGTCTCTCTTTCTCTCTCATTCTAACTCTAACATTAAATCACAAATAAAATTCTATTTAGCAAAAAATAAATAAATAAATAAAAAATCTCTCAATTCATTGAATGAGACAAAGCCAAAATACGGCATGATATTATTAATTTCGAATAAAAAGTTATAGAAAAGATTAACTATTAAACCTGGTAACTTTTCTAATGATATGGAATAGACAGATGAGGATGTCATATGGATTCCAATCAGCGTGGTTCTAAATATGGCTTACTATAAAAGAAGAAGTAATTTCTGGACTACTATTATAATATTTATGTGTGATTATTTCCGTATACTTTTGTAAGTAGCTTATATGTTCCGTTAGTACTTAATTGAATGCACGATATGTATAAATCTCATGTAAAATACGCTGCTTAAGTCAATTGTGATGGTGTCACGAACTTGTAGTCTTCAGGATAGTTCAATAGACAAAATTAATTTCGTTTCTGAAGATAGATTTATTCCATATTAATGTACACAAATATTAATTATTAACACAGACATAAACTTCATAATTTTTTCACATTATTCAAAGATATATATATTTTCCATCTGCCCGGGAGACTGATTTCAGCTACCCCTGATAATCACAACAAACAATCGTTTCTCTCCCTCTGACATGACTCTAATCCCTTCCATCGACAGACAACGAAATGAGAAGTTCTTATTTCCGTTAACTAACAACATTTTTATGTAAAGTAAGTCTTTCATCAACAAAATACCAAATTTAAATAGATAGTGTTTTGATTTCTTTTGTTGAAAAAGCAGGGATCTCAAATAATTGCATTAGAGCTTTATCGCAGGTTCTTCTGAACTGTAACCAAGAGCAAATCTAATCTGGAAGTCCATGGAATAAAAACTCTTTGTCTTATTTTTTTTTTTTTTTTTTTTTGAATTTGAAACAATTATTTTGTAAAAATAATAACCTCATATTTATTATTAAGTGTGTCTTCTTTTTCAAATAATCTACAATAAATAATCCATACTACAACAAACATAAATAAACTATAATGCAAAATGTTTCCTTCAAGAAATCAGAGTTACTGTCATTAAAAAACTATTTTCGAACATTATGAATTCGACGCTGATTTTGTTGCAAATTTTATTTCACTTTTTAGTCATGCTAAAAATCTGTCTTAAAATTAAATTGAATCATTGATGTTATCTTACAACTAATTAATTAAAAAATAACAATTTGATATTAATATCATTCCCCTTTATTTTTAATTATTAAATGTCTTCGAAAATCTAGGAACGTTATGAATATTAAATCCTTATTTTTGCAGTTAGATATATATAAATTAATAACGGAAGACTAAAGTTTCAATTTTAACTTTTTTAATTTATGATTTCTTGTTTTTTAGAGATAGTGAAAAATAGCATAACCAGTTTGAATAATACAGCTTTACTTATTTTAGAGTTATTTAGGATTAAACAAACATTAATGTCTTCACTCATTTTTATTTATTTAAGTTTCCTTGAAAATTTATCATCGGAGCATAATATTTTGATCTTTGTTATAAAAAGCCTACTTTTATAATAAAGTAATTACATATAAGTAATTACAAATGCAGTGTATCAACAATATTATCAGTATTGATTTTGAGGATATAAACTGTAGCTTGTTTCAACAAGTTGATTTCAAATACATTATGAAGTGCATTAAAAAGTCTTAGAGCATTTTGATATAAGAAATTGGGGCGATAAATTCCTATCCAAAATGAAATAAATTTAATCAATTACAATTTTCCTTTAATATTTTTAAGAATAACAAATTTACGTTTTACTAAACAAAGCCCTTCAAATGATAGTATTTATTGAAAAACGTTGATTAAAATTAAGAAAAGATAAAATTCTATATGTAGCATAACAATACAAGTTATATAGGTTTTACAAAAATCTGAAAGAGAGGTTTTAAATTAAATATGGCTTTTTAGTTTCGGTTTTTATTAACCTATTATTTGTTACGAATTGTTTACTTATAAAAAGTTAAAATGATTCAAATATTTCATTTAAATTTATTTAGCAATAGTTTAAGTAAGTTTTTCTGTTAATGAACTTTAAATATTTACATTTTGCTACATTATGGATTATAGAGATACACTGCATTTTCGTTTACTTTCTGTTTTAAAATATGTTGATTAAAATTTCCGTTTGAATGGATCCATTTACCACTTATTTAGCATTGCAAGGGACAAAAGTGAAGGCACTTTATCAAATCCAGCCTAGTTGATAAACCATTCTAGAATCCGAAAGTGGACTGGTCACAGTAATTTAGGAGAGGGACCAAGCATAGCTATCTTTTCACAAGAATGACATTGCGACCACTTATTGTTTAACTTTTAAATTACTTAAATTGCTGCGATTACTTAACTTTGAAATTGCTTGCAATTATTCTCTAAATTCTATTTTATTGTGCGACACACACACAGCCATGACTTTAATAAAAACATTACCAACTTAATACGTGATTTATGGAAAAACGTATTTTAATTTCATTACTTTTAGTGTTTAGAGATATTTTATTGTAGATATATTATATTTCTAATAGTTTTACACATTTTTATATTTATATTTCTTTCATTTCTTTGCTAATTTTATACTTGATATTACTAAGAAGGTAACGATTAAACAAAATAAGTTTCCTTTAATTTTCTTTTACATTTTTGCCAGTGAGTCAAACTATTATAAACAACAAATAAACATTTTAAGTTTATGGTACTGTATTATATTCTACTATAGTTCCACTGTATCTCTCTCTCGGTATATATATATATATATATATATATATATATATATATATATATATATATATATATATATATATATATATATATATATATATATAATTTTTTCATTGTTGATTGATTGCTTTCGTTGTTAGTTGGGCATTGAATTGCGAAAGCTTTTTTTTTCTTCTTCTAAATATATAACAATTGTTTCAAAAGTTACGGAAATATTCTTCTTTCAAATCTAGTATATAAAAATCAATAGATGAAGGAAAAAGATTTGAAGAGAAAAAAATAAAACTGAACTAAATAGTTCATAAAAATATTAGTAACACATTTTAATACATAAAAGTTACTCTTGATCTCATTTTTGATATAATGGTAAAATAAGCAAATATTAAATCAAACAGATTCCAAAAATTGATGCTTTATTTTGTTTGTAAGTATATATAAACATTAAGAATCAACACAATTGATATGTATTGTACTCTTTTATGGCATAATGCTTTTCATTCCTTCAATTTAAATTGTAAATTTATATAAATGTGCTAGAAAATTATGGGGAAAAAACTGTGACGACTGAAAAACGACCGCCTACGTAAATGTTTCCATTCATGTCTTAAGAGCTTCTGTAAAGCAATCAGAAGATTCCAAAAGCTCTTCGTGCCGAAGATGAATAAAATATTACTCTTGGATTTGAAAGTGAAAGGAAGATCGATTTTAAAAATAACAGCCATCACTTTCGATTCAGATGAAAGAAATGTCAAATCGACAGTTTTTATATATATATATATATATATTTGCAAATTCGACTCATGCTTCGATAAGCAGGAAAAAATTTTAAATCAGAAGTCTCCATTTATGTATATGAGAAAGTATTGAAATTTCGATCATTTGTTGTAAGCATCATAATACCTTTAAGTTTTTGAAAAATGAGAATTTCGATCACTGTTTGCGTCATCAAGATATATTGTTTAATATATATATATATATATATATATATATATAAAACATATTTTACGTATATATATATATATATATATATATATATATATATATATATATATATGTATATATATATATACGTAAAATTTCCAAATATGTAAACAAATATAGGTGTATGTATATTTAACACAGTTACTTTCAAAAGATGCCAGCGGATATTTCTTTATTTCTAATAACAAGGCAAGATACATCAACGTTAATAAAATACAGTTTTCCACATACACACAAATGAAATATAATACTACAATTTATGATTAATAGTAAAAAACTGCTCACTTAATTATATATTAAGAGAGTGAAAAAGCACCGAAGGTATTATCTTGGACATTTTCTGACAAGCTAATATTGTAATCATGGCCAAGAATTTCCGCCCTACAGTAACGAAGATGGGTTTTAATCACATTTCCTGTTAGATCACGAAGTGGCCGAAAAGATGGACACAAATTACATTATGGTCAAGTTGCTTGTCTAGGCAATCATGGTCTTTGAGTAACCTAAAAGAGGTCCCTGCATCACGCCGTAAATAATATGGTAAATTAGTGAGGGCGTCCATTTTTCATTGCTTCGATTGAATTTTACATATAATCATCTATTGGTGTATTTGTCTGGAAGTTTGTTATATTTTTAGTTTATATGTAATAAGATATTATAAGAACTATATAACTATTTACTTTATTTGGAAGAAGTTTGCAAAAGTATATACAAGTACCTGTTTTAAATAGTCAGTGGCATCACTTCAAAAAGAATAAGGGTGGAGTATTCCTCCCAGCCGTCGCTGGTACGAGGGCAAAGGGTCTGGCTTTTCATTCGCCACCAATTGTGACAGAGCCTCTAGAACTGCAATTTCTAGTATTGTAAGTGGCCGCACTAGGGGTCTCACGTATTTCAAAGTCAGGAAAATCCTTGAGGTCTGGTAAATGTAAAACTGAGCAGGCTTCTCCTAATCACATCCTAGACTGTTTGAGACTTTCCAGAGAGGATATATACTTATCCCACTTTAGGTCCTCGATTTACTTAGGGTCGACGGTTTGATGGACTTTGTCTGACTTCTTCAGACATTTAGAGGATAAACCACAGCACAACAACATATAGGATCCTCATTCTTTCCCCATAAGCTGACTCCTTCACCATGAATTTACTTTCTTTAAAAAGAGCTATTATGTTTGGCAAGGAATGAAAGCTTGCAGAGTTCTGGTGCCTTAGAATATACATTTTAAATATATAAAAATAGGAAAGGATGAAGTAATGTAAAGAGTGAATCATTTGCTTATTAACAGTAAAGAGCTAAACGAGGTTATACATACAAGTAAAATTACAAAATAATATTTTAATCACATGGACATTAAATGGTAAAAAAGAACAAAGGGGAATTTTTTTTTGTATTTGCAATAGTTAACTGCAAATGTAAATGCCAATTTCCTGGAAACTTGATATCTGAATAGTCTGAAATATGTCTAGGATTAAATTTATGAATTTATCCCCTACTTGATACAGTATAGCATTCAAATTTTTTCGTAGGGTCCTTCATGACTAATTTGACTTGCCAAGAACTGCTTGATGGTAATGAATCAAATATCATCCAAACCCTTCAAACTACAAAAGCATTACCTATTCCGTGGTGAATTGTTGAATATTTTCTATTACAACATGTGTGGTTAATATGAAAAAGTTGTTGATGACTGATGGCTGGAAAGCAAAGCTTTTAATACTCTAAATGAATTGAAAAGGAGAAAATAATGCAAGCTCAAGTACATCTTCCTTTTTCTTCAAAAATTGAATGCATATTTTGAATTGGAAAGCATAATTAAAGAAAACTTCTGGGTTTTGCTAGTTAGCTTTTGTTGTTGTTGTTGTTGCTTATCTCCAAGGGTCTGACGGAGTCAGACCAAGTCTAGGAATCGATTGACTGAGAGGAAATCGATGACAAGAAGGGGAGAAGTGTAGATTTCGTCCCATTGTATATTCATATAATTCAGAATATGCTCAATAGAAGCTTGGTATCCATGAGTTATTTCCTTGCTTGGTATCCAGTTAGCTTTTACACATATGTAGTGCAGTTCTAATTTAAACATTTACCAATATCAATAATATGTAATGATCAAAGATATGCTTACACCAACTCTTACTATACTGTCTTTGATGATAAATTATTATTGGTTATTGGGTTAGAAGTATTAGATAACAGGTTATTTAATACTGTCGTTAAAATTCAATGTAAACAAATTATCATTTTATATGGAGTTTTATAATTTATTAAATTATCAAATATTTTACTTTTGAACAACTAAATGTATTTTCTTAGAAAAATGAAGACCTATTGATAAATCATTTTAACTGATTGATTTCGACGTTTCCTTGTTATGCACTTAAAATGAAGGCAGAATAAGTATGAGCGAAATGCATTTATAAATTGAAAAATCATGGAAAATATTCCCACATCTATTTTCACTTTATTTTCTCATTCAGGGAGTCAAGGTCAGAATCAAAATGAAACATTACAAATATTGAACCGCAATGTTTTGCTTTCCGATAAGTGGAGAAATTACTCCTGCGTTCATTTCTGCTTTTTTAAATCAATGACAGATAACCTGTTCTGTAATAGAATGATTGACAGTCATTGTCTTAGAAATGCTTTCATTTACTCACTTTATTGCATAAAGTTTTAAATAATCGGAATTGGTAGAAATGGACGCCTAACATTTTTAGGTATGTGGGTCTTACAATTAGTTTAATATTTTTCCATTTATTAAGTGTACATTTTCAAGTCTCTTCTATATTGAATTATACTTTTGCTCACACATATTATTGGCCAAATTACCAGAACTATTAGGTAACCCTTTTGTGAAGATTATATCTACATTTTCTGAAATTAAACATGAAAATTGTAAGGTTTACATACATTTCAAATGCAAAAAATTATCAAATGGTAATTACGTTTAATTCCTTTTATTTCTCAATTCACACAAAGTATGTGAATGTTATGGATGAAAACTTAAAAGAAAACACACAGTTTAATTTATATTTAAATAAAAATAAGCTTAAACGAATGAGAATAAATTATTGTTATTCTTATGCTCCAGTGCACTGCGCACAGGATTAAAACCAGCTGTAAAGGAATTAAGTTTAATTATAAAACTTACTAAAACCATTTGGCACCATTTCGCAAATTTTATAACTAGGTATGATGAAACGTAATATCAATAGTATTTATTTTAATAAAACATTTATTCGAGAAACGCAAAATATTAATCAAAATATAAGTTTATGATATTTTGTTACTAAATTATCACAAAATCAAAATGTTATAGAGTTCTTAAACTAAAACATGCTTTAATTTATATTTATATAAAAATCAGTTTAAATAAATGATATTTAAGCATGATTTTTATATAAATAAGTATAAGATATAATTTTTAGTGTTCCTAAATTGACCTAAATTGAGAGCGGGAATTTCAAAATAGCTTCAAAAGATTTAAATTTCAAAACTTATCTCAAATATATTAAACAGCTAACAGAAAAATGTTACTGTCATTGTTAAGCATTTTACTTGAATCTTCAAACAATAATTCATATAAATTAGATAATAGTTTTATACACAATTGAATTCCCTTTGCTTGATTTTGATAATCATAGCTAATTTAACGTGTAAAAATAATTGAGGAGAAACATGAAAGTTTCCGGTACCATGTTTTCCAACAAAAGGAATACATCTGAAAGGAAGAAACTTTTTGAAACATCTCATTTGGTTAAAGTTTTCCTCATTCTGCCTGATGAATCATTCATGACATGTTTGTTTACATCTTTGGAAAGACTCGACTTGGCAAAGTTTCTTTGAACCGCTTCGTTTCGTATTAAGTAAAATAGGGAAGAAAATGAGACTCGCATTTTATTCTCAAACAATTCTGATTTCATCTTCTTTTGAGCTAAATTTCTGTAGTAATAAAGCAGAAAGGAGGTATTCTTTTTCATCTGGAGTAACACACAAAAGACAGCTATACACATACAACGTATATTAAACATTTCAAAGTATAAGGCGTAAACAGAAACTCTAAAATTGTTTTACTTATACTGATAAATGTGAGTTTTAACTTAGTTATACTATAAAAGTAGTGTAAATTTCTACTATGAAATAGAAATCAAATAAAATAAATTAATGTATGTATACATGTGCGCCATAAATTCGTGCAAACTTTAAATATTAATTAAGAAAAGAACAAATAATGTTAAAAAAGTGGCTTGCACGATTGGCATTAGAAAGAAAATGGATTTATTTTAGTAAAATTTATTTAAATTAGTTAACAAAACGACCGATAGGTGGCTCTATTGTTGAATGTCTTAAACAAATTAACACAATACTAATACAATTCTGCATTTTCGAAGATTTATTTAAATTGAAGTTGTTCAACATGACCTACACTAGATTGTATGCAGTAAGTAAGGTGAGTCACAACACATGTGACAACTGAGTATAGCATGTCTGGAGGAATCCCAGACACGGTCCGCTGAATGGCATATTCTAGTTCCGCCAATTACGATGGAGCGTACCTGTACACCAGGAATTTTAAATAACCCCACAGCCAAAAATCTACAGGAGACAAAACAGGTGATCGTGGGGCCATTTGATCTTACAGACTCGATTTATCACTCGTCTTCAAAAAACGTTCGCAAAAGAAATGTTCTTACTGAGAAAGCAGCGTGGGTCAGAGCACCACCTTGCATGAAATTTACTATAGAAAGCACACCTTTTCCTGTAAGTCTGGCACAACCTTTTTCACGCAGAAGACTGAGGTACCGTTCAGCGGTCACTGTGCATGTTTTTCACCCCAGATTTTTGACAACACTTTTCAAAGACTAATGGACCGGCAACAAAAGAGGCGGTGAAACCAAACCAAACTGTAATAAGAGGAGAATGAAGCTGCTTCGTCTTGTATTCACGGGGATTCGATGTCGCCCAAATGCGACTATTGTGTGTATTGACGTCCCCATGTAGAGCAAAGTAGGCTTCATCTGTCCATAAGACGTTAAACAACCACTGTGGCTCGTGTTTTACCTTTGTTAGAGTCCATTTATCAAACAATTCTCCTGCTACTATATATGACGGCAAATTGCAGTCACTGCTTAGTCTCATGCAGTGACTGCAATTTGTACGGATACAACTGTAGTATCCCGTGAAGGATACGTTGATTCGATGTTACGGGCACTCCTAAAACATTTTCAGCTTCACGAGCCCTGCTGCTTCCTATGGATGATTCTGCTACCATATCCTCCATTACACTCCCTACAGCTGCGACACGCCCTTCTATCAACTATCACTTCGTAATCGATCTTGCAAACGACCCACTTCTTTGAAGCACTTCACAAGTTTCAGTATCCCTGCTGGTGATATGGGTCCTGTTTTCTTCTTCTGATTGCTGATTCACCGTTCTTATAAAAGAGCTTGAGAGTCAACGTTTTATCCTGTAACGATAGGATAATGCCGGCATTGAATGAAGATTCCCTGTCCATTCAGGTGTTTTATTGTCAACCTGATTTGCATAAATCCTGTTCGTGCACCACAGCGCCTCCTATAAGTCATTTTTTGAACTAATATTTTTGTTAAAAAATCCGCCTTTTTTCTGATGCCACTCGTGTAAACTGCACTTTTTTTAACATCATTTGTGATTTTTTTTAATTAACTTTTAAAAGTTTGCACGAATTTATGGAGCACTCTGTATATATATATATATATATATATATATATATATATATATATATATATATATATATATATATATATATATATATATATATATATATATATATATATATATATATATATATATATATATATATATATATATATATATATATATATATATATATATATATATATATATATATATATATATATATATATATATATGTATATATATATATATGTATATATATATATATATATATATATATATATATATATATATATATATATATATATATATATATATATATATATATATATATATATATATATATATATATATATATATATATATATATATATATATATATATATATATATATATATATATATATATATATATATATATATATATATATATATATATATATATATATATATATATATATATATATATATATATATATATATATATATAATTAAGTTTCGTCCAATTCCCAAATTCATTCAAACTATTCTATGAACGTTAATTTTTTTTTATATCGGTATATTTTCAATTTGGGAAGCGTATTTAATAATGTCACAAATTATATAATTTTATAAGTTTCCTTTTTTTCTTTTATAATTTTAACTGTAATAAGATATTTTAAAAGTACTCAAGATATTTATGAGTCTATTTATGCAATTCACGAAGGTATTATAAAATATTTATGAAATGAAATATATATAATAAGCATATGTTGGTGAGTAAGATGCTTCTTACTTTGAGAATCATTATAAGATATTCATTAAATTTCTTTTGTGTGTGTGTGACTCATGATCATTAAAACAGAAGTCAATTAAATAATTAATGGAAAAATTACTAAAATCGCTTGACAATTTATATGCAGTTTTTTATTAATTAAAATTGACACCTATGGTAGCTCAGATATTTGCATGCTTTACAAATACCATGAAATGTATTCAACTATCATATCAGGTAATACCTGGGATGAAAAGTAGTAAAACAAGTCATCAATATATGTCTCTGTAACACTAAATGCACTAAACAATAATTCGTGGAAAAACCGTAATCTCGGGAAAACTTCATTTCGTTTACAAGCCAAATTTTTTAATAATGTCAGGCTTAAACTACTTAAAAAGTGTCTAATTTGTTGAAAATAGGTAAGAAATGGTTGCAAATTATTGGAAATATTTTCGACAATACCTTTATTTGAAACATAGTTATATTTCACCCCCACATTAAGATTTAAGCAAGAAGATGAATGTGATAATCTGACAGACCCTTTAAATTCTGAGTTAATGCAAGTTTTTCTATTTCTTTCTAAGTCTGGTAAAGCAGAACCAGATTTTAAAATCTTCTCATGACATATATATTATTTGTTGTAGTTCATTTTGTTAAAAAAAAAGCTGTTTTATATTCAAAAGTATTTTACTGTTCAGTATTTTTTCGTGACATTAAATAAATATAATACATAATAACTTCTTATATTAAATGAATAAAAGTACTTTTAAGATTATAAATATATTTTTTCTAAATTTTTTCAATGATAATTTAGTTTTTAGTAATATTTTTATTTGGTGCATAATTCTTGCTCCATATCTTATGAGGCATTTTACATTTCCCCGATTTTATTTTCACGATGATTCTATTGCGATTTGCAATAGTACGAATTATCTAACTGAAGTTTTGGTACTTATTTTCTTCAACATTTGAGAGAAGAAATCATATACGCAAAATATGCAAATAAAATTTTTGCTAAAAGTAGAACGTATGACTAACAAATAAATGTTAAAATTTCTTGAAGAACCATTTGGAAAAAAAAAAAAGGCTCAGGTGCAGAAAAATCGCCAATGCTGCAATAAGATTATTTCTGAAGGATGTCTGCTGTGCGTTTAAGTCACCGCATCCTCTACGTAGCATGGTGAGTGAGATAAGCAACGCGTGATGAAATTAATCTAAGTAAACTACAATTTGCTTGGAATTCTACAGGTTCAAAAATGTGCTTATGAGTGAAATCTTTCTATTTTCTAGCTGGTGTATTTTTCAGTCATTTCTTTGTATTCTCTAATACAACTATAACGCTAATGGTGACTGGATATATTATTTATTGCAGAATAAGTTCAAACATAATTGTATTTCAAGAAAAAATATTTATTTTTCACAAAATAAGCTGATTTGCCAATCATTAACACATCATTACTGAAAAAAACTTCTAGTTGAATAACTTTTCAGAAATGCTGATTTCTTTGCAAGTTAATGATTGTTAAAACGTCAAGTTCTTAAAAGACCAATAATCAACAGACTTTGCCTTCTACAAAGGTTCTTGGTACATATTTCATGTTTTTATATATTTACCTATATCTTAAAACAGGTAAAATGATCCCAGGATTGTCAATAAGTTTTACGAGTAATAAATAAAAATAAAAACGTTTCTTGTTCAATTTATAAAATACAACAAAACTTGAAATATTTTTAGTACCGATAAGTTAGGGGCCCAAAACAAATATAACGAATTAAACCACAAAAGTAAAATAAGTTTTTTTTTTTAATCGTTAACATCAGAGTAATTCGATGTGCAAAAGGTATGCGCCTTGTCTTTTGTAGCGAAAGATTTTTAATTGGTATTTAATATACTCCCTCTCAATAATTCTCAAACGTTGTATATTATCTCGAGTGTAAAGGATAAATGCTTGTATCGTATATCAATACAGAAGAACTTTATTCATTTTCAATTTCAGTGTTTTGGCAAAAATATTTCGGCAACTTTTTTCTTCTAAATTACAAATAAAATAAATTATTCTTAAATAATGCTGTCTGAAATCTATGTTTCTCAGAGCAGGGTGGTATTTTTTAAATATTTGCTGTAAATAAATATTTCAGCAATATAGTCTCAACACTTTTCAACATTTCAGTATATACCCGATTTTATATCGACATGTTCAGATAAAACAATTTGTTTGCATTCTCCCAAGAAATAATAAGAATCGAAAATTCAGTCCTTTCAAGTCCAAAGGACTGAATCTAAGAGATTTTAATTTTATTATACAAAAAATAATATTATACACAATTACTTTATTTACAATCATAAAATAATTATATACATAAATTAACAAGACTTTAATAGTTTGGAAAAAAATAGCAGCAAATATTAATTCAAATGATATTTATAAGTTTAAATATTATTAATAATATTTATAAATATTAATAATAAAGTTTTAAACTTATAAATAACATCTGAGAAATATTTTTGTTAATAATATATGAATATTGATGATCATTATTTGTAATATTTGATAAATAATTATATGATAAATATAATGATGATAAATATTTTTGATGGTAATAATTTGAAATATAATTGATAATAATATTTATAAATATTAATAATATTTATAATATTAATAATATATAAAATTATTTGCAGAATATTAAGACATAATTATTTCAAAGTATCCACAAAATTGGTTTTATTTTTTAAAAAAATCTTCTTACATATGATCATATAACTCGAAATATTTTGCGGGGGTTGGTAATTAAAGTTTCAACTGAATACTGCCATCATTTTTTGCTTTTGTATTCGAAGTACTTTTGGAAAATATGTTTTGCATATTTTATATATAAAGTATTATTTATATCATTTTTATATATTTATATTATTTTATAAAATTCTTAATATCAAACTTAAAAAATGAAATAACACTAAAAATAATATTTAAAAGTACGATTCTTTCATTTTATTCTAATTATCTTCTGCCTTTGAATCATTCATAACAAGCATATTATTAATGTATCTCTATAGCTTGCTTTATTAGAGTAAATGAGCTGTGAACTGTAATCAGTAAAAAGTTTTAATCAAGGTTGGCGTATTGATTTTTATATCAATATATGCCTTGTTTTCTTATAATGCTTAAACTGAAATAAATTTAAAATATTTTATGAACGCTTTAGTAGCATTTATAGATTCTATTTAAATATCAAAGATGATATTTATGATCACGATTCTTCATCATAAAATTCTTTTCTAATTTTGATATATAAATGACAAATTAATCGCAAACTTTTGCATGCTATTAATGAAACAAAAATTCCTTATTTCCTTCACTGCGAATGAAGGAAATAAAGAAGGGTTTTAATAAAACAATAATTATTTCTATGTATTGATTGTAAATTTCAATAAAAAATTTGACATCTTATAAATATGCTCTAATTTTCTTTTTTGTTACGGATGTAATTTCTACATTAACATCGATTTGTGTTGTATAAGAATATAAAATAATTAAAATTTTGTCCTTTAGGTTTTATCAAAATATTTTGTGCACTTAATTAGCAAATGTCGAGTTAATTAATAAAAAAACGTAAAATAAAATATTTTATTCATGCAACTGGTTGCATTCTGTTCTTCCTAATTTACAGTAATGAAAAGGAATTCATTGTATTATTATAAGTCTCTAAATATAAGTATAAAAATTATTTGTAAAACGTACAAAGTTCATGTAAGATCTATATAAACATTTAGTAACAAATGGAATCTTTGCAATTTTCATTATAATAATTATTCAGAATCAAAATTCTGAGGATCCACAATTTAATAAATTTGAAATTTAGGACTACTTAACTGACTTATTTGGTTATCATAAATTATTTTTTAAGTTTAAGACAATCTAGCAAGCCAGTTAATTAAAAAGTACTTTCAAATTTGTTATCATTTAACTAAATTTAGGTCTGACAACTATTTAGGACAATTTAAGACTATATATTTTATTGCTATTGATATAAAAATGAAATACTTTACTTTTAAAGAAAAACAGTGTTTAATTATTCCAATTATGTTTTTTTCGATGCTTATTCACAAGAATGTGCAATCAAAATAAGATCACAGAGAATAAAAAAGTTTGACGCCGCACAAGTTTTTTACAACCCTTAACGCACAATCATTTATCAGATTTTTAAAAAGGGAAAGAACACAATAGTTTTATTTTTGAAACGAGCAGAATTACGAACGTCTAGTCAACATAGTATAGCGTTAGTTATAGTTTAAATTAGTTATAAACAAGGTGACTAAATTTTTGAATGAAGTATATTTTATGTTTTAAGTTCTTCAGAGATCAATATATATATACTGGTGTTCATCTTATTGTCTTCATCGTTGCACTTTTCATGAAATTCTCGCCAAAGATTCGGCAGGCCTTAAAAATAATGATTTTAAATTTATCAAATCGTTATTTTGTTCTTAAAATATGATTTCGATGTGTGAATTAATAATTGTTGGTGGTTAGAAATTAAACTGGTGCATTTTATGCATTTTGTAACATAAATCTTTATTACATAAGTTTAAAAGTATGCATGCAATACAAAAAAATATGCTACTTTGGATATGAAGAGTTGTATTAAATTGTCCGTGAAAATAATTTGAAATAATAAATGTTTTTTCAGATAAAAAATCTCATAAATATATGAGATATTTTCAGAAGTATATGATAATTTCAGATACAACTAAAAATACTCAGTTCTTCATAACAAACATTTAAATAAATATGCATTTTTTTACACACCTAAAACATAAAAACGTAAGATGTTCAGTTAAAATTTATTGTAATTTTAAAAGTTATTCAGGAGTTTGTACTTTATTATTAGAATTATTATATTACAGATATAGTGGAAATACTTTTGAAACTATCTTTAATATGTTTACCATAAATTGAAATCTAAATAAGATCCATCTAAAACACATTTCAAAAAGAAAATATAAGATTTTTTTTTTTTTTTTTTTTTTTTTTTTTACCAAAAATATATTGCTTTGCAATTCTGAAATGGTGCTGTTTCCTTTGTTAAGTTTAATTTCTTGCGATACATATATGAAAAGCTTCTCAATATAAGGTTATACTCGGTTTTCTTAATTTAATGCAAAATGCATACATTTAGGAGGAAATTATAATTATATCTACATGCATTTAAAAATTTAATATTTCTTTTTAATGAAAATGTTGCCCACCCCTAATTAATGTTAAAATTCATTATTTTTATAATGAAACTTTATTTTTGATTACATTTTAATCCAGGCTATGTTAAATATATATATAAATTGATTCTATTAAATATTTCCTTATCCTCACTTTTAAGGAACTAAAAATGTGAACATTTTAAAAGAATTTATCCCAACATATAATTTTATAAACCACTCAATACTTCCCTTTCTTTAAGCAATTAAACATTAAAAAATTTTATTTAATCTATCAAAAATGTTTACAGGAAGAACTTATATTGAGTTTACGGCGTGATGTAAATTAAACATGCGCAAAAAATTACATAATGTTCAAAAAGTTACATGTGCAAAATATAGTATAACAATTTTCAAAAACTTAAGGATTTAATTATCTTCATAATTCAATTTTTGTTATTACAAAAGTATTTAAATAACTTAAGTATTTTTTGCAACTTAATTTTCACAAATTAATAATGAAATAGTTCCCTTTTTTTAATCCTAATTATTAAAACAAAAGAGTATTGTAAATACTAATATTCAAAACATAATTTTTAAGTTCTTATCCGTTAATTATTTTACACTTATACACATTGAGTTATTAATATTATATTTTTATTTTAGAGTATAGAGGAGTTTTAATATTAATTGAAAGTCATTTTTGTGACTAGAATTTAACCACTTGAACACTTATAAATTGTTTAAAATATTTTTTTGAAATTACACTTTGGATTTATTCAATAATGTTATTAATAATTTTAAGTGATATTTCTTCATTTGGTATAAAATGTCTTTGACAAAATAAACATTTGGGAATTTAAGAGGTCACAATTATTTTATCAAAAAGTACTTATCACAATATACATCAGGCAATATATAAGCATTTGATTAACAAAATATAGTTACTTTAAAACTGATTATTTAATCTTAAATTTTCTTGAATAAACAAATAATATTTGTTTATTCAAGAAAATTTCTTATTTCTGGACACCTAAAATGTCCTGATCTCCCCCTTATAAAAATAAATTTTGTGTAATTTTGATTGTATTTGAAAAAATTGAGGAGTGTTAACATTTCAACCATGGGGTCTTAAGTACTAATACATCAATATGTTCGCAAATGTATCCTCTACCAGAAATATTTTGGTCACAGACATCTCTAGAGTCCTAAAATTTCCTATACAACCCCCCCTTTTAAAAAATTCAAATTCTTCGGTATTTTTGTATATTATTAATATTATAATATTAATTATATTTTTGTATATTATAATAATATTTGTTTAAAAAAACTATTTGAATCTCTGTATTTGAAGTTAGATTTGGTTGATCCACAAGACTCACTACTCAGAATCTAAAACTGAAATTTATGATTTTCTTTCACGCTTTATTTTTTGAATATGCTGTACTTTTTGTAGATATTTAATATGCATTCAGTCAATACAAATCAAAATTCATTATGTTGATCTCCATATGCAATTTACGCCAATAGTTCTATTTAACATGTTACCTATACGAATAAGTTTTCTTGTTACTGAATGGAGGCATTTTTACAAAAATTTCAATTTGTTTACGTTTCATGTAGAGTATATAAATATTAAACAAACATCAAGTATATTAATTTTTAATTTCCTATTGCACTACTGGTTATTAATCATTTAATTATATATATATATATATATATATATATATATATATATATATATATATATATATATATATATATATATATATATATATATATATATATATATATATATATATATATATATATATATATATATATATATATATATATATATATATATATATATATATATATATATATATATATATATATATTAGTTTTTCATTCATTTTATTCTTCTGCATAAAAATGCTTGTTATTAATGCCATCACTTACTCCAAAGAATTCTTTCTTTACGTAAGTTTTAAAAATGAGGATTAATTAAAAAAATTCGTTTTTGTTGCCTACTTTCTTAATTTTTTACCTTCTTATTGAGGATATAATTCATTTTGCTTGTAAACACAATGCTTTCTAATGTGGTATTTTTTCATTTCTAATGCTTACTAATATACACATTATTTTTCTAACATACAAAATATTTTTCTTACTAATATACAAAATATATTTCATTTCTAATGCTTACTAATATACACCCTTATTAAGAAGTGGTATTTATTCTTTCTTATTAAGGGTGTATATTAGTAAGCATTAGTAATGAAAAATATTTTACATATACGCTGGGAAATTTCATTCTGATGTAAACAGTAGCAAAAGAAAATTAACTTAATTAATATTGGCCCCTATATTTAAATGCAAAATTTTTTTCAATAATATTGATATTGAAATTTAACATGTCTAACGAAGCCTTTTACTCTTTTGAACTGACATTTAAAATCCCGATTTCCATACAATTAAAGATAGCAAATAAAAATTATTCACAAAAGCACGTTGAGATAAAGAATATATCTGTAATGTGACCTTTGAAAGTAAATGACTTTTTTGTTTAGGCTTCCTAAAAATAATAAATTCTTTTTATTAAGCATTTTATTAAAATGAGTTCCTGAAGAAACTATATATACATTGATATTTAGATTTTACTTTTGAAATATAATTTGCTGTTTTTCATAAATTGAAATTAAAACTTGAATTCATGTAATTTTAATATTGAACGTTGAATATTTTATAAAGAAATACTTCAATGCCCTTAAAAATTTGTAATATGAAATACATGTTCTTCATTATTTTTAATGTCTCAGGAAATTTAGACTTTTATACATACATACATATATATATATATATATATATATATATATATATATATATATATATATATATATATATATATATATATATATATATATATATATATATATATATATATATATATATATATATATATATATATATAATTTGTGAAACTTGGACAAACCAAGTTTGCTCTGCACATGAATTTAATTTAAGTCAGTAAAGTGTGTTTTTCGTTTAACCAGAGCAGACGAAGGTGAAAGTACGTATATGCTCAAAGGCTCCTGCGATAGGTGGCGTGACCTCAGGATCCACTCCCTCAATTTTGACATTTACCTAGAAAAGGAGGATATTTTCTCCAGTTCATTGCGCCTAGGTTAACTGCTCAACAACCAACCACTGGACTTTTAATTCCATAGATTTAGCGAATACGTGTCGCATGTACTTAATGTGTCTTGGCGGCATTAGGAATCAAACCTCACCCTACTGGCTGAGATTCAAAAAATGTTTTCGTGATAATCATTAAAAATATTTAAGAATGTGTATCTTTTTATAAGCGTTTTATGTAAACTTATAAGGATATGGCTATATTTTATAATAAAACTTAAACCCTTATTCTTTTTAAGATATATATGTCGTAACGGGAATGTCTTGGGGTTAGATGAATAAGAGCAGCACGTTAATTAACAAAGCTACTTAATGAAACAAATTTTAGATTACAGGAGCACTTTTACTACATCTCGGAAGATCCATCTGATCATCGCAATATGTGGGTAGATAAGTGGCTTGCGAATGGGCAGTAGAGGGGAGGCGCTGCTGTCTCTGGAGACATATATATATATATATATATATAGACAACATATATATATATATATATACCGGGTGAGGCAAAAGTTCGTTACAATTTTAAAAATTCATAAAAAAAGAAGAAAGTGAGATAAAGAAGTGCGGTTTGCAAGAAAGGGCTCACAAGGTAGTCGGATTTTTTTTTAGCAGCAAAAAAGTTTTAGTTAAAACAGTCACCTATAGATGGCGCAGACATCGAGAGATTCAGCAGAATTATGCAAATTAATCTTGCGATAAAAGGCCGTGATACTCGAGAATTTCTCATTCGCTTTCAGAATGTTATTATTACCCGATCGGGCGTTGTTGGTGAAGTTGTTCTATTTGAACGGAGAGTCAGCAACTATTGCGTTGCGAAAATTTCGCACGACGAAAGGACTGAAGCCGAAGAAAGGCCCCATATCGTGTTCTGGAATAGGCAAGCTTGTGAAGAAGTTCGAAGAAACTGGCTCTTTGGAGGATCGGCCACGTAGTGGAAGACCCTCGTTGGCGGAGAGCTGAATTACTGCGGTGGAAACCACAATGAATGATTTAGGGGCGGAATCGTCCATTGCGAGTAGTAGTGCTCGCGAAGCTGGAAGAATATTGGATGTGCCTCAATCATCGATTCGACGTATCGTCCACGGGATATTGCATCTCTATCCCTATAAACTGCAGTCACTGCAGGAGTTACAACTGGGAGACACAACTATGAGGGAATCATTTGCCGAGTGGGCTATGGCAAGAATCGAAAACGACCCTCAGTGGTTGTTCAACGTTTTCTGGACGGATGAGGTGCACTTCACACTACACGGGGATGTCAACACCCATAACACTCGTATATGGGCAACATCTAATCCTCGTGAATACATGACGAAATCTCTGCATCCAGCCAAGTTGACAGTCTGGTGTGGCTTCACCTCATCTTTCATTGTCGAACCTTTCTTCTTTGAAGAACCGTGTCCCAAATTGGGCTGGAAAACATGCACAGTAACCGCTAAGCGTTATCCCACTCTTTTGCGTGACAAATTCGTGCCCGCTTTAAATCAAAGAGGTGTGTTATCTGTAATAAACTTTATGCATGATGGTGCACCACCACATTATGCCAATCCAATAAAACGATTCATTTTGAGCACCTTTGGTGAAAAGAGACTGATGAGTCGAGGTTGCAAGATCGCATGGACTCCACCATCACCCGACCTCACTCCGGTCGACTTCTGGTTGTGGGGCTATTTGAAATCACGTGTGTACCGTTCATCTCCTTCAACATTGGTCGAACTCAAAGATTCCATCTGTCGTGAGGTTTCTGCAATTCATTCCGAGATATTGCATTCAGCTGTAACGGGCATTGCGAGTCGCCTTAGTTGTGTCGTACAATGTACTGGAGGTCATATTGAACAACTGTTATTAACAGAATAAATAAATGGAGCGTACTGTTGTCCTTTTCATTGTGTTTCGGGCAGTCAGCGCCATCTATAGGCGACTTTTATTAACTAAAACTTTTTTGCTGCTAAAAAAATCCGATTTACTTGTGAGCCCTTTCTTGCAAACCGCACTTCTTTATCTCACTTTCTTCTTTTTTTATGAATTTTTAAAATTGTAACGAACTTTTGGCTCACCCGGTATGTATATATATATATATATATATATATATATATATATATATATATATATATATATATATATATACACACACCGGGTGAGCCAAAAGTTAAACATTTTTTCATTATAAAATATTTAAACATTTTTTCTCTTTTAGTTGAAACTAATTTCTTTCTTCCATAGAATAAATTCCCTTCCTTTTTTATTCAAATTAATTTCTTACCTATGATAGAATTGATGTACAATAGAAAAAATCAAATTGCTTATTACTTTACTGTGTGATCAGCAATTTTCTTTCAATCTATTAGAAACTGGTTGCTACCATCTATTAGTGAGAACTTTAATTAAGAACTACATTTTATTCTTTGCTTTTCTGAATCAAGAGCGTCACTTTATCAGAAGATATGAAAGGCTTTAGAAATTCTTCTTGAATTCATTCCAATAGAAGGTCTGTCATATTTTTTGTAACTATTTAATCACAAGAATTTTATAATTTCCTTTCCTCAACTCATTACTCATATCTTTGAAAAATTTCTTCAATAAATTAAATAATTTGTATCGATAAAATAGGAGTACTGAATGTCATGCATCATATTTGATATTTTTTTAAAGATGAAATATTTTGGAAACACTTCAATACGATTCTATTTCATAAGAAATGAGATATGTATAAATGTAAGTCTCATTAATGAGACATTTGAATAAGGAAAGCATTTTTAGAAAATTAATTTTGAACTCCTTAGAAGATGTTATTTTTTTAAAACTACTTGAAATAATTACATTGTTTTGAAATATTTTGAAATGCCTTGGCATGCCACAGAAATAATTATTTATATAATAAAACTTCTGAGTAACTGTTTCAAAGGTCATCACTAAAGCAATGTAGTTATGAGCACATAAAATTGTTCAATTGCTTGCAACTGTCAGCATTTTGCTATATTGATTATATGCAATCAGGAACCCGTGTTAGCTTAGTGGTTCTGGTATCGATTTTCCATGTGGAAGGGTGAGGTTCGATTCCCCAATATCGTCAAATACCCACCGAGTGCATGTGATATACCTATTCGTAAAATCTGTAGAATCGAAAGTCTGATCGATTGTTGGACAATCTCCATGGGGTAAAATTATGGAGAAAACTTTCTGCCCCTACCCAAATGAATGTCAAAATTGAGGGAATGGATTCTCTTGTCCTGGCATATACCGGTGGAGTCCTAGAAAAAGTACGTACTTTCCCCTTTGTGGTGCTCTGCTTAAAAGGAAAGACTCACCCTACTGAGTTAAATTCGCGTAGCCAACGGCATAGAGAGCTTGATTTGACCAAGTGTCATAAAAATCAAGAATTTTGTTAAAATAATTAAAAAAAAAAAAAAAAAAAAAAACGTATCAAGGTTTTAGAGAAGGCAAGTTATGGACGTCAGTATATAACTGAATTCCCACATTGTGAACTGTTGGCACGTACGTATATATGCTAGCTATCATTGTTTTTCCCCATTCCGAAATATGTATTCTAATATATAATGACAGCACATTATGTGATTCAAGCATAATGGTGCATCTCGACATTTTACATTTTTGGTACATAATCACTTTGATGTGATACCCCAAATGAGTTACTGGGAAGCTGCTCTCACTGAATCTTAATGGCTACGCAAGGAAGCGGACTGCGAGATGTCTGTGTTTCTCTGAATGTGATTCTAATTCTAATTTAATACCGTGTTTAAATGTTGATCTAATTCGAATTTTTACAATTGTGTTGTGTGTTGACGCTTTGTTCAACTTGTTAAAAAATTTGGCATCAATATCTGCCAAAACAGCGAATATACTAACTTCATTGTGAATATTTTTCAGACAAAAAATTTACAATATGGCAATTCCCCCATCCTAACAAAGCAGGATATAGCAACCAAAGGTATACACATAGCAACGGAGGATAGTGATTTGTGTTCACACTTCATTATTTCGGCTGTTATTTCTTTCTTCATTAAATTTCAACTGCAGGCCTATCAAAAACCCTATGAATTACCTAGGTGTAAATTTGTGTGCAACTTGGATAATTAATCTTCATTCCCTGACAATCCTAACCCAGAACTTCTGATTTTTCTTTGAGCATTTTTCCGTACGTGCTACAGATTAACAACATCATGAGTGGCTAATTAATTAGGCAAGTGCCCAGATGTTATCTTTTTTCGTTCCGCGTGATAGTTCTGCGCATTTTGATGCATAGATTGTATAGATAGGATAATTGGGCCAGAAGATGTTTACATTTTAATGAATAAAAAAATTCATGTTTTCAGCAATTTTTGCGAATTTTTTTTTACCTCAATAATTATTCAATTATAAATTCGTTCCTAATTGTCCTATCATCTTTAAACTAATTTTAAATTAGAGTGGACATACTAACGTTTCTGGAAATGTTTGTAGTTTTACTCTTTCAATAATAATTAATTTTCCATAACTTTTTAAAAACTATTTTTGTAGTTAAACTTTCGTGCTATTTTATAAATTTTGTTGGTCACTTTCACTTTAATGCTGCCATAACTTTTTAATTTTTGGTCAATCCACTCCAATCTTTCTATGTTTACTCGGAGCAATTACAGTCCAAAAATAATCATTAGTTAACAAGATAAAGTTTAATTAGTGTTATTGAAAATTGAATATTTTACTTATTTTCCTCCCAATGGTTCTTCGTTCCTCCCTTATCTATATGCTTTGACGCTGAATATTTTCTATGTCCCGTTTCTAGATGTCTGCCATGTACCCCTGTTCAATTTTGTCTTAACCCTTTGAGCACCAGCTTCCTGCGCCTAATTAACTAAATTATTTTAATATTAATCAGCGTTTTTCTCCGCTCCTAACTGTCGCAGAAACCTTGGACTACTTTCCAAATTCCTTCCATTAAATGTGCTTACAATGAGCCAGCTTAGAAAGTGTATATTCTTAAAAAAATATCTACTTTAGCAAAGATTAAATCCAAGAATTAAACCTTCCTCGGTCTCATTTCAAAAGGATCATGAAAATGGCATTAATTCATGACTGGCAAACACTTTGGGATCAGAATACCACCGGACGCCCAGTATACTCCATCCTGCCAAAAGTGAATTTGAACCAACAGTGCTGGCCAAGATAAATAACAATTATTGTAACGGGACATGACCCATTTCCAAGTTACCAGCATAGAATAGTAGTACAACCATCTGACATCTGTGCATGTGGAAAAGAAGGTAGTCCTATTCATTACACTGCAACATGCCCCATCACGAGTTCTTGGCACTTTACTATCCCCAGTGACAGTCTGAAAAATGTCTGGCTCAAAAACATCACAACCAACAAGGCTGCAAAGCTAAAAATTATTAACCTTATAAACTTTCTCCTTGAATATAGGGACTTAATAATTCCAGAGGAATAGGAGGATAATGATTCCCGTGACGTGATAGACTTCACCTGGAAGATGATGAGCCGTAAAATCCGCATACTCTATCTCTCTCATATTCTACATTTAGACATTTCCCTCTCTACCTGTAACATTTCGCCTGTTTTTCATCTCCTTGTATATAGTTCATTATTATTTGTTTGCTATTTTCTCACCATCATTCCAGCGCTCTTACTTAATTACGCAATCACATTTATTGTCATCATGTTGTATTGACCTTTTTAATGCATTTTTATGTATAACCTATCTAAACTTTTTGTAAGTATAGTTTAGAATTTCATATGACCTAACTTACCTTGAGCCGATACACCCAACTGCCAAATCCATATACTAAATGCACTGTTAATCATTCATTAATCATTATTACCTCAATTATTTGCAGTAAGAGCAGATATATGTATTTAATTCTGTTTTATCATTTTTAATTTTTTTTCTTGTTTTTCAATTTATTTTCTTTATTTCTTATATGCATGCAATTTGATTTGTATTTTACATGCCTATTATACCACATCCTGCCATGTATTTTGTCTGATACCTATTTTGAATGTCTCATACGTGTTAATTCTCAATTGCAATAAATTTGTGTTAAATAGTATACTTTGCTACACTCTTTACTGTGTAAAAGTAATAATTTCCATGTCTCCATATGATTGCAAGCACAATTGTACTGTCTTGTTTGTACTGTGTTCCGTTTTCTTTTCTCTCCAGCGGGTTCATCAAATCTGGTAAAACCCTAACAGGGTTAGGTAAAGCGACCTCTGTTGGTTTTTACTTTACTTTACTGAATCTTAATCCGTGTGATGTATCTATCTCTGGAATCATTTAAATCACTCGCTTATGAGAAGACAGTAGACGTGGCAGTGACTTTCACAGCGCGCAATGTCGTCGCTGAAAAAAGATCTCTCTCATCTGCCAACGCGTTTTAGATTAATGCGTATGCTATTGTATAATAACTTCAATGAGACACAATTTTTTAACATTTGTCATACATAATCAAATATAAATTTTGTACCGAATATTTGTGTGGTTGTTTGATTTCGAGCATGTAGTCGAAACACGAGACTCCTTAGTTTGATTTACATTTCTTAAGAGAAATTTACATATGCAAATTACCATGGTTAGTTTTATTGGTGAGCCAGTTTTCATTCTTTTCAATTTTTAAATAGAATATTGAAATAGCAAATACATATCTTGAGTAAATTTTCACTATTTGAAGTTGCATGCTGCTTCATTTTCTTCCTTTTACTCTTTGAAACTGTGGCGCCACATTATTAATGAATATCATTTTTGAATTGTGTCGTGTGCATGATTTTGTGCATAAAGTCGTAACACACTATCGCTTAGTGCGATTGATATTCCTTTAAAATATCTTACGTCTGCATGTTCTATGGTGATATTTTTTTTATACCTCCCGTCAGTCTTCTGAATTTTTGTATCAGGAACTGAAACAAGAGGATTGTGTATATAAGGTTAAAATAATTTTAAATATCTCTTTTATATATAAAGAACAATGATTCATTAATTACTTGCTATGTGATAAACAAAAGCAAAATATGTTTCATTCTTTAATGCAATGAATATAAATTTATTAAATTTGAGTAAAAAAAAAAAACATGCTAGTGTTTTATATTTCTTTTTCTTAAAATTTATTTTATTCATTATTCAGAAATGAAGTTTCTAACTTAATTTAAATGAAAAGTTACAGTTAAAATATTCTTACTTTTGCGTATACTTATAATAATTTTTGGGTACTTATACATTTTTAATATAATTATTGTTTTTAATTTATAGCCTGTGATTCTTGATGAAAAAATAAATATAAAAAATGCTTGTATATCAGGTCATTACACAAAATTTATGTTAACATTTTTCAAAATTATCATTAACATTGTATAGTATTTTAAGCTTTGTCTTTTTAAGTTAAGTGTTATAATTACTGATAATGAGCAAAATTTTAAATTCAAAAATATTATCCAATCAAAAATTTATATTGAGTTTTCATACCATTAAATATTACATCATTTTTTGTTTCTTTCATACGAAATTTTGTAGAAAAACTTTGGAACTTATACAACATATTACAAATGAATACCTTTTGGGAATTTGTTTATGTTTTAAGTTTTGTAATAACTAATCCAATTAATACTATACATTTATTTTACTAATATCTTACATGTTTTTCTTGTTTTAGGTGAAATATATATTTTCAGTAGTTTAATTTAGAGTGAAGTTCTGTAAGAACGCCTGTATTTCCGGCTATACTTTATATCATATATCTCAGTCAATTTCAGGAGTTTGAAATAAAGAATGTTTCTTTTAATTATATTAAATAAAAAATACTCCATCTTTTTCATATTTTTACGAAAGTCATTTTTCACAAAAGTCATTAATAAACAGTTTGCTAAAAAATAGCTAAGAAGTAGCCATTAACCATTTTCCTGTATATTTGACTTTATTAAGCGCATGCATCATAAAATTATTTTTGAGAATATATTTATGTTCCAAATTGTCCGCCCACTAATGATATTTTGATCATTTCTTAACACAATCTGGATAACAGTATAGTAAATTATATTTATATGAAATATTGAAAGTTTTAACCAAAAGTTAAAATCACAACATCTGTTTTCAAAAATAAAGTAATGCATTTATCACAATTTAAATTGCCTCTAAATTTTTGTTTAAATTTTGAAAATGCTCTCTTTAACATGTTTAAATAAGGAGCAAATAAAGAGAAACTACAAATTTATGTCATAAGCAAATTTAAAGTTAAAAAGTTAATGAATGTTTTGTTTACTTTATTCCAATGTAAAGCTTTTCCATGATTTGCATTTCATTTCCGAAAGAAAATAAAAAAATAAACCAAATTTAAATATTTCCAAAGATATACTGCATTGGATTCATGATTATTTTTTAAATGGAATAATAAAATGATAATTTTTAACATCGAATTACCAAGTAAATATTTATATTAGAGTTCTTATAAATACAAGGAATGTTTATGAAAGTATACATTGAAAAAGAAAAGTCTCCATTTAATTTGTCTTTTGTTGCGGAAACTGAGATTAAATTTGTTAATAAAGAGCTAGGTGCTTACATTAGCATTTTTAAGTAAATTTAGTACATTATTTTTAAGAAATGAGCATACATTTTGTTTTTTGATATTCACTCATAATAAAATCAGCATTTTTTCAGAATGCAACACTTATTATTAACTATTTGCATTTTGTTAGTTTTTTATGCTTTTTATGTACGTAGCATAAATCAAAATTCATTGTGCAAAAAATAATCAGATGCTAGAAATAGTAAAATAATAAAAATGTTCCGAAAAACCAATCAAACCTTTCGTTTTTAGTATTGTTTTTTTGCGATCAATAATTCAAGACCTTAAGAATTATTTACAGTAATTTTGATTTATAAAATAAGTAATTACAAAATAAATCATTTTCATAAGATTTGGTTTAAATATTATTCAAAATACTCGTAATTATAAATACTTAACATAAATATTTAAAAATCTGTTTGAATTCTACTAAAATTTGGATTTGATTTAAGATATTAAATCCATAATAAAATTGTACATCCGTTTTAATCTCAATTAATTCTTATTTTGTAACGTTTAAATGTACTTATTTTCTGAACAACTAAAAATGAGTTTGATGTAATTATTTTTAAGAGAACAAAAAATTTGAATACATTTTCCTTATTTTCATTTTCCAATATTCTTTAATTATCTGAAATCCTATTTTCAAATTTTTGCTAAATATATTTTGCAATTTAATAAGTTGTCTGATTTTAACATTACTCCTGCTTAAATAGAATTGTTCAGGTTTATATTTTGATTAAAATCTATTATATTTCTAATTATTATTTTGTTTAACATTTACAGAGATTTGTCTAATTTGGTTATATTATATATATGTATATATATATATTATATATATATATATATATATATATATATATTATATATATATATATATATATATATATATATAATATAATATAATATAATATATAATATATGTAAGTGTTAAGAATTTAAGAAGACAATGGATACACAAATTTTTATATTTTAGCATTTCAGTATTAAATCCATAATATATATATATATATATATATATATATATATATATATATATATAATCTAAATAATGTATGCTAATGACTTAATGTAATAACAATTTCTTTTGTAAATAATATTTCAGATACTCCCATATTTTCAAAAATGTTTTTACTTTTTATGAATTTCTATAATTGTTAATAAGCAATTGAATAATTTCTTTTCTTGAAAAGATTCAAAAAAGTAAATTTTTATTGGCAATGATGATTTAAGTAATTAAAGATATTTAAAAAAAAGAATAGATTCATTGTTAAGAATTTAAGAAGACAATGATTACACAAATTTTTATTCTATCATATCAATATGTGTTTTTCTAAGATGTCTGGAGACAATTTAGTAATTCATGTTTAATCTTTGGTAGAATTGAAAATTGTTGACAAGGAAAGTACATAAATTGAGAATACATAGCACAGATACATTTCAAATTATTTTTGGAATCTAAACAATTGTTTAGACAGGAATCATTCTATCAAATAACTGACTTAACATTTATCTTTCTTATAAATGTGTATTTTGATTACATATAAAAAAGCGGCTAGATATAGAAATGTAGTTTGTTTGAACATCGAAATTTTTTATGCATGATATACGACATAAATGACAAGCAAGTTATTTTATTCCTATGTAGTCTATTGTCATCTGTCATTATATCACAATCAACCATATCATATTTATACTTAACAAATATGTGGCTTTTAGATGTAAAATTCATATTTAGATAACGTGTTTAATAGTGTAACTAATTTATATATTCAATAAAAAATTCTAAATTTGTTAACAATTAGGGGAATAAATTGATTTAATTTAACAGTGATAATTTAAACTCTGATAATGAATTTGATTTTAAGAATGAACAAATTTTGAAATAAGCAAACGATTCTATCAACATTTTGTTATATGTATATATATACATAACACAAAAATATGTAATAATTAAACTCTTTAATAATGATGGTGGCATTTCAAACGTTCAGGATTAAATAATAAAATCAGAAAAATTCATTAAATATATTTACATATGGTGAAAATTCTTGAAAATTACTGAATGCAATTTAAATTATACTTCCTCAAAATAAAAATGTTGATTTTAAATCCTGAATGCACACACCAAGAAAGTACTTTTATAAATGGAGCTCGTTCAATCATGGAGTAAATATAAGTAAGAACAGAAATTTGTTTAAAAATGCCATGAAAAAGAATTACAAAAGGTCATCCTTAATTTCCGATTTGCAAGGAATTCGTTGAAATTCCCAGTGTGGAGTCAGACTTATTTTAACAGTTTCAATATACAGGATTTCTCAATTGAAAATCGTTAATAATCATGATGGCCAAGAAAATATGAAGATTTCAATGTGACAGTAACAGCTAATGCTGCAGCTTTTCGATTCTCTCGTGATATCTACGCTGCAGTCAGTTGAATCTTCGAAAGACTTCATATGGGCAAAAAGTTTAACTGTTTGAGTTTCATTTTGCGTTGGAAGAGTATTATAAGGCTTAACGCACTGATCATCTTTCTGGTTACAGATGAACTCCAATTCAGTATGGTCAATGATTCTCATTTTTATTTAGCATGTGGAGAATCAAGAACTCACTTCCAACTCTACAATATCACCGATTTAAACATAATGTGAACATAAATTGGTTAGTCTTAACGAGAAAAATACTGAATAATCCCACTTATACATGTGTTAAAGAAAAGTATTCGGGCTCATGGACCTGGTTTGATGTTACTGTCAACTCGAAAGGATAAACCGCAACAAGAAAAGTACTGCGATTGACATGAGACGTCATGAGTTAATTTTGCAATCGTCATTTTATGAATACATTTGAACGGAATCGATGACAAATGAACAACTGTGTGGATCTATAACGCTTATCTGGGTCATGAATACTTTGGAAAAATTGGATTAAATATCCAAAACTCTCAACACAATAAAGAATGTCTCATCTCCCTGAAAAGAACAATTGCGTCTCCTTCTCCAATAATTCTTCAAATATTATAAACATTACAGAAGTTTTAGTTCCTTTAGTCAGGTACCAAAATAATTAAAAAGCAACCTTATTTTAAGCACAGAAAGACCATAAGAAATATACATACATACATACATACATACATACATACATACATATATATATATATATATATATATATATATATATATATATATATATATATGTATGTATATATATATATATATATATATATATATATATATATATATATATATATATATATACATATATGTATATATATATATATGTATATATATATATATATATATATATATATATATATATATATACATATATATATATATATTTATATATATATATATATATATATATATATATATATATACATATACGAGTGTCACTCTGAAAATTTTGAGATACAACTAGGTTTTTAAAATTATGCATACAAAATTTTAGGTGTGTTCAGAGTAGTTTCCTCATGCATCTGCATCAATGCAATTTTGTAGACGAATTTTCCAAAGATTAAATACCTCAAGCCATTCATTTCTTGGAATAGATGAAAAAAGCATTTATATCCACATCAATCTCTTCTTCTCAATGAAAACGACGTCCACGTAAGTTCTTTTTTACATTAAAGGATAACCAAAAATCACATGTAGGTGAATACGAAGGATGTTCGATCACTTTAATTTCTTTTTGTATGAGATACTCAACTGTTAATCCGGCTGTATGTGAAGACGCATTGTCAATGTTAAGCATTTGTCCTCTAACATTCAGCTCTTGTAGAATTTCTGGAAGACATTGAGTGGTATCTCAGTTTGCTGTTACTGTCTTCTGTCCTTCAAACTTGATGGATTTGACCAATCCCGTAATTCTAAGAAAACGGCATACATAACTTTTTTCAATATGCGTTGTTTTTTCACCATTGTCGGCGTGGGATCATCTTCAAAGACCCATACTTTGCTTTCTTGACTTATTGTAACGTCAAAAAACTGTATGTACGTTTCATCACCTATTACAATCTTAAAAATGATGCGGTGGCCACCATCATTTAGCAATTTAAGAGTTTCTTTACTGATTCTGACACGCTCCTCTTTTTGGTGCTCAGTTGGATTATGGGAAACCTAACGGCATACTACTTTTTTCATATTTAATTCTTCATGAATGATTTTATGTATGACTGCGGATCCAATGTTAAGTTCCTTCTGGCTTATTTGATAGGTACAGTGATTATCATCTATTATTATTTTTCGTATGGCAGACACATTATCCGGGATTACTGCTGACTGTGGCCTTCCTGTGTGTTCTTTATCCTGAAGAAAATTGCGACCTCTTCTAAATTCTCTAAACCATTGGAATACAGTAGCACGAGCTGGAGATTTATCACCAAATGTTAATTGCAACAATCTAACGCATACTTCTTGATTTAATCCTGCTTTAAGATCGAAGAAAATCATAGCGCGAAAATGATCTCGCATCAACTCCATTTTGTCTTATGTTTAAAATTTATTTTACGCAAAGCAAGTTGAAGTAAATCTGTAAAAAATCGTCTTCTGTGTTGAAATACTTTGTATTTTAAATTTAAACCGACATTTTTGTTTTGTCAATTCTCGTCTGCTCGTATCTCAAAAATTTCAGAGTTGCCCTCGTACATATATATATATATATATATAATGTGTGTGTGTGTGTGTGTTTGTTTGTTTGTTTGTGTTTGTGTGTAGAAAGAGACCACATTTTGTGTCAACACATTTTTTATTCTGTTTTTAGAACTACTGCTTTTCATTCGTTCTGACTCCCATAAGTATTACATAGGTCAGTATATTATACTACTGTTGATTTTTTATTTAATATTGTGTATATTTATGTTAAGTACAAATCTCATTAATATCTGTCTTATTCCTAGAGATAATTAATCAAGTCTGATAATTCTCTTAATTTTGAAAAACAATATAAATGTAATCATTACAAATCATCATACACACAATCCCTGTTGTTGTATCCTTAATATCAAAAACAATTTAAATAGATATTGGAAAGCATTGCTATGGCAACCTGGATTGTTGTTTGGAGACAAAATAAACACACATTAGCAAACTTAAAAATGACATGAATTGCGATTCGGACCACATGAAACAGTACTCACAAATAATGCACAGTTCGGAATGTTATTAACTTAGAACAATTTGTCTTGTCAAATGTTTTCAATATTGCTTTTGTTTCATGTATACTGTTTCCAGATGCATTGCTTACAATTTTCATGTGTATTGAAATTTATGTTTCAATTTCGTATAATTTAGTAAATTATTCACAGATATTTTTTAAAAAAATCTCATATATACATTAATATGGATTTTGCATGATATGTATCGAAAAATATCTATTTTGATTCCTTTTTCAGAGGCTTCCATTCTTAGAATTTATATTCACTATAAAAACAAGAAAACATCTACACTGTTAACTTTAATCACGATAAATTATGTGTTTATTTAAAGTGAAACAATTATTTTACAGCAAAAAACCCTATGAACCCTTGTTTTAATTGGATACAGTGATAAAATAGCTCATGAAAAAATTTATTTATTGTAAAACTTCATATACCTCTAGCCACAGAATTAATGAGAGTACGGATGGAGTCCTGCAGAATTGCCCTCCATTTCTTATAAACTCTTTACAAAAGTTCGTCATCTGAAGGAGGCTGCGACAGGGTCTGCAAATGGTGTACAATCATATCCCAAATGTGTTTGATTGGTGAGAGATCTGGTGACCAGTGTGGCCAGGGAAGCAATTGTACATCTTGCGTGTCATGTTGGCTCAGGTTGCACTAAATTACTTTGAAAAACTTTTGAGTCATAGATACACACCATTTCGATAAGTAACGAATGTAAAAATAAAACATAAAAAGTTAGATAAAAATTATGTTAGATTTAACTACACGATCATTCAACCATTGTATTCAATATTATTAATATAATAATTCATTATTTCGCTTTAAAAAGGGGTATTTCCAAATATATTCATACCATATGTAAAATTTTATGAAATAAAAGTATGGGAAAACACTGATTGCTGCACATTTTAATTTATGCAATCTTCCGATATATTTTAGAAAATATTATAAGGTTTAATTCACTTCGTGCAGCTAAAATGAGATATAATTTTTATTGAACTACCACTTGAATAAAAATATTTCTCGTCCTTTTTAAAAATTATTATTAATGTAAAATATTGTGATATTGTTGCTAAATGAATTTTTCAATTATTATGATATATTTATTAAGCATTCCAAAAAGAGGATGCACTTTTTTCCTTAAAATTTGAAACAATGAATATTCAAACCTTTACAATAACAGTTATTTTTACTTAATGTCAGCCTATGTCTTTTTATTTATTATATTTGTTTAAAAAAGTTAATTATTCGATAATCAGCTTTTAGTTCCTCAGAGTATTCTTTTAGAATTACAAAAATTTTACTACAAAGTAATAACTTCCGACATAATCATCGCTATAAAGAAGGCATCAGCGTAAATAATGTCGGGTATATAAGAATGATAATATTTAACATGATTAAGAAGGAAAATATCTAGGTACTAGTGAAGAGAAAAATAGAATCTTGTGAAATAAGAAAAATATTTTTAAAAATTTTTAATACTTTTATGTTTTGAAACAACTCAGAATAACATATATATATATATATATATATATATATATATATATATATATATATATATATATATATATATATATATATATATATATATATATATATATATATATATATATATTTAAATAATCAAACGTTTGTATATTAGTATTAAAATAATTATAAACTTTATATACATTTATTTAGAACTAGCATAGATAATTAAATATTATTTGTTTAAAATATGAATAAACTATTTTTGATAATATTTAATACTTTTTTTACTTTAAAAAAGATAAGAAAAAAGTTTGTTTAACAAAAAGTAGTGCTTACAAGCTAATATCATTTAAAAAATATTTATACACCAAAAGTAGTATTTACAAAAGATAAATAAACAAAAAGTGAAGACAACCAATAAGGACAGAGAAGCAGCATAAAATAATATATTTTATTGGACAAATTCTCCACATGACCTCTTTCACCCGCGATAAGGTTTTGTATGCGGCAGATGTTGTGCACCACGGCAATAGGAATTTCTTGAATTGCATCACTGAATGTGCATTTCAAATCAGATGCAATTTGCGTAGGAAACTAATACACTTTGGATTTCAGATATCCTTCTTAGCCAGAAATCTGTTGTTCACAGATCAGAAGAGCTTTGGGGTGGTCACGAAAACGGGAAATGACGAAAGATATTTCTATCACCAAACTGTTGACATAATGCACGTTTGACTGACGAAAGTACATGTGGAGAAGCTCCCTGTGGCGTCCACACAACTTCAGATGGAGCATTTTGCAGTTGAAATGCTTCAATGATGAAAAGCGTTAACAGATATCGATCACTCGTTATTATACGTGTTTGCAGATCACTGGCAATAACCTTTTCAAACATGTAAGAGCCAAGGATGAACGTATTTGTTATAACACACATTCAGTCACTTTTTTCGTGCAACGAACGTGCAAGCACATAATGGGGATTATTCACTGCCTAGAGCACGCAACTTTTCGAGTTCTCCTTAACATCTAATGAGAAATGTACCTCATGTGTAAAAGCCAGTTGCTATCTTCATTGTAAAGGATAGAGTTTATTTGCAAAATGCAGTCGTAATTGACAGTCTCTCACTTCCAACGTCTGAACAAATTGGAATCGATACTGAAACATGTTTAGAACAGAACGCACAATCTTGCGGAAAGTTGAATGCGGCAGATTTAAAACACAGGAAACACTTGCAGAAAAAACTGCAACAGCTTCTACATGAATGGAGCGTCACCCTTACCGAGGTTGATTGCAACCAATTTCTTCATATTTATGAATCAAGTCCCATACAGTTTTGGCAGTGTCTTAGCCTCGCTATAATCCATGGTTTCTGCGGTAAACATCCAATGTCTTTACAGCATTTTGTCCACTCAAGAATTAAATCTTTACGATTTCCTCATGTACTTTCATTCAAATCGGCATCTTCTTCGGAATGGCAGGAAGAAGCACGTGGCTAACATTTCGCTGTTTTTTTCTTTCACCTGGAGTGACAGCATCAATCTACTGTGCTTTACGTCGAATCCAAAATTAGATTTATTCTTCTCGTTTTGTGGAAGACTAATCAGGCTGGCATTTCAGTCAAAGAAACAACGACGTAAATGAAATGATCATGAATGATGTAGTGCTTGGTTACACGTTTTCCAAGTCTAGCATCCGGGAATGTATGCGCAACAGGTATCCTTCCAAAGCTAATTGAGTTTTTCAGTATGTAGATCACATTGCAATACAAAAACAATGTGTTACAACTCGAAATTTCCTCAAGTTAACAGCAACTGTTTTCCATATTATTCATGCGTATAATACAGTATACCTCAAAATACTATATGCCAATGTTTAACTCAGTTTCTGTGAATGGTGTGATCGTAGTTAGGGTCCCATACGTTAGGATAATTTTTTATATTCACTTGGTATTATTAACATTGCTGAATATCTATTAAATGATCTTGTACAGTTAGGAAACGGGAAAGAAAATTAATTTATCCATTTTCCTTTACACTTTTCCAAAATCATATAGTATTATTAAATATTAATATTAAAAGTTAAAGTATCATTAATCTAAATATAAGATGACTGGATTATTTGTTTAGTAGTAATATATAAAGCATTATTTTCTTAATTATGTTTTCTAAAACACTGATACATTTCACAAGGTAAACTCTCTTTATTATTTATATGAAAATTATATCAAAATATGTTATTTAACAAAAATATGATTAAATTACGTTTCTGTAATTTCTTATAAATTTCAAAAATGTTTCCATACATATTATCCTATTTAATTTTCCTACATATCATCCTATTAAAAATATTCTTAATAACTGTTTTAAATTTTTATTAGCTCCCCATCTAGTCAACCATTAAAATAATATGCATTTTAATCCCTCATAAACATGAAAGTAAATCACATGCATAAAACATTTTTGTTTGCATATCGGTATCTTAAAGATAAAACAATGCATGTTAAATGTTATTTGAAAAATCTATCGATTAAATTATTTTTGCGTTATATTTTATAAGCAAAAAGGAAAATAATAAATATTGTGTTTTGACATTTAAGTGCATTATGTAAACATTTCAAGTGAACATATTTTCTTTTCCCGCTTTCTCTCTCTCTAACGTATAATGGTATCATAGCTATAGTAAAGGACTGCATGAAGTCCTTGTAAAGTTTTTCGAAGGAAAAGTAAACAGAAGCATGGCTTAAACTGATTGAAGTATTTTAGTAAACCGTACCAAATTTAAAACTGACAAAAAGATAAAAATTTAAAATCATATATATATATAAACAAATGCATTTTTTGGAAAAAGGATGTCTCTATAAAGATTGATTTTTAATTGGAACAAATATTGACATTATTAAACATAATAAAAACATAATGTAAAAATTTCAACCTAACTTTATAAGTAAATATTTATAAAATATACTTATACTTCAAATTATTAAATTAATGTTGTCAAGAGATTGTTTTAAAAACTTTATATATTTTTTCGAAGTGATTGGACCACTATTTAATTTACATATAAATTGAATCAAAGTGATATTTTATGAATATAAATTAATTAAATCTACTTAGAAAAGTAAAAAAATATTAAAAAATGAGAAATGTTTGATACAAATGAAGAACTCATTTTTCTTGATTTCGAGTATGTAATATGCTTGGTAAATTATTTTTTGCTAAATAATTTACTAAGATAATTTAAATATTAAAAAAGTTAATAAAATATCTTAATATTAAAAGAAAAGTTGTGTGTGAAATCATAATTTTCTTTTCCGGAATTAATCTAAAAATGCGAGTTTTTCATTTATTAAACATATAAGTTCAAAGTTCATAAAAAGGAAATAATTAAAATTTGATGACAAACATTTCAAGAAATATTTTATGAACGCACATAAAAAAATAATGTACTGTACACATTTACTTTTATTAGATTTTAAAGAACTAGGAATTAGAAACGAGAAAGGCATAGAAAATTTTTCCAAGGTGAAAAAGAAATTCAATTTTAACACCCAGCTTGTGTCACTTCACGTTAGCTTACAGAGTGTCTCAAATCTATTGAAATTGAATTGTGAGAAATCCAAATACAATGAAAGAAATGTCGCTTTTTACAATCATTTAACAAACTCTTCAAGTCCACATAAGCAAATCCTAATTATTTACTCAGACTAAATTTGTTGCGAGACAAATTGAGAGTAATGGTACAATTTAGAAAGAAACTTATATTTAATATTTCTGTGATTGTCAAAGATATGAAACTTTAACTACACCGTTTATATTTAAATTAACAGTTTTTGTGAGCTAACAGTAAAAGTGCTGAGGCATCTATGCACTAATTTGCACTTCTGAGAAATTTTCTTTCATTTCGTTGAACCACATCTACAGGAAACTACCGATGAATGTCAAATAAAAAAAGAAACCAAAATCTACTCTCTTCAAGAATTAAGGCTTATAGTTTTATCTCTTTTTTAAGAATTGTCACTTTATAATATTGCTAGTTAGTACAAAGAAAATATGTGCACAGCACTGGATACCACTATCGTTCCTAAAATGTTTTCTAAAACAGTAATGTCAGTTTCAAATGTTTTCAACGTTTTTATAAATATAATTTTTTGCCTACTGAAGCTAAAGTATTTACGCTTTTCCCTGTCGTTTGAAATCTGTCGATATGTTTCAAGTCCGTCAAGAATGTCGATAAAAAGAAATATTGACTTCAAAATTTAATAACTTCTGAACAACAGGAAATTTTCAAGTGTTCCCAGCCTCACTGGACATTGTGTCAGGGGATCAATATGTGAGATTTTAGTTCATTGCACATAAATTACGCTTTGAAAAAACACTAAACAAGATGTTAAGTGATGTTTGTGGATGCTAGGGTTTAAACCTTTCATGACACAGGAAGAGTAAGTGATGGAACATTAAACTGTGGAGCCCACAGTGGGTCCGCCCTCCAGCATGTGAGTGAGTTTTCCTAATTTAGAAACAAAGACTAAGTACAAGACTTCAAACTTGGGGTACCACTCACAAAAGTATCATTACATATAGAGGACATTGCGATCATAACCAAATTTGCTTGATCAAGTGACCATTGCGGAAAACGATGGATTTTCGTTTGGATGGATATTCAAACTCACGGCCTTCGGATAAAATGAAAGAATATCCTTACCAACAGTACCATCACAAGTTGCTGAGAAAAGACATAAATATAATTATTTTTCAGATTGAAAATTTTCTCTGAAATTTTGTCTCTTCTATAGTTTAGCAATATAAATAATTCACTTCGTAATAAGTATGCAAAGAAATATGGAAGATGCTGGATTTTTTTATCACATTCTTCTTTAAAACTCGTTTTTATCATTTTGGTAAGGTATACAGTACTAAATCTTTTTGGTAAGATATAATGTACGTAATAAAAGAATTGTTGAAATATGAGAACCTATTAAATATTGGGAATTTAAAAAAGACATTTGGGGGATTTTATGCGCATTTACTACTGTCCCTTTTTGTTTCACTGAAAAACACTCACATTATTCATACAGTTAGAAGGGTTGAAATATTTTGCATTTCCAAAATACAAAAAATTTCCGATCTGTCCTTTTGCACAACAAAGTTGTACACTCTATCATTGTAGTATTATCATTTCCGTTGTTTTTTGGCAAACATTTTAAAAAGAAATCAATTGAGCTAAATATGTCTAATTTTTGGCGAGCCAGGTTATTGGATGTAAAGCTGATCTTCTCTTTTCAACAGTTATAAAGGGCATTATAGATAACCTAACTGTCAGAATTATAGAACTATATTACCAACTTTGCAATATGGAAGCCAATTCTAAATCTACAATAGTAGGACATTGGAAGTACATTCATTAAAATATTATATTTTAAGTCATAGCAAAAAATTGTCTATTTTAGCTTATATTGCTATTTTTCTCATTTAATATATACTGTAAAATATTTGCAGATGAGTGTTTGATATCTAATGAATTTCTCCAGTAATTATACATCGATCTTAGGTACTTTGTGTTGGAACAGTTACTTCAGATACAAAGATGTATGTTAAAATGAGAGTACATTAGTCAAAGTTCACCTTTCAAATTATTATGAATTTTCCAGTAAATATTATTATTAAGTGAGTAGTTCTGAAATTCTTATCGTCTGGAATACAAGATTGAGCAATATAGTGTTTTGTGTGCTTTTCTTTCTTTATACTATGTATTTAGTAACATGAAAATCGAACAGACTTTAGTTTGAAAATATTCTTTGTTTCTTTATATTTTACAGTTGATTCAAATGAATGTAGGAATAAATATGACTTACTTTTTATGACTATGAAAATCACATTTAATTAACAAATCTTTATAAAAGCGGAATTTAACTAAAAATTAATAAAACTGACTTTTGTCATTTATATGAATATATATATATATACTTACACACATACATTTGGATTATGCTAGTATTGTACGTATACTTCGAACAACTTAATACATAGCGTAAATTAAAAAAATAATTAATGTACTTTATTATTAGGAAGAATATCATACAATTAAATTCAAAAACGTAAGATGAATTTGACATAGACAGCTATATTTTGGTATTAGGAATAAAATGATTTATTTTTACCCTTTCTAAGGCTGAATGATCGCTGTCAATTTCAAACAAACCTTAACCACACATAACATCAAAGTCAATTTTAAATTATCAAAGGAAAAGTCTTAATATAGAGATCAGCTCTTTGAATAGAACGATTTTTTTCAGAAAGTTAAATAATTATTTTTCCTTCTCCCGTCGCTGGAACTCTAATTAAGGATGGTTTTTTACCACTTTCTGTGCTTGCGAATTAACAGCCTGAATTACACGCAAGGAAGATTTTAATCAATTGCTTAAGGATTGGCGCCCAGGACCAAGTATCAGTTTTCTAATTAGGCAACTCGGATATTTCCTCTGATGTGTAATGATTTCTAAGTATTTTCTTGTTCTTTTCATTAGAATTTATTTTAAGAGTTGTCTAATCGATTTAATTTTTTCTGAAAATAATGACAATGAAAAATTTGCTTTAGGGTTTTCATTTTATGCTTAGTTGAATAAAAAAAATTAATCAAAGGAATATATAAGCAATGTTCTGTCCCAATCAGAGATTTATACTTTTCCATTCGAGAAAATAGTGAAATTTGATAAGTAATTTTAAGGCATACTAATTAGATCAATATTATTTAAACTATTTTTTTTAAAAAACATTAAAATCAAACAGGTATCTATATCATTTTAATTTTACAAATAAATCACACCTTTCTGTATCCATATTATATGCATAATGTTTCACCTTTTTCAAAGAGTTTTAAATAAGGGAGTGTGATTAAGGGAGTACTCTGGTGGTGCCATCTATTAGACTAGTTTAGAGAAAAGTCATACTTTCACCTTCGTGGTGCTCTGGTTAAACGGGAGGAGCATCCTACAGACAAATTCACATAGCCTACATCATAGAGAGCTTGGTTTCTCTAAGTCTCATTAATAACAAGAACAACAAAATTAATTTTTATAGATATTGTTCATATTCAGCTGTCCAAATCATCTGAATATGATAACCCCTCATATGACAATGATTACTTGTACATCTAATATTATCACTATCTTATGGTCTATTTTCACGTCTTGTTGGCCATGAAACTTGAATGTGTCCCGGTAGATATGCCACTCGGTAACTCCCAGACAGCAATCCATACAAATTAACAATACAACTTAAAATCAATACCTCTAATCTGCTATTTGATATTAAATAAGATGAGGAATGACATCATTCATTTTGAAATATTTAGTCCTAACATCAAACTGAGAGAAACCATTGTTTTTAAAACCATGAAAAGTTGAAACTAAATTCAAAATCTCTTAAAAAAAGTATTTGATTATACCAGATGTTAAATAACTGATGGAAAAAGAAAACATTTTCTTAAGTAATGTAATATTATTTTCTTGAAATATTTATACATAAAACATCCCATGAACATTTTAGGGCTCACCGTAGCCTTGTGGTTGAGCAACACTCTTCAGAACCTAAAATATCAGTTTCGATCTCAACTAATGTTGATTAACGAGAGAAAAATGTTGACCTTTTCTATTCTTCATACACACCTGTTAGAATGAGTGCTTGTCAGTTTTTCGGAATTCCTTTCTGGAAACAAAAGAATAATGCGCAATAACTATTAAAAACCCATAAAAAATACAACTTCGTGGTAGATGACAAAATGTGTCGCAATGCCCTTGATCCAGAATATAACAACATAATTATTAAAAAAAAACATAGATTACTTTATTGCAACTTAACTTTGAATTACATATATATATATATATATATATATATATATATATATATATATATATATATATATATATAACTTCTTAAATTACATACAGGGTCTCACAAAAGTGATGGCGTGCTTTACAAAAGGAAACTGTAATAAAATAAATTGAAAATACATGTACAAAACTCTGTGGTTGCGTTTCATATTTAAATTTAGTAGCAATTATTACATAACATACATTTTGTCAAAATATTAAAATATTAATTAAATAAAAATACAATTGCTTAGTATTTTTGAACGGAGCAAAAAATTATAATAAAATCAAATAAAATTTTTGAACGGAGCAAAAAAGCTCACGTAAGTGATGGGAAACTTTCTTTTCTATAAAATATTTATCAAGAAATTTTACTTTTTAAAAGGTTATAATATTTTGTTGGATTTCCTTTAGCTTTTAAAAAATGATTTAATCTTCTTGGGATGGATTTGACTAATTTTTTTGTGATTTCAAGAGTGATTTTACCCCATTCTTCTTGAAGCACCGATTTTAATTGTTGCTTTGAATAAATGGTGTGTTAGCGAATTCTTGATTCCAATTCTTGCCAAATACTCTCTATGGGATTTAAATCTGGAGATTGTGGTGGTGTTTTTATTCATTCAGATCAGTTATACAGCAGCCAGAGTCTAATGTTCAAAGCACTGTGCTTGAGGTCATTGTTCTGGTAGATTTAAAATTGTTATTAAGGTTCAATTTTCATGCTGAAGGTTTCAAATTTTTCTTTAGAATGTAAATATACTTGTACTGATCCATTTTACTGTCAATAAAACCAAGATTACCTACTCCAGCGGACGACATATACCCCCATATCATAATTCCTCCTCCACCATGTTTTTTACTGTTGGTACCAAGATTTCTGTTTACGAAATTCTTCCCTCGGTTTTGTCCACACCAAGATTCTACACCTTCATAACCAAATATATTAAATTTACTCTCATCAGCAAATATAACTTTATTCCAGTAATCAGAATTTTTATTTACGTTGGATTTTGCGAAAGCCAGTCTAAGTTTTCTATTCTTTTCACTTACGAAAGAGAAATTTCTGCTCTCTACTCTACCATGATATCCAGCACATTGAATTATACTTATAATAGTCTCAGGATTAACAATTACTCTATATAATGCTTGTTAAATCAGCAGCAACAGTAGGAGCACTCATTCTTGGATTTTTTTTAATAATTCGAACGACAATTCGGTTTATTCCATTGGATAGCTTTGATGGTCGGCCATGTCTTCTTTTATTCTGAATCATATGATTCTTTTTACGTCGCTTAATGATATTGAACACTGTTAAATGACTCAAGTTAACTGTTCCACCAGTTTCTCTAATAGATTTTCCCCTTTCAATATGCAAATTAATAAAAATTTTCGAATTTCAGGCACAGTTTCTTTTCGTTTAGCATTCATGGCTGCACACACCTAAAAAACACAAAAATTCCAAAACAATCTGGAGAGAAATACTGCTGACGATTTTATATATTACTGCTAATTGCTTTTGATTAAAAATGAAACATACAAAAAATATTTTATTGCCTATTTCAGACTATATTTTTGTTGCATATCTAATGGTGTCTTATCACTTATGTGAGATATTTTTTCCTCCGTTCTAAACAATTGTATTTTTATTTAATTAATATTTTAAATATTTTGACATGTAATTTTAATTTATTTATTAGTTTCCTTTTGTAAAACCAAATGTCCCATCACTTTTGTGAGACACTGTATACATCATACATACATACATACATATATATATATATATATATATATATATATATATATATATATATATATATATATATATATATATATACAGATATATATATTTATAGATATATAAACTTCAAGCAGTTAAGCAGTTTAACCAAAACCCAATAGCATAATATTATGTATGTTAAATTTCACAAATATCTTTAGTCATATTAATGCTTCATTTCCCTTTCTCTCCTAACTTTTCCAAATCATCTACTTCCTTTAGAATCTCAAGAATGTGAACATGCATGATGCGCATTCCTTTCACTTTTAAAATATTTCCCTGCATAATTTTAAAATAGGATACTTAATTTATTTAATACCTATTTAAACAGCCATAAGCTAATGTTAAACACAAATATAGTTTCTTAGTTACATATAATTTTAAAATATATAAATATAAAAATAATTATAATTAAAATTTGATTTAATCCATCTGAGAAATATAAACTGAGGAAGGCTCTATATTTTCTTTAAGTATAATTTTATATTTTATCCTATGTAAATATAGAATCTGAGTATCATAAACTAAAAATGTTTTATGTTGTGAAAATATTTTGAAGCACTCACATTTTCTCATTTATAAATGTTAGAATTATATTAGTAAATTGAACAGAAGCTACTAATATATTTTAAATTATGAAGGTTAATTAAGTAAGTGAGGTTCAGTGGTATGCAAAATTTCCATAAATCCAGTTGTTACGTTTAAATTATAAGCATTTCTACACAATGGAAAGGTACATGTCTCCGTTCTTAACGAATGCCAAATCCTGAAACCCGTTGTGACTGATACTATAAACTACTTTGCAAAGCTTTCAATAAGAGAACTATATATATATATATATATATATATATATATATATATATATATATATATATAATTACAGTTTAAATTAACTTTAATATTTTAATCAATTATCTGAAATAAATCAGATAGCTTATATTTAAACTTCTTTCCAGAAAATAAATTTCTGATAAATTTAATTTTCTTCCAGGCCGCCATGTTTATTCAATCCCGATTAAAGACAAGGTAGATAAGTAGAATATTATTTATATAAACACATTTTGTGCTATTTTAAAGCAGTAAAAGTTCTAAAATTAACTCTTTTGCCTTAGCTATTTTAGTAAAACGTACGATTCCAATAAAAAATTTTTTACTGATGCATTCAGTACCTATAATATTTTTTGAAACCTATTGTTGGGAGAAATCTGACAAACTTCAAGATTTTTTGTGTCTTTCTTTTGTTTAACAATGTAACTACCTTAAAGACCTCATTGAATACATTTGATGTATTCTTAAGTTTATCGTAAGAGAGAGCATAATGTAATATAAAAATATACATATTTCCTATTTTTATTAGAAAAAAGTATAACTGTGGCGACTTGTAGAATTTTAGAAAAAGTACACATTTGGTGTTTTTGGCCAGCTATTTTTTTAGCGTAAAGATATAGCCGTGGCAAGGTTTTGTTAGATTTAGATCAAACTTTGTTCATATGAATGATAAATAATCTAGAAGGGTTTCAATGCTTGGAATTTTAAGTCTACAGTTCGTGAGCAACATCAATGTTAAGTCAGTATTTGGTCAGACAGTCAAGCATGTATTAAATATATTCTGAACCCTACCAGCAAAATCCCTATAGATTGGGATGTGAGAAGAATAGAGAATATTGTTTATCCAGAATAATATTCTCTATTCTTCTCACATCCCAATCGGTTCTATTAAATCCCATGTGGGAGCTACAGGCAACAAAACAGCTAAAAATGACACCCTCTCAGACGACCAAACCGAAATCATACCCCCTTACACAATGTTCAATAAAAATTGTAGCAGGGGCGGGAAAACTGGATCATTGGTAATACACGTCACTCCATATTTGGTTTTGAGCCCATTATTTCTATGTATCCCCTGAAGGCTTACTTTTCCATACTAGCCATGGGTCCTTTCCCACTAATTTTAAACGCTTTAACATAGCTTCACTTCACTGCAGCACATGTGAAAATCATGGAAATCTACTTTCACTGCCTGACAATTTGACCTGTTGCAACATCGTGGCATTTGGCAGATTCAATAGTTCAGTGGGAAAAGATTTGGAAAGGAAGTTATGGAAAAATGACCTTATAGGCAAAAGCTCATAGTCTAATGGATTTTCATATTCACACTGAATAATTTTTCTCTTGGTTGAAAAAAAAAAGTAAAAGAAGGAAAATTAGCCAGCAAAATAAAGACCCAAACCCTTACCTTCAAAAAGCAATTAGAAAAATAAACGAATGATTCTTCCATACATTTAAGAAACGAAAACCCTCATTCACCTCAAACTTAGATTTTCTTTTTTAAAATCAAAACTTTTGCACAACTTGAATGAACAACTTAATTTTAATATAATTACAAATTTTCAGGTCAGTCAACTGTTACTTTTATACTTCATAGCTCATGTAAATATTTTAATTTGTTTTACCTAATTTTTCTTTTTGATTATTTATTGTTTAGAAGAACTTAAGAGAGGCCCTTGTTCTAATTCTAAAGAAACATAATCATATAAATTCTCTACTGATCTCTACCTAAAGTGGTAAAAATCATCACGAACTTGGCAATTTCTTTAGCCCATATGTTCAATTTCTGTACATGAATTTTTTTTTTTATTTTTCTACAAGAGAGAGATTCTAAAATAATCATTATTATTATAATTAGGAGTGCAAATGATATCTCAAAATAAATTGGAATTGATACTTTTAAAAGGAAAGTAAATCCGTATATTTGATACTTATATTTTATCACTAGTCATAAATATTAAATTCTTTATCTACATTTTAAATAACTTTTTTTTCAGTTAATTAGAAAAGAAATACATAATATAGTTTACTTCATCAAAACTAAAAGCAAAACATGTTCAATGAAATTGGTTACTCTGTTTAAATGACAAGAGTTTTAAATGATAAATGCTTCTTTATTATAGTTAAAATTTAATTTTATGTTGTTTAAAAACTTAAATTTTTAAGTTATGTAACATCTGATTCTGTCATTAAGAAATTATTCAATTTTTTATATCCAAATATTAGTTTTCACTATATTTTTACCATATAATAATAAAAATATTTTAGCATTTAAATATAAGTTATAAAATTCTAACCATTGTTAAACTAAAGAGTCAGAAAAACTTATATATTTATGTACTAAGAATATCAATTTTTAATGAAACATCATTCAAAAATTGTATCAGTATTAATTTCTGATGCTCAATTATTGAGAATTATTTTTGAACTCTAATTTATATATAACACCTAAAAAAATCCATTATAATTTACCAAAGAAATGAACTGCATAAAGCACTTTTTAAATAATATAAAATTTGAAATGTACATAATTTTTAATATTATAAGTGAACAGATTTAATGCTAAAACATTATATTTTTTATCTTTTTCCAGTAAATTTTTGATGAAGAGATTCAGATTCATTATGGACATCTCTTATTTGTTGATTATTTCTGTATTACTTAAAGACAGAATTAATCAGATTCAAGAATGTCTCTCTCATATTGCTTCTTCCATTTTATGCGTGAGGTCGAAGAGATATTTATGTGTAAGCTTAAAAGGAAATAAAAATCTAGGATTCATTCTAATGAATATTTTTTTAGAGTACCCAATAATTATTCTTGAATATTAAAGGAAATTATTATCTAAAAGTTTCGTGCTTATTTTTATTTTAAAATTGCAACAAAGTTTAAAATTTACACTAAAACTCAAATGATTTTTATTTCCTTGTAATCCCAAAAGTTGATATTTCTTAACTTATTTTGTTTGAAAGAAATTTTATGGGAATTTCTTTTTAATTATAAAATAAAGTGTGTTATAGTTTCAAAGTTTTTCAATAAAAATGTCAAATAAATTGTACCATCTAAGATGATAGTGAAATTTTATAATTTGAAATTAAATGCTAATTTAAAAGGCAGATATTTCTATTTTCTAATTTTATTTCCACCAAAATAATATTTCTGGATTTATTTTGACAAAGTAATTCAAACTTAGAAAATTAACAAACATTTTTGTAAATCTTTAATAACTTTTTCTATTTAAATGAAAATGGAAAGATGTAGTACTTTTTACTTGCCACTTGCTATACAAGATATAAAATATTTAAATAAAATCTGTATTTAATATTTTATATTAATTTAAAAACATTAAAAATTTTTTGGACTTTTGCTTAGAACCAAATAATGATCATTACATACTCTAATTTTTGCTCAGTTCTAACTATGTTGTTCACACTCTTATTATTTTGTCTGAGTAGAATAAATTCAACCTCTTTCGTTATATTTGTGAAAGAAATGTAAGAAAGTACAGCCATGTAGAAAAACTAAATGTTGCCTAAATTGGATATTTAACGCAAATAAATGCCTCCTTCTTTCGTACTACTAGGATGTGAATAAGTTTTATTCTTATCCAAATACGCAGAAAAAGAATAGAATAATCGTTAATGACTCTTAATTTATAACATTAAGTATCTTAGGTTGTCAGAAAATAGATTAAAAATAACATAAAATATTAAATTTTTTTAGGCTACAATCAAAGCATAGATAACTACTTTTTAAGAAAAGACTGCATGAAATAACTTTTATATGTCATTTAACTTAAAAAATAAGTTTCTTTTCTTTTTCAATTATTAGCGTAGAGAAACCCAAATATACACTACCGGCTTTCAAAAATGCAACATTAAGAAATACTAGAGAAATAACAGCAAAATCCCATACAAAAGCAGATAACATATCGTATAAAGATCAATCTGAAGCCGGGTTTTTCCTATGACATCCCGGATCCCCTGGCAGAAGTTTGTACAAGCCCACTACTGGTGCCTAATTTCTAGGGTTCACAGCGTCATGGATCTGATCTATCTGACAATACATCTAAGAAGGATTGGAAACAACACCAACAAAGATTTTATAATTAAAATTTTAGCTTCTTGTAAAATGGAAATGTTGATAAAGCTAGTTGTAAATTTATCAGAATTTGCGAGTTATTAACCCTGTCCTGCGCCTCCCAGTATAACCAAAGAGTTTTTGAAAATATCCACGGAGTATAGCAGTTGCCTCGGCTTCCATATATTGCCAAAATGTATTGTGTACCGCGGCTAGTGATCTTTTCTATTCAAACTGATTCGCAAGCATGAATCAAACATTTTTCTTTAGCGAGAGGTAGGAAAACAAACAGGCCAAGAAAACAACTCAATCTAATCGGAGATAAATATTCTTGAACATTGGTCAAGAGTAATCATGGATTATCTAGTAGAAATATAGCTGAGGAAAAATGTCAAATGTGTCAAAAGTCCACGAACTCAATACATTAGAGATATATCGCTGATTGTTCAGTGCACCGGTAACGCGCACTGGAGTGAGGCGAGAGTAAAATCCAACGCCCCTCCAAACTACAGAACCAGATGTAAGACCAGTGGAATGATACATTAGGCAAAAGTTTAGTAATTCTTAATTATTTTTAGACTATAGTCCAATCATGGAGAAGTTTCAGGGAGAACCCTGATTCGTTAGTAAAAATAATGCCATTCATTTTCATAGATCGTTTGTTCCCTTCAGTTGATCACATCTCTGCAAAACAAATGTTTCCATGTAGTTTATATTAACAGTTTTTTTGTCAAAGGTAAATCAAGCTACGGACTCCTTAGAGACATTTCAGTCTACTGCAAGTAATACTGTAGCATACATGCGGAGATCGAATCAGCGTACGTATTAGACTGAATCTGTCATATTATTTTGTCACATAGTTGAGTGCTCTAACACGACAAAGAACACGTTATGAAAGACAACACTGAAAGTGGTGAGATGAGATGGATGTATCTGAAATGCAACGATCCAGAAAGAAAGCTTCCGTCGTTCAACCGTTCTTTCTGCATCCATCGATTCCATATCCGTACTACAATTGTTTGGTCTCGCCAACATGATCCCAGATATCTCTGAAAGATAATCCGCAAAACATAAAGACTGTTATTCTTCGTTGACCGAACTTTGAAACATACTCAAAAGAGGCTCAATATATTTTACATGGCGTAACTGACCACCTAACACAAAAAATTCCTTGAAAAAAATAATCAACATACTTGAAGTAATCTATCATTTTCCCCCTTACTTTCAGTATAATATCACTATCATTGCCTGTGACATTCATATGCACTCTATTGGTAATGATTTGCATATCGCATCACTACAAACTCATTATATAAACTGCACATGACTTGCACAAATCCTGGAGGATGTTGCATTTTGAATGAACAACAACGTAATTTATTGTACATGATAATTTTCAATAAGACAATAATTTTTTCGGTCTATTTAACTTTAAATGTGTACAATTCTTATGATTACTAATTTCAAAGCAAATCTTAGTATAATTAAAATATGCCTTATCTAGTTTTAAGGCATGTGTTAACATACTTAAGTATATTTTAATACATAGTAAATTACTGTATACACAGTTTATGCAAATGTGTCCCGTGTCTCCCTTTTAAAATTTAAATATGATAAAGTTTATAAAAAAAGGACTTTTTTTCCGAAAAATAAAGCTTTTATATTGTTAATTTCACTGAGGTTATAACTCTAATACCTTTAAATTAAAACTTCGTCAAGAAAACAAAAAGCAAAAGGGATACCAAAATAATAGTAATGCATTATTTTGCTCCTTTCAATGATTGCAATTTATCAAATAACAAAAAAACTAATATGTATTATTTTATGCAGCTTAACGTCTTGAAGTAGTTAAGTGCTTAATGCCACATATAATTTATATACTGAAAAATATGTAAAAAACTAAACATTCATTTAAAATGTTAAAAATACCATGAATGCAATGAGTAAGAAATCTTCATTTCTTAAAAATTAAATAGAACATTGTTTCAAACTATCTAAGCAAATTGAGATATGGAGAAAATATTCATTATATTATGCGTAGATAAAGGTAGATTAAAATTCTTTAATATAAATGTTCTACAGAATTTTCTTAAAAAATAAATAAATTTGTTAATTTTTTTGCACAAAACAACATGAAAACTATCATTTCTATAATTCACCAATGTGTGTGTGGGGGAGGGGGGAGTTAGACATTTTTTTTAACCAACGGAAAGTCCTTCACAGTTTGCGATGAAGAGTAAGGTTAAAGACATAAGTCTGCTGTGTCTTCACTAACACATGAACTTTGTGCATTAATTTGTTTTTATTTTTAATTTGAAACTCCTAATATATTGCTTTGAAATATTTCTTCAGACTATTAAAACTCCATTTTCAGTTAAAAATAAATATGGATTTTTATTTTTTTGGTTTTAAAAAGGAAGGAAATATTAAAAATGAAATTTGCCTGTAGTTTTTTAAATTTGATTTTTATCTATCTTTACCATTTCTATTTCTCATATTCCCTTCTTCCTAAGGAAAGACATATTTCTACAAAAGGAGTATTATTTTCTTTTCCTGTTTACTTTAGAATTTCATATTTTTGTATTCAATTGCTACATCATTTTCGATTTCGATTGTGGTGTGTGGATGATAAAAATGTCTTGTGATTTTGGGCAAGTTATTTTCTGCAGCAAAATTTCATTTGCTTGTGAAGCGAAAAAATGTATTGCCTTGAAGGAAATTCTTTAATGTAATCTCAATACTATCTTCTTTTAAATCTGATGTTATGTAGAAATTTCATTGAGGAAATAAAATTAAATAAAAAAATATAATTATCTATAGATTATACTAACGACAATTAGGAATTTTTTACTCATTTAGTTAAATATTAATAAAATCATTAAGTAATTTAAATTAATATGATAAGTTTAATTGATATATAATTAATTTAATAATAATTTAAATCATTAAATTAATTACACATCAATTAAACTTTTGCTCAAAAATATAGTTATTATATACCGAACAGGATTTATCAATGCTTACATAAATCGAAAAATATAATTTATATTTATTTCTCTTTAACATATATATTAATATTTGATTTTTTTAATCTTAATATATTAATAACACATAATATACCTGTAACATATTAATATACTATTGAATTTCTGATATTTCATGAAGTGTATGTTTCATAACATACAGTAAAATACATATTAATGTCCAAAAAGGAATATGTTGTTGTCGTTACTTAAGACACTTGGACAAGCCAAACTCACTGTTTCATTGTTTATGAAAATTTAAGTCAGTACGGTACGTCTTTCCTTTAAATAGAGGAGTACAAATGTGAAAGTGTGACTTTGCTATAAACTCCACCGATAGATGGCACCACCAGAGGATAGCCTCTCTTAATTTTGACACTGATCTGGAAAGGGGATAATTTTTCTCTAGAGTACATGCTAAGTGGAATATACATGCAAAATGGAATATACTTGTATCATAAAATCGTAATAGAGAATCGTTAACAAAGAAACTAAATACGCTTTATAGCTACGCATATCAATTCATTGTCGTTAAATTTCTTTCTTAAAATATTTAATTTATTTGATATTTTGTTGTACATCAAGGAATTATGCATTAACAAACAAACACTCCACAGAGAAAATTTTGAAAGCCGTAGTAAGGACGGTTCTCGTAAATGTGATGGATTTTTTTGATTGACATTGATACATTTGCGCAAAAGATTATTTCATTCAACTTCGGGTGAATGAACATTATATTTTTTAGTTGGACAGACGACCTTTAACTCGAAAATTTTTAAACTGGGCATTTAGTTTCATACTTCATGAAGAAATGAGGCATAATATATAAACATTTTATTCTGCATTTCACACAAATGTTTTCAATGAAATTATGACTAATTATTCTTTACTATGTAAATTAGAATATAAAAAATACTACATGTCACACATTTTACGATAAATTCTTTCCAATTTTTTTTATCTTTTCTTACAACAGAATAAAAATTAATAAAAATATTTTTTTCTATCATTCATAATTTTCATTAATTCTCTCAAAGATGCAATAAACTATATATAACTTTTAAAAATTGTTCTCTATGAAAAAGAATACGCTTATAGATATTTATATTCAAACCAAATAAGTTATGCGCAGGAAATACTTTGAAACTTCAAACATTTATAAAAACTAAGATGTTGTTGGAAATTAGTTTAAATAAATAAATAAATAAAAACTAACTTTTATATAGTTTAATTATACTCATAATATTAACATCATTATCTATGAAATCAACAGTAAAGTTATCATGGAATTAGATTTATTAAAATTTTTTTTCAAATTAAATTGTAATTAATTCAAAATTTCAGCAACAGTTTTCGACCTTTTCATAAATACACAATCTTGCCTTGCAGTACACGATTAGAATAAAATATTGTTCATTTTAACTTATAATAAATATTACTGAATTACACCGAAACTTTAATGCAATTGTTGCAAAACTACTATAACGTTCATAACTGTATAAATGAAAAAATACACTGCCGCAAAATATATACGTTTATTTGCGTTATTTAGAAATATCCTTTTACTACATTTCAACATTTTTTAAATTTAAATAAATATGTTTTAAATTTACAGGCATTAAATTTTTTTGTCCTCATTTTACTATTAAGGAGATTATTATTATGCGAATTTGAAAATCATGTGAAACAATCCTAAAACTATTTTAAGTAGTTTTTGTATAATTGTTTTATAAATTCAATTTTAATTTAATCAACTTTTTTTATGGAAAAATTTTAAGTTATTCCTTTTAGGATTGTTTTTCGTGAACACACACAATATGCAATTTTAGTGTTCCAAACATAATAAGAGGGATTACATACAAAATAAATCATATACACTCGTAAATGCAAATATTTTTCTTCAATAATGGCGATATTATTCATTCACAGCATTTCCGTTTTCTGATTGAATAAAGAACGGTGCATTAGAAAAGGTAGTATTTGAAGATATTATCTAAAACGATTATTATTTCATATTATTCTATTTTCACTATATTCTATTTCTTTGTCATTATTTAGCCATACTATATACATATATATAAAACAAAGACTTAAAAGTATATTATACATTATAAAGTATAAATATATCTTTACAATATATATATATATATATAAGTCTTTGCTTTGAACAAGATTAAAGAATTTCAGAATGATAACACGAAATTAAATTGCATATGAACTTATTAATAAAATGGAGCTATTGGGATTCTAATTACTTAACAAAGTTAAAAGGTGGCATACAATGAATAATGAGAATATGGAAGGGTACTAATATATATATAAATATATATATACACTACTAGCAATTAAAATTGCTATACCAGGAAGAAATGCAGATAACATAATGATATTTATTGGACAAATATATTATACTAGAAATATCAAGTGATTTAAGTTTAAAAAAAATGGCTGGATAGATCCTGAGAAATCAGTACCCAGAACAACCACTTCTGGCAGTAATAACAGCAGTTATACGCCTGGGCATTGAGTCAAACAGAGATTGGATTGCATGTACAGGTACAGATGCCCATGCAGCTTCAACACGATGCCACAGTTCATCAACCGTAGTGACTTGCGTTTGGTGACGAGCCAGTCGCTCGGCAACCATTGAATAGACGTTTTCTATTGGTGAAACATCTGGAGAACGTGCTGGCCAGGGCAACAGCCGAACATGTTCCGTATCAAGGAAGGTCCATAGAATACCGGCAACATGCTGTCGGGCATTATCCTGCTGAAACGTAGGGTAACACAGGTCTCGAATAAAGAGTAGAGCCACGGGTCAAAACACACCAGAAATGTAACGTGCACTTTCAAAGCACCATCAATGCGAACAAGAGGTGACCGAGACATGTATCCAATGGCACCCCATACCATCACTCCAGGTGATGGGCCAGTATGACGATGACGAATGAACGCTGCCAGTGTGCGTTCACTACGATGCCGCTAAACACGTCTGCGACCATCATGTTGCTGTACACAGAACCTGGATTCATCTGAAATGATGACATCTCACCATTCGTACGTCCAGGTTCGTCGTTGATCACACCATTGAAGGCGCTCTTGTCTATGACGCAGCGTCAAGTGAAGCCGCAGCCATGGTCTCCGAGCTGAGAGTCCATGCTGGTGCAAACGTCGTCGAACTGTTCGTGCAGAAACTTGTTGTCTTCCAAATGACCCCGTTTCTTGATTCACGGCTCGTGACATGGTTGCACGATCCATTACGGCCATGCGGATAATATGCTTGTCTTCTCTGCTGCTAGTGATAGGTGGCCGTTGAGATTTCGCATGGTATTCCGTATTACCGTCCTGAACCCATCGATTCCATATTCCGCTAACAGTCATTGGATCTCGACCAACGCGAGCAGTAATACTGCGATAAGATAAACAGCAATCCCACTACGCTACAATTCGACCTTTATCAAAGTCAGAAACGTGCTGGTACGCATTTCTCTTTCTTACACGAGGCATCACAACAACTTTTCAACAGGCAACAACGTTCAAATTCAATTTGTGTATGAGGAACCGGCTGAACAATTTCCTCATTTAAACACAATGTAGGTGTCGCTACTGGCGCCTGCTTTGTCTGAATGCACTGAAAAGCTAATAATTTGCATATCACAGTACCTTCTTCCTTTCGTATAAATTTCACGTCTATAGCATGTCGCCTTCTTGGTGTAGCAATTTTAAAGTCCAGTAGTGTATATATGTTATGTTTATATATATATATATATATATATATATATATATATATATATATATATATATATATATATATATATATGAAAAATAGTATTTTTTAAGCATCTTTGTAACAGGGGAAAACCTGATTCCCTTGAAATTTTTTACATATATCCAATTTATATTCTTTGTTACATCTTCGATAGAAAAGTAAGAGTTTATGCGTTTTCCTTCCTTATACTTACGGTTTTAATTTTCATTATTTCGTTATTACTTAAGCTTTATTCTTTTCATTCTGAATCATCAATATTGTATTATTATGTATATTATGAATATAAAATTTTCTTTTTGCATTTAAAATCATCATATTTTTAAAATCCAATTAAGAATGTTATTGTTATATCAAATAAATAATTTCTTCAAATCATTTAATTACAAATATGTTCTTTATTTTATAGAGTGTATTTGACATAATGTACGTAAATCTTTTTATAAAATTAAATTTTGTATAATAATAAGTTACTTGCTTAAATAAACTTCATGTTTTTTACCATATTGTTTAAATATTACGAAAGATTAAATTTCTATCTTAGATTTTTAGACTGTTACAATGCCTTTCATTTTATAAACGTAAATATAATTATATTGCTCACATAAAAATAGCCTTAAAATAATTTTTTCATTTACAATTAAACTTCAAAAACTCTACTTTCATTTTCAAAAATTTTAATTAATTATTTTAGTCTATGCTATTCCTTTTATTAAGTGCTTTATTTTAAGCAATTGCTCTAATGTTGGATACTCCATGCATTTATCAAATTGCATACATCTTATATTTTTGTCACCAATTCAGAAATGGAATCTATCAACAGCACAGAATCAAATTAGATTGCTCTTATAGATTTCCTTTATTTATCTAAATGGGACGGATTCTGAATAGCTTTGGAAACTAGTGAAAAGCTGAAAATAATGGTTGTTCTACAAAAGCTCCTGCAACATACGACTCTGCAGTTTCTTTCAGATGATAAACACTTGAGCAAAAGATAATAAAGTATTTGCTACCTATCTTCAAATACAAATGCCAGCTGAGATCGTAAGAACAGCATTAGGGCATAAAATAATTTTAAGAATGCGTGCAAAGTTATTTTACTTCATTAAGAATATTTCAAGCTGTAAGAGTAATTAAAGGATATTATAATTAATTAATTAATTAAATGGATTAACATATTTAATTTGTTTATCGTGAGCTTTTCAGGAAATAAATGTTTCCTTTGTTATTAATATAGCACCGATAAATGTTTGCCTCTTAAATGTTACAGCATTTGGCATTTCATTGAAGAGACAATTGTGTAATGAATTTAAATTCTCTTTTCAATCTTTCCTGTTTTGACTATTGGATTAAACATAAAAGTATGTAAAATTTTATTGTGAATGATGTTAATGGGCATAATTTTAAAACCTGGAATAAATTTTATTTCATACAAGTGCGATGATGATTTTTTTCAGATTTTAAATGATATTTACACATTGTTAAGAATTTTTGTATTGCATGAGTTTTAAATGCTAATTTGATTTACGCTATGAAACATAGTTTCATTTATCTTTTCAAGTTATAAACTTCATTTCACAAGGGAAAATCACAATATTTTGGATTGTGAATGTTTGTCTTCATCAATTATATAATTTAAAATATCTTGTCTTATTTAGTGAAAAAAAAGTTAAACTCATGTCAGGTATCCTGCATGATATAATTTTTAGAAAATGTTTTTTAAAAATATTTGTAGACTTTTTTTTTTCTCGAATACCTTTATAGGCTCGCATAGAGTAATTTGCATCGCTGAAAAAATTCAATTTCTTTCAAATTTGCAGATTCCAATGAGCGTATCCAAACGAGTATATGTCGAAAATATATTTCAATTTTATTTCAATCATATTTGAATTATGAATATATCTAAATAGAAAATCACAACAAATAGCCGGATATCTCAAAGTTTTGCTTTGTGATTTTAGAAACGTAACTTCCGAAATGTAAGTGCCCAATGAGTAGTATTTACCTCAATATTCATGGTTCGAAAACTGTTTTTTACTTTAATTTAGTTATGCTCAAATAAATTTATACTGTGCATACATTGTTTAGTTATTTCTAAGTTCTTTTATTTTTCAATTCTTCCTTAGTTCTAGAAAACTTTATTGATTATAAGTTGTGATAATTATGTCGTTTTTTTATTTAAAATCCATTTCTTCCGTTCAGATGAATAAATTCGGCTATTTTTTACTATTTTCTTGCTCAATCACATTCTTTTTTAAATTACATATTCTAAACACGAACTTTAGTTTCCTTATTGGAGTTTCTCATTAAACTTTGTTGATTATATTTAGGTTTTATTTTTTTACCTTAAAATTGTTCATTTTTGATAAAATTCAAATTATCATTACAAATGAATGTTAAAATAATTCAGTAAATGCATTACTACATAAAGTATCTAGTTGGAATTTAAATGGTAAATTTAATGAAACTAAGAAGCATAAATTAATAAAATTTAATGTGTCACATTTATTTTTAATAAAATAGAGTAATATTTATATTTCAGTACACTATCAAAACCTTTAATTTAATTCTTTGAATTTTTTAATTATTAATAAATATTAAAACAATATAACTAAAATTGTTAACTAAATGACTTTGCTGCAGATAAAATGCTTTATACTTGGCAATTGACAATCAGCGCTTGAAGTAGAAATAAACAATTGTAATTTTAGTCTTAAAATTTTTATGTTATGCATCTTTTGTTTAAAAAAGTCTAGCTTATATTGTTTCTGAATTATTATAAATTTTTTAAATATTTCGAAATAAATTATATTTTATACGATTTTATGATTAATGAATTGAAAGGAAAATGATCCTAACTACGGAAACACTGAAAAAAAGTAATTTACCTTATTTAGTAATAAGACTTGCGAGGTTTCCGCATCAGTGTTTTTAATGCATATAATTTCTAATGCATAAAACGTTTCATAAAGATTAATCGATGAGTAAATTTTCCAAAAAAATAAATCAGTGGTTTTTTTATCATTTAATTGAGATTTATCACAAATTTAAATTTTTTATCTTGAAATTCATCATTGATTAAACTTGATTCTATAAAACTATATAAGAAATTGAAATTTTTATACCATTCTAGGATAAGAAAATTTTAATTATTAACTTTCATTATTCTTTCATTTATTTTTCTATTTTACTAAAAAATCTGCACAGTAATAAAACGATATCAACACTTAAAACTAAGAAAATTTATGTACGCCAGCCAAAGTATTGATTTTTTCCCTTTTCATGTTTTTTGCTTTAAAATATTGTATTTTTATTACCTCACCACACAATTTACAGTTTAATAATAGTTTACTTCATTTTAATAATTAAATTTAAGAACACAAGAAGAAATAACGATAATGTATCTTACAAACTTGTTTAGGCAATTACTTCGAAAAGAAAATAGTTTATTTCAGTGATTGAATTTTAATTGCTTCTTTTAAAAGTATCGTTTTGCACATGACAACATTCAGGAATATTAATCTGAGTTTTATATTATAATCAATGCTTACTCTAATGCTTCTAATGATGCATCATCAAATACAGTTAAATTCTTGATAAATATACAAAAATATCTAATGTCTTTTTCATCTGCTTTATGAAATAGAATGTTAGTTTACTTTCCAACCACATTTTACAGTTACATGATATTTGGTGTTTTAAATGATGGGAACAAATATACTTTAACATTCCACTTAGCAAAAATTAAAGATTTTTTTGCTGCGGCGTCTTTTCGAGTACGTTTATGGAACCAAGATGGCGTCAAAAATATTATTTTTTCTAGAAATAAAGCAATGCCGCTGGAAATATGGCTCCAAATTTAAGAGAAACTGAGATGCACCCAAAAATGTAGGATACTAGTAAATTTTTTCTCAATGAAGTTGTTAGCTGAAATACATTTGTATAGTTTAAATTAAAAAACCAAACAAATTACTACCATTTGTAAAGAATTCTCATTTGTGGGTGTTTTCGGCATAATTTATATAAAATAAGAAGGAATCACTTTTCTAAGTATAAAATTTAAATAATTTACCAGTTTAATTTTGTAACGTTTACAAATAAGCAAAATTCTAAATTTTTACCCATAGCTCTGAAGATTTAACGGTAGCATTTTTATATCAGAAATAGGTGAATATTCTTCAAAATATTCCGTACAGAAAATCAAATAACAAAGAAACTAAATTGATTGAAAATATAACATTATTCCAATGATAATTAATTATATTTATTTTACATTTAATATAGTTACACTACTCTTTATAAAATGATATCAAATTAACTAAATTACATTTAACATTAAGAAAAACATAAAATGTCAAGATGTTTTTTGTTTACCCTCTTTAAGTTGTAATGACTTAGCATTTCATATGTGAAGCCGATGAATCAAATCTTTGGTGCTAAAGTTAATACTTGCATTGAATGTTAAGCTAGATGAAGTTCTAGTTACTTCTAATCATCTCAGCCTTAAAGGGAGTAATATAATCTCTTGATATGCAAATTCTCTGATTCATAAAAGACTAATAATAAGAGATTAAAAAGGATTAAAGTTATCTCCAAAACTCTCGAGATCATATTTCATCCTGTTTATGTGGATACATAATAAATTTATAATATTTTTAATCACAATAATAACAATCAGAATAATTGAAAGGAATTTGAGAAAGTTAGAATAAAATTTGAGAAGATTCCTAATTAATTATTAATTTAATCAGAGTTGAAGTTTGGAAAAGTAAATCATCACAAATAAAACATTTAATGTGATTCACGTATATATAGTATATAATATATTAAAACCGGATCTCCTCAAGCTCATTTAAAACAATGCAGGAGGCTTTCAAATAAAAGTAATTAAAATTGTGAAAGTTAATGTAATTTTTAGTTACTGGTTTCAAAAAACAAGAAATAGAATTTTAATTAGGTAATTTCGACAACTGGTGCATTACCAGATAGAAATTAGAACAGTACTGAAAATAAAAGTAAATATGTGCAATACGTATACCAGATACAATGGTTTTATGACGCATTTCTAACACAAAAAATAACATAAGAATAATAAAAATGCATCCAGGAAGTTGAGCTTTTATTTGTGAAATGTAAACAAAGAAATTTGTGAAGAGTGATTTTTTGTTGACAAACAAGCATCTGTTTTTATACTTAGGTCATGTTATTTTACTGGTGTTCATGAGAGGCAAAAATATAACAATTTGATAAATATTAAATTCGAAACTATTTAATTGTGGTAAATTACGGTTCAGTTGAACTCCCCACCCCCATTAATATACATCTATCATTTGATAATAGCTTAATTTTATAAACACGTGCTGTTTTCATGTTTTGAGAAATCTGTATTCGAACATTAAGTTGTGTAATTATTAGATTATTAGATACTTATTAGATTATTTATTAAATATATATTACATTAAACTATAAATAAGTAATAAAATCTTATGTTTAAAGTAAAAATGATAGTTCAACTATTTAATTACAATGGGTTTTAAAATAAAAGAATGTAAAAATTTTGTGACAAAAAAATCTTAAAAGAATGAATGCGAATACAACCTAAAATATTTCATTTTAGTAATTAGTAATCTCGGTAAAATAAAATTATATTTGTATTTATAAGTTCAATAATCTGAAAGGATTATGACTCTTAGCAACAAGGTGTTTGCTTATGAAATGAAATAAATATAACTTTTATTGATACCGATACATTAAATGTACTTAATTTAAGTAGTACATCTCAGTGCATTAAAATACAAAAATAATCTCTTTGAAAATTTTCGATTTTTTATTCACACCTTTTGATAAAGAAAATGTAAAAAATTATGGTATAACCCTCAAAATTGCTGACATATAATTTGAAAAATATGTTAATCCATTTTATGCAATATTTTAAAGAGGTTTTTATGTATGTGAGGATTTATATATAAAAATACTTTCAATCAAGTTTACATTTATTATCCCTATGGAGTATACTCATGCTATCATTCAGACTGATTTTCTTTGCACCTAATTTGTTAACAAACAAAGAAAAGTGAAACGAAACATGGAAATGATATAAGAGTGTCCTATACATTAGGGTTAACCTCATTTCTCTTAATTTTGTGCCTTATAGTAAGCGATGTAGATTTATTTTTGGCAACCTTAGTATTTTTGACATTCACGATCTCGTGTTTGTTTTGGACAGTCAATTTTTAATATTTTTTTCTGCACACATTTTTATGGATTCACTGAAACATATATTTTTTGAAAAAAAAAATAATAATTTCACCTTTAAACGCAATTGTAAAATGTGCTCAATTATTTTAACTCTGTGAATCATCACTCGTGTTTTTCACGCCATTTTGTTTCGAACATGATCAAAATATTATAACATTTAGTTCATTTAAAAAAAATATGAGAATTTAAGCTTCTTCATGATAAAATTTTTTAAGCGTCTTATTTTTGTCTTTTAAACAATTAATATAATTTTTATAATTATTTTGTGATTCATGTTATCTTTTGTTTGCAGTGCCTAATGTGCATCCTACACTTTTCCTTAAAAAAAAATTTACTCCCAAATTTGATTTTTTGATGTCTTAATCTTTAGTAATTTCTAAAACATGTAAAATGGTAACCATATTTAATTTATAAAATGACTTAATCATAATCTATTTTATACAGAATTAGAATTTTTAAAGCCATTATTTTTTCTTTGGGTTTTATTTTTGTTAGCTTTCTTTTAACTACAATTTACTTTTTTATAATTTTCAATTCGATTCTTTCCCAATTCAAAAGTTTCTCGAAATTCCATGATCAGATTTTAAAAATCAAAGTAAAAAATCAGAGTTCACTTTAGACTCTGATCATGGAATTACGAGCAATGAAAATATGATAGCAATGGCTTGCACTTGGTTGAAATTTCTTTCTAAGCAAACAAAGTATTCTACGCTATAAATGTTATAATAATATATTCAAAGACATGTATTATTTGAAAAATATTTCTTTGTAATTAATAGTTTTAGCTTTCGAAAGCATTTTCCTTCTATTAAATATCAAAATTTTGATGTTCGATTAATGCACGTAAAGTGCCTGATTTTTATTCTTAAACAGTGTGGGGATTTATGAAGAAAAATAAATAAATGGAAAAAAGAAATAATTTGTAAAAATATGAATAAATGATAAAGAAAAATGCATTAAAACTTAGTTTTCATTATAGAATGTAATTTTCAATAGATTTTTATAGAATGAAATTTTAACATTATGATACAGACTGATAAATTTATCTAAGGCAAATTAATAATACATTTTTATTTGGAATTAAAATGAGTAATTATGTCAAGATTTCCTTCAAAAATTACATAAAATTAATAATTTTAATGCCATACATTTTTGCATGCGTATTTAACGTCGTTTGATTACTTAAAACATTTTAAAAAATGATATTAATCATCTTTTTACAAATAGATATTTCAATCTGTAAACGGTACATTTTAAATTTTTATCTTTCATTTCGTACCCACAAGAAAATATGTGTATGTCATTTCATATCTTTTAGCTCTATCTGTATTTCATTATAACCAAATAAATGTTTTCTGACATATTTTCACCTATCAAAGCCAGTAAAGATATTTTTTCATTTCTATCTCTATATTCTCTAGAATTAATATATCTTAATTTTATGTTAAAATACGAATGATTTGATTTCATTGAGTAATATTTCATTCGTATTCTAATTCCTTTGGGAAATTTAGAAATCCAAAGATATAAATGCACCATCGTAGGAAGAAATACATTACTAAAATGTAAAAATATATATTTTAATAAAAGATAAATTTTAGGAAATTAGAAGTATATTCAAGGAATACGAATACAAGAATATTTCATTAAAATAATTACGTGTCCGAATATTTTTCCATCGGAAAACATATGTCATTTCTATATGCTTAAAAATTTGCAATACATATGATTCAATTTAATTACTGGAATCTAAACATCAGATATTCAGAATGCTAACTTGTAAAAATCCCTAAAATGTAAGTAACAAAATATTTTAGATTTGAATTTTATTTTTTTCCAGCTATTTCATAGAAAATATTCCTTATTAATAAATCTATTTATTTTAAAATAAAAATGCTTAACCAAAAATGTGCATTTTAAGTTCAATTAATTAAGACAACCTCAGATAGTTATTAAATATTTTAAATCATTTTCTTATTACATTTTTCTTGTTTAACATATTAATACAATTATTCCACACTTCTAATAAACATTTTTTGTGAAACCAGTAAAATATTTAACTGCTTCTCTTAAAATTGTATTTTAAAATACATTAATGTTTAAAAAATACATTTTATTACAAGGAAACTATTCAAAAATCCATGCAAAATTTTTAATAAAACCAAAAAGAATATGATTTGAAAATAGTTTAGCAAATTTTGAAGCAACATAAATCGGTATCCAAGATTTTTCGATACCATTTTTTAAGCTTTGCCAATCTTTTACGATAAAATTCGGGGCTTTGGATACATATATATACATATATGGATATATGGGTATATATGGATATATGTATGGATATATGGATATATATGGATATATGGATATATATATATATATATATATATATAATTCCTGGTTGCTTAGTGCCATCATTTTACGCTTCCATGGCTTAGGTTCGAGATTCGATTCCTTGGGCTGGACAATGTCAACTCAACCTTTCATCCCTTCAATGGGTCGATAAACTGAGTACCAATCATACTTGAGAATTAAGTACTGAGAGTTACACGTTAGGCTGACCACCTAGCTGGGACATTAACTTCATACCCCAGATCCCTTGGTCATTTAAGAAGTTGTGTGCACTGTAGGCTTTAAGCCTCACGGGTTGTCTAGGCATGGATTTTCGGAGTGTGTATATATATATATATCATTAAAATCAATGAAAGGTTTCCCCATGGAAATTAAAAGCACTTCAGGTGTATTGTGAAATGGATCATTAATCTACTCTTAATCTTGTATCGATTTGTCGTCAACAAGAAAATACTTTCTACTTTATAAACATTTCGAAATATTTTTTTTGTTCGAAAAACTACGTTTACATATTGTTTTTAACGCTGTATTTTTTTTTAGCAAAATCATCCTCATTTGCAAATATTTCTTTTTCGCTTTAAATTTCTAATGCACAATTATAGTTACCTGCAGAAAATATTAATTCCATCAATCGTATTTAATATATCTGTGCTTGATTTTTGAAGTTGAAGATTCGAGTTCCTTAATTTCTTGAATATATCCACCAAATACCTTAATTTCATGCAGATAAACCATCGCGAAAATTTTCAGCTTCCAGATTGTCTTCTTCTATAAAAATGTCAACATCCTCTCTTAATCCATAAACAAATCTTTTCCACGTGATAAGCATCTTGTCTCGCAATAAAGTAGTAACGCTAAAGGCACTGCATCCATGTTTTTATAAAGTCTGGATTTCCGAAATCGTATTTCCTAATCATAACTACCCTCACAATCGTTGTTTACACAAAATTCAAAGCAGAATTAATTTCTTTAGTAACCAAAGCATGTCAGTGGGAGATACAATGCTTCGAGACACATTATGGTGCTTTTTGCTTTCAAAGGCTTCTACACTTTCAAATCTTCCGAAAATTGAACGAGCCTTAAAGTTACTTATTGAAACGGAATTTTATTTCCTCCATGTTTGATATTGTTTGAATTCTATTAGTCTGCAGAAAAATTGGTGATATATTGGTGATATATAATCACTTTTATGGGTGATATATAATCAAAAAATTGAACAAAAGCAAAGAAATTCTTCATTACAATTCGTTGCCTGACCAAGCTGTACTAAAAACTATTTAAAATGGATGGAACTTCAGAATGGAACTTCGGGAAAATTGACACTGTACATCTTCAGCTATATCATTAATTCAGTGGGCAAAATTATTATTTAAAAATGTATATGGACAGCAATTTATTTTTCAAAAGTACCTCCAAATAAAGTTTAATCTCAATTGGTGCTGACAAAATTAGACCTTAAATAACAAAATGCCCTCTTTAGACTTATACGAAACTTTAAGGTAATATACAATTTTTTATTCACAAATTGTTTTTAAAATTTAGTTTTGTTTTCCTTATGATTTAATTTTACTCCGAAGAATTCTCTGGATTTGTTAGCGTACTCAGAATGATCCTCTTCTAAACGTCATTTAAGTTTATTCTTATTGTGTGCCACCAAAATTTTTGAGCTAATGTACACAGAGAATCTTTCTTTTTCCTATATTTCAGTACAAGTAAAGGCAAAAAATGTAAGTATTTTTGAGAATAGTTTCTTGATTTATTTTGGAAACCACTCTCGTTTGAGTGTCTGTTTTTACTTGACTGTCATCTAATGCAAGCTTATGGCTGTATAAAAAAAGTTTACCATGATTTTACAGTAATCTGCTGCAGTGAACATTTAAAACGGTGGGACTACAGTCTTAACACGAAAACATATATAACACACACCTTCGTGATGGATTCGATAATGATAGAAATGTCGACTTGAATGAGACTGGCTGGAATTGAAATTCGTGTTATCAAACATTCAACAACAATAATAAAGCACCGGGTTCTTGTTTTGTAAATTTTGAGGATCTGCTTTTTCAACGTCAATAAATTTCCGTATTCTAGTTAATTGGTAAATTAAAGCTTTATTGTAGGTAAAACTCCAAAATACAAGTATTTTTATTGCATACATTTCATTGTATATAGGGGAGAGCGTGATGAAAATTATGATTGGATATTAGGCAGGGAATGCTGAAAGGTTAAACAACGCTGAAATAACTTCAAACAAATTTTATATGGGCTATATTAAAATGCATGAGAAAAATTATTATTATTAATTAACCATAAAGTGGTAGTGTTTCTTTCTTTACAATTGAGATCCTGAGAACACCACTTTATTAGGATTCCCATTGGTTTAAAGTACCCGTGACATCAGATAAAGATTCATCCACGTTTCATTGTAGTGAGATGGCATTGTAAATCCGAATTTTCTACGAATTTGCTGCCACCCTTTAAATCACTTCTAGCGGCCGTAAACAAGGAGAAGTTCACCACTGAATGCTTGAAAATATTTTTGAAGTTCATATTGTTAATAAAATATTTTTTTTATATAAGGAATAAAGGAATGCCTTATATAAAAAAGGAAGGAATTGGTTTGAAAAGCCATTTTCCATTTATTGAATCCATTAATACATGGAGAGTAGAATAAAAGAAAACGCAAATTGAAAAAGATATGACAAAACATCCACTTTATGTTAGTTTAATTAGAAAAAAAAGATTTAAATTTTAAAGTTTAATTAATTAATAGAATTTTAAAATAGGTAAGTATGTTATGACAGACATTTTAGGAGCTTTATGCTAAGATGCCTGTATCTTTCATTGAAGAAGGTATTTAGAGAGGATTTCTGTAGTCAATCGACTAACCTTATTTAAGTGAAGTCAATTGAAGTCGATGATCACTAACAGAAACGTCTTGGTATGAGAAGAAAAAATTCGGATTTATAAATTCGTGTTAGAAAATAGTTCAAGGATTTTGAGTTGTAACTTTTTTTTCATTAAAATTAGAATGTGTTAGACATACGTGGAGATTAACAGTATGCAAATTTTAATTTCCGGAATTGTCGATAGTTCAAATATCCAAGAGAATGATAATGCTCCTATTCCTAATTTTTTTCGTAGTTGATTCCTCAGATGTTCATATAAAGAACAATCTAGGAAAATATGATCTATGGTTTCAGATTCACCGCACTGACAGTGGTCTGTATGTCAGAGATTAAACCTAAATAGAATCGAATTGGTAGGAAAAGATCTTGTTCTTGCTCTGGTCAGCCATACGCCTTCTAGTCGCGATTTTGTTAACAGTCTATGATCTTTGTAAATAGATGTGAGATGAGTGAAGACTTCCGAATATTTGCTATTTTTCCATTGATAGAGAATATCTTTAAAGTAATATTTCTTGATGTGTTGTTTCAGATCTTCAGGAGAAATAGATCGAATAGCATAATGACTCACAGTTGCTGCTTTCTCCAATAAGTCTGCAATTTCATCACTAGCAATCCCTGAATGTAAGGGAACCCAAACTAACTGTATTGACAAGTAATTTTGAGTAGATTGAATCATTTGAAATCGAAGCAGTTGAATAATAGTTTATGGATGTCCTGGAACAATCTGAAAGAGCAGAGATGCAAAAAAGGGAATCTGTGAAAATGACATATTTTTTGGGTGCAGTGCAAATTTTAGAGACTACAAATAAGCAGTGCCATAGCCTCTGCCGAGGAGATGGAGTTTATGGAAGTAATTTTCCCTGTTATTGATAAACTAATTGTAAAATTGACTATTGCAATGCCTATATTTGATCTCTGATTGGAAGCATCTGTAAAAATCAGCTTATCTCTCGGCCATGACGACTCGCAGTCTTTGTGAAAAAGTTTCCAAATTATATCTTTTAGCAATGATTTAGTCCAAAAAGGGAGAATCGAGCTTTTTTGACATTTCTGGCAAGCCTGTTGGTACATTTAATATACACGAGATACTTATTCCTTGTTGGTCGATCAACAATTTGAATTTAATGGCCAGAGAATGATTACGATTGACTCGATTGTAAGTTAGCTTTTCCCAAGGTGATTCACAGGGGGATACTGATGTCTTGCTTAAATTCCGAATATAAAAGTTTAAGGAGATCATTTCATGTCTAGAGTGAAGAGAAGTTTCTCCTGCTTCTTATAGAACTATCGATATGGGGGTCCACTTAGGAAGATCTGTGGCAATTCTCAGGGCAGTGTAATGTGCAGTTTCAAGGATTTTTTGGTCTGTTGTGCATGCTGAGGTAAATATACGGCAGTCATAATCCAGACTGGAGACAATAAAGGATATCACGATTTGAACAAGATGAGCCGTACGAGCACTCCATCTATTACCTTTTAAAGTATTCAACATTTTGATATAGCTTTTCCCTTTTCCTGAAAATGATGACGGAAAAATAAATTTCATGAAAAATGTAATCCCAAAATTCGAATATTTTTACTCCAGGAAATAGGATGATTGTTGATGATTAAGTTGATGTTAGGTTGTTTTGAAGAAAAGTTAATAATCATAGAACACATTTTTGTGGGCTTATCTCAATAATTTCCATTCTTGATACCAATTTTGTAATTTTCAAAATGCAGATATTAGTTTCTCCTGAAGTTTTCCCAAGTTTACCAATTCATATAGAAAAAATATATCATCAGCGTACATGAAACATTTTATGTCAGGGGGAAGGATATTGTAGAGGTCTGCCATAAGCACTGAGAACAGAAAAGGTGATAATACGCTCCCCTGGGGAACTACCCTATTTGTGGTGGCTAATGAAGATAGATTATTTCTCCACTTTACTTGAAAATAGCGAGCTGTAATAAACTGTAGAATCCACAAAGCATCGTTTCATTTGATGTTTACTTGAAGTAATTTATAAACTAGGTCGTCTGCTCAAACCGAGTCATAGGCCAGGGAAATATCCACTGCAACCAAAACAACAAATTTTCTAAAGGATTTGGCAGAAATGATGTGATAATGAATGATGAATAAAATACTGTCACAACCCCGATGTGGCAGAAATCCGTGGTGATTGGGATGAAAGAAATATATGTTTGATATATGGACAATAAGTCCCTTCAAAATCATTCTTTCCATTAATTTACACATGACACTAATCAAAGATATAGGACGGTACGATGTCACAAGATTGACAATCTTTCACGGTTTAAAGATTGGAATGACAATGGAGGATTTTCATATTTTTGATACAATACCTGCAATTCACGATTTATTCATCAGGGAGAGGAGATAACCTAGGTTGGTAGTAGCAATGTCTTTAATATTTTTGCAGATATCTTATCTGAACCAACAGAGGAGTTTTTGCATATTGCCAAAGTTTATTCCAGATCAGATGCAGTACAGGGTTTATTTTAAGAGATATCCTCGCTTGTATTTAAATCCAGTGGAATAACCTCTAAAATTTGTTAACGAGTGTAGAAATCTGTAAACATATTAGAGTGATGAGAAGGATCTGTCACTGGAAATTTATTATGTAATAGGATCATATGTGAAGTTGAATATACTGTAACACTATTTTGGAGATTTTTTAATAAGTTGAAAATATTTTTTGATGTTCTAGCTGAAATTATTATTTCATCCCAATATTTTCGAAAGAGATATATGAGTAGTCAATGTAATTATGCTGCAGTTCTTTTATATGCCATCAAAATGTACTTATGATATGTATGTTTAGCTTTACGCCAAAGACATCTTTTTTGGCCCAGGGGATAACCATATCTAGAAGACCGCCATGGGGGGGGGGTAAGGTTTACATGTTTTTTTCTGCTATCTTCGAAATTTGTGAAGTTTATTTATGCAGAGATGATTGAATTGTTCAATAGAAAGAAGATTAGAAATTTCATGATCAGTATTGATGGAAGCAAAGAATTTTGACCAGAGTATACGTGATCAGATTGGTATAAGTTGATCAATATCTACAATAGCTATGCTAGTTTTAGATAGTAAATTGTCACTTCCAAAATAATCTGGGTGAACTTCAATATGACTTAGGTGATAAATGTCTGGTGATAAAAAGGTGAAATCAATGAGTGAAGGTTTAGATGTGAACCGTAATGTCTTGGAATTTCAGAGTTCAAGAGGCAGCAATTTTCTTCCTGAATCATTTCAAAAAGGTTATTTACTTTTGATGAAGTGGAACAGCTTCTTAATGATGTATGTCTAATATTGAAATCCCCTATGATGATATAATGAGGGTGAATTCCTTGAAATATGAAATGAAGCCATTCTGAAGAAAATTTGCCAGGAGGAATATAAACATTAATAATAGTTATTATGGACATTGCTACTGTGATCCTGACTGCTAAGAGTTCTCTGCCATGATCTGAGAGATGGATAAGAGAAAATTACATTGTTGGAATGTTTCTATTTACTGCTATGAGAAGGCCACCACCTTTGCTATCTTCTTTATCCTGACGAAATATAATTTTGTTAAATAAAGATATCTTGTCAACTTTTTTAACCAAGTTTCTTGTATAGCAATTACGTCTGCAGAGTTAAAATAATGAAGTTTCATGTAAGGGCGCCTATTGAGAACACTTCGAGCTTTCCACGAAATTAATGAATACATGAAAAATGTTACAATCAATATGATTACAATTTGACTTCTAAGGACTGATGAACCCAGTATAGAAGTTGCGTCCCATCTGTAAGGATATTTTATTGCTTCCTTTTTCTGAATTTTGCATTTTCAATTATTTCTGACTGTTCTTCAGAAGAGTTACCAAAATTAAATATGCTGTTCACAGATAAAATTGGATTGAAATGAATGTCACTATTACTAGGGTTTGATGATTGTTTTAGGATTTGACTACTTTTCCGACTTTTCCTTCTATCAGGAGATGAAGAGAGACTTCTAGTTTCAAAAATTTTGTGTGCTTACAGTTTCTTCAAATTTTTGGAAAATTGTATTAAGAATGGTTACTTGTTGGGTTTGAAAAGCTAAGATTTTTTTTGTCTACCGACTCTTCAATATATATATATATATATATATATATATATATATATATATTATACCGAGCTTCGGGGTTCGTGTGGATTGAGTTGAAGAAAGCAACTACTCGATGAACACAAGACTTTTATTCGCAAAAATTCCACTAGAAGTACCAGCTGTAATAATCACAATTATACAGATACAATTCGTCAGATACGATAAGCAACAGCTTCCAATCACAGGTCTCAAATACCTCAGGCAGAGAACAGCTTCTCTAAACTAGCAGTCACGACTAATCGTCTTCACAAAACTGTGTATACAAAACTCTAACTAACTATGTCGGGCTGCGGTATTTATACCTGACTACTAATTTCTGGGAAATCTACTAATTTCGCCAAGGTTCTGGAAGCTTCTAGGCTATCTCCCTAAATATTGGTCCTAGAGCTTAGGTGATGGATGTTTCGAGAAATATCTATTTCTTGCCAAGTCGCCAACAATGTCGCCAAATCGCCAAGTTTTCTCGCCAAAACATCGCCAAGTCACCAAATCGTTAGAAAACCCGCTTTTAGCGTATAACACGTCTAAATACTGCATTTTTGCCCAAAATGTGAGCCTTTCCGATCTGTCTGAGATATTTTAAGACATATACAATAATTATTTATAAATTTGTAACATTGCCCCCCTCTCAAGGACTGCACGTCCCGGGCAGTACAATCCCCTGATAGGAGGCAAAATGTAATATAAAAGAATTTACATTTCAAGAGGATACAGAACACATTACATACACAAACAATTAAAAATACAAATACAAAAAAAAATATAAAATTATCTATACTATTTACAAAGATACTATGGTATATCAATTTTTACTTTACATTACGATAAGGAGCTAATCTATCATAATGTACTACCTTTGGTTTTGAAGAAGATGATTTCCTTATACGAACCACGACGTCATTCAGTCTTTTTAGGACTGTGTAGGGACCTTCCAAGTTGACTCGCAACTTTGAAGAAAGTCCTTTACGTCGAATCGGGTTCCACAACCAAACTTTATCACCTTCCAGAAATTCGTGTCCTGTCGCTCTTGTGTCATACCTCATCTTCATTCTTTCGGTCGTCAGGTTGATTCGGTCTCGAGCAAAGTTATGGACATCTTCAAGACGTGCCTGAAGGTCTCGAAGGTATTCCTCTGGCGATGAAGATGTATCCGGTGGACGACCAAACTGAAGATCACAAGGGAGACGAAGTTCGCGACTGAAGTGCATTTGTGATGGTGTGTATCCGGTAGTCTCATGGACAGCACTGCGATATGCAAGCAGAAACAGCGGTAGCTTCAAATCCCAATCTTGCTGATTTATGGAAACCATAAGTGAGAGATTATTTAAGATGGTTCGGTTAAACTTCTCTACCATGCCGTCCGATTTGGGGTGTAATGGCGTGGTCTGCGTCTTGTCTATGCCGAGAATTTGACACATTCCTTTAAACACAGCAGACGTGAAATATGTCCCTTAATCTGAATGAATTTGTAAGGGTGTGCCAAATCTGGAAACCCATTGTTGCACTAGAACCTCGGCTACTGTAGTCGCTTCTTGATCAGGGATTGAAAATGCTTCAGGCCACTTAGTAAAGTAGTCCATGACAACTAGGATGTATTTGTTGCCATTTGAAGATCGTGGTAAAGGACCCAAAATGCCCAATGCT